>OX104069.1:94210353-94266889 GCA_944474145.2 Dicrocoelium dendriticum | reverse complement strand
ACATGGAACCACTCTTTGAGCCTAGCACCGTCACGAGGACGGTGCACTCCGTCCCCTCCAGCGACGACCAACTGTCTCCTGGAGACAGTATGGACGAGGTAGTGGGTAATAGACAGGTAGGCACCTTGTCAACATTCACATCAGGCGCATCCACACCGGGGGCTCAAGCAACATCTACTTCTGAGAATACATACATACATACAAAAGATTGCTATTTTTTTGAAAAAGTGCGTTGAACGTTGCTGCGATATAAGGGGACCCCTGACAAATTGTCTGTATCAGGAATGTGCAAACTTCTCGCAACCAGGGACACATTTCGTGAGGTAAACATATGTCGGGTCATATTCAATTTATCATTACGATAATACCAAAAATTACACGTGTAGGAGAAATGTCCAAACTTGAATTTATCTTTTCATATGATGCCCTGGGCTGGACTTTGGACAGCCATGGTCTATAGCATGCTGCGCGACCAAGAAAGCTGCGCAACTGGCCGGTGTTGCCTGGAACTGGCTATGCTGTTACCTGTTCTGTCTTAGAAGAATCTGTCATGAAGCCCGTCCTCGAAATCCCATGAGTCAACACTGGTTGCAGTTAGTGGCAATTTACGGATTGTAGTTTGAGGCCCACATTAATTAAGCGTGTCAGCACCTCCAACAGATTGAGTAAATATGTGTACCTTGTTTTCAAATGAACAATAACATGCTGCGAGTAAACATGACACCTGAGGAGAACTAGACCGTTCAAAACGTTTGCATTAGTTTTTAAAATGTTACCGGTGCCTTTGATAGCCCAAAAGGCGTGGTATGAAAGTAATGGAGACCAGGCAGTATTACAAATGTTGTTTGCACCTAGTCATGCTCCTCTACTTCGATCTGACAGTACCCAGAATCTAGGTCCAGTGTGTTAAAACAAGCTGAGCCGAAAAGTACCTTAAACAAATCATCGATTCTGGGGAGAGGAACGCGTATTTCTGGATGACTTCGTTCAACCGTGTGCAGTCAAAGCACGACCGGAAACCACGGTTTCTGTTCTTGACCAGAAAAACAGTGGATGCTCATGAAACCTTAAAGGGGCGCACTACATATTTTCTAACTTTTCCTCTATAGGCATTTGTAGCTCACTCTGATAATGTACTGGGATTCTCCTCGGTGAAGATTTAATCGGTCTCACAGCCTCGGTATCTATCGCGTGCATAACGACGCTGGTTTGACCCACATATCTGGCTCGCCACGCGAATGCTTCAAGGTAATCTCGCAATATGCCCTTGGGGCATTCTGACGTCCGGTTATCAATCCATAGATAGAGGGAATGGACATAGTTTGCCATACACTGCGTGCTATCAGGTTTGCTTTCACATAATGCAAAAGTCTATGTGTAACCAATTCGGTAGGGTCTGACTATTACAGTCTAAGGGTCAGTGACCAGTCGGAACTTGACCAGGTCTATTCTGCATTTCACTCGGATAAATAAATCCATCACGATAATAGCTGCAAACGGGATTCTGTCTGAAACAATGAACGGGTGGTAAAAATTGCCGTTCGCAATCAACTGTGGCTGTAATAGATTCACGGGCAGTAAGGGGTTCTCCGTTGGCGGCTGTCAATCGGTCATGACCAGGTGCTCATACGCAGTTTGCCAGCTGTGTGATCGTGTTGGACGTAACCAAACTTTGCGAGCACGTGTACATCAAACTTAATATTAGATCCCGAAATCTGAAAACTTAACCTATGTGCTGAAGTAGTAGATAGCGAAAAAGTAACCGAGGGCATGAAATGTGCTCTCACTCGATTATGGTTACCTGAATAACCTTGGTTATCGCGAAGTGGTCCAAAATTTCCTTACTTCGGTGGTGGTGGGCGGACTCTACGGAAATTCCAATGGACTGGTCGCCAGCCGCAAAAGTATCCGTGATGTTCATATGTGTCCGACTTAAGTTCCGACGGACTACGCTTGGGTCCAAAATGTCCTCTTACAACATAGCAACAAGATGGGGATGTACCACTGGCCGCGTCTACCCGTTCTAATTGTTTCGACAATTCTACAGCTGTGTCCTATCGGTCAGGACGGTGCAGCAGCAACAGCCCACGTCAAACAGATTGCGTGCGAACACCATCCATTAACTGTTGGAATAGACGTTTTCTCCTATCTCCGTTGTTTCATCAAAAAACGCTTGGTCACCACTCGTATTAGATCCCTTGCAAAGGATAGTACACTTTCATCTGACGGCTGAAAATGTGCGCGGAATGCTTGTTGCCATTGAGAGGAATAAAATGCTGAGGCCAACATTTCTGCGAGTTCCAATAATTTGGTCGTGCTGACGCCATTTTCTAATACATCATTCTCCGCAACAACGTCAAAGGCCGTTCCAAAAAATCGCCCAACTGCGCATAACCTTGCATTGCATCAGGTAAGTTTTTGATGCGTGTAGGTGCTTGTTTGGTCCAAATGAATAACAACATAAAACAACGAAATTCCTTCATGGCAGAAATTAACGGGAGGCGTTGCGTGTTATGATACTCGAAAACCAGTTTCCCAATAAGATTGTCTAAGTCAATCGCTTCCTCCGAACTAGGCATATCAGTTTTGCGCTCTGCACCAGTCTATTACCATGGTTTCGTCATTTTCAGCGTGGATTTTGCAAGAGTAGCCAGATTGTATGATCCGAGGTTGGAAGTAGGTGAGTGACCAAAATAGAGCTTCTGTTCTTGCAAAACATAGAATTTATGAAGAGGAAGCAGGGTAGCAAGAAAATGACCGAAGAAATGTTCCAGTTAAATGTTCTCTTCTGGCCCTCGCCTTTCTTTTACAGTGAGCGATGAGCTGGAAGACTACGATACATTGCAAAAAGCAGACCGCGCCTATGAATGATCAAATGTACTTCCGCTTAACGTGGACAAGTACAAAATTGCGCATGTACGCCACAAGCCCGCTAACGAACGTAGAGTTGGAGAGGACCCGTTGTAACCCGCCTCACAAGAGCGGGACTTTGGGCTACTGATGCAAGACCAGCACGACTGTTCGCCTCAGTCATTTAAGGCGTCCGAAAGCGTATTGAAGTTGGAGAGATTCGACACCTCCAAGTACCCCCAAATGCTCACTGAACAAGTTAGGCCTCACGTAAGACACACGAATAAGTCGTGCAAAAATTAATTAAAAAATGATCTGGTTGCCATGGAGAACTCATTTCGAAGCGCAACCGGAACGCGAAGGGCTTGTTCCACCTATTTACCATCTGCGAAGGAAAACTTAGGGGGGTACATCAGAAGATATTGCGATATGCAGGTCCATCTCATTCTGACGTACCAGAATGTAAAAAGATCACGCTTGCCACCACATCCTGAAACTATTCCGCTACAAAACAGGAATACCGATTGATCGCATTGGAAATGTTTGCTCAGTTTATCAGTTAACTTGGATTTCATTAGAAAAAATTATGACCCCATATGTGCTACTAAACAGTAACACTTTCTTACCAACACTTCTTTTTTTCATTTTTGGACACCTGTGTCCAGCTAGGTTTTTCCCTCCACAACAGTGGAGTGTCAGATCTGGTCAGTTTTGCTTATTTTTCACTCCATCAACTCTAATGATACTGTATCCTTACTTTGCTTATCATGCGAGATCAAAGTAACAATCATATTCTTAAGTTTGTGAAAAGAGCTACGACTGCCAGTGTCAGGACCAAAGGTGCACTCAACACCGATGAAGCGCTACAAAGCGTTCCTCCTGATCAGGTGTCCGACACACCTGCTAAAATTAAGTTCTTTGAAAAGGAACTAACTACCCTAAAGAATGAAATAGTCGTTTTTGCTAAACTTTGGAAAATATGATCCTATTAGCCAAGCCATCGGATATCGGTAAATCCCATAGTCCATTGAATTGAAAGCCACCGCAGAACTCCTCTCGACTATTGCCATGGAAGTAAGTGTGCGAGCGCACCATGCCTCCAACGTCGTCCTATTAAAATTTCCAAACCGGTTGGCTCTTGACATAGTAAAGAGCATAATGCTAGTTTTGTGTAACATACCACTGGACAGCTGCAACTTTAAGCGACTGCGGAAGAAGACGTCTGAGGGAACCTGCTCATCGTCTTTACCTTTAAAGCCGAGAATTAGTCAAGACATTTTTGGACAGTAGCTTTAAATTGAGAGCTTAGGCAAATCTTAGCCGGGTCATGGTTATACCCGATATGACGCCTCTACAAAGAGCTATTCTATCTTCAACTGCGGCTCCTGCTTTAAACAATAGACGCTTTGTACTAAAGAGTAGCAATTATACTTTCTTAGTCATATCGCCAGGAGTAGACCTAGAGTCAACCCCCACGCAAGTAGTTTTGGCCACAAGAAAACATAAGGCTTCATCGCGAACGGCATTGGAGGTCGTCGACGACATCGCCAAGTTCATTCCTCTTCTTGATAATGCTGCTGTTAATGCGACCACCATATTTGTTTAACATAGAAACCCCGACATGCAAGACCTAGACATTGAGCTTGAGATCGAAAACACCCAGCTGCATGCTGCTACAGCCTCTCATGATGTTTAGTTAGAAAATTCTCCTCCATCCACCTGTGCGCCGCCGATAAACAATACCTAAAAGGCGCTAAACATTCCTGGTCCCAGGTCAACAAAACCAGGCTCATCGTTTCTCTAATGAAACTCGCCTATGCATACCAAAAGTGACGTCAACGAAGGCACCAGTTAATCCTCGATACCAAAAACACGCAGTCACCCCAACGAGAATATCTGCCAGAAAACGAAGACGAAACCAGCAGTTAATACCCAACTGCTTAACGACATCGATCGCCACCCCATGAGGAACCACTAGGTAATTTACTAACGTGCGAAACTGAACGGATCCCAGGGGAGGACAAATTCCACTCCGTAATCCAATAGGTTTTAATTTTGTACAAAAACTTAGGATATCAGCCTTACTCTTACCAACACCTGGACAATTTTGTGGAATATGGCAGGTTGCAACTCACCACAATAAATCCAAATGACGAGCATAGTTGCCCGATATAACTTATCGAGAATTCGATTTACGTAGTTATCTCACGTAAATTATCGGTATAAAGTACCCGGTTGTCTTCTGCCGGCTCTGCTACGGTAGATGACAAGCTTCACAATTATAATGACCATATTTGTGGCACCAGTCCACCGTCCTCTCATCTTGCTGCTGCCCAAAATCCCCCTGGTATTACACGTCAAATCTACTACTCCAATGCTTCGGCCATACCTTTAGCACCTGCGCATCTACTGATGTATACAACACACTTACAATGTAAGCGGCATCAGCGTCTAGAAACTTTGGAAGAGGCGAAAAGCGAAAAGCGTATGGGTAAACGTGACGACATTGAACTTGGAACTAATACTGAAGCTACACATCCGTGTGAGCTTTTACCCCTCTACTTTTGTAACCTTTTCTGTTGGTAACCATGAAGACTCAATCTGGATACAGAACACTGGGAAACCCCCGGACCTCCTTGTTGGCTACATTTATAATTCACCACACTCTAACACTGAAAGTGCTACGGAACTTACCAAACTCTTCCATCAAGTTCCCGACCTAGCGCCTAATCACAAAATAGTAAAAGGTGATTTTAATCTGCGGAACATCAGTTAGGATCCTTAGACAGCGAAACTATAATAGATGGCTCTATTCAACACCACCACGGCATGTGACTGAATTCAGCACGTACGTGCACCCATTAGAAAATATAACATTCTCGACTTATTTCTGTCAACAGCAATGTTCCCTTCATTCGCGATTGGGCCGCAGAATAGCCAAAATAGCCACCATAAAGTAGTGATGCTCTCGTTTCTGATATGCTAAGTGATGGTTTGCCCTGTAAGACCAGTGTCCGCCTACCAACCATTCCAGCTTCTCAAAACTATTCAGATGCATGGATTGGGATAGGTTCCTTTTGGCAACTAATACTGATGTAAACACCAACGAATTGTACAACGATGTTGAATTCTGCATGGAGGTGCTCGCACCAAAGCAAAGCGGAAATAGACCTAGTTGCCAACCAACCCAGACAATTTTAAAGCACATGTCCATCTTACTCAGAAAGCTGTTATTCAAAGTAAAGGCGACACAGGAGTTGCATCTTATGCACATCAATGAAACCATGCTGCAATGGACAATTGAACAGTCTTCGGTAGAGTCAGCACAGAAGAATCCCACGAGTTTAAGTGTAAATCCGTCAAAACCACTTACTAATTTACTAAAGCATCGTGGCTCTCGTAACGTGACATCCATCACGTCACTTGTGCTACCGAATAAGTGGTTACCGACCAAGAAAATCTATGCGAGATTCTAAACATAAATTTTTGCAACTCCTTCACTGATGCAAGTATGGCACTCTCAGCTCAAGTACCTAGACTTACAAAAGATGAACTATCCAGCATTACATTTTATCTGCGCACCGTCGCTAAGGTGATAAAGTCGCTTAAGCTGTCCTACTACCCTTACACCTTTGGTTTACCTTCTGTAGCCATAAACCTCGGTGATCCAGACGTTCCCCTCTTACTCTGGAACACCCTCATCCCATCAATGAGAAGCAGCAATTTCCCTGCCGCCTAGAAGCATGCTGTTTTTCTATCACTAATTGAGTGTCACCAGAACGTTGAGAACTACCATCCAATCAGTCACACACTCGACGAAGCATAGCCGCCTGAATAGGAAGGCGGAAAGTATCGAGTAAACAAAATCCAAGAATGCATTTCCATTGCTCTATTGGTCAACTGAAAATCTGGTGCTGTGCAACGGAAAACACGCACTGAATGTCGTAATACAAATTCGATAGTTCTGAGTAGGTATAGATAGCATGATTGGATGAAGACTAGGCAACTGTTAGTTCTTAATTCTACCCTCTTAACCAAGGGGCACGACAAGAATAATATAGACTGAGTGGTCTCATGTTAATCTGATGGGCTGTTATAATGTTAATGTTTCAAATGATGGTAGTATATGATTGATACGCTTCCTAGTCAGTGAAAGAATAAGGTCTACTCTGCGCCTTTAATGTAAGGCAAAGGCCAAAGTACTCCCAAGCGTACACTTTCTCTAACGCAGTGGTTCCCATCCTTTCAGACGCCCTTTACCTACAAAGGGGGTTCCCCGCCAGACTTTTACCTCCAAACTATCGAAAGAATACTACGGAATAACTATTGCACATTTCGCTCTAAAGTTCAAAAACAAATGTCATCTGTAGTTTCACGTGCTCATGTAATTGAAGGAAACACCCCTTCTCACTGCATAATTATCCGACTTAAGTACGAGAAGTGATCGGTATCCGATATCTCCCTCGATAAACAAACGAAAGAAAACAGTACCTATAATTCAAAATTCTATGTAAACAAGAGGCGATATACATCAATAAGACGGTTGGTATTGTTTGGTGGTAACCATTTCTGGTATATTTGGTGCAGTTTCGGCCAATGCACATCGCAAGTCATGCTCCAAGTTCATTCGATTCCTTGCTTTTGTTTTCATTACCATCATTGTCGAAGATGCACTTTCATATGTATAAGATTTTGCAAATGGGATCAATATTCTCAAAGCGCTTTCCGACAGTAATGGATACTCTTCACCTATCTTTGCCCAAAATGTTACTAGTTGCGTGCTTTGGAAAGCTACCTTCAATCCGCTATCCTCGCGCATTCCTAGGAATTGTACCTTGGTTTCGAATTCAGTATCTGGAAATATTCCTTCAACTGCTGTAAACGGTCTTAGCACCCAGGCACTTAATTGGCGAGTTTCCAAATCAGGAAAATATTTGCTGATGGAATTCATCACTGATGACAAGTGGCAAGATATTTAATTCGTGAATGCGCATTTTTCATTTCTTTCAACGAGCACCGTCGTTAGTTCTGGAAATATCGCCATGTCGTCAACATCAACCGAGCGTTGGTAAAGCTGCAGTTTGCGAATGAAACCGGCTACTCTATCCTGAGCGACTAAAATGTTCATCATATTCCCTTGCAGGCTGAGGTTAAGCGCATTGATTACTCCAAAGAAATCAGCAAGATAAGCAAGTTTCGAAATAAACACGCTGTCCATTATAATAACGTGCAACTCGCTTCCCTTACCCTTATGCATCTTTTTTCTTCGAAGAAAGATTGCAATTTCCTCTCGAAGCTGAAGCACTCGGTGCAACACCCTGCCTCGTGACAACCAACGCACTTCTGTGTGCAATAGTAGCACGTCGAATTTGCCTCCAAATTCATCGCACAACTCTTTAAAGATTCTTGCGTGGGTCGCACTACCGCGGGTGACATTTACTAGCTTTACTACTTTGGTTAACACTTCAAGTAAAGCAGGTGGAAGAGTGCTCACTGCGAAAGCATAACGATGTATGATGCAGTGACTAAAGGTAGCGTGCGGAGCAACATTTTTGACCAATGTTTGGAATCCGGAACGGACGACCAATATGGCTGGTGCTCCGTCTGTACAGACACCCACTAACTTCGACCACAGTAGCATGTTTTCCTCGAGGAACTTCTTTACTATTCGGAAGACACCTTCGCCACGCGTAGTGGTGCTCAAGGATTCTGAGAACAAGTACTCTTCTTTGAAGCTATCAATTTTTAGGTACCGAACATGCACAAGTAGTTGGAAACAGGACGCGACGTCGGTCGACTGATCTAACTAGATTGTATAGAAGGGACTTGATCTTATTTCGTTGAGCACCGTGTTCAAAATTTGTTTGCTCATGTGCTCGATATGACTTTAGATGGTGTTGTTCGAAGGTGATATCATATTAATCTTCTCCGCATGATTTTCTCCAAGAACGAGCTTAACCGCATACATTGTGCAAGGTTTGATGAAGTCCTCTCCTATGGTATGAGGCTTCGTGTTTTCGGCGATTCGAAGCGCAATGCGATAGGAAGCTTCAAGGCCAGTCTCATTTGCCTGAGAAAAGGAGCTCGATGTATCCAGACGCGAAAGTTTCAGCGCAGCTTCTTTCCTTCTAAACAATGTAATATCTTTTTCTAGCAATTGGGCATGGCTTTGTTCGAAGTGCTCTTTCAATTTACTAGTTTTCATACTCTCCGCCGTGAGCACTTTGCTGCACAAAACGCATTGCGGTTTCTCAACATTTTTGTCAGCGAAGTTAGTGAAGCCCCACGGCAGAAATGCTTCTTTGTAGGACCGCTTTTTCCTGGAAGAAGTATTCCCTGCAAACAATTAAGTAGGTAGATGTTATAGATATATATCATCTAAAGAAATTAATCTCGTTATTCCCTGCAGGTAACATTATCGCAAACGTTCGCAGACAAATATAATTTTGTCGGCATCAAAGCCACTGAATGAAAATGCTAACCTGCCATGACTTCTAGTCAAAAACAACTGCTCATGAAAGTGATCAACATAACACCTAATGGTCACTGGCGTCCAATCTGCTGATTCTATGTTGGTTGTGACCCCAATTGTATCGTTTCTCTGCCCTTTCAAACGCCTACCAATATCCCGATGCAGGCCCTCTCTTGACCCCATCGTGTCTGATTCCTAATCAAACATGAACATGTGTTTCATTCCTCCGTTCCACCTTATTCCTCGACATTTTCCCGACACCACTCTATATCCATAACTTGCGAACACTAATCACCCTTTCTCGCCGTTCCTACTGTCAAACATTCACCTGTGAACATAACTGGTACTTTGACCAGTGCTGAAACGCTAGTTTGCTATCCACCCCGTTATTCGACCCGGTGAACGACTGGCTTATTCAAAAACCCTGCAGCAGTTGTGGCAGTCGACAAAGGCTCCATGCCGTAGTAGCTGCATTGACTGATGGCTAACTATAAAAGCTGAGCTAGTTGCGATGTGTGATTTAAGCTTACTTTGCGACTGATTTGTGACCAAATCCAATTATCTGTAGTTACCCCTCGGAAAATGCCATTTTATCCCTTTGGGGTTAATTACCCCCAGGTTGGAAAACCCTGTCTAACTTGTGGGTGTAGATGTTAGGGAACATGAAACCTTGGCGCATCCGCCTGAAAAATGTTGAATGGTGTCTGAGGCAAACACGGAGTACAATGAACGGTTAAATAGTTGGCAATTATCAGAGGGTAAAACGATGTATGAACAAATATTTGGGTAAAATTTGTGAAAAATTTGACAACGAACTTCACAGACTGCAGAAACCCTTTTGCAGACATGACGCACAGAATGACTCATCCTGCATATTACATAGCATTGTACGATCAACTTTGCTTCTGACCATGATACAGCGTTGACAAACATGGAACGCCAAAAGCGAAAACCTTCATAATCATAGTTGATTGTGCAACCGCCATGTTAATTCCAATGCAATTCTGAAGGGTATGAAGACAAGAAAGAGCCCAGCACGCAAAACTAGCTTCAAAGTTTAGATTCGGTTTTAAAAACTGCGCTCTGGTAGTCATATAGTCAGGAACCTGCGTTCTCATTTGTTAATCCTTGTGCTAAACTAGCTATCACCTACTTCGGAGTGTTCTGGAAGCCAGTGTATAATATATTCCCACAGTTATGTTGGGGAATTAAAGACAAATCAATTGCACAAAATAACACCCAAACATTCACAGCAAATAATCATCACGCAATAAGCATGGATGAGGAATCTACCATCCTAGTCAGAACACGAGAAAACGATGCAATGGGAAAACGCGATGCTTGTGTACATGTTAATTCCTTAGGCAAACGAGGAACCTACAAATATTTACATCCTTCTAATTAGATTGATAGCAAAACCGCAACTTACCAAGGCAAGCAAAATTTGTTTCTCATGAGCTTGCAAAAGCGAGGCACACAATTTCGAAACGGTCATTAAAACAGCTTGGTGCTTTTCCGGTTTCGTTACAGAAGACCGGTGCGGGATTCCAGTTCAGAAAATGACAACTACTGGAAAAAGTACCCGGTTCTGCCCAAATAGTAAGTAAAAGTTACTAAAACGGAAAAGTTACTTGATGCGCGTAGAAAAGGGTGACGAGTTCTCCAGCCATAGTTGGCTGCAGAAGTCCATTAAAATGTAGGATTACGGCACTACCTATAAATTGTCAGTACGATAATACCATCCAAAATATATCGCGCACAATGCGTATGCAGCTCTTTCCAGTTCCCGTGAATGTTGCGAAGAATGCGCTGCAGATTACCTGGTCGATAATTCCGGTCTTCGGATGAATGTTATTAGGATCGGAACGACTATAGATATGCAAGTATGGAAAGCTCCTTAATAATGTCGCGGAAAGCCGGTTGACCTATTTTGGCTCTGGATAAATGCAGACAATTGAAAAATTTGCTGCCGTTTAGACGAAACTTTGTGGAATTCTGAGACGATGGATCTTCTGGTGCCTTCGGCAGCTTGCATTTCTGCAGGCCGCATGTTGGTATAGACGTGGATCGCTATTCTACACAATATTTGTATTGGTACAAACCCGGTGCTTCCATTCTTGCTTATGCATGAGCATTGTATGCAGATGTCTCAGCACCAAGTAGATGGCATTGGTTTCAAGAATTCCTTTGGCCATGAGAGTGGTCAAGATACGTCGCCCAGCTCCACATAATTTTTATCTGCTACTTATAAAGGCTAGTACAATTTTAAATAACTATTTTTATGTCATGAAGGGACTATTATCGCATTGTTAATCATTTCACTTAACCCTACCGTGATAATACTGGTGAACGCTTCAACGAGATGTGTTGGGATATCGCCTGGAGCGAGTGATGAATGCGAAGTTCTGCTTAGATTGTTTGGCGCAACATCAATGGTCATGAACTAACTTTATGTGGTCGGCGAATGAAAACGATCATAATCTTTTTGCCTGCAGGCAACAAGGATACACTGACGGTTTGTGTTGTGTTTTGAATCTGTTAGAGGAGCTGACTATGTTGAAAAAGTTTTCATCATAAGTTCAGATTATGTCACTCTGCAAAGCAGTTAAACCTGTACTCACAACCCATGTAAGGAGATCAGATCGTAGGTGTTATGTGACCGACGAATTCGAAGCCTGAAACGATTATTGACAATCCCTCCGTTATTGTGGACGTTACGAGTAAGCATTTGGGATTCGACCAGTGAGTCGATGGACGTGTGATATTTTGTGAGTACGTGAACACGATAAAAGAGTAGGTGCATTTCGGTCATTTGATGTCACCATAAAAATAATCTATAGTGCCTGACCGGAACTAAAAGCGAGCATATGCGGGCAACATTGGTAAAATTTATTATATTAATCACCCTTTCGTAATATCATACAAAACGGCACTATGTGGTACGTAGTTGGAAGCATATACATAAACTTTTCAGGACAGGACTTAAACAAACCTCACGTGCTGCGTTTTCTATTACTAACTTACTCAAGAGTAGCCAGTTCAAATAACCCTCAAGTGCTTTCAAAATATCTGGACTGTTTTTGCAAGTTACAGTGAGGAATTGCAGCGTGATTTCCTACGTAATTTCGGTAAGTAAGTCGCTCCTTCCTGACTATTTCCCGAAAACTGACCTTAGCTTGATGACAACATGAGTTCGTGTGGCAACCATGGCGGTGCAAAAAAATAAAGGGTGGTGAAATCAGCCAGGCCATATATTGTTAAACGCTACATTACAATTCAGGTAAGTTAACCTACAATTTTTCATCTTTGGAAATTCCATTTGCTGGAATCATTCACGTACGTCGTTTTGACGTGGTTTCCAAGACCAATGAGTCCATTGTTGCTGAGGAAGTTATGGGTTACCCGAGGATTAACAAATTTCTCACTTTTCAGCAGCACTGATTTCGCCAAAATCAATTAAATGCTAATAACATTTAATCGCTCGTGCATGTTGTACGGCATCTGTGGATGCCACGAATCTGGATTTATCCAAGGCATTCGACCGTCTGGACCATCGAGTTGAACTGCACAAACTGCAGTTTTATGAAATCAGCGAACCGGTGCCCTCATGGATGGGAGATATCTACGTTCTACGTCACCTGAGCGTGAGGGTTCACGTCACCCTAACGGAACCAATAGAATTTCAAGAAGACATTCCTCATATGTCGGGTATTGTACCCCGCATGTTCTTGATCTTCTTAAGTGACCTAGCGAGGGAAATGTTTTCGATCTTCTAACCATTCTCTGATGATTTAAATCTATTGTATGCAGTCACTACATTGGAGGATCACACAGCCCTAAAATATACGCTAGTAAAAGCGTACAAGTTGTCCATCTGGATCTTGCTGCAGTTCGACGTCGCCAAACGCAAATTTATTGCTATATCTTAGCTGAGCACTCACAAATACCAGCTTGGATCACAAATGCAATAATGGGCTTCACATGCGTGCCATTTCGGCTCGCTCGTTTTGAAAGCCTTTGGTTGCCTGAGTCAAACTGAAAAGGAACTGAAACCAGCGCCTTGGCCTCCTTTGTAGACCGTACGAGAATTTCGAAGCCGTGGTCTTTACGAACATGTTGGACGGGTTCATGACACTGCAAACGGAATACGCTGTATATGCTTGGCAACACTAGCAGGAGCACAATCTCACTGTCCTCGACAATGCACTACACGGGAAGATAAATAATTTTAGAGGTTTGCCCCATCTACCCTACCCACTCAAGCGAAAAACATGCAAAATATACAGCGGACGTAAGGCCGCTAGGGGAGAATATCTAACAGTGGTGCAGCAATGCAAGCAACCCAAACCATTCCCTGAAAGTCAGCCATTCACATTTTTGTAATGTCATAGTTTAAGCTGATTACACACTACAGACGAGTGGACTAAATGAAAAACGAACACTGAATTTATATGGGTTAACAAGCGCTGCTTTACATGTCCCGTTGGATAGCTGGTGGGGAGATCGAAAGAATAATGAAAAAGATAATACTAACAATGTGTCATCCAACCGTCTTTTAACTACTGTTAGTGTCGGTGCAGAGACGACTGATTCTTAAAGCGCTTTCCCCATATGACATACTTGGTAAGAACAAAATTCCCTGCGGCACTCAGAAGGCTATACTATTATGCGATTTTCTTTGAGTGACCCCACGTTTTGTATTGTTGCTGAGATGTAGTAACTAGCGGCATGCATGCTGTGGGCCTTTCAGAATCAGGCAAATCTTAATTAGTTCACATTGAAATATGCGATACCGAACGCTGAATAATCCCAATCTATTCAGCCTCCGCACCTATGAAAGGTTGTGCATTCCAATTACGTTCTTAGAAGGCCGAAGTTGAGGTTGCTCAAGTACATCAAACTCGCGTTTCAACCATGAATGCCAGGCTCGATTTGCCTATTCGTAATGGCGGCGAACATACGCACGGAGTAATTGTCGAAAAACAGAGCCGCCTACTTATCGGAACGCCCGTCGCAACGGCTCGACGTTTTGGTTTCCAGTCTTCTATAACTTTTCCAATTGCGTGAAGCAACCCAAGTCGTCTTGAACCAACACATCCATGTCAGGTTCGACGGCTGCTTTTTGCAGTACATTTGTTCCAACCCGGTGTGTGTAGTTTCTCTGATGTCCTGTGGAGAGTAGCTTGCAGTTACTATGTGTGAATTAAGTAATGTTTGGATTGACCCTTGAGGTACCATGTCTACCTAATTCTGAAGTAGATGCTGGTCGGCATCTGCCCGGATCGTGCGCTAAATCTTTATATCATCGGCAAACACTAGGAAGTTTGAAGTGCTCGTCTGTGCGAGGTCAACAAGAATCACCAAAACAAGGGTGGACCTAGAAACGAGTCTTGCAGCACTCCACACGCGACTTGCATGGGGTCCGATAAAGAGCTCCGAACACTGACCACTTATTGTCTTTGAACTAGGGATTTGGCAATCCAGCTTAGAGGAGGATCACTGATCTCGCAATACTAAAGCTTGAGTAGTAGTATCCGATGGTACAGACGATCGAAAGCCTTCTAAGATTCAGGTAGATCACATCGAATTGTTCTCCAGTGTCACCTGACTCGGTCCAACTACCGCGTGCGATTAGTAAATTCTTGGTGCTTGATGGTTGTCAACGGAAGCCGTACTGCTCAGGCGTGATAACGTTGCAGTTTTCCAGATAAGACGCTGGTGCTTTGGCAACCATGGTTTCCATGATTTTGGACAGCATAGGACGAAGGAAAAATGAGCGGTAGTTGGAGGGCACATTTCTGTTTACACCTTATGAGTTGGGGTTATTATTCCAAGATTACACTTAGCGGCAACTTGTTGGCGGTCTAAGCAGTGCTGGAAATGTTGAGCTAAGGGTCCTGCCAGTTGGCTTGTTGCTGCTCCTATTGCCTCTGGAAGAATGTCATCAACGCCCGGGGAGCTGTGTTTTGATAGAGACGCCAGCTTTTTCAATACAGCCTCCGCGGTAAAAGAGATGTGGGTTAGCCCTGGCGGCGGGTTGGCAAATACTAAAGCTCACTTGCTGCAAGTCCCTCAGAAACGTGAGGAGATATTGCATCCGCCGTGCGTTTGCTGCTTCTGTAGCCGTTCTTGTTGGGCCATCGGCCGTCCTGAGTGGAGGAAATGCTTGCTTCACCTTCATTGACCGTTGACATGCTTATAGAGCAGTCTGTGGTTAGCACTGAAGGTTTTCGCGGAATTCTACTGATATGCATCGCTGCATTCTCTGTGCAGCTGTGTGTAGTGGTTACGTTGTAATAGGTAATTCTGCCAATTTGCTAGTGTATGAGCTTCTCCATACACATGTCATGCTGGATTTCGCACAGTTACCCGTTTTCTCATTTTGAGTGTCGCAGCAGTGGAACTCCTTTCCAGCACGCGCAATTAGCCCTCCCCAATTATCCTTATTCAAATAACATCATGACGATGTCGTGACCCATTTACTCTACGAGATACGGCCCACCAACTACAGACGATGGCATTATTGGGAGGAATACAGAGTGAACGGTGTCATTATCCCCCTAAACACCAGGCAGGAATACTCGCACGGTGTCAATGCAAACCTCTGATTAGTCCTGCATTTTGCGCGTTCTTTTGCCCACCCTGTATTTTTAACTTACGGAACTTGTCCAGCGTTTTTATTTATACCCGTCATAATCGGTTGCTCTATTGTTCCCGCGTTAACCAATTTGCACTTTAGACTGATTCTTTTGTTTTCCTATGGCAGTCCTAATCTGAGGAAAATTCGATCGATTCAGTTTCAGTGTGCACCACTGATTGATTCCTTATTGTATTCGGTCAATGTTTGCTTTGCTTGTTAGCATATTTCCGCAATCTGGTTGAGGTTCACGTTTGTGAGTCATGCTATATAAGGAAATCGCATCCCTACACGTAAGAACACCTGAATCTTTAACCCACCTTTAATTTTTTACTACCATTAGTAGGTAGAACAAGTCGCGGGGCCCGACAAAACATTCGCATTAGATGAATAAAATGCGAGTAGCTGCAATAAGTTTATAAACATCTATCACCACATCGTGAGTAAGATCAAGATAATCGTGAGTGATCGGTTTGGGAAATCACTTGTTTAGAATCTACTCCGTATACGTTCATCGTATGAAGAATGGCAACCTTTTGTGTTACCGCTCAATTGATGTCTCTGTGTTGCACTTTAACAATACTATCAAGCTGCAAGAACCAGAAGTATACCATCTTGGCCACAACTGGATATGTATTAAAAACAAGGTAACGGTAATAATACGAAATCTAAGGTTTAATGCCAGTTTGTTTGATCTCTTACTCCAGGGGCCCATATCCAGTCAAGAACAGTTTACTTGCTCGGTACATAACCATCAAATGTGAACGTTTGTGAACCTTCCCACTTACCAACGATCGGGTCTTGGGGTACTCGATATGTCGGAAAATCCGAAATATATACGACACTGAATGTTCAAACCGAACTCGAAGATAATATGCGCGAACAGCGAAACGAAACTATATAAATATCCATAGTTGTGGAGTGATGTACACGGTTGAGAGCAAGCTTCTTATATAGTGGAAATAATGGCTTAACGACTGCAGCTTTAGAGTCTGCCAAAGCGGAAACATGATGCTCGACCAACTGAAGACCATTCTATACATGCAAGAATATCCCTGTGGAAGCTGGCTAATTTACTTGCTAAGCTTTTGCGCTGGTCAAGTGGTCAATCATTAAACATCGCCTTAAGAATGAGCTCGAAAAGCGGAACTTCTGGACGGGGTACACGCACGAGAATAGTTAACAGCCCATACCAAATTACATTTGGAGGAAACAATCCAAGTTGTCTGTAATAACTTGCTCGACAGCTGGATAGAAGTAGATCTGTTGTGTTCTACAGCTGCTTGAAATTTTTCGCACGCTAAACCAAATGTACAGTACTCTCGGTATAAACGGAGATAACACATTTATCGAATTAATGAGTTCTAATTATGGGATGTTTGTAACAGCTCAATGTGTAACTTAGAAACACAGAAATTACCAAATGTGCGTTCAAATGACGTCACAACTGTTGCTATAGACGTAAAAAAAGGATATTTTGCCAAGCTTGCAGAAAATGATAGCTTTTTCCAAACAGAATTTGTATTGTGTTCCCAATCCTCAGCTACGTTGTATTTTGCACCTAAAACAAAGCCAGTATTCTGTTCTAAAAGTCCAGTACGCTAACCAGTGAATCCCTTGATTGAGATAGATCTGAATCGCTTGTAGTCTTTGAGCTTACTAACTGTGGGTATTTATTCCAACTGGGCTACTCCAAACATGTTAATTAAGGAGACCAACGACGCTGTCCGTATTTCCGGTTACTTTTCAACGGAAATAAAATATGTGCTTACGACTCAACAATACCAATGATCGATTACTTAGGAGTTTTATACAGTTGAATTATTGCAAAATAGTTTGAGATTAGTTTGTATGATGCTATTTACAACTCGAAATAAATGATGGATCAAGACAGTTTCTCACGAGTAATACTTATAAACGTATATAAAAATATAAATATATATTTATATTTGCTCCGGCAATTAATATTAAGTAGTGTACACAATGCTAACCAAATTATTCTATGGTATGCGTTACACAGATGAGATAATTATTGTAAGCTATTCAGTTGAGTCTTCTTATGTTCACTTGAATGGAGTGCATAAGAGAATCAGAAGTTTAGGGACTATAACACGAATTGGCACATATCCTTTATTCTTCACCCGAACTGAGTAACTTGGTTAAACAATCAACGCTAATGGTTGTCATACAATAAAATTTATTGCAATCCAGCAGCTACACGTTCTGAAGGGCAGGAAAAAACTCCTGACATTTTAGGGACCAATAAACTATTATAAAACTCCGTCCCTGATATTCACACTCTTAGGATGCCACTAAATGAACTTATAAAAAGTAATACAAAAGGTTATGATAACTTGTTTGCCAGGCGGCACACGACGAAGTGAAACGCATTATAGCTTCGAATCTTGCACTTAGGCACTACTATGGGCAAATGCCCATCAGTTTGCTGTCGATGTTTCCAAGTAAAGAAATAGAAGAGCAATTTTGCATAACTTACAAATGGAAGAAAAAACAGTTACTCATGTTTCACACGCGCTCCCAACAGCTGAAATAAATTAAGCAAATTGAAGAAAAAGGTTTAGCAACGTGGTTTGAAGTTGGAATCTTACATAAAATTTATATTTTCGAATATTAACGTTTTTCATTGATTTTTTGCCTTTCGTCTATATTTGCCTGTAAAAAAGTAATCTTTTACACTGAAACTCCTGCAAAATTTAGCGACAATATCACTAGGATAATATTTTACTACTAAACATAGCCCTTCGGAATATTTTATTCACCTTGACGCCTTTTCGTGACTTATTGCTACAACATAAAACCCGTAGCCAAGGGAAGTATTTTTAATTCATCAGTCGAATTTGATTTCCACATACACTTCATCTTTGAAGATACTATACTGAATTGACCGTTACTCACAATGATATTCGTGATTCCACACGAGCTGACAGTTGTTTATAATGCGCTTTCTTTCATCTTCTCAAAGACTGGCCAATAACTATACCACATGCTGAAATTAAATCCTTTTCTGCTTACAGATGCCCTAATTATAGTGGGCGAGTGTATAATGCTGGCAGATCCCAATGTGATCTCTAGGAAGCTTAGAGTACAAATATTCTAAATGTTCCTGGAATAAAATGAAGGAAATTACTTTAGTGATGCTATGTTTTTTGGCCCAATATTCTTAAGGATATTGATAACGTTGTATGTAGAATTCTTAAATGTGCAAGAGCTGCGAAATCTCTCATCAACACGTATCTTCGCCATTGGCCAAAAGCATCTACCCCTGGTATGCGTTTTACGTGGATTTTGCACGCCCGCTGAACAATTAACATTTTCTTGTTAGTGTTTATTCTTACACGCATTGGCCAGTAGTAGCTGGCGTCAACCAGTCAAAGACAGATTCAACGGTTGCAGTTGTTCGTCGTTATTTCTCACAGTTTGGTTTCCCAGAAACACTCGTTAGTGAAAAGTGTCCGCCAGACACACCAAAGGAGTTCAACCGTTGTTGTTAAGCCATGTTCTACCTGAAGCGAGACTGGAGAAACTTAAGATTATTGTGAGACCTATGCTGGTGTACTGCATAGTTGTCCATAGCCACTTGTCTAGAACGGAGTGAGTAGCTTTAGAAAACATTCAGCGTTCTTTTATGAAACTGCTTATTGGCCCGTCCACCAATCTAAACTATGAAGATCACTGTCGCCACCTTAAACTAGACCATATATGGCTGCATCGCCTGAGAAATAAGCTAGTTTACATTTACAACATTATACATTGCCGAATGTACACAAGCAGAATAGATATAAATTTGCAAAATTCCTCAACCCATCCCAAAAGAACACTCGTTACCCACTACCTGTAAAAAATAGAAAATTAAAGATCTGCGCCGACTTCTTTCTTGTAAAGTTTACTTACATATGGAACGAGGTATTACTGAAAGTACGGGCAATTAAGAACCTAACCAAATTTAAAATTAACTGGGGAGCATTTCTTATCATTTATAAAATAGCGAAAACATTCGGTCTTTAAGTATCTACAGAAGTGTCAATTTCATCAGGTTCAAACTATATATGACCTATAATGTAAATTCACTACCCACCAGAATATCTTAATTTTATTCTTAGAAAGTCCACCTATTTATAGGTGGAGAAAAAAAAGTGTCTCACTTGCTTTATCTCTTCTTCTTGTATTGTACATTTTTTATTGTCCTATGGAAGTCGGATACTTCGCATCACCTGGTGCGTATTGAAAGGAGAAGCCAACTCATTAATAAAGCTACCAGTTATTCTAAATTTTTTCAATATTATATCACACCCAATCATATGGCATGCCACAATGGCGTGAGACATACCGTTTGTATATTACTTCCTTTATGTTTCTACCCCCTACTGCTACTATTTCATCTTATTCTCCTGTTATTCTGTTAGTCACCATCGCCTGAGTTGATGGTTTAAAGTTTCTAAGCGACGTGGATATCCAGGTCAACAGAACCACTGTTGAAAGTAACAAGTGCGCCGAAATTAAAAAGCAGTCCAATCTGAACTGTAAATTCACGATTAATGGCGTGTTACACCAGCCCGTGATCCCGATCGTCATGCACACAAAAACTACGAATGAAGAAAGGGCTAACCTGTTTGAGTAACTAGCTCATCAGAAAAGCAAAATTTCCCAAATGATAAATAAAATCGCTAGTGATCAGCGAGTTTTTAAGTCACACCAACATAAGACGAGATGGAACGTGGAAGTGCAGATGAATCTCTCAAGGGACTACCCCGCATGGAAGCAGGTCCCCAGGAGACGGTTCCACGAATGTCCGTATTACTTTACTTGTTCTTTCTTACCCTACTTCATTCTACACTGAATCTGTTGTGAGCCTGTTTTCTTGTTACTTTATCTCTACCATCTTATTGTCTTACCGATATTTCCCATTAATTTGCTCATTAGACCATAGCCTTTCGCTTAGTTGTGGAGTATACACAAACTATCTCTACACCAAAACTCGGATAACTATTGCACACTTTAATAATCACCCTGCATTTGGCATCTTTGAAAAGAACACTAGCTAGTGAATAAGTCCTGATTGCAGTGAATAGGTGCTGATTTCTTTGTAACATTACCTTTTCCGTGCATAGTCACGCGTGCCCCAAATATCCACCTCCAAGTGAAGGCTGAAAGGAATGCAACTGAACTCACCCATCATCTCAACCATCTGGCAGCCCAAAACAAAATTTGGTTAGTTCTACTGCATAATTACACCAAGGAATATCTAGACACTACGCTATGACTTAAATCCCTAGGATGTGAATACTGCCTGTATTCTTCTGATAAAGCAACTTAAGTTACATGATCCACGGGAGTTGCGTTGCTATAGTATTTCTCTTATTTTAGCAACTTCCTAACCTGCTACTCACAAATAGCCCCAACTGTATTACCAGTCTGTTAAGTAAGATTGTCTATTACTCATTTGAATTTGATTGGTAAATCTAATGTTCCATCCTTTTCCTACAATAGCACCACCCTATCAAACTGCCTCCTTCATAGCACCACCAAGCTGCACCGAAAAAAAGCAGGTGAGAATGCCCGCGAACTATTAGCATATGTCAACAAAGGTCCAAACTGAAATATTCGCAAATACAGTTTTATTGTAACTCTGTAAAATCCCAACCAATTGACAGCCTCGCATGCCTGAGCATTTCGCAATGTAAATATGATCCGTCGCCTTGTAGGCTGGTTTCTCGGTACCACGAGAAATAAGCAATATTCTTCTTATTAGTATTATATATGTTTGGCGGAATTAGGAATTATTTGTCACAGTGGCCTCCGCGCGGATAGACAAAGGACGTCTACACCCTCAGATGGATCATGGGTGGCCAGCGATATACCACACACAGCTCCCTCCACACAACCCATATCGATTGGAAACCTGAAGGAATTAGGCCAGGAGGCATGTGGACGTGAATAACTTTTCCTCAACAGAGCCGGCCCACAAACCTTCAACAAGCAGAGCAGAAGCATCCATGACTAATTGGAAAACCATGCGTACCATACATACACAAGACGGTGCTTGGGCCGTATTCCGCTTCACAATGCATGGAACCACGCTTTGAACCTAGCACGGCCACGTGGACAGTGCACCTCGTCCCCCAATAATGATCCACAATGTGTTAGAGATAATAAGCTAGGTGGAGGGTGTTAGACAGTTAGACGCCTTGGCAACATTCACATCAAGCGCAGCCACAGAACATATATACATTCCTAATTGTCATCTCCATTCAATGGACAAAGAGAGAGGTTTGCTGCTACATACAAATGTTATGTCTCCGACAAAAATAATTAACGAACTTGTTCAGAAAATGGCAGATCAGTTCAATCATAAGCACAGCATGCGCATGAGATTTTCTTATGGCAGTGACTCAGTTTTTGTGTGCAACATCGGAGGTGCGCACAAAACGAAGCATTGCTGGTGTCGGATGGCACTGTCGCGTCCTTAACGATGATGTGCGTACGCGAGTACTAGGTAGTGATAATCATGCTAGCTCCCTAGAACAAAGGTTGCACTAAATAAGTTGCTTTGGCTCGGGCACATTCTACCTATGCCTTGTCACCGCTTACCTAGGACGGTCTTGTTTAGTCTGCCAGGTGTAAGGTGACGCAAGGCTCGCGTTGGACAGAAGTTGACTTGACAGCAGGAAATGAAGTATATGACGACCAAACTGAGTGTTGTTGGTCCGTCTCGCCTTCCGGGCTGGAGTAAACGTGACTCGCCTTCTACTTGGCTCGAGACTTTACAGGACATGGCTCGCAACGGACACCAGTGGCGCGTCTGTTGCCGTCTCCTAATCGGATTGCATGTTTAAAGTGTGTTTGGTACTGAGTTATCTGCAAGGTAATGTCTGTGACAGTGAAAGCTGCAAAAGAGCTGTCTCGCCGCCTTATATTTTCATCATAGACAGCTGTTTGTAACGGCATGTTGCCTACACAAGGTGTAGGCGCCTTGACCCTGAACGTTTGCTTAGGGCATTAAGGTTTTCAGGCAAGTCCCCCTTCTCTCCCTCTTCTAATTTTTATTTCATAGGTCCTCATGGTTGTATGGCAGCGAAACATCAGTTCAAATGGCTAATTTACTGCTGTTGATGATGCTGATGATGATGAATCATTATTCCTAATTTGGGGACGGAACTTGCACTTCAAATGGAGGATAAAGACTGTTTACGTCTACTCCCGATGATGGTATCCAAAGGTACTCTGTGCAAAACGACAAATCTTTTCAACAACATTGCCAGGAATCCAGCTGATGTTTCCTCACGAAGATACGTTACGTACGCATTGTCACTCGTCATGAAATGCAGGGAGCTTCTCCAAGATGGAGAGCAAAATTTGCCGTTTCTGAACATTTTGCTCTACACATAGTGAACAGTTCCGACACGCCTGTCCAGAAACGCTGCAAATGGAGATAGGTTTTGCAATGCTGCTGGTCATGGAATGGTATGAAATATATGCAGAAATTGCTCAATGATTACATGGATATTCCCATCCCACTAAACACTAAGCATGGTTCGCCTAAACGTATTAACAAAACTTTTACCGTGCCTGTTTGGCACTGGATGGTACGCTGCAATGGGTATGTGTTCCTTGTCACATGAGTTGCAAGAGTCCGCAAATAATTGTAAAGTGAGTTGTGAATGATTTTCCATGCTAATCGATTGAATGACACCAAATTCAGATACATTGGTTTAACAAAACAGCGGAAGTGCTTATATATCTCCCTGTAAAATGTTTGGGCAAGTTTGGTTAAGCGTCGAAAATTACATGTTAGTGGAACCCTTCCGGGAGTCCAGCGAAATCCATGTGTATGCCAGATTACGGTCCATCTGGAGTTTGCCAGAAATGTAGCTCAAAGTTAACTTGTAATTTTACTGTCATAGCACAGTAGTTATAACAATGAACAACGTATACAATATGCTGGTGCGTTAGTGGCCAGCAGACATAAATGCGAGCTAAGGATTTCGTAAGACCGACTCATGTGAGCAATTTACGGAACCATCATCTTGTGAGTCTTAGGAACCAAGATTAGGTCAACCAATAAAGTGTCCATCAATACTTGTTAAAGCAAACTTCCTTTACCGAAAATGCTCACTACAGTTGTCCAAATGGTGTGCAGGCGAACCAGTGCTAAGGTACGCAATAATACGTTGTAAGAGCGGATAATTTCCTGTTTGCACTCCGATTACGTCTGCTGTAACTGCAAGTTGGCTAGAGGATGTTTGAGATGCGTCTAATCTCGAGGATTAAGGTAATGCTGGCAACAATGCAGTCTTCATCTGGTGTCTTGGAAGTGATGTCAATAATCCATCCAGCTAATGCGCACTGCGAGCAAGCGAAAATATACTTATAAAACTCAAATCCAAATCCTACACAAATAATGTGTTCGCCCAAATTTGATATGAATTCAATGTGTGAACAGGATGCTTCAGTTGCTGCAAAAATGATATAGCAAATGGTTATATTATCTTACTTAGTAAAATTCCGTCTATATACCATCCAATAAATATTTTAAATGCTTAAACAAATCTAGTCCTTCTTTCACTATATGACTGTACTTATTTTCTGCAGCTCTCCACGCGCAGGAAACGTGCACCACCCCATTTTGATGTTCATTTAAGGCTAATGCTACGAGGTGCTTTCGGTACCGTATGCGATGCATCAACGGCGACAAGTGTTTGTAATATTGGGTCGTAATTAGTTAACAGAAGATCGGAAGACACTATTGGTTTAATCTCACCAGAGGATCTCTGGAACTGAAAAAATTCACTGGTTAAAACTGCATTTAGTTTGGCTTGATATTGGTGAAACCATGAGACACATTTCTGCTAACAATTGTCTATACCCAAGAAGAACTGCATAAACGCTTTTTCCTTGGGGTTGGCATTAACTAGTTGGTTTTATTTTCTCGGTTCTGCCTGACGACGGAAATATCGAGAGGGAAGCATCATGAGCTCACACTTATCTGGATGTACACGAAACCGATATGATCCTACGCTAGAGAATACTACGTTCAGGTGTTTTTAAAATGGCCAGCGTTAAAGATTCCCATGTTTACGTTAGCATCTAAGCATTGGCATACTTCATTCAAAATAGCATAGCGTCCATCGCTTGCTGATATATCGCTATAACATATTTGGCCCAGAACTTTAACCGATAATAACTGTACATACCTGGTGTATGTCAAAATTGAGGAGTTGATTTTAGACTACACGACAAATACGTGCATTAAAGCATTTGAAATATTGATTGTAGGAAATATATTTTCCCCACCAAAAATTGAGAAAGGGTCCACCGTAAAAGGTATGAACCCACCGCTACCCCCATCTATTTGTCTGTACAAATCATTGTTTAATTGGAATTGGATGTTATAAGTGCATCGGAGTAATTGCTACTTTCAATGGACAGTTGTTATTTCGATCTTTTTATTGTGCTGCCTAAAGTGGCACGAAGAATTTTATTGTTTCTATAAGTGCGACATTCGTGAAGAAACAAACGGTGTCCAAGTTCAACTTTGGATAATGGACCGGAGATAATGCGCACATGAAAAATGCAGATTTTCCTCTCGGATTCCTACTAGTTTGTACGCAATGAACGAGAGGAAAAACCCATTACGCAGAAGCAAATCTTACAAGGGGTTTGAAATCCCTGGTCATTGATAGCTACAAAAATATAGAAATGTCTGATAAGATATAATGCACCGTCTTCATAATTTCTTGAATTTACGTCTACCAAAATTACACAAGCCGGATGCACATTGCGACCCTATTGGATATGAGGAACTCACCATATCACACCATCGCCAAACTGTTTACATCTATTGTGGATCATATTAGGAAAAGGACAGCCCCACATCAATTTATGGACAATTTTCCGTTGTTGGTCACGTTAAAACTATGAACATGTTAGGCTATCGAATGTTTTCCTTTGACACCGAAACTTCCTTCACGGATGTTCCACTTATAGAAACAATAAAATCTCTTCGTACTACTTTGAGCAGCACAATATAAAGATTGAAATAACCACTGTACATTAAAAGCAGCTATTACTATGTTGCAATTATAACATCCAATTCCAATTAAACAATGAATTGTGCAGACAGGTCGATGGGGTAGCGATGGGTTCAACTCCCGTACCAGTATTGGCTGGTATTTAAATGGAAATGTTAGAGTATAGCACCTAAAAATTGCTTATATCGAAGAAGGCGTTGAGCGTAACGGGTAACTCTCTAGATTATCTAAATAGCTACATCGCAATCGAATTTATGCAAATAACATATCCTTTGACGATTTAAAAAATATATAATGAGCTGAACAGAATCTTGTGAAACAATTTTTCAGAATTGGTCTCTAGCTTTCAAATTTAAACAGGAATTTTTAAGTTGCGTACCATATACTGGCATCCACCACTTTTGAAATAACACAACCAGCTTCGGGGTTTCTCCATAAATTTTGATAAAGCAAAAAGCACATCAATTTTTAGATTGGTCCTTGAGCGTAATGAGTATTCAGCTAGTTTTTTAGCAGTTAGTTGGCAATCAGATTTATCTTAATAGCAACAGGCTTTTACGATATAAATTTGATTGTAATGATCTGAATACTGAATACTGTATTGTAGAACAAGTAGAAAGGTATTCCTTCCAACACTTCCGAAATATGTTGAAAAAATGTATAAATTTGTCAGCAGTGAATATCTTTATCTTTTTACTATCTAATTGAAATTAACCAAATCACGGTTTGCAGGACTCACAAATGCTACGTGTCCCAGTAAGTGTGCACTCATTTTTGAATGGAATATAAGTAAAAGATAAAATCTAATAACGTTTTGATCTGCTACATAAAGGTCGCCTCCATCACCACATCAGGCAAACTGCTGCAAATATTTCCAACTCTCCTTTCGAAGTACATTGGGCGGGGAACTTGCTTCACCTCCGGCGCGAAACATCAGCAACCGTGCCTGCGTGCGCTGCATAGACCTCTTAAGTGCAGCAGTGGCCTCATGTGAAAGTCACCGAGATATGGAATACAAAGTAAAAGACTTTGTTCTCATATTCTCTCGAGTTTATCAAATCTATATGAAAATTATAATTTACTTCACTTGACTAAGCCTTCCTTAGTAGAGCAGGATCTCAATCAAATCCATAGGTTCCCCACAAAGCAAGCTAAAGCTAAAACCAGTATTCAAATTTTTAATGATTGCGTTGAACATAAAAAGTACCCACTAGATTTTGGAAGCTGGTACTACGAAATCGGATTCATCCTAATAGCAACACGCTCATACGATATAAATATGACTGTAAGTATCTGAGTGAATAAACGGAAACCATTTTTCACATATGCTCTATTGTTTTCTTTCTCTAAGTAGGAATTTTATATTCTTTCACTATACAAGCCTCCATCATGTGTGATGGAGTTCAATCATTTCCTTAGGTTCTCCCCATATGTTGCTGAAGCAAAGCCAATGTGAAACGATTGGTGAGTGCACTAATATTAATGAGTCTGCAGTTAGATATAGGAAGCCGCTACGTCATAAAAGGATTTATCATAATAGCAACGAACGCATACTAAATAACTACGGTTTTGTTGGTTTGATGAGAATCATGGAATCAGCTTTTCAAATATAGTTTCGTGTTTCTAAATGGGAATAGGAATTTTCAAGTTTCTCATTCTATCCAGCTCTCCATCTGTGGTGAAAAAACTCAAGCAGTTCATAAGGCTGTTAGCAAAGCTTGCTGTGGCCAAAACCTGTTTTAATTTTTTTAGGATTCCATAAAGCTTAGAAGTATCCCAACAGAGTTTGTAAGAAGATACGTTGCAATCGGAATTATACTGAAAAAGAAACGTTAAGACTAAAATATTTATGTAAGTGTAGAAACAATTATTACAAAATTTGCTCAGTGTAGCTTGTGTTTTCTAAATCAAAATGGAACTTGCACGTTGATTAAATAGCTAAGTCTCCCACAATGTGTTCGAATTGGGAAGAAAAGTCGACGCAGATAGAGTTATCATAATAGAAATAAACCTAGACGGTATTGTTATATGTCTTAAACTTAGCTATCGTATCAAATCGACAGTTGTAGGCATTTTCACCATATAAGGTAAATATTCATGGTAAGGAACTTGAAAACGCTCCTTTTACGGAGGCTGACAATTGCGTTGGAATAAAGATGGTCGTATAATATACTACACTATGGTAAATCCACATAAATTTATGATGGTGGATTCTATTATGTGATCGTACCGTATTATGGCGAACGCTTACATAAAACAACAAATAAATAAGGCTTGTATTTGAAAATGTTCGAAATTTATATTCAGAGAAAATGCACATATTTTGTAGTTTACTAATTTTAATATCTATCAGGATGGCGGCATCCGGTTTCCGCTTTGCCTGTCAACGTGCCCAGCATATACATATATATATATATATATCAGTGATCTGATATCCGAGCTACTGCATGTGGAAAATTTCACTGGATACGACACTGATATTGACCGCTGAATTCTTGTCCAGTGTCTCCTAAAACATTATGTTCTAGCAGACGCGGTAATCAATGCACGACAATGAAAGAGTGTGGCTAAGTATCACCACAAATTGTGAACTAAATTTGCATATTATATATTATATTATCAGCGCATCACTTGGCGCGTAGGCTACTTTTGGTCCAAGCACGCTTCTAAACTCATAAATAATACGTTCATGTGTTAATTGTGAAGCATCATTTCGTTTCTTAAATGTGCCGGTACTTAGAGTTACTTGTCTTTCAGATGTTTGCTGATAATTAAAACACGTTTTGGCTGTGCTTACAATTTAGGCCAAATTATTGGAATTTCTTTTCAATCAAAAGTTTTTCATATTTCACCACATATCTCGTAATAATCAAATAATGTAACTGTAAAAAGGTTATATTTCACAAGAATAATATATACCAAAAATAAAAACGTGAACCTTTGTAATTTGTAAATGATAATTTGGTAAGTTGCAAGGGGTTAACAAGTAAATACATAATATGTGTGACTGCTTGTAAATGACGACTAATTGCTTGCTGTTACGGGTTCAGTAATTATGTAAAAGGACGGTTACCTTTTAATCGTTCATCTCTATCTACAGCTGTAGTCTAGATTTCAAGATTAAAGTTGTCTGCCTTTGGATCAATTTATTGGTATGCATTATTAGTTTTTCATTGTTTTTCGAGGTGGATTCTCAAGTAATCACAAAACCGCATTGATCGCCGGTTTCTTAGATGGTGTTGGCATATTTATGGGAAATTAAGTGACCTTAACCCTCGATTGTTGAAAAAGTTGAAGTTTTGTTGCAAGATATGTTGAAGAAGCAGAATTTGCAACCAAGCTTGGTTTCAGCACAGCGTTTGTATGTCGACTTCGAAAGAAATCTCAAAAATTATTTACCCCTGTCCCCTAAACGCCCGGTAAATGTGGTCGCAGAAGAAAAACAACAGCTCGCGACGACTCACTTCTACTAAGAAAATGCATAAAGCATTGCAAAGCAACTAGCAGACAGCTACCATGGATGATGGAAAAGCATAGTGTCGCAGTTAGTTCGAGAACTTTAAGAAGGTGGCTTTTGGATTCTAGACTTTAAGCTTGCAGACCTCGGAAGAAGCAAAAGTTGACCATACAAATGAAATACTAACCAAATGAATTAATCAAACAGCTTCAAAAATGGTCGGAAGAAGTCTTGGAGCGGGTAAGAATCGGAAATGTTATTTTCTTAAGTCATTCCCAGCAAACTTGCGTCCACATTACTTATGCGGTAGTTTCTGCGTTTTTCTGTGTTCCATTCTAGGTGTTTTGCAACGATGAGTACATCACCCGGTGCTCTGACCAGCAGCCTATATATCCGCCGAGTACGTGGCGAACAGATGAAGAAGTCTGCATCATTCAACGGGCCAAACATCACACGCAGGCCATGATATGGAACTTTATGAAAGTCTACGGATCTGGTCGGGTCTCCATCATCCAGAGTAACATGAACCAATAGCAATACAAAAAACTATTGGAGCGCCAGCTGTTCCCTCAGCTGCGTGAATGGTCAAATGAAATAGATTACACGAAGAGAAGACTTCATTTGCATGCATGATATTGCTTCATCTCACAAGGGGAATGAGGTCACCCGTTTCATTTTGGGTTGTGGTATAGAAGTGTTACCATGGCCTGGTAATAGCCCTGACATGAACCAAATAGCGAAGTCATGAGCAGTTCTAATGTCAGCGATGAAGAAAAATGTTTTGCAAAAAAGCAACTGCCCTGTGAACAAATTACAGCGCACTAGGCTCGCAGTGAAACTTTGACTGAACTTTGCAAAAGCTCACTGACTCCGTTCCTTTGCGTGTTAACCCTTTGTAACTTGCCTATTGATCATTTACAAAAAACCAACCTTGCTAATTTTCTATTCCATTTATGTTATTCTTGTTAAATCTAACACATTTACAGTTGAATATTTGGATACTTACGAGCAAAAGGATGAAATATGAAAACATTTGCTGACTGAAAATTTTTTAAATAATTCGGCCAATACTGTAACATGAATGTTGATGGTATGCTTGGTTTTCCATTACGCTTCGCCACGAATACTGGCTCCAACGGAATGTCAATCATAATCGAGGTAGGCTCAAAGCGTGATTCCAAGCATCAAGCGTAGAAGGGGCTAAAGCCCAGCCGCCTCATTCCCTAAGCCTGGCACGCAAGAATCTCAAATGTGCTTGACCCAACTGGAGCCAAACGTGTGCATACTGAAGAACTTTTGCCAAGCTCCGATGAGAAAATGTTTCAACCGCAAGTTTCCCGGTAATCTTCATTTGCATATACACTGGATGTGGTCCGTGTGCATGGTGCGGTGCGGGATGCATCAAAGACACCCATAGTCCTGAGGAAAATGGCAGCGTTCACTAGCCGCCCAATAAAGCCCGCAGTGACAGACAATGACCAAAATGCCGCCAGACCGTATAAACTGCTTCCAAACAAGCCAAACTTAAGATAAATGATATACTCATTCCTTTTACAATGAATACTGAATATTGTACACTTGCGAATCAAGTAAACATGATTTCCGTACAACTCCAAAAAAAGAAAATCATGAATAATTCATCTGTGAATAACCTTATTTTGCTTATGTAATATATAATTTACCTGACTCTCGATAATACAGGACTCACAAATATAACATATTATCGTAGGCGCGCAATCGTTCTATGAAGGGAATATTGGTAACGTAAAATACAAAAACCTTTAGAATTGCTGCACATATATTGCCTTCCTCGCTAGTTCAGACAAACTGTCCAAAATAATTGCCATCCTACGTTCAAACTACTGTGGGTGCGGAACTCGTGTCATATGCGGCACCACAAGTTATGGTTATCGGTCAGCATCTGCTGCAATGGCCTTATATGGGGAAGCCACCGGGATGTAGAATAAGGCAAGGCATAATAGGTTCGACTATCAACCCACGTTAGGACAGGATGTAGTATATTATTCTATCGCACCGTTCTGCATACATCCAACCATGTAAACGCACGATAACAATAAAAGTAACCTGTTTGACTGGTTCAAACTTCTGCACCTGGCCTGGAGTACTGGGAAACCAACTGAGCGATCCGTACTCCTACATCGGTCTAATGATGCATGGGAAGAGACGGGCTGCAACCAATTTTGTACACTTTACCTAGGCACGTTATAGCGCCCAGAACTTGCGCAGTACGTTACGATATATACTCTTCGTATTCTCCACGGTCTTCAAATGACAGCGCGAAAGTACATCAAGGTACTTCAGTAGAGTGTGGGATAGAGCCGTTAGCCGTCAGTGGTGTAGATTTGTCCGACAACATCGTTCAACGGGCTCATAACTACAGTGTTTTATTGATTGATCTTGATATGACATTTGACAGATCATGTGAATAGGCGGTTGAGGCATTTATGTGGAAGAAAAGTAAATTTTCCATAAACTGACGTCGTCCGCAATAAGGCACAAGGAGACTGCGATGCCCAGGCAGTTACTGATATGGATCCGGTACAGATTGGTTCCAGCACCTTTTCTTTAGGTGTGCCACTTGTAGTGGGATACCAGTCGGTTACATGGTCGTCTTTTCGTGCACTCCACTTTCGACAGAAAGGTATGCGCGGAACACTTTATAGTACGCCAACCACACTGCAAATCCTGAGTTTAAGCAGGAGGACTTCATAGTTGTTCGTGTAGAAAGATTTAATGAATTCTGTTAATATTAAGTCGACAGATTTCCACTTGCTTATGCCTTTCAAATATTCAAGCCTCATCGAAGGCAATTTTGAGAGACTGAGGGGACTTGAAGAACACTGGGCTGTGCGGACGCCAGGGCCTCTTTTGTCTGTAACATACGTACCAACCAACTATTCACGTCTTCCGCCGCAACCTATGTTAAATGGTCAAAAAATTGCATGTGGATTTCTACATCTCTAGGATTGCCACCTTTAGTGATATGCCTTACCAACGGATATAACTCGTTGATCTGCCACAGGCTTTTGGCCAGGGAATTGTTTAAAGGATCAATCACTGCAGGCCAGATGATGGCCGCTAATTTTCGTGCATTTTACGTTTGTATTGCTGAATAAATATTCCTGGTAATCATTGGCAGAGCAAGATAGCAGGAAGTTGTCCCACAGACTGCACTTACTCCGTGACAGATTTCCATTACGTTTCTCAAAGCAATGAGGTTTTATCGATACAACTTTCCACAATCCAAGATCGCAAAGTGAGCCACAATGACGTCAATCCATTGACTGGCACCCCAGTTGGGATAAGCAACGCTAGCATGCTTCCATTTTAATTCCGGTCTTTTGATCGGAATGACCGAGGTCCACCTCAAGTGACCCGAGGTCTCGATTTAAGTTAATTGTAGCAACCCAACCACAGAGCGGATACTCCGAGTCCAACTATGACGCCAATCCCTCGTTTATGAATGCCCAATATTGTTTGATGAATGCAGATGTGTTTGAGACTAATAATTTTGGCTCCCGCCTCGAGGTACACAGTCGAAATCAGTTTCTTAATAACTGTAAAATTGCTCCCGCTGAAGTGAATACGACAAAGATATTTTCATAACAAATATGAGCACTAAGTGCTCGTCTGAAAGCAATAAGTGTAAGATCCGAACGTCAAGCGATCGTCGTTCCTAGCTCGGTTATATGCGGTCGAAACATGACGCGGTTAAGCTTGGTGTTGTGCGTTTAGCTAGCATACAATTTAAGATGAAACTGTTTAAATAACGTACGTATGAATGTGCTTCAACCTCCCCATATCCAGGCATCAGATGCACCCCATGCCATAGTATTAATGAAGAGCTAAAATGCCCAAAAGGTAAACACTGTGGACGAATTAGTGGGTCGGAAGATAGAACAGATAATCTAAACAACATCCCAGGAGACTGGTAAAGACAGCGCCAACAAGTACTAATCGGTACCCAAAAAGTTACTTCGTAAATTGTGTAACCGGAAATAAGACAGGTTTACTCAACGCAGCCAGGTGATAGTATAAATAATCACAAGGCGAATAATTTGAAATGACTAATTTCATCAGCGTGACCACTGCAATCATTTCCTCAAAGACGAATAAGAAAAAGAAACTGCACGAAGTGTAATTTTCCAAAGATGTAGGCAAACTGTCGTGTAAGCAAAACAATGGCCTTTTAATGATGACGAATGAACTTATCAGAATTCGGAAAGTCGTTATCCTAGCGAGAACAAATATAAAAGAATAAGGTGGACTTATTTGGACTTTGTGTATATTCCTTCAGTAGGACGCAGTCTGACAGAAAACACATAACCAGGAAACCGCTAGACGGCAGCTTGGTCCTATTGGGACTCGCCAGTAGCGAGCACCCTCCGAATACTGCCGGAACACAACCCACGACCTTACACTTGCGGGTCAGCGATTTTATGTCACGGAGACATGGACGACGGCAGCACAGGGCTGGCCCCTGAGCAACGACTACCTTTGCAAGCCGCCACCAATCGAAGCAGCAAGGATGCTGATAAGGCAACTACTGATGATTTGTAAGCAGTAGGGCGATTTATCAAGTTCTTGTGTAGATTCGTGGCAGAGAGACACAGAAGACATCCGCCAAACATTCAGTAATGCGCTAGACGATTCTTTTGGCCTAATGGGACTCGTCAGTAGCGCGTTCCCGCCGGATACAGTCGGATTGGAAAAACGCCTTACATCTGCGAGGCAGCAAATTATGTCGCTGAGCCATGGGTGACAGCAGCAGACCGCCATAACTGATATCTAACTGCCATATATCGCGGCTCATAATCCATTGTCATGCACGTTATGATGTGCAGAGCATACGGCTGGCCACCAGAATAACGACTTACTCTTGCAAGCAGCCATAATCTAGTTAACATATCTGCTGCTAATGCAATTACTTATTATTGGTAAGTGGCACGGGCATTTATTAGTTTTTGTGTTGGTTCGTCGCAGTTATACACAAGCAGACAGTCACCACACATCCAGGAAGGTGCTAGATGGCCGCTCGTTCCTACCCGGGCTCAAAAATTTCTAGCAGCTGCCAACCGATTAAATCCCCATACCATCTTATGATAATCAGTATTAGCCTTAGCAACATGCGTGACACCTCGCTTTGTGGAGGTTTCTGAAGGAAGTCTTTGCGCTTGGGCTAACTTTGCACTCCGCGCGTCATAACATGCAAGATATTGAAAAATGTGTCACGCCATATCGCTGTGAGTTATCCGTCATTGCCGTCTGTGCTGTCAAATATGACTAAGGGACAAAAGTCGCTGAATCGCAAGAGTAAGGTTGTGGGTTCGAATCTAGCAGCATTCAGCGGGTATGTGATACTGACTTGTCCCAATGGGACGAAACGGCCATCTAGCGCTTATTTGTCTGTCCCTCTCTGTCTGACTGCGATGGTTCTAAACCAAAACCTACTAAATCTCCTATTACTTACAAATCATCTGTAGTTGCCTTAGCAGCATGCTTGCCAACACACTTGCAAAGATATTCGTTTCTCTGGGGCCAGCCAAGTGCTCTATTCATCATAACATGCAAGCTGTTGAAGGACGAAACTCCCTATATTGCAATGATTTATCAAGCATGGCGATCTGCCATCGTCATCCATGGCGCAGTGACATAAGTCGATGACTCGCAAGAGTAATGTCGTGGGTTCGCATTCGGCAGGATTCAGCGGGTGCGCGCTACCGACGAGCCCCAATAGGGCGGAACGACAGTCTGGCGCTTTCCTGGATATGTGGTGGCTGTTGGTCTATGTCTCTGCGATGAACCTACACAAAATATAAATATAATAGCAACGCGCGTTGCGGATGCCGTATGATTCCACCTTGCGGAAAGTATTTTTAACAGGCTGTCATCCAGCTTTTCTTTTCCGCATCAAGTTTTCACCTACAGACAGTGTTGCGGAACTGTGCCCATGACTTCCCTGCATTAAATGCGTCGCGGTTCATGGAATTACCGCGGCTCAACTATGATGACTGCTGGTCATTTCGACATTTGTCCTCTCCATCAAATAACCATCAAATGCTTAACAAATTTTGTAAATTGTGTACAGCCTACTGTGAGCGCGTGCAGACCGCTGAATTTATCTATAATCTGTGGTGCAAACACATGGCATCCTCAGCAGATACGTAGCTTAGTTCAGGCATCAACTGAGTGCAAGCGAAAATCTAATGAGTGACGGCACAGCAGGCCACATTGCCTTTTTAGTCATCGAGCGAGAGAAATACCGACAGCTACATTGCGCTTCCAGCAACAATTGTCTGTCAGCCAACTTCGCTCTTAGTGTCGTGTGCTGCAGGTTACGGCCAAACGTAGGCAAATGAGTGATCGAAGGATATCAGTGTCCCGCTGGGCAAAGCTATGCAGGTATGCTAACCAAATAAGTCGGTTTAGGCAACCACCAATGCGGCGTGAATTTACGCACGTGATGGTATCTCGGCAAATAGAGTGTTTTGTTTAGGTGACAACGATATTATCCATCACATGACCTGTCACTTTGTCACTGAATTACTGCCGAAATCCGAATGTGGGAATAATGTAACTTTTTGGACGGTAATGGTGTGACTTCATTAGTGTAGGACAGTTTGCTACTCGCAGTTTTGCTAGGCATTCGTGCAATCAGTAAGAAATGCACGGCCATATTTTAGAAGACGAAGGAAAGCGCATAATCTGGTTCCACGGCCATATTCCAGTTAAGCATTCCGCACTATCTTTTTAGTTATGAACAAGACAGCACAACATAAGGGATACCACAGAGAGCAGAGCATTCACTGGCCGGTGAAGAATCTAACCATTCCAGCCAAGTAATTTGTCTTTCAAAAAGAACAGCCCGAAGCTCCAAGTGTATTGTCAAGCTGTAAATAGCCTATCCACTATCTTCTCAAGGAGTTTCAATTGCCACAATCATTCTGCTATCCGTTTCCTTTATCATACCTAAGAAATTCACGCGGTTATTAAAGACGTCGTTTATATTTTCCGCCGACACAAAATCAGATTAACAGTATACTCCCTCCCTTGGGGCTATTACGGAGCGTTGCTCTATTTTTGAAGATCTCATCCTCTTCTCTACCAGACAGAATGCCCCAGCGAGCATCGAGAAGAACTAGCGTCCGTGAAGGGATTTACTGACCAAGTTAACTATTCAATTTCCCGCATTAGATTTTATTTTCTTCTGGTAAAACTTGTTGAACTTGCAATCATTGATGTCAAATCATTTCAGTGAAGCATTTTACAACCCGCAATCTATTATTTTCATATTCAGAACATCTGACTTCGCAATTGTGTTGGCGTCTTAGCACTTAAAGCCTCATCGGATATATCTGCAAATAGCACCAGCGATTTGCACATACAATTTTAGATTCTTTATCAACACATGTGCTGCACATTTGAGGAAAATATTCGAATTTAGCTTCTCTACTGGTAAATGAACTCAATGTCATGGAATTGCGTCCACCGTTTGTTAGATATTGGTTAGTATCAGGTCATTCTTCGACGCGTACCTGTTAAACGTTAGTGGTCGCAAGACATAAGTGAACATCTTAACAAGAATGAAGTAATCGCACATCATTACGAGAGTATACACCACGTTAACCAATCAGCTGCAGTTAATAATCGGACAGCTTTTCAACTTGTGCGCCCAGGTCACCAACAAATACCACTGTGTGCGTGCTTCATTTAGGAATTATCTACATTGCATTTGAAGCTAGAAGTCAGTAGTGACCTTGTCAGTATAGTGGGGCATATGCGAAGCGCGACATACCACCGCCGCGAGCATCCCCAGACTGTCGGACAAAAGCCGACGCAATCATCTTGTCAGGGAATAGAAAATCAATTTATTGCAAAACTGCTTTAACTGGCGGTTAAGGTGGGATGGCCTGCTGCGACGTGGATTTAGTGCACACAACCACTCATCTTAAAACCTCATCTCAATATTGTGCTATACGGCGACGGAGGAACTTGACGGTTCCACTCATGGACGCCATCTAGAAACATTTAATTGAACGTCGAATACTGGAGGCGGGAGAACAATCCTCTGATATTGCCTGGCTGTTGATAGTTGCATAAGTATGGATGTGGTGTAATAGTTCAACTTATTTTATCGTTTTTCTATTATCGTGCTAAAAATTATTCACTGATGGTTGCCTCATTCTCTAAATTTTTAGTGTATACTAAGCCTAAAATAAGGAAATTGATCAGTGGCCTAAATAATGTCAGCACAATCGGTTCTGGAGAAGGGGGAGTTCAATGTAGCAAACCAACATAACGGAATCTCGGCAAGAAGGTGGATTGCGCCAAGCGGTGGGCATGAAATAAAATAGGCCCTTTTCGCGCAAGCAAACTAAAGGACCAACTGGTTAATATTGAACTAGCACAAAGAAAATGCAGCTACTAGTAGTTAAAGTAGTATAAGTTCTAAACTTATAAAAAGCGTTTATCGGTTGATAAGTACAATATTGTCTTAAAAAGAAAATAAGTTAATTGTGCGAGTTTTGAAAATATAAATTTTTTGCAGCATATTGTATAGCTGGATTTAGTACAATTTTCGTCGGGTCATATAATTTAGACGGAGTAGTTGCTAAAATCCCGGAACCATTTTTAACTTACACTCATTTAACTTTCAGCTTGAATGTATATTGCAATAATATTTTGAAATACGATTTATAATATCATTTCTCAAATTATGGGAATGCATTTAACAAAATATCTGCATTACGATCATCTTAACTAAATATAACACATGCCCGAAGATGGTATTCCTATCCGAAGTGTCTTCGTTGTTTTGCGCAATTACCACCGAGGCTAGCTGAACTTTATATCTTTGAACACAAAACCAGATGATTTGTGACGAAAGATCATCTACTGGTATAAGTATGATTTAAACCGTGTGGCTTAGTTTTTGATTACTTTCCTAGACCAGGTATTCTCAATCATTATTCAGCTTTGGCCCCCATTTGCTCCTTAATATTTCTTATGGAACCCATAATTAGTCACCACGATTTAATCAAACCGCAACGCAAAATGTAAGAAAATAGGAGCTCCATAATGGTTAAATTGTTATCCTTTTTTATGGTGTCGTAGTGTTGATATCAAATATATTTCCCTTACAAACCACACAGTGACTTTCACAACATCTAGACAACAGTCATTATGCAACAATTTCAACTAGCTGGCTAAAATTACACAATACTTCTCAGCTGTATTAAAAGTGTACTTATTTATTGTTGGCATTTAGCTGCAAGGCATATCATGAATAAGGATTTGTAGTGACTTCATTACACTCTGATTGTCGTGATAGGCAGTGGAGCGCGAAATTGTATACCGTTTGTTCTATTCATTATTAATGTACCATTATAGATGCATTGTTGAAAACGCGTTTTCAAACACTTTGTATATGAAACATCTGTTAGATTTCACAAGATTCTTATGGACCATTTATGACGCAAAACAAAATTTTTAAAGTGTCGCAAAACAGCAGACTTTGTTTTGAACAGAAATTGAAAAAATGATGGATACTAGGACATGTTAGAAATCCGATGTATCCCAAGACTCTTGACAACAGGTCTCCCTTTACAACCTCAAGGTTTCTTGCAATAAGAAATCCGCCCGTACACTTCAAATGTTGTTCCTGAATACCTGGATTACATGTTTGATAGGCTGGTAATGTCACATCAGTTTCCCGAGCATAGCCTTGATATCAATCCAATTGATATATTTTTGTTGATCTACTCGAAAGATAATGTCTACACATAGAAGCATGCAAGTGAAGCTAAACTCAAGTGGTCATCAAGCAACTGGGCCGCTCAATTTCAATTGACTTTAAATACGCGCAATGTTTTATCACGTGTGAAATGTATGTGCCTGATAAGTCTCGTAGGATGGTTGGAGTAAAAATTGAAATTAAAAGGATCATCAAATAAGTAAATCGTTATTTCAAGCTTCTACTGAGATTAACACACTAATGCATAATGAGGGTTTAAGTGGGGACGAGAAGCGCACACGCAACACATTATAGAGCTGTTAACTTTCAGTACGTGAGTGAGAAAGACCAAGGAAACGACAACGCTCACTCGTTCATTTCTTCATTTGACAGAATTGATAGGTTAATCCAGTTTAGCTATATCCATGCCAATCACATGGACACTACTGCATGTATCCTCACCGTCACGTTGCGGAGAGTTCAGTTAAGCACATGGATAGGTTTTCCTTGTTTCGTCCTCCAAGTAGAATGAACTACATCAAGTAATGCTATTATGGAATTGTTGCATCAAGGCCTTTTTTGAAAAGCTTTAATATAGAGGTAAGGATAGCGTGATTCGGAAGGGCAAGTATGATGTGACAAATATAAAGCTGCGCTTGCGAGACGCTGTGAAATATAACTGTGACGACACTAAGCACACACCATCTTTAACTATATTTCCATTCTCGTGAAATTTATAATGCACTAACATTTAATATTTTGATGAAAACTGCTTTTGTAACAAAGCATCAAATCTAACGACATTTCGTTCACTACCTTTTATTATTCTGAGCCTTTAGCATGATCGCTTATGTCCGGCCCTGGACTTAAGATCGAGATTCGGATGTCCCCTCTTGCTAGGATATCCAATATGTTTCTAAAATTTCTTATAGCTACCAGTCTGCTGAATCCACCTTCAACCATGTATGGTGAAGGAACATAGGAAAAATAAATTTTAGTTTTTCATACAGTCTGAAACTGCAGTCAATCCAAAAATTCCCTTTTATATGGTGTGAATTTGCATTCTGCTTTTGTTTTATTTGTACGGTCAATGAGAATTGCATGGCCTTCAGCTCCAACCTAGCAGGGCTGGTCATCATGTGGATCCAAAATATAAATGGGGATTTTCCTTTAAATTAAAGCCTGTACTGATTTTTATTTATTTTCTGGGCTTTTTTAAATCTGTGGCTAAGCAATCAACTGGGAAGTTTGAATATTCTCGATATCTGAGTTTCGAAGCACAAAATTCTAAATTTTTACTAAAGATCGATGATAGGAACTTTGCTATAAATGGGATTACACAACTTGCTTTAAAGGACTTTATGCAATAATGAAGTTCTTTATAATTATCAGCCAGATAATACGCATCTGGCTTAGATTTCATTAGTTAGGTTTCATAATATGTTTCAGATAGGAAATTAATGATGGTGTCCCAGGGCGCAACGAAGGGCGAATATATTTGCCCTTGTAGTGCTGTCAAACTTCGGTATGCAAAAGGTGTACCTGAAATTCTTCTCCTCACACAGCTGCTAGAAAATATATCAAGAAAAGTGTGCGCGCTGGTATTCTAGTCTACTATTATAAATGTTTGCAATAAATACTTTAATCGCCCTCCCACGTTTATAGCCATTAATTTCTCTGAGTGAATCACACAAAGAAATTTATGAACAGAAAGGAGAAGAGCTTTTTGTTAGTCCATAAATCTTATCTATATTCCGACCACTGCCGCAGCACTGATTGTTGCACCTGGATCTTTTGTATTGTGACGGGTATTTCTGGCACATATCCATTGAATACCTGGTTTATAGGTTAGCTATTTGTATACGTTTTGTTAATACTGGAAAGCAGCATCATTTCCATTTATACATGATGATTGCAGTATCGGTCATATAACACACAAATTGTTTCGTTATTAAATAGAATATATTTATCTACACGTAAATAAAATTTTCTGAACGGTAGTTAGGTAACTAAGGTTATTTCAATGTTTTAAGCCATCTATATTATTTGCTTAGATAAGATTTATCTGCTGAGTAGAATGACTTACTGGTCATACATTCGCATCAGGTCCGACAGTTTTATTTATACTGAAGACATGGTAATATACATTGCAAACTTATATGAACTGCAAATTCTTGCAGTAAATTTGCTGATATTATAAAACGTGATAAGTTTATTTGCATTTTTACCTTGTCAGAATTATTGACATTACATTTTGAATGTATACAAAACTATCCTTCAGATAACAACAAAATACAGGGAGATTCCGCTTTCGCCCTTAACGACAAGTTCCACATTATTTTTCAGTTTACCTATTTGCTTAATTTCATTTGAATATAAGTAAAGTGGTTTTGAATCGATACGAAACATCCAAATGACTGGTACTCTACGAAGTACCACCGACTCTTTTTACCAAGTGCTCCTTGCTGAAACATGTTCTTATGATTTGTTAATATACATATAAATACTACATTTGCCTTCTATATCTTTACGTTTATATGGCTAGTATTACATACCATCATTCGATAAGACGAAACACACAATGGCTGATTATAATTTGTGGAACTAAATTTATTCTTGCTTGACCTTTGGCAGGTATATTTGTGATTTATGTCGGTGGCTGCCATGTTGACATATAAATTTAGCAAAGTTGCAGTAACCGAGCAATGATTGTTTCCAATGATTGTTCAGGATATAGCCTGGATGAATGAATTGAAAGCAGAAAAATATGGACAAAAGCCAATGAAGAAAATATGTAACTCGAAAATTGCAATACTCCTTAGACATACCTACATAACAGGAAAGTGCTAGGTAAATTTTTAAAAAGTGAACTATCGGACAGAACAGAGAGACACGGAAGAAAATTCCGGATAATTAAAGTAATCTGCGCGTAAGTGTCAAAACAATGAATCAGGTTCATCAGCTATTACGAAACATATAGCCATATACGTGCGGGCATTCGGCTTTATTAGTAAAGGCATAAAGAGAAGTATGCTTATGTACACATTATATTAATACGCCAAAGCAACCGGAATTCCTCACGTATGTTAATACCCCACGCGCGCAGATTAGCTACGGGATTCCTAACCATGCGGTTTTAATGAACTTAGCCGTCAGACGTACACGCGATTTGAGACGGTAGTGTTTTAGCATTCTAAATATCAGTTACTCGTGTATTCATACAAATAATTTTATGAAATTCCTTTCTTATTAACATCAGAAATACATACGGCTGAAACACTGTCGTTGAGGTCAGAGACGGCAAACGCGTGACGCAGGCCTACCGCAATGATACCTGTACGAGGAAGACTAACTGACGCTGATTGGTCAAACATTGGTAGTTTCCTGATGAAAACTTTTCCAGTGGCTGCGTGCCGTAACTGCCGCCGTGTACTGACTAAAGGACGTCTGGTTAATTACAGCTTGGAAAATAGATGCATCATTATTCTGAGTAAAGCTCAGCTGATTCACTGTAAAAAGCACCCAATTGCTGAGGACGAAGTGATTGTTAGTTGCGCAGGCTAATTCGCAATGTGCGGATTGTATGTAAGCGCAGCCAATGCTGCGCATGTTTGGCTGACCTGTATCAGCTCCGCCACCCAAAGCCTGCCTAGACTGTATTTCACACATTTGCAAAAAACAACTGCGTTTGTATTTCCTTTATATGACCTGTAATTACCAGGGCTGATTATTGTGCGGCATGAAAACCTTAACTAATTTTTAAATGCATTTTCTTGTTGCGCATCTTGAACAAATTTTCTCAGCTCGGTTCATTATGCCTGAACATCCAATAAAATAGTTCAATTCCCAAGGCTACCCAAATAATCTATGGCCCATAAAAGGCCATAATTTTCCCGTTGAGAATGGCGGTTCTAGAAAAGGCAAGTGAACATTTATTCACGTAGGACAGACGAATAAATTAAAATATAGTACAATTCAATTTCCTGTTGTTCTCTTGCAAAATATTGATAGTGCAAAAGCAATTCGGATATGCTTAAGCTATTTTTAAACACATACATGTGTACTACTGTGGTGTTTAATTTTAATATTTTTCGGAAACCGTCGTATTTTCATTATGGTAGATTAAATGTTTCATAACCTAGTGCTGCGCATAAAAACAGAATATGATTATTTGCATCAGTCATTTGCTCAGTATACTTTTTGCTTCGAAGCGTTTGCCTTGTATGTAATTTTCTAACATAACTACAATGAAAATAGGTTTCGTACCTAAGGTCTAAAAATGTCAACTTTTGCAGGCTTAATATTGGTGTTTTTGATATAAAATCTTTTGGTTTTCATGGTAAATCCACAGCGCATTATATACGTAGAAATCCCTTGGATTATTAGCAAGCATTCGTGCTTATTTGACTCTGCATTTTACCCCCAAGAATCCGTCAATAATATAATGATGTAATCACGCTTAACTTTTTATTTGTTTAAGATATCGCTCTAGCCTCTACATTGTTCACATTTAGCTGGCGTACATTTTATGTTTATCGTTTCACCTTGTATATTTTTTGCTTTTCTGCATTTATTCCAAACATTATGAAAATCTGGCGGATGATGGTTTTAAATTTTGCTACCGGCTAATATTAATGGTAAACGATATTATACTGTGCAGGACTATAAAGACCGGTGTCACAAAGGTAAAGGAGCACGCCGAACGAACTATGGCGTTGGCTGATCAGATTTAGAGGACTATAGATTATATAACGCCTATGTGTAACATTCGGAAACAAGAAACAAACAATTGTTATGGTCTTAAATTTATTTCCATATTTCTTGACAAACGCGTTGATATTTTGAAGGAAAGAGACTAACTGTAAAATCAGAACAATTAAACCATTTACACTTCTACTTTTTGAAAGAAAAGAAATACAACTTCACATGTTTGTCCACGTGGTATAAATTCACCCTTGTTAAAAGCCATCAGCAATATTGCCTATTCAATTTGGTAGTCCAGTGCTTCTAATATACTGTGCTGCACGTTAGTGTACAATTATATTGTATACGTAAGAGAAACCATAAATTATTTTATGTATAAGATTCCATAAGTCCAGTTTTTCTCAAGGAATAAATATGAGCTACCGTCTCTGCAACAATACCTCCAATTTAATTGATCGCAGAAATTTCCCACCGAATTTTTCGCCACAATAAGCCAGAAGCTTCTTGCATTGCATGACATAAAATGCATTGGCTAATGTTTTAATGCTAGCGCCTAGATAATTATCCTGTAAAAGATTGCGGCGCATGAAGCAGACAGCGCTCTTCATCGTTACACTCGACCTTATGCTGTGCCCATCATTAGCCGAGAATGCAATAAATAACCTCCTCATCCAGTATACAAAGCATCGGTCATAAAACGAATAGAATATCACACTACTTTTGCAGTGTCCTCTTAACACCTTTCGTTAAGTCAATTCCATAAACGGTGAAACGTACGTCTCTTCTGTAACAATCCGCGACAGGCAGTTTACAGGAAAATTTGAAGAGATATTTTTTGATAATGCTGCCTCCTAATATTCATCTGTGAAACGAAGCCCTAATGGTCTTGCTCCTCTAACTTTCAAAATTCATGCAACTTGTCCTACCTTATTTACAATGTAAACTGTGAATTCATTTGTGGACATAATTTTGTGCAATGCGAAGCGATATTGCGAATTTTTGATCACATTTGTAGTGGTCACGGATAACATAAAATTTACTTGAAAATAATTCAAAGCTTTTAGAGAAGGAGGTGTTTTGTTATTATGGTCGATAGGTTGGCAACGCATTTCCTAGTTCACACATGTTTTGACGATGTTCTTGTACTGTGTATGACATAAAGCAAACATTGAATCATAACAGTAAAACTAAATTCATACGAGGAATGGTACATTTTCACCACAAGACTGATGAGGAAATACTATCAAATCCGTGTTGTAATGTTGGCCTGCCGGGTATACCAAAATTATTTGTCCAAAATTTGGACTCCCAGGATGCTAAATATTGTATCCTACAATTCTTTTTCAAGTCGGTTGCAGAATACGTATACGTATGGCGGGAGAGCTTATTTTGCACTGAGGCTGGTTGTGGCTATACCTGGACAGATTACCCTGCGCTGCTAATGTTGCGAAATTGGCTCATGTTCTGGACGCCTCCTCGTGGCGGCCGCTGGGTGGGGGTTGGATTCCGCCCTTCTACCTTCTTAGATCCTGGACACCAATCCGCATGAGCCAGTGGACAGACCATGTGCTAGACCAGCTGCCTTTAGGGTGTACATTTAATCTGAGGTTTTAGCAGAGGACTTGAGTCGTTCTCCTGTCAGGTGTGGGCGCTCTGTGGGTTTCGTAGTCTATCCGATGTGGAGGTAAGAAAGTGTTCGATGGCCCTAATTCTGTGAAACCCAGCTAAGGGAGAAAGCTGATCTACGGGTTAGAAGCCCACGGCTATAGTAGCGTAAAGCACGATCGCCACGCATTTTCTATGAAGTGGGATGACACCTCTGTTGTACGATGGTTTACAACTGCCCGCCTCAAGCCAGGTAGCCCTTGGTGAAATGTGTGCAAACCCGCCAAAAGCCCACCTGCGTCTGGCAGTGGTAGCAAGTTCATATCCAACTACGTTCGCAAAAATTATATGAATCTTTCCAGAACCTCCAAGGCTGCGTGCGAAGACCGTCAAGCAGATCCAAATATGTCTCAGCAATACACTCCCGAGCAGGATCTGCTGCACACTTCCTCGTGGGTCAGGCTATTAGGCCAAGGTCCCCGGGCAGAGTCTCTCAAGCAAACCCTCCAAAGCAAAATGGCAATCTCTCTCGAGATTGCCCACCAGTAAATCGTATACTTGCGCGCAAAGCACTCAGCATCGGGTGCTGGACCGGAACTTCAGTGGGAGCTCCGAGCAACGCACTACACTGGTCTCGATGGAGCTGGCGCGTTACCACATCGATATTGCGGCGCTCAGTGAAACCCGGCTAGCTGTACAAGGTAAGATATATGAAGCAGGTGCTGGCTACACATTAGACTGAGGGGTAACGCCGCCTCTGCACCACGTGATCAGGGGGTCCGATTAACCACATCCGATCGCCTCCATAGCCAGCTGTTAGGTGAACCAACAGGTCAAATTTAGATTTTAACATGAATATTTAGACATGCCAAGTGTAACAGCGAGCCGTTGGAACTGTAATTTGACAAGAAAAGGAATTAACGGCGGATATCGAGATGCAAGCAGGATATAAATCCCGTTAAATTAAGATGTGGATTTTTATGTGGAATACTTGAGATAGTAAGGTCCAGATGGTTCATTTTACGAGGTCATAAGAAGTAAATATCTCCCTGCTATGGGAGTAGAACTGTTTTGTTCTCGTCCTGCTTTAGATCCATCCGCCTATGTCCCACAGGCTGATAGGGTTATGAGAGCCAACCACACACTACATAACTTTACTACATCAAGTCTGTCTAAGCAACTGTTGTGGGTGAGCTTTTTCAAACACGCAGCAGTCAGCCTTCAAGATTTAGAAGCAAACCCTCCCAAAGATTTCAACATAATCTATGTTAAATACATGCCATGTGTCTAACGAATGCATCGCCAAATCCGAATCCATCAAAATCGCCATGCATTTAAGCTCTTTCTTCGGTAGCCCTTGTATGCGTTGCTGGTGTTCGGCTGATCATATTCCCATTTCTCTTTTGGTTTTGTTTCATGCGCCCATGTGCACAATCCATGCAGCAAATATTTCAGTCGCAGTTCATCCACGTAGCTGCCTTGAGTGGACCTTTAAAATGCAACAGTGTCGAAGGGACCGTTTGAACCTTTTGTACCTCATCCTTACTTTTGTCAAAAATCCCTTAGGATTAGGAGTGCAAGTTTCCCTTTATAAAAAAGCCAGACGTATCAGCACATAATACGTGCTGCAACATCACTACACCAAAAATATTTTCTAAATGAATTAGACCGTATCTGAAGAACTCCTTCTCTTGGAACAATAACCCCATATTTATTTAGTCTAAACCAAATTATTATATCAATACACTCATACTTCATAATCTCATTTCTTGTAACTTGTTAAAAGGAACACACCGCAAGTCTCACGTAAAATATTTGTCCATACATAGCACATCAAAACCACCAATGTGACACAGTTTAAGTTACACGCGTTGTGCCGACCAAGTGTAATTAATTAAAGGGCATAAGGGAAGAAGATTGAGAAAGAATCACTTAGGCGGGGAAAGAAATTCGTGACACAAATACAATTTGCAAAGCATGAGAAACAAAATTTTACCTAGAATATACAGCAAAAATATTTTAGATCTAAATGCATAGAAAAACTTTTAACTATTAATAAACGGACCAGATAATTAAGTAGTGTTCTTCTGTTTGACCGGTAAGGTTATATATCAAACTGTGGACAATATGTGCAAATGCACTGCAGAATAACGACAATCGCATGATGTCTACAGCATGATATCACAGAACTTTATTGATATTACTGCGAGGATACATATCCTTATTATTTATTGCTATTTATCCGAAGGAAGGTAGCAAGTACTGATCTTTGTTATTATTCCCAACGCTATTTACTGTAGAATAATTGCATAGTTACTTCGAATAAAAATACAAAATTCCAAAATATTGGGGAATGGGCTAATTAAAAACCAAACCTCTGTAAGCAATAATTTGCTAATAACTACATGCTTTGCAGTACTGCATGGTTTCTGAGCGCATACTTGGTCTACGTAGGTACTTTTATCTTCCTTTTGTAAAGAAAATCAAGTAAACAGAAATAAACTCGAGTGTATTCTATATTTGTTCGTGTAAATTGGTGATTATTGATGTCCAAGTGATGACACGGTATGACGTAATCTTAATTTAGTTAAACTATACTCATATTACCGAGCATAAAAATAAAGGTACATGCAAATTCGCTGTTTGCGAAAGTTTATTGACGTAATATTTCTGTCCGAAAAGGCACATTTTCATACTACGTTGTAAAATACCCTGCGTAACCAAATGGGCACAAGCGATATGAATTACGGTGGCTGGTAATTAGGAACTATCGCAAATTTGTCGATGAAGGATTGCATTAGGATTTACGACATTTAAATCCTTGTTTAAATTTACTATAAGCATGCTAGTCATTTATTTATAAAACACAACAGTCATTAGTTAATTTTCAAGCTACCATCTAAAGGCAATTTATTATCTAGGTCCAAAATAATAAGATGTAGTTCATTCATAGCGGAAATTAGTGGTTACTAAATATTAACGTAATTAATCTACTTTGATATTAATTGAAAAACTGCTTGCCCTACTGCCGGTTAAATTTTATAAAGACTCTAACATTTAGTTTCGATACCATAACAGTATTTCCAATTATCAATTGACGCACAAGCTCAGCAATCGGTTACATAACAGCTGTCATATTTACAAAGTTGCTGATGATGCCCCTCAATTAAATACTCAATAGGAGAATTTCAGGGTATTCTATTATGGAAATTTTTGTTTTTCACCTCAATGTCTATTACTATAATGATAATCATTGCTGGTCATGCAGTTATGAAATGTAAATCCGAAAGAAGACATTATGTTGGTAATTTCCTTACTCACTTGCCTTATATATTACATTGTTGCTTGAGTACAACCGCTCCTTAAATTGAACATTTATATTTTTATAATAATTTCCATTTGCTGCAACATGAAGAAACATTGCACTCGCAAACTTCCAAGGTGAAGCGAAACAGTAACAGAATGCCCAAGAAAATCGAGCAACTCCCGATAATCATTAATTGGCTAGGGTGAAAAACGAGCTGAAGTACACGGACGCCAAATTACGACCAATTACACCTCTTAATTATTGCGTTATAAACTTTGGTTAAATCTTGGGCATTTGCCCGCTATTGCCAACAACCGGAGAGGATTTATGAACCACGGCGATATTAACAGGAAGAGCGCAGTTGTTCAATAGCATCCATCCATAATTATACCTTGGACGCAAGCACCCGCCAAATATTGATTTGAAGAAGTTTCTGTCTCCTGTGAACGCCGATAAGGTAAGTGACGTGGCATCAAATGACATAGTTCATAAATTATCAAACGTCTGCGTAATGTTATTTCGTAAATGCGCAAAAACCCTCCAATACTGCCAGCCATATCCATGACGGAATAACATCATTTTCTCAGCATATTTAATGATATTCATGGTATTTTTTCACCACAATACTATATATCACTAACTTCTGATTCGAAATTTCAATTGGCATGATAAAACCCCAGTTAATTTGATCTCATTTGCAGTGGGAACATTGATTAACAACAAGGTTTTATTAATCTTTCATCATTCAATGTTGCTTAAGCTTGCTACGCCAAGTCGCCCTCTTTGTGTGTTGTCCAAGCCAACACCACTGCGGACCCCACAAGGGACAAAATGGTTTGTTCAAGCGTAACAGTCATTCACATGTGGTCCCAATTGTCTATCTCGCCACATTGTATCGATCACTGCAACTGCGCTATCAATGCATCTTGTGCTGTTCAAACATTGCTTCCCTCAATGGGCCCTCAGGCTGACTTCCGTAAGCCTAGGCGTTTAGTCACTCTGTATGTCACTTTTCTTGCTTTGCAGCGGTTTTCTTCGGTTGCGCCCACCCAACACTTAAAGGCTTATGCTTAAAACACCGTTTACCTTTCTCTTCTGCTGAAGTTTATTGAAACTTCATAATACCGATATCAATTTGGAGTTGAGATTTAACTGATTCCGGGGATCTTAAGCCAGTTCCGGTTCGATAATTAGTTTTCGTTGTTCTGTGATTTATGACGGCCGATACTGAATTCGTTTAACCGGAGACCGAATGTACTGCACAAGTTTCCAAAATTTTGAGGCTTACTTCAGCTTCTTTTTACATAGATTTCACAAATATAGTTCACCTGCTTTTCTTACGGATTTATACAATAATTTACTTCAAAATGTAGCCTGAAATTCTACAAAAAGTGAAAAATGCAATTAGTCAACTAGTGTTACTAAAATTTACCTTGTTGCTCTTCTAATTCTATTGCCTTCACATGCCGCCGACTATTCGATCGTAATCTTGTTATTACCCTTTTCTTTACCTACAATCGGGCAATCATATGACACATTATTTAGGCAATTTATCATTCTCTTCCATTCACATGTTGGAATCGTTTCTTAGATATGGCCCATCCCATTTGCGCTTGTCAATCTTCCTCGCATCCTGGGTATCGTTAATAATATATATTTGCCGCTTCACTGTCCGAGGTGTTGAATCCATTTATCCGTGATGACATTCATATACGCGCTTTACTTTGTAGATGTTCTTAGCAACGCAAATATATTCTTTGGGCACAGCAATGGAAAATATCTTGATTTGTTAACTGGCTCGTTTACAATCCACCGAACACTAAGAAGTAACGTGTTACGTGACATAATATATGAATGAAATACCGCCTACTCACAAACTAGTAACGGGTGATCCATATTTGTCGCTACTCATTTTTGACTCACAGAGGGCACCTACCTAATACATTAATAAAACACGCGATTTGCAGCAGGTTTTCGTACACCTACTGGGCATGATAATGCTCTTTATTTGCTTTCCCAACAAGAATCATCTGCGCTTTTGAGGGTGAGAAATTATTGTTAGGTCTGTGGATTGGGATTGCTTCATTTTGAAAATGCTTGTTGTTGCTTGTTGCTCTACAACCATGTCAAAATGTTCCTGGTTTCGCTCACGCACTAGCAACGCAGACCAAGCTTGTGCGCGCAAAATGTCGCTGCTATCCTAATAACATCGTTTGTCGGACAAAAATACTTCCTACTCAAAATAAAACTTTGAATTGTCATCTTCGTTTTAGCATCGATTATCCCAGGACACGGTGGCAAATCGCAAGCCCACAAAGTTTTGAGCGAATTTGAACGGCGATTGTAAAAAATTTCGGTCAACAACTTTCGATTCTCTAATAAAGCACAGCTGCATTCCTTTTGTGATTGTATCTAGCCTTTAATGATACCGAATGAAAAGTTTATTAGTGAATAACTGCAAATAAGCGAGAAATCGATAAGTCATTGTTATAGTTAGTTCACGGATCTTACTATGATACCACCGGCTCATGCACCTGGATTTGTGGACGTGGAGCTAATCAACATTAGCCTTTATCTGAACACCGTCTCTAAGGTGGGTGAATTTTGATGGAATAATATTGAGTGATCCATGCTTATATATTATCCCCTACTGGAATCCTATACATTTAACTATCCTGATCTTAAAAAAATGGTTCAATTATGATGCATTTTTTATACGTTGGCTTCAACGTGACCCCATATCTTTATTCTACTACTAAACAATACGCATATTTACGTGCGGTTTGTTAGGCAGAATGTGGTTAAACGCTATTCATTACAAACCAAACTATTTTTGATCAACTTTAAATATATAGTACCAGAGTTTTTATGCTTTGATTAATTCTAGTTTTGTGTTCGCATGCAATAAACTGATATTTGAAATCAGCTTGAGGATAACTGCTGCAGCAGTTGTGCTTATTTATGCTTATTTCTTAACAACATCCATATTGCAGAATTTCTTAGTCAGGACATATCTGAAGATGATAATTCGAAACGAGATCTTGTTTGATGCCCACCTTTCGTCATGGCAATATATCGAACCGAGTAGTCCGTCGATACCATCTAGCATACAGCCTCGGTATCAGCAGTTTTCTAAATGTTAAATTTAAAGTCACCGTAAATGGCTCCGTTGCTTTTTGGCCCGACTGCAAAGTGTGAGCTCCGCTATTATTCTACGAGTTAGAATACCATCAGTGCCATATCGAGCAAGGTCAGCTAACTTTACCTGCATCCCGGACTCTTATCCGTTAAACACCCTTGTGCTACTGTCTACGGATCTCACCCTGATTAAACTAAAGCTATCGCGCACGATTAACTTATAACATGTCCATCACACTATGTGGTATCGCACCCAATGAATAGAAGATAATCAGTCATATACTTTCATATACTTTCATATATTTTCATAAGGTACGTTTGCATTGGGTGTTCAAATTCTCCATTCCGTATTGGTTATACTTGTCTACCACGGATTGTTCAAACTTTTATGCGACCAGTGTGATCTATTAAAATTTTCAATTCACATGCCTTTCGCATCTCTAAGAAAGCAAACTTGTTATATATGTTTGTTTGAGCATTAAATTGCAACCATTTTGATCCCACTTCAGCGTTCATGGTTGATTAATTATTTGTCTGCTTTTCTAATTGATCGTTTTTCTGAGCTAAGCATAGGCCGTTAATTCGCACTTGATGCGCATCAATTACTTGAGACAACTAATGGCTCTCCTTCGCGTAAGAAAGAACCTCTCACATTTCCAACTGCAAGAAATATTTATATGATATTTGAGAGAAGGGTGATAAACTTATACTGCTGTTTAGGAACTCAAAATCATTGTGAATGTTTAATCATATTCCGTGTAGTCTGATAAGTTAAGTTACTAGAAACTGAAGATATAACTAAAACAGCTATAAATATAAACTGCGCTAATGTTAGGTTTAATCCTGTTGATTTTGTTTTGCAAGCAGCAGTTGAGATGAAATTATTATCGGCAAATTAAATACGATTTTTCTAGACAAAAAGTTGTTAGGCGTGATTTGGCAATGCTTCTAAATATTTTATCGTCTTATTAGCCGGACCGTTGAAAAATTCAGGACATGTAGCAAACACGCATTAACACGCGTATTTATGAAACAGTACTTTGTTATATTATGAAGCCACAACTTAAATTTTACACCTTAAAAGGATTTCCTGACATTCAACCAGTTCCGCGAGCAGGTATCGACGACTATAAGTCAAACCGGTGAACAAAAAGGACACCGTTATAATATTTTTGAATATAGAGATAGTTGTCCGTTGTTGTTTGGAGAATTCTGAATTCATAATCATCAAGCCTTAATATGGAGTATGAGTTTCGTTTAGGCAAACTGGACTTTATCTAAAGTATTTGACACATATATATAGTTACTTCCAGTCGATTTTAGAAGCCACCTGTAAATTATAGTATATAAATCAAGGCGTTATATGTACTGACAGTACCAACTGCCGTAAGCTTCCGAGGATTATTTTTATCCCATACCTGGAATGGTCTAATCACAATATCTATTTTGACGGACCACATAGCCAAGGAAATAAATTGGTGAACTAATATTTGAACGGATGCATCTTACGTTACTGCAACAACTTGTATTAATGAGCGAAAGTTAAGGTTTAGTATTTTCAACACATGTTAAAACATACATATATCGTTGACGGTATTTTAACCGGTGTTACATTAATGAGCCACTTTCCGATCTCTGAGGGTTTAAGTTGATTCCAAAGCAGCATTTACAAACCATGTGAACTGCAAACTAAAGGGAAGGTAATCGATGAAAAAATGCATATGGAAAATGTCTATTTGGCCAGTTCATATCTAACAAGCAACTTAATTTGTTGAATTTAGAAAATTCCGAGACGCGTGCTACCTTATATATCTGCAACAGCAAGAGATCGCATTCGTTTATATTTCTCTCCAACTTGCAGCTTCAATTAAATAAAATTTACCACTTACGAACAGAAACAACTGTGTGAAAGCAAATGTAAATCTTTGATTATGTACTTTCATCGCACTTGTGTAAATAATGAATTTATGGATGTATTTCACAGAGTTACCAAATTACCATATATTGTGTTCATTTTCTAGCAAGTTATGCATTCCAATTTTGTTCTGTTTTATTACCTGTTGATTCAGTCCTCGCTTTCACTACTTTATCGCTGAAGAAACATTAATTACGAATGACTTTTCCTGGAGCCAACAAAATACAACCAACTATGTGCAATATTTCCTAAACGTTGTTAACTAACCTAACTTGTTTGCCTCTTAAAAGCAGTGTTTTAGTAATTGTATACATTTTCTGATGGACTTAATAACAGGTATATTCACTGCAATGGGATGCCGTTTAGCATTCTTATAAGTAATATTAGGCTGCATATTCAGTAATTTGGTTCAGAATGGCTTTGCAGAAAAAGGGGCTCGAACATTTCAGTGCAGTTTAACATATTAAATAATTTTTCCGTTATAACTTTACTAAATAATACAAAACTATTATGACAGCTTTATCTTGAAAACAGCTGCTAGATTAAACATAATTTGGTGGTTCTAATTTGAGTGATCTAAATAAACATTAGAGATTTTAGTTAGTTTGCATACTATCGCACGTGGGATATTTGGCACTAATTGCAACTTGCTTGTAAAGTTGATAAACGGTTTAATGAACAATATGATTTAACCTAACAGAGGGAGTGTTTTAGTTTAAAATTTATCCTGTCTGAATAAATGTGCGTTCTCCTAATTTGATGGATCGCAAAAAGAGCATTTGCTTACGTATTAGAGGCAAAGGGCAAACAAATGTTTTCGGCTACTGGGAAGAAGTTTTAATAAGGAATTTTGTGTTAAACGCATAAAAATTCTTACCTGAAATATAAATCTCAGATACTTTTGAAGAGCTTAAATACACCATCAAATATGAGCAGATAATCATTATAATTACGAACTAAGATGATCAAGGCAAACACAAATAACGAGCCATTTTACAGACGACAGCAAACGAAATGTAAGTTAACACCGTTACGTATGCACAGCAGAAGTAGAAAATAAATCTTCTATACTTTGTTACATTCTTGGATAGTTTACAGGCCGGTAAAAAATAATTAGTTAATTTTACTTTATCTGGAATTCTTAATATTTAAGTAATTTCTCATTTCAACTATATACATATCATTCCAAATTTTAATATGGAACAGAATTAAATAGATTGCGCTTTCTTCGAATAAACCTCATATATGAAAGATGCACAGGTTACTATATATGGCAAAATGCTTCAGGTGATTAGCAAAAAAATATGAGATTATGCGATAAATAACATATTCCTGAAGCTTGTAAAAATGCAGGTAACAGATAAACAATTTCTGCTCTTTATTATAGTACATAGAATAACAAAATAAATAAACTTGTGCGTGATACGTTAACCAAAATCAACGAAAATTAGTGAAAAATTGTGCTTTTGGTGATAAATTTGTTATAAAGCAATATTTCGAGTTAGGTTACGTTTGCACAAATATATGCTCCATAAAGGCTTGTGCAATTATTAATATGTGTTTAGTTCGACAATTGTAAATTAATAATCAATAATATATGGGCGTACCCTGTCTGATTGTCAATTTGTAAGCATAAATTTAAACGATACATCCTGGTGAGTGACAATTTTACATGTAAAAATAACTCCTTATTGGCACTCATTCAAAGTAAAACACTGGCAATAAATTTTGTTAGCTTCGCAGGTAGTATTATAGCAGTAAATAGACGTTTGCAACAAATTTGCTAATGGCATATCAAAAAGGCTTGACAACTTCAAGATAACAATGAAAAAGTTTTTATTATTGAATCGAAGGCAAGAAATTGATGCATTATGTGCTGAAGAAAATGTTTGGTAGTAATACAAATTTATACAACACACCAACCTACCTTCTATTTCATAACGATTTTTAAAGCATTATTTACTTTATTTAAACGCTTTTGTAAGGAATTATTGCGTTATTCTATACCAACACAAAACTGCAACGGAAAGAAAATGTAACGCTTTCTACCCTATTATATTTGACATTATTTAGGTCCAACCAATGTATATATTGCCATTTTAGCCACCATAATGTTTTAAATTTATTTGTTTGTTTATCACTGTTTTCTGGCAACCTGTAGATATTTCATCTGTGTCCCGGATAATGTAATACTGCAATCACTGAAAAGCGGGATCTATCAGTGCTGCCTACCATATCTAAGTAAAAGCACACAAAAATGCAATTGCGGTCAATCGGCGACCTACTTTTGCAAATGTAACTTCCCTATTGCCATTTTGAAATATTTAGTTTTAGTGATATACTGTTATAATACTGCGCGGAATACTCTAACATGCATTTTTATTTTTAGTAGCACCCTTCAGTGAAATACATTGTGTTCATGTAATACATCTATGAATAATTCTCAACACAGATCTCTGTCACGAGTTTAATTTAATGTTTACTTCTGCAGCGAGAGAAATAACCCAGCTGCTGAAATAGTGATCACTAACCGAACTCGTAATTTTCATGTTCCTCTAACGAATGAAGCTCAGTCGGTCAGGGCCGATTCACACCATATATACTAATCTGTGCGTTAATTCGAATCCAGATACTTAGTCACAACGAAG
>OX104069.1:94199016-94210216 GCA_944474145.2 Dicrocoelium dendriticum | reverse complement strand
AACGGGTTGGCGGCATCCGGTTTCGGATTTGCCTGTCACTGTGGCAAGCCACAGGACGCCTGCGCCTACAGAGGGACCATGGATGGCTTGCGCTGCACCACCCACAGCTCCAACCACATACCCCATATCCAGTGTAAACCCGAAGGAATAAGACCGGGAGGCATGCGGATGGGAACCACGTTTCATCAACGGAGCCGGCCCACACTCCTTCACAGGCAAACACAAGCACGCTGTATTTGGGGAATCAACCGCACACAAGGCGGTGGCTGGACCGTAGTCCGCTCCACACTGAGTGCATGGAACCGCTCTTGAGCCTAGCACGGCCACAAGAACCGTGCACCCCGTCCCCTCCAGCAACGACCAACTGTCTCCTGGAGCCAGTATGAACGATGTAGTGGGTAATAGACAGGTAGGCACCTTGTCAACATACACATCAAGCGCAACCATACCAGGGATATCAAACTACAGCCATTCAATTTAAACGACAAGCTGAAATAAAATAAATCCAATAATGCATACAGATACGGTGGCATAACTCTTCGCTAAATTACCATATGAAGTAAGTTGGTCAGCAACAAATCCGTGATAAGTAAGAAATGTCCACAAGTTACTTAAAATGCTACAAACGCAACAAAATTACCGAAGATAAGCGCAATTAGTGTAAGCAACGTGGCCAGTTAATAGAACATTATTCAGGGAGGCAGAACAAACCAAATAAAGCGGAATGAAATTTATCCAGCTGAAAAAGACCTAGTTTAAGTGTAAGTTGGTTTAGCCCAACTGCGGTGAAGAAGCATCAAGAATGCAACATCAGCCTCAGCATGGGGCACCATACATACATACATGGTTGGCGGCATCCGGTTTCGGATTTGCCTGTCACTGTGGCAAGCCACAGGACGCCTGCGCCTACAGAGGGACCATGGATGGCTTGCGCTGCACCACCCACAGCTCCAACCACATACCCCATATCCAGTGTAAACCCGAAGGAATAAGACCGGGAGGCATGCGGATGGGAACCACGTTTCATCAACGGAGCCGGCCCACACTCCTTCACAGGCAAACACAAGCACGCTGTATTTGGGGAATCAACCGCACACAAGGCGGTGGCTGGACCGTAGTCCGCTCCACACTGAGTGCATGGAACCGCTCTTTGAGCCTAGCACGGCCACAAGAACCGTGCACCCCGTCCCCTCCAGCAACGACCAACTGTCTCCTGGAGCCAGTATGAACGATGTAGTGGGTAATAGACAGGTAGGCACCTTGTCAACATACACATCAAGCGCAACCATACCAGGGATATCAAACTACAGCCATTCAATTTAAACGACAAGCTGAAATAAAATAAATCCAATAATGCATACAGATACGGTGGCATAACTCTTCGCTAAATTACCATATGAAGTAAGTTGGTCAGCAACAAATCCGTGATAAGTAAGAAATGTCCACAAGTTACTTAAAATGCTACAAACGCAACAAAATTACCGAAGATAAGCGCAATTAGTGTAAGCAACGTGGCCAGTTAATAGAACATTATTCAGGGAGGCAGAACAAACCAAATAAAGCGGAATGAAATTTATCCAGCTGAAAAAGACCTAGTTTAAGTGTAAGTTGGTTTAGCCCAACTGCGGTGAAGAAGCATCAAGAATGCAACATCAGCCTCAGCATGGGGCACACATACATACATGGTTGGCGGCATCCGGTTTCGGATTTGCCTGTCACTGTGGCAAGCCACAGGACGCCTGCGCCTACAGAGGGACCATGGATGGCTTGCGCTGCACCACCCACAGCTCCAACCACATACCCCATATCCAGTGTAAACCCGAAGGAATAAGACCGGGAGGCATGCGGATGGGAACCACGTTTCATCAACGGAGCCGGCCCACACTCCTTCACAGGCAAACACAAGCACGCTGTATTTGGGGAATCAACCGCACACAAGGCGGTGGCTGGACCGTAGTCCGCTCCACACTGAGTGCATGGAACCGCTCTTTGAGCCTAGCACGGCCACAAGAACCGTGCACCCCGTCCCCTCCAGCAACGACCAACTGTCTCCTGGAGCCAGTATGAACGATGTAGTGGGTAATAGACAGGTAGGCACCTTGTCAACATACACATCAAGCGCAACCATACCAGGGATATCAAACTACAGCCATTCAATTTAAACGACAAGCTGAAATAAAATAAATCCAATAATGCATACAGATACGGTGGCATAACTCTTCGCTAAATTACCATATGAAGTAAGTTGGTCAGCAACAAATCCGTGATAAGTAAGAAATGTCCACAAGTTACTTAAAATGCTACAAACGCAACAAAATTACCGAAGATAAGCGCAATTAGTGTAAGCAACGTGGCCAGTTAATAGAACATTATTCAGGGAGGCAGAACAAACCAAATAAAGCGGAATGAAATTTATCCAGCTGAAAAAGACCTAGTTTAAGTGTAAGTTGGTTTAGCCCAACTGCGGTGAAGAAGCATCAAGAATGCAACATCAGCCTCAGCATAGGGCATGTTTGACGGCATCCGGTTTCGGATATGCCTGTCAATGTGGCCAGCCACAGGACGCCTGCGCCTACAGAGGGACCATGGATGGCTTGCGCTGCACCACCCACAGCTCCAACCACAAACCCCATATCCAGTGTAAACCCGAAGGAATAAGACCGGGAGGCATGCGGATGGGAACAACGTTTCATCAACGGAGCCGGCCCACACTCCTTCACAGGCAAACACAAGCACGCTGTATTTGGGGAATCAACCGCACACAAGGCGGTGGCTGGACCGTAGTCCGCTCCACACTGAGTGCATGGAACCGCTAATTGAGCCTAGCACGGCCACAAGAACCGTGCACTCCGTCCCCTCCAGCAACGACCAACTGTCTCCTGGAGCCAGTATGAACGATGTAGTGGGTAATAGACAGGTAGGCACCTTGTAAACATACACATCAAGCGCAACCATACCAAGGATATCAAACTACAGCCATTCAATTTAAACAACATGCTGAAATAAAATAAATCCAATAATGCATACAGATACGGTGGCATAACTCTTCGCTAAATTAACATATGAGGTAAGTTGGTCAGCAACAAATCCGTGATAAGTAAGAAATGTCCACAAGTTACTTAAAATGCTACAAACGCAACAAAATAACCGAAGATAAGCGCAATTAGTGTAAGCAACGTGGCCAGTTAATAGAACATTATTCAGGGAGGCAGAACAAACCAAATAAAGCGGAATGAAATTTATCCAGCTGAAAAAGACCTAGTTTATGTGTAAGTTGGTTTAGTCCAACCAAGGTGAAGAAGCATCAAGAATGCAACATCAGCCTCAGCATGGGGCACACATACATACATGGTTGGCAGCATCCGGTTTCGGATTTGCCTGTCACTGTGGCAAACCACAGGACGCCTGCGCCTACAGAGGGACCATGGATGGCTTGCGCTGCACCACCCACAGCTCCAACCACAAACCCCATATCCAGTGTAAACCCGAAGGAATAAGACCGGGAGGCATGCGGATGGGAACCACGTTTCATCAACATAGCCGGCCCACACTCCTTCACAGGCAAACACAAGCACGCTGTATTTGGGGAATCAACCGCACACAAGGTGGAGGATGAACCGTAGTCCGCTCCACACTGAGTGCATGGAACCGCTAATTGAGCCTAGCACGGCCACAAGAACCGTGCACTCCGTCCCCTCCAGCAACGACCAACTGTCTCCTGGAGCCAGTATGAACGATGTATTGGGTAATAGACAGGTAGGCACCTTGTAAACATACACATCAAGCGCAACCATACCAGGGATATCAAACTACAGCCGTTCAATTTAAACAACATGCTGAAATAAAATAAATCCAATAATGCATACAGATACGGTGGCATAACTCTTCGCTAAATTAACATATGAGGTAAGTTGGTCAGCAACAAATCCGTGATAAGTAAGAAATGTCCACAAGTTACTTAAAATGCTACAAACGCAACAAAATAACCGAAGATAAGCGCAATTAGTGTAAGCAACGTGGCCAGTTAATATAACATTATTCAGGGAGGCAGAACAAACCAAATAAAGCGGAATGAAATTTATCCAGCTGAAAAAGACCTAGTTTAAGTGTAAGTTGGTTTAGCCCAACTGCGGTGAAGAAGCATCAAGAATGCAACATCAGCCTCAGCATGAGGCACGGCTGTCACAGATACACGCGCCTATAAACACATACACAGTCGTTTATAGGTTTCTCAATAATAGTTTTTCAACTGTTCTTAATGGTAATGGTAACAGGACTGTCTATATGGTTAATGAGATTTCTGGTATTCGCAAAGAGCAGCACACACGTGGACGTTTTAAGACAAATCGAGGACACTATCATTAGGAGTTGCACTCAGGTCGCCCACTAGGTCCACATAGACTGTGAATCCCCGGTGACTGGTACAGCAAAGCATCATCTTTGCCGTACCGAAAAATAGAAATTGTTCCCATACATTTGTGCTCCGGTCACTGTTTGCTTATTGGTACTTTTAAAGGTAAGTTGCTGGAGCGGATGGTAGCCTGCATTTATATGTCTGATCATTAAATTTGTAGTCAGACTCATCGTGGGCAACTGCGGAATGTTAGCCCAAGTGCACATTGAGCAAATGGGCCCAAAACTATGCACGATACACCACCATCTCCATGGGAGAAAATAAATCTACACGAAACACAAATAAAATCTTCTTCGATTTCGGTTAAGTGTTAAGAACTACATCCAGCTTTCATGAAAGGAGCATTTACGCCTCGAATACTAAGTGCTCAATAAACGGATTTACTGACAACATCAAACAATACCTCCGGTCCGTTTGGGTACACGCAACATGGCATAAAGTGATTCAGTCCATCCATCGGTCACGACGCAAAGAAACCGTGAATTTGAGCCTCCGTGTAAATCTACTCCATTCTCGGCCATTGAAATTACTTCAGGCAAAACATTGCCCTTGACCAATATTTTGTTTCGACCAGGCATACGAACGAGAAGATAGTAGCATGTGTGACAATGAGATGCAAGTACTTTTAACTAGGTAAACAGTAGATGATGAAAAGTAAATAAATGTTGCTGAACTGCCGTGAAGAAGCATGGTGTATGCAATGCATGGCGTATACAATCCTAGTATTCCACATCATTCCTTGTACGACATACCCCGAAAACTAGAGATGAGCTGCGTAGCTGCATACTTAACCTGTTCCATTCTCTATATCTTAACTATAGTTTAGGAAAATATATGAATGAGCCTTATGTAGGCGTCAATCTATTCATGAAAGCGAATTCGTGAGTGGAAATCTCTTCAGGCCAAGTTCACAAGCTGAGTCTAAGCGCTTAAAGCAGGCTTAGTGACTTCCATATTGTCTATTTATATTGTCGACGTAATTAAATTCAAAGCCTGAGAGTATACTTACATACTTCACCTAGCTTGTGTGAGGTAGCAGCTTGACGAGTAAGGCGTACATAAGCCCATTATATCCTGCCCCAGTATTATGAACGATGACTTGACAATGTTGACTACAGGCGGTCTACAAAGCTCTTTCCACACTGATAAACGAACAGAACTCTTACTCACAATTAAAACGTACAATTCCGTAAAACTTTAGGTCTGAGAAATCAACCGGCATCTTTCAAATTTTTTAACCTCCTCGTTCCTCGGAATTGGCTTCACTGCCGGGTATTTCCAGTAATTGTGTAATGCAATTTTAAACAGCCTTCTTTTGAACTGAGCGGTCACAGCAAGCTTGATAACGGAAGAGGGGTACCATCGAATTAGCGGAGGATGGACATCGGCTCCCGCAAGCTTCGTTCTGTCAAGCTTGGCAATAGGTTGTAGGTACACAAGTTCTGAAGGGGCTTAGCACTTCGAGTTCGGCAGACGCGCATGCCCAAGTTCAAATGGAGAGCGAATTGCTTCGCCACAGCGGACGCATGATTGGTGTTGGTAGTCAGTTCCTGTCTATCAGAGCCCTCTAACACTGCCAGGTCACTGATCGACAGGGGACTATTTACGCAAGCGATGCATATTTTGTGAAGAGTTCTCTGACGTTGCTTGCTACTCTTCAAACTGTAGACGCTTTCCTATATTTGCACGACTACAAAATATCTAGGAACAAGGAATTCCTATCACAACACCCGTCGAAGACCAGCCCAATTGGCCATGCTGATTGTTGAAACAATTTGGTTTTACTGGTCAAGATGTCCCTTACTTGGAAGTACGAAACGTTTGACTAGCTAATTCACACATCCTTTTATAACAGCTCATAAATGGTCAACAGCTGAACCATGATGTTTCGACCAGTATAATTTGCCAGCGGCTAGTTTGAGACCATCGAATTCCATGATCCAGTAATTGCTGGACGGCTCCAGCAGACGCGATTAAGGCAGTAGCAAATCTAGGATGGCTATGGCCATCGAGTGGTCATTTGTTATCAAGTGCCCGGCATCTGCATATTGTATACATGTATCTCACGACTAGTTACCCGTAGGTCCAAGCGCGATGGAGCGGAATGTGGTGTAACGCGCGTCGGTTATCAGACGTGTTGTGCTATGCTAGTCTCAAATAACATTCCCATATATCGTGTCTCTATTTTACAGTGCCCGAGGAGAAATTGTATTTCGGATCACATATATCAAGGGGAGTTAAACTCGCCCAAATGCAAGGAGTGAAGTCGGTTCATTTAGCTTCAAACATACGACAACCCATCTAGATATCCACTTAGCAGGTGGTTGAAAACTGCACCCACAAAAATTCACACTCTCTCCGGTGGATCGAGCACATACTTGCTCGCACCGGTCATCTTTAAATTAGTGTATGCTCACCAGTCACTTTTACAGCAAGCGAGGAAACTATAACACCGGCCACTGCGTTCGTTTAATGGTATTCGCACCGAAAACACGAGTAACAAATCATTTGAAATTCCTGGGTAGTTTTCCCAGGATTTAAACAGGTTCCAGCCAGATCTAGTTACCCCAACGTCCAGAGGCAATAAAGCGATGTAGATCAATTTTGTTCATTAAACTACAAACCTTCGGAGCTCAAGCGCATGCCGATGTATGAAACTCCAGGTGCGCAAAGTGTCACCAGCATTTAGATGCGGGTACAACGACCCGGGACACCACCCGGAAGGTTACGTAGCGGAGAACAGTTGACACACCTTCTTACAAAACCTCCATTAAATAATATCGGATTTGCTCGCTTTGTCTTTACTAGGCAGACTGTAGCAAAATCACGGGATCAAACTGTAGGTGATAAGCGACTGCACGAGAGACAAGTTAGGAAGGCTAACATGAATTTACAGGGAGAAAGGCAGCACCCAGAGGAGACCGAATTCTGTAACAAAAAACACAAGTACAATACGATGCGAAATGTGTTTAGCAGCATCCGGTTCCTGATTTGCCTTTTACTGTAGCCAGTCACAAGACGCCTTCACCTACCAAGGGACCATGAATGGCTTGCGCTGCACCACCCACATCTTCATCAACACAATCCATAGCCAGTAAGGAATAAGACCAGGAGGAATGTGGATAGCAGCCACGTTTCATCAATAAATCCGGCCCACAACCCTTCACAGGCAAACACAAGCACGCTGTATTTGGGAAACAATCACACAAAAAGCAATGGCTGGACCGTAGTCCATCCACACGGAGTGCATATGATCAATACTTGTGCCTAGCACGGCCAAAAGGACAGTGAAACCGTTCCCTCCATCAACGACTAATAGTCTCCCAGTGCCAATATTGTCGAGGTAGTGGATAAGAGACAGGTAGGCACCTTGTCATCGTGCACATCAAACGTAGCCACGTCGGGGATATCAAGAAACAGGCAATCACTTGAAAGGACAAGATGGAATAAATAAATCGGATAATGAATACAGATACGGTGACATATCTCTTCATTATATAGGTGCATAACCATTGGTTAGGAACTAATTCGCGATATGTTCAAGACGTCCGAAAATATAAGGTAGGCTATGGCACATACTTGAGAAAAACTACAATAAGCTTTAGCGACTTGTGAATGTTTAACGCAAATCATTCAAGCAAAATGTAATATGAGAAAGAAGAGTCTTGGGACAAAATTGCAAACTGACCACCTGAAATAAAAAGGCTTTGCATGGAAGCTCGCGGTTAGTAAACCAAATGCTGCGCCGGTTCTGACTACGTTTTCTGCAACACCCGTCTTCGCTTCAGTGGTGGTCCCGAGTGGCCTCGCTCATGGCAAACTGGGCCTGCCTGACTAAAGCACTCATGGTGCTACAGCACCGTTCGGTTGATGTCGTTGGAGTAAAAGGCATCGGTGCATGCTACTTCCCAACTTGCCGCTTCTACTTTGTAGGCATAAGGGTTTTCTACCGCACTTCTGCGACTGTCTTTGAGAGCAGATCGCGCCATGCTCGCTGATCAACCGCCTTCGATTCACATGACATGCAATAAAGATTATAACGTAAGAGGCGCACTTTTATCACGTCCAGTTAACGCAAGTTTGCTTTCCCCACATGCCCCTTCCCAATACGCATAATAGTGGTTTCGGTATCCGGGTCGATATAGTACGGCACACATAATCGAGCTACATCAGGTGTCTCAGCAAAAGTATGCAGTCCAGTGCATACATTCCACTTCGGCGCAACACTTTATTTTTCGCAACTCTGTCGCCCCATCCGATGAGCAGAATCCGTCACAAACACCGTTGATGCTAGCGTTCGATATATCAAATATCCTGCCAGTACCTCGTCCACGTTTCAAAGTTGTATAGAAGAACCGACAGCACGATGGATGTTTGCACCATCAACTTCCTCCCAACAGTAAGCTTATGGTTGTTCCACAATCGGTACTATAGCCTCCAGAATGCCGCTGCTAATGTAAGACGCGGATACGCAGCTCACTGTGTACTTTCTGGTCAGCGGACATCACACTCCCCTGGTAGCAGAAGCTAAAATGGGTTTCCAATACTTCAGCACCGATGCTAAATTGCGGCAATATTGAAGATCACACCTGCGGTGAAGGCTGAAATCGACCGACAGGTGTGATTTTGTTGATGGCGAGCCCCAATTTGGGCGCTGTGGAAGCCAGAGCACTAGTCATGTACTGTTACTCATCCGCGCTGCATGGAAACAACACAGTCGTCAGGGTACAGTAACATACCAATATTTGTCTGAAAGAATACTTTTCTAGCACCGAAACGACGGTTGTTCAGCAAGCCACCATCAATACGGTGCTAAACACGAACCCCGTGTGCACAAGGGACTTCAAGAGCACATGATTGCATGAAGATATATATATATATATATATATATATATATATATAAGGGCAGAAGCTAAGACACTGCCTTTATTCACACAGGAGACTACTAAAAATTCATCCGAGGTCTGCCCACTCAGCTGCACACAAGCCGGCATACCGCTGTGCAAACATTAGATTAAGCTTAAAAACTACGGGGGCAAACATACATCCCAAGCACCAGCCACAATGCCTCGCAGTCCGCCGCGTCAAATGCATTGGATAAATCAACAAAAAATCGAATACAACGGCTGGTGTCATTATCTGCTATTATTCGTCAACTGTCGAGCCGCAACTACCATATACATATTGCTTCGACCCGAAAGGAATCTACATAATCTTATGCCACTTTATGTTCCACAACCTGACTGACGAGGCGGTGGAGCAGGATTCGTGCAATCACTTGACCACAAAACTCAGCAAGTTGATGCCACGATCATTTGTGCAACATTACCTCCTCTCTTTGCATTTGCACAGTAGTAGCAAATGGGCATCCTTCAACTCAGCACACACCTCAATCCATAAGGGTTGCACCAGTCGGTGCGCGGCAGTCACCAACGCAGGTCTGCCGTTTTTCAATACTTCAGCGGGATTTCGTCGGCACCGGCACAGCTGTTTAACAGATAAGTAAAAGCTCTCTGCATCTCCTTCTATGTCGGGGTGTCCACTAGACTAGTCTTCACATCGTAATGTTTGAGCCGTTCGATATGGGCCAGTCGGTCTCTGAAGAGTTGTTCAAGACTGTCAAAGTGCAATTTTCAGATCTGTATTATGCCTGTAATCAGTTTTCAAGTATGGCCTGAGCTTCCATTGATCAGCGTTATTTGCGACTCTAATATCAGTCTGCACACCGCATTCAAGTAGTCAAATGGTCCCTTGTGTCGGCGGCGTTCATTGTAGCATTACATCTGCTTCGCTTTCTCCGTCCAACATGTATTTTAATGCGACGGGGATCTCGGGCCATACTCCGTCGAAGTTTGCGAAACTGGCTATTCTTCATCAAGTCGCTGGGGTCTGCGATATGTGCAGCAAATACTGCATTCTTATTACACAACATTGCGTTTATCGTTACATTGTTCTCATCAAAGCAAACAGGCCACTTAGAGTTTGAGCACCCGAGGGACTCCTAGGCAGAAGCTGTCATCTGCTTGCTAATGTGGTGCTAGGGTTTGCCCACTGGTGCCGTGTACAACCAAACAAACTAGCCTGAGTCATAGTCACTTTGCGCTTACTAGAAACAAGGTCCAAGCAAATTTAACGGCTGTAGTTACAGCTTTTTATTATAGTTGTACAACTGGCAGGGTTTTCAAGAAAAACATATTTTGCAAATCGTTAACTCAAACATAGTAAATACGCTGTATACTGAATACATAGGAACCTTCATGGTTACGGATAATAAATAATTTTTGAAGAACGCGTGTATCAGCTACGTACGAAAGCATACATTTCAATCGCATTGAAATCTATAAAATTAAGAATAAGAGGAAATGACAAGTCCAAAAAAGGACGGAAAGCGTCGTGAACTTCAGCGATGGCTGAGAGCAAGACCGAAGTGATACAGCACGGTTACGTTCCAATTAAACAAAATGGAAGTGGCCGACTTCAATGTCAACCAGTGCTACAAATGAAATGGTGCTTTGCATTCCTAGGCGTGCGGCCGCTGCCGCAGAACGCAACAAGCAAACAATTCGCTATCTACATGTATAACTAAAGCAAACATATGGAGGTCATTAGGATATTTTAAGCATGCTACCTGCTATAAGTTGACTCGGTGTGATCAAACAATAGTTCAGAGAAATACTGGATAAGTTCCTCACTGTGTTGTACGTCAAAACTTTGATGAGGCCGGAATACATATCAGAAATATAAATAAAGAAACTCTTCCAATATCGCAGTATGACAAGGCCGCAT
>OX104069.1:93834013-94198923 GCA_944474145.2 Dicrocoelium dendriticum | reverse complement strand
AACATCGCTCAGAAAAAGGACGCTAAAAGAAAGCGAGCCGCCTTTTCCCTCCAAAGAACAGTTATCCAGCCATGCGAGATATGGGAGGAGGGATCAAGGTGGATCAGAATTAACGAGCTCAAACGACCTTATTTTTTGGGGGGGGGGGGTTTTTTTCTTCTTTAATCATCATGGTTACCCTTCATATTAGAGAAGCCAAAAGCCTAGTGAATTAGAAAATTAGTTAAAAGAGCAACAAATTCTGGGATCTCTGCAATAAATTGTTCTGAACAAGCTGCATGTTAAGACAAGACATAAAGTCTCCCAGACTGGCGAGAATTTCACTACCCTAAATGAAAACGTTACATCATGGAACACGTTGAGTAAACACCATCATCGTGCCCTATTAATGACACTTCCTGATACATTGGGCGCCGGTTACCCATAAGTGGGCGTAGAGCGGACTATGTTTCAAGCTAACTCACACCGCGTGAAACACGTTAGTCTCTTTGATCCGGAGCAGCCAGATTCCTTAGAGCAGTCGCAAACAAGGGTGGGGTAAAAGATAAGAAGGCCAGGGAGCAGGCCTAAGATCAAAGTCTGAGGCCTGCAGATCATTTGTTAGATGATAAACTCGCGTAACTGGGCAGATTATAAGCAGCCTGAGAATATTGCAAGAGCTTACACTTCGCATCCGGGCCAAGTAGCAACCAACGCCCCTAAAACGGGCGACCATAATTCTTAACGCTTTAGGCAAACTTCTGAAACCATCAAGCTGTATCAGAGATGTAATTAAACGGACTTCCACGCTTCCATTTTATTGCCATGTGTGAAATGTTAGAATCAACCCAGATCTCGTTTCGCGCAATCTCATCTTCAAACCAGGTCGATGACTAAAAAATTCTGTCATTATTGGTTTTGTTAAGAAAATAAAAGCATTAAATTATTACAAACTGCTCTGCATCAGGTTTCATCGAGCTGATTTCCCCGAAACATGTCAGTTTTGGAAGCGAACGCAAAGTAGAATTGAATTCAAGTATACCAAACTCTTGTAAGATCCAAGTAAAGAATGATCGAACACGGTTTTGGTTTCGTGATGAATAGGCGTTTGGACTACCGTTTCCAGCCTACCACCATCCGCAGGTTACTCTATCTTGGCACTCTTGCTACTGTTCCCAGGTCAGAAGAAACTATACAGAGTCAAGTTGACAGCACAGCCGGAAAAACATACCATGCATCTAATCATTCACTGGCGAAACCATTTGTACCAAGATACCAGAGAATAGTTAAGTGCTAACGCGAGGATCTCCCCAGTCAGGACATCATCGAAAATACACCATGGATCACTCAATCTTGCTATCCAGTATTTAACCTCACCTTAGAAGACGGTGGAACAGATATCGGTTAATGCTTGGTTAGCTCCGCCTTTCACAAATCAAGGTTCATAAGCCCGGGGTATTGATAGTAAAAATCTAGTGAATGATCTTCGCGCAAACTAAATACCTGCATTATTGTGATATTTCCTCGCATATTTGCTGATTAGCTCAGCTAAAACACCACGTTATCACTATAGTAGCCATTCCCAAAAAAATCTGAGAATAGAGATCACAAAAATATTGCAAGCTGTGCTTCATGTAGAGAACACCGGAAATGTGTTAGCACGGTAATTTTTAACGAGTCGCCCGATCAAAACTAGTCGCTGAAAACGTTGTAGAGCATGCAATTTGCCACCCGCAGGCAAGGTTTAGGCTATACTAAAATAATGAGAATTCCATAGTCCACATTTGAGTGTGTTCAATATTTTGTCCCAACGTAATACCAATGTTAGTCATGATATTGGCGCGCGCTTTCTGTGCGCCCACAAGCGTGCGAAGTCCGTGGTGTCTAGTGCTGCGAGCGCACAAGCAGGGACACAATTTCGACACATGGTCGCTAACAAGCCAACAGAAGCATCAGCCACGCCTGCCAACTCGGCGAGTTATCCCTCAACAAGGCCAGCTATCACCCCTTTCCAAGGACCCCCCAAGCAACTCAAATTTTACACACCACCCTCAACCCGCCGTTGATTGATTCTCCCTTTGGGTAAAAGCAAATAAAGAGACTTCAGAGTATTATCTTAGCCCATCCAAGTGGAGGTTTCTCACGGAAAAAGCCTGCGGCCGAATACGCGTCAATATCTTCGAATTAGGGTATTACATGAGGTGTTATACTTAAGAGTCCATATTGCGGTTGGCGGCGCAAATAAGGATACACCCTGGTACTAGTTAATGTCAAGATAGCCGAGTATTTTAGTTCTCATATCAGCAGCAAAAGTAGGAACTATTAATCGTCACGTACCACGTTTAACTATCATACATCGTAAGGTCTTCCGGGGCGTTGCTACAGGCTCATAACACGAGCCACGATCTAACAAGCGTCAATGTATTTCTCCTCCATTAGCCGTCGTCCACAAGACATATCATCGTGCCGTTGTTTAAGCTATACCCCTACAAATTCCGAAAAATGCAGAAAGCGTGAATGCCCATCACAGATCAATCTTAATCGACCTTCTTCCCGCACCTCCGAACTGTACAAATGCGTCAAAATGGATAATATGGTTTATGAAACCCAGGATGCGACATGAAGTAGTGACAGGTGCAAAGATGGGTAGTCGCCAAACGTATAAGTAACTAATCAAATATAATCGATGGAAGATAATGATAAATTACCTAAAATTGTGTCACATGCCGCCGACTACTCGCTCGTATGCTTGTTAGTACCCTTATCTCTTACGCAAAATCGGGCAATCATATGACACACATTTTAGGTAATTTATCATTATCTTCCATCGATATATTTGATTAGTTACTTATACATGGCACTCCATATTTGCACCTGTCACTCTTCATCGCATCCTGGGTTTCATAAACAATATCCATTTGACGCTTTACAGTTCGAGGTGCGGAAAGCATTAATTTTATCTGTGAGGGCATTCACGCTTCTGCATTTGAATTTGTAGGTATACTTAACAACGCAGATATATTCTTTGGACACAGCAATGGAAAATACATTGACTTGTTAATCGGCTCGTTTACAACCCACGGAACCTTAAGAAGTAACGTGGTACGTGACATAATATTCTACTTTGCTGAATGAATAAAATATCGGCTACTGACATACTAGTAACGGGTGATCCTTATTTGCCGCAACTCAATATGGACTCTTAGATAACACCCATGTAATACACTAATAAGATATGCTATTGGCCGCAGGTTTTCGTAAAACCACTGGGCAAGATAATACTCTTTATTTGCTTTCCCAAAGAGAATCATCAACGTGGTTGAGGGTGTAAAATTATTGCTGGGTCCTTGGATGGTAATAGCTTCCTTTGAGAAAATGCATATAGCAGCTTGCTGAAGCTTGTTGCTGTACAACCATGTCAAAATGTTCCTGATTTCGCTCACGCACTAGCAACACGGACCAAGCTTGTGCGCACAGAAAGCCGCCAATATCATAATAACATATTACGTTGGACAAAATATATGACACACTCAAATGAGGACTATGGATTCTCATTATTTTAGTATAGACTAAACCATGCTGCGGTGGCAAATTGCAAGCCTACAACGTTTTCAGCGAAGTTTTGAACGGCGATCGTTAAAAATTACCGTCAACAAATTCCGGTTCTCTAATGAAGCACAGCTGCAATATTTTTGTGATTCTATCAATTTTTTGATGCTACTAAGTGAAACGTTTTTTAGTGACTAACAGCAAATATGCGAGAATTCAAAAAATGCATTTTACAAATCATTCACTGATTTTACTATCATACCCCGGGCTTATGAACCTAGATTTGTGAAAGCGGAGCTAACCAACATTAACCGTTATCTGTCCACCGTCTCTAAGGTGAGTAAATACTGATAGAAGATTGAGTGATCCATGGGTATTTCATATATCCTGCTGGAATCATGTACACTTAAATATCCTGATCTTTACAAATGTTTCAAATTTGATGCATGGTTTTTCCGCTGGCTTCAACTTGACTCTGTATATTTCTTCTACATACAAAGCAGTCCAAATATTAACCTGCGATTTGGTAGGCGGAAGGTAGTCAAACGCTATTCATCACGAACCAAACCGTTTTCGATCATCTTTACTTGGATCTTACAAGAGTTTGTATACTTGAATCAATTCTAACTTTGCGTTCGCTTCCAAAACTGACATTTGAAATCAGCTCGATGAAACCTGATGCAGCAGTTGTATAATTAATGCTTATTTCTTAACAAAACCAATAATGCAGAATTTTTTAGTCATGACCTGTTTGAAGATGAGATTGCGAAACGAGATCTGGGTTGATTCTAACATTTCACCATGGCAATAAATGGAAGCGTGAAGTCCGTTAATACCATCTATGATACAGCTGAGGTTTCAGAAGTTTGCTAAAGGTTAAGAATATGGTCGCCGTTAGGGGCTTGGTTGCTACTTGGCCCGAATGCGAAGTGTAAGCTCTGCTAATATTCTAGGAGTTATAATGCCATTAGCATAATATCTAACAAGATCAGCCAACTTTATCTGCATCCCCGGCTTCTTATCTTTTACCCACCCTTGTGCTACTCTCTAAGGATCTCACTCCGATCAAAATAACGTTTTCTCGCGTGATTTACTTGAAACATATCCGCTACACCACTTGGTACCGCGCCCAATGAACAGAATATAATTAGGCACGATGATGTGTTTACCACGTTTCCATGATGTACGTTTTCATTAGGTAGTTAAATTCTCCAGTCTGTGTACTTTATACTTGTCTAACACAGCTTGTTCAACAATTTATGCAACCAAATTGATCTATTACAATTTTCAATTCACATGGCTTTTGCTTCTCTAATAGAGTAACCATGATATATATGTTCGTTTGAGCATTAATTCTGATCCACCTTGATCCCACCTCCCTACTCATGGCTGAAACGTTCTTTGTCTGCTCTTCTAATCGATCCTTTTTCTGAGCTAAGTATATTTCATCAATTCGCACTTGATCCGCTTCAGCTACTTGATAGAGATATTGGCTCACCTTTGCGTAAGAATAAAACTCTCATATATCCAATTGCAAAAATATGTATTTGGTAGGTTAGAGAAATGTAAAAAACGTATAACATTACTTACGAACTCAAAAACATTGTGAATGTTAAATCATTTTCCGTGTAGTCTGATACGTGTAGTTCCAAGAAACCGGAGAAATAACTTAAACAGCATTAACTATAAATTCTGCTTATGTTAGGTTTAACCTTGATTATTTTAGTTTGCGACCCTCTATTAGGTGGAAATTATTATCGCAAAAGTAAGTACCATATTTCTAGGTAACAAGTTGTTAAGCATGATTTGTAAATGCTTCCAAATATTTTATCGTGTTATTAACCGGATCGTTTAAAAATTCAGGACATGTATCAAACACACATTACCACACGTATTTATGACATAGTAGTTTCATATATTCTGATGCCACTAATTAAAGTTTAAACCTTGTAAAAATTTAGGACATGCAACTGGTTTTGCGATTACGCCGGTACATTATACTATAATAGTAAAAACGATATATATTCGGACAATACCATTTACCGTATGCTTTCGAGGATTAGTTTTATCCAATACCACGGTTATTCTAGTCACGATATCTATTTTGACGGACTGAATGTCCAAGAAAAATAAAATTGGGGAACTGGTATTTGATCAGATGCATCTTACGCTAATGCAACAACTTGTATGAATGAGCAAAAATAAAGGATTAGTTTTACAACAAATGTTGAAACCAACGTATAATGTTGACGGTATTTTAACCGTTGTTACATGCATGAGCCACTTTGCGGTCTATAAGGGTATCTGTTGATTCCAAAGCAGCGTTTGAAAACCATAAAAACTGCAAATTTAAGGAAAGTGAATCGAAGAAAAAACGCTTTTGTAAGATATGGATGTGGCCAGCTCTTACCTAACCAGCACCGAAATTAGTTGATTTAAAAATTTTCGAGACACGCGCAATATTACATTTGTGCAAAGGAAATAGATCGCCTTCGTTTATATTTCACTCTAACTAGCAGCTTTACTTAAATGATATTTGTTATATACAAGCGGGGACAGTTGTCGGAAAGCAATTTTAAATCTTTGATAATTTACTTACATCCTCCTTATAAAATTGTGAATTGATGGATGAATTGCTTAGATTTATCAAATTAGCATACATTGTGTTCATTTTCTAGCAAGTTATGTATTCCATTTTTGTTGTGTTTAATTAACAGTTAATTCAGTAATCGCTTTTCCTACATATATTGCTAAAAGAAAAGGATGTACGAATGACTTTTCCTTGAGTCAGTAATATACTCCAAATCATGAACACAATATCTGAAAAGTTATAAACTTACCTAATTTGTTTCATCGTAAATGCAGCGTTTTAGTAATTGTAAAATTAATCTGATAAACTTATTGCCAGGTAGATTTACTGCAGTGGGATACCGTTTAGCATTTTTATATGTGATACTAGGCTACACACTCCTTAATTTAGCTCAGAATGCGAAAAACTGGCAGCCAACATTTTAGTACAGTCTAAAATAATAAAGAAGTATTCGGTTGTACCTTTCTTAAATATAGCAAAAGAATATAACTGTTTTACCATGGAAACAGCTTTCAGATTAAATTTAAGATGATGGTCCTAATTTTCGTGATTAAATAAACATAAAATAATCTGGCTAGTCTGCGTTTTACGCGCATGATTTAATTCTAAATATTTCAATTTGCTTGCAATCATGAAAAACGGTTTCATGAACAATATACTTTTACCTAATGAAGAGAATGTTAGAGATTAAAAATTATCGTATCTGAATGCTTGTACGGCAAGTGATGTGATGGATTGCATAAAGAGCATTTTACGTATGTATTTGGAGGCGAAGGACAACCAAATGTTTTTGGCTACTTGAAAGCAGTTTTAATTGGGACTTTTGTGGTAAATGCATAAAATTCCCTGCCTGAGAACGAAAGCTGGTATATAGTTTACAAGCTTAAATGCACTATCAATTTAGAGCAAATAATCAGTATAAATAATAACTAAGTAGAAAAAACAATAACGGGCCATTTTAAAGACTACAGCAAATGCAATATAAGATAACAAAGTTCGGTATGCATAGCATAAGTAGAAAATATATCTTCTATACAAAGTTACATTACTAGCTAGATTACAGGCCGGTAAAAATAACTAGATAATGTTTCTTAGAAGTATATATTTGTATTATATAAATTATATTCATTTTAAATATATAGATATTATTTCTGATTTTAGTTCGGAATAAAGTTAAACATATTTGCGCCATTTTGGAATATACCAGATATTTGTAATATGCACACGTTACTATATATAACAAAATGCTTCAGGTGATTTGCAGATAATTATATAGGATTATGTGGTAACTAAAATATTTCTAAGCATGTAGAAATGCAGTGAACTATTCAACCAATTGCTGCTGTTTAATCTGGTATATATTGGAATAAAAATAAAAGTAATTTATGGATTTTGTTTAAACGCAAGCAGGGACACATGTTTATAAAAAATTCTGCGTTCGTTGTTACTTTGTATTAAAGCAACAGTTCCAGATAGGTTGTATCTGTACAAATATAATTATTTATAAATATTCATTTCGGCAATTTTAAGGTAACAATCAATATTACAAATTGCATATCCCTGTCTTATTGTAACTATGTAACCAAAAGTTTGAATGATATTTCCAAAGGTATAGTTACCCTACACAACCTGTGGATAGATCACACACACTGTACAGCATTATCAGTTTCCCTTTACAAATACGCATATTATTTCAGGTGATTTAAGCACAACAGTATTATCGTTAGATATATATTTGGTATTTTAATATATTTATTTATTAAGATTTGTAAACCATAACACTTGGGTTGGTTTACGCACTTATAATTATCAGGTGATTTAATTTCAAGGTTTCTTTGTATTATTAGACGGGTTTCATCCCAAGCATACATAAAATACTACTTCAAAAACGCAGCAGACTAAACTCAAATATGTAAGCATGGACACTTACACAACTCGATGAAGGAAGTTTATAACTAAGGGATAAAATCTAAACGAAACTAATACTTCCGACTTGTTCTGCAAGCCTACTTAGAGTGAAATAAGTGGAACGTTTACCTGTAGTAGTGGCTCCTTATTTGTAATCAATTAAAGCAAAACGCTGCTAATGAGTTTTGTTGGCTTTGCGAGTAATATTATATCATGAAATGGACGTTTGAAAGTTAAATATGCTAACGTCATGTCAAATAGGCTTGATAAATAAGATAATAATGGTCAAATTTCTATGCTTTAATCGAGTGCACGAAATTGATGCATTATGTGCTAAAGAAATGGATTGGTATTAAAGTAAATGCATAAACAAGCAAACCTACCTTTATGTCATTAAGATTTTAAAGGCATTATTTAGGTTAGTTAAGCGCTTTTGTAGCAAATTATTGCATTATTCTATACCAACACAAAACAGCAACGGAAATACAATACTACGCATTCTTCACTATCATATTTGCGATTATTTAGTTCAAAAATATCTCTACATTTTCGTTTTAGCCAACATGATGTTTGAATTTTGTTTGACTATCTATCATTGATTTCCTGCAAACTGTCGATATTTCAACTGTGGCCGGTAGAACAGAATACTGCAGTTACTGAAAAGCGGGACCTAGCAGTGCTTCTTACGATTTTTAATTTAAAAACACACAAAAATGCCATAGCAGTCATTAGGTTACCTACTTTTGCACATGCGAATTCCCTGGAGCGATGCTGAAAAAGTTACTTACATTTATATACTGTTACAATGCTGTGCGAATTCTGCTAAAACGTATATTTTTATTTTTAGTAACACCCTACAGTGAAATAAAATTTTCTTCCAGTAATATATCTATGAATTATTCTCGACACAGACTTTGTCACGAGTTTAATTTAATGTGTATTTCTGCAGCGCAGAATAATAACCATGTTGCTGAAGTTTAACCGTTAAACAAACTAGTAATTTTTCTGTTCCTCCAACTAATGAAGCTCAGTCCATTATGGCCGATTCGTACCATATTCACCAATCTGCGTGCGAATTCGAATCCAGTGACTTAGTCAAAACTAATCAAGCTTTGGCATCCAGAGTAAGATGACACATGAAGAAATGGACTAAACCTGTAATAGACGGGCATCCCTGCTACAATACTTATTCGTTCCTAACGTAAATATTTGTATTACGTCTTGCTAATTCTCATTTCCTCTGTTTTAGCTGACTTTAGCTAAACACCAGATGGAGTCAACCCTATTTGCAAAAAACAATTATTTAGGAACATAAGACAGTCATGGACATATAATGAATGTCCCTCAGCCAATTTGGCACTTTGCTAGCTTAATGTCATCCTGAATTATTGCAGTAGTTGCATATCATTTATAGTTAATGGTATTATGGAGAAAATACAAATGGCGTGCATCTGTCAGCTTTCGTCTTTTTACATATTTGTTCAAAAATCTAGTTGTTTGAGATATACGACTTTCAGAACCTAAAATATTGTTCTACTTATTCATGCATTACAGTTATTTCTTAAAGAAAAAACCGATAGATTGACTAGGATATTTTAGCTTTTGCCTAAAAATCTGTGGTCGCTGATAGGACCTTTTGTCGAAGTAAATAAAAAAGGCACTGTATACTGACTTTCCAATACCATTGTGCAAATGGCTAATTTGTGTGGAAATAAGAAATGAAAATGGCTAAATAGGACATTTAAATAATAAGGACCGCTATTGAAAACTCTGACTGGGAGGAATCAATAAACATGTGAAAATCTCTCAAACTTTCTTGGACGTGGTATTGCATTCGTAATCAAATTATTAATAAATCATAATACATTAACTGGAATTAAAATCTGGCTCACAATTAAAAACGCAAAATGCAATACATTTTAATTCTATCTAGATTATTGTTTCGCTTTGCCACTCAACTTTCCGTCCCAGCTAAATTTTGCAGGTTGCTTGTACGTATTCTTAGTTATTCGCTACATAAAAAAGACGAAACAAAAGAAAAATGTGTCAGACGGTATGATTCACGAATGTGGTGAACATTATCATGAGTACTTGGAGACGTATGATATTGTATTTATCATTATGCCAGGGCACATATCCAATACACATTTTATGTGAAAGCATGGTTTGGCGGTATTGCATTCACAACGGGAACTATGATACCCTGAGCTTCCGTTTGGGACCCTGGATGTTGACGACACAATATCTGACTGCTTTTCTCCAGTCCAATATGTGGTCAATTTAAGGAATTTTATATATATGTTTTGTAACGCTTTTCACGCTATGCTATCAGATCAACATTGATCGGCCAATGCGATTGATATTAGCTTCACGAGTATATTTTAGTGCTCGCAGTCCTTATGGAATATTCAGTTATTTATACACCACTATATTCTATGTCTAAACTCATAGTTACATCTTGTTATCCACGTTAATATATCGGAATTTTGTAAGATAGGGGTCTGTGACATTCATTGGTCGAAGGTTAAGTGAAGCACGGACATTGCAATTTAGACGTCCCCTGTATTTCTTGAAACTAAGCGAATAACACAACAAGGATTTGTGAAAGATTCCTTATTTCATATAAGTGTATTTTGTGGAAGACCCGTTACTTTTCAATTATTGCAGACACCAGTAAAATATGTTAATATATTGCAGTTCCATATTGCCGCAATATATAGGCTATTTAAGTAAGAAAATTCTTAGGCTGTCATATATCCTATAACTTTTTCCAAGCACAGAAAAATACTGATGCCGTGGAATGTGCGATGTATCAAACTTTCACATGATGCGAACTTTGTTGTTGCTTAAACGTTTGGGTTAACTGCCATGGACGTGTTATTAAAACTAAATCTAAATTAATCTAATTAAAATATCAATTGCAAAGTAGCCAACTACACGCAGAATCTTATAACTAATTAAATCTTTGTTAATTTACTTTAGCAAATAAGCGGCGTACAATATATGGCAACCACATTGAGTATATATAATTTAAACCGGGGGACTCAGGGTTATTCTAATGCGATGATTTTAGTTAACATCGTAGACCAGAAAATAATAACACAACGCATTATAGCAATCAAAGGTTACGTATAATGTAATAACTTTCATTTCAAAACTTAAGTCATAAAATCCTTGTTTTGGTTTTGATTGAGCGAAAGGCGAAATATGAAGGTACATAAAAGCGATAAATAAAGAAATGCCAGTAAACAATATTTTGTTCACTTGGTAAAATTGCATCAAATACTTTATCCGTCGACACACTTGCTCTTGATTTCAAGTTGAGTACATATTTAAACTGTGAAACGCACGACATTATTGAAAAAGTAAATTTCCTACGGAAACATTGGGCTTAAAGTACTCCAATATGAAGCCATATATATTTTTCTATATGTTAGATTGATATCATTTATATAAATTTGCATCGTGAACTAAATTAAACACACATACTATACAGTGCAATGAAGCAAATTAATTGGAACGACAAACAACCTAACCTAACTTAATAAGCCTAATTCTACCTATGTATTTTTAGTATCAATAAACAAACGTACTACTATGTGAAGGCTATTGTTCGTATTCATTTCATCTTCATGAGGAATATATTCTCTATTTTAATATCCACTCTTAGGTTGTGCGTCTAGTCTATATGTGCGTACATCATTCAAATGGAAAGTTACGTTATTTCCAATTACTTATGATATAATTTAGAGGGACATTTATTAAACATTGTGTCTTTGCTATTAAGCATTTTGCCATATTTCCCACTGCGTCTGACCAAATCCGCATAAAAACTTGTTTATCTTGATACAGCTCCTGTATCTATACAGTATTATGAACTTATTTTTGCAAAACCTAATAAGGAGAGTAATTTACCAACATCAATTTTTTATATCGTACGAATTCCTGTCAAACGTCAGGCGAGTAAATTTATCACCAGTCTAAAATGAGTACATTATAAATTACACATAGATAATCGCTTAACATCATACGCAAATCAACAGTTTTCAGTAGCTTAAAATCTCCGGCCCTCAATGTATATATAATGAATATCATATACACTAGCAATTGCTAGAAAAGACTTCCTGTTTTTATAAAATTCTGTCATTCTCGGTGCTGCTACATCTGCAGGAAATAAGATCTAATTTTACATATATAATAAGCAGCAGAAATATTTGCGCTGAAAATAAGTTTGCTTAACACATGGGTGCACCTCAGTTTCGGCATTCAAATCATCGTGCTTACCAAATTGGTGAAAGCACCTATGACGCAAATGCTTTTTACACTAAATAAACAATTTTTTAACTGCGCTGCGTACCAAAGAAAACTTTTGTCCACACGCGTTATATTTTATATATAAAATTTTGTTTAAAGAAATCAGTGTGTCCGCCAGCTGAATCTTAATCGTAACAGTTTCTTTACACATGGTAATTAATTGCAAGATGCAAAAACAAGCTAATCCAGCTGCAATCCAAACTGCATTTTGCTCTTCGCCTTATGTACGAAGAAATAAACCTACTTGCTTCCGGTTGACGCAATTACATATGATTTATGCGTGGTCATCGTTCTAGTGATAACATACGCAATAACTGCAAAATACGGAGCTGCTAAGCATTTGTCCAATAGTATGTTAAACAAAATGCCTCTAAGCTTTCGTTGTTAAAATTCCTAACGTTTAATTTCCTTACCTTTAAATTTTATGTACGCGTCATCACTTAAATGAATGTACAATGCGATATTGTTAATACATCAAAGGTTAACGTACGTTTGCCAAATGTATCTCTTTTTATTTTGGTACATCCGTTTTTAGCTTGTTTTAAAATGCGTAAACAAGTCTTCGGTGTAGACATTTATCTTAACCGGATGAACAAACACATTTTAACTGAAAGTGGACATATATATACAAATGGTAAATGAGCAGATCATAAATACTCTAGTTATGTTGGGCTGCTCTCCTTAACCTACGTCAAACTGATTGAACCCTTTACTAAATTGAAGATTGCTACGCGGAATTATTTTTGCGTAGTAGGTGATCCAACCATAATATTATACCTGGCTTTATGAATGGGCGATAGGTGTAGTCCGGGCGCAAAAAAATATTGTTAACTTTTATTTATAGAATGCATACTGTTGCAATATATTTAGCCGATTCTATAAAATGAATACAATGTTGTAATTAAAGTGGGCAAATAAGTAAACAATAAAGCCGCTTAACAATTATGCAAAACTTGTACTCTTTATATAACTGCTGTCAAATTGATAATTGTTCTCAAAGAACAGGAGATTACTCAGACTCCATGTAACTAGCTATTTTCTGCCTGTATAGAAAAATTTCATTATCACAAGAAGCGACTAAAATAATAAGATGCCGGTAGCGAAATATGTTTTGGATTGCAAAAATGTAGTTTAAACTAAGTGCATGCTAAATGTTACAGGAATATTATGAATACCTAACGGCATAATAATAATGCAATCATATTCTATTTACTGTATTGGATACGTGATCATTACATGACTTCCATGCAGGCTTATCCTGGCTTTGGTCGAGGAACGCTTTTTTATACGAGAATACAACGACAGTGATTTCTTAACCAATGCCTGGCGAATTCAGCACAAAGAGACAAATCACACTGCATTATATAAACTATAGTATTGCTAATCCTGTTATTGTAGTTTTTGGAAAAGTCATTAAAATAATGGTGAGTTAGCAGCTAAATGTAAGTCGCACGACGATGTAAGTGATATAAATGACATGGCTTGGGCTTTAGCATCAGCTTCTTGTGCCAAAACGTTCTTATCCATCACATGGTGCCGGAAAAGGACTGCATACATACACATGATTACATATTGCAACTATGTAGCTAATGTCTCACGTTGTAACGCTGATCGTATAAAACACGTTAAATTAAACTCCATGCTTGAAGTAACTTTATTTTCTTAAGAAAATTTATCTGTCTGCCATTTTGCCTATTTCGTGGAATTTGTCATATGAACAATACAAATTCTGTTGATGTAAAATTTTCTCAGAATTCAGCACACAATCTACCGTGAAATGAAAAATGTTTTCAGAAATATATATGCGCCAAATTTCGCACACGATTTGAGGATGCATACACAATTGCAAAAGTTGGATGGCTAATTGTAAAAGGCGTTGAAAATACTTGCTGCTTATCGTCTGGATGTAGATGCGGCTTTTCGGCAATTTTATTTAATTTAAAAGTCCAGACAAGAGACCAAATTAGAGCCTTGTATGTGCAGGTCAATAATTTAAAAAGTTCTTAGCAATTATTTGGATAAACTGAAACGTTTCTCCAGGATGTGAAGGAAGGAAGGAAGAGACGAGCCGGCAAGTGCGGACAATGCTAGCGCCGATGGGTTATACTCTATGGACATCAACCGCACGGTGCTGGAGCACCATAAGAGCCTTAGTCAAGCAGGCCTAGTTTACCATGAGCGTGCCCACTCGGGACCACCACTGAAGCGACGACGGGTGTTGCAGAAAACGTAGTCAGAACCGGCGCAGCATTTGGTTTAGTAACCGCGTGCTTCCACGCTAAGTCTCTTTATTTCAAGATGTCGGTTAGCAATTTGGCATAAGACGTTTCTTTCTCATAATAGTTTTGCCTGAATGATTTGCGCTACACTTTCATAAGTCGCTGAAGCTAATTCAGTATTTTTGATAACATTATCGCGTTTGTGCCATAGCTTAGCTTATATTTTCTGGCTTATTGAACTTATCACTGATTCGTTCGTAACCAATATATATACGCCTATTTAGTGAAGAGATATGTCTGCGTATCTGTATTCATTATCCGAGTATTTAATTCATCTTGTCCTTTCAAGTGAATGGCTGTTCCTTAATAACCCCGACGTGGCTACGTTTGATGTGCACGATGACAAGGTGCCTACCTGTCTCTTATCCACTACCTCGACAATATTGGCACTGGGAGACTATTGGTCGTTGATGGAGGGAACGGTTTCACTGTCCTTTTGGCCGTGCTTGGCACAAGTATTGATCATATGCACTCCGTGTGGATGGACTAAGGTCCAGCCATTGCTTTTTGTGTGATTGTTTCCCAAATACAGCGTGCTTGTGTTTGCCTGTGAAGGGTTGTGGGCCGGATTTATTGATGAAAATTGGCTCCTGTCCACATGCATCCATTCCTTTGGGTTTACACTGCATATATGTTGTGTGAATGGAGCTGTGGTTGGTGCAGCGCTAGCCATGCATGGTCCCTCTGTAGGTGCAAGCGTTTTGTGGCTGGCTACAGTAACAGGCACATCTGGACCTGGATGCTGCCGAACACATTTGGCGTCGTATTGTACTTGGATTTTTGTTGTGGAATTTGGTCTCCTCTTGAAGCTGAATTTCTCCATCGTGAATTCATGTTAGACCTTCTTTACTTGTCTTCCTTATGGTCGCTTATCACCTTGAGTTGAAACCTCTAGTTACGCTACCTTGTGCCTAGTAATTACAAAGCGAGCAAAACGGATATGATATAACTGAGGTTTTGTACAGAACGTGGGGCAGATGTTCGCCACATCCTAAACTTTCGGGTAGTTTGCTGGGTCGCCGCATCTGCATCTCAATGTTGGTGACTATTTTAAGCACACGACTTTTCATATAGCGGCCAGCGTTAAAGCTGCAAAAGGTTTGTAGTATAATGAACAAAATTGATCTACATCGCTTTATTGCCTCTGGTCGTTGGGGTAACTAGATCTGGCCTGAACCTGTTTAAATCCTGAAATCACTCCCCAACATTACCAAATCATTGGTTACTTGTGCATCCGGTGGTAATGCCATTAAACGAACGCAGTGGCTGCATTTATATATCCCGTTTTTGTTGTACACTGGACTGGTAAACATACACTGAATTGAAGATGGCCGGTGCAAAAATGTACGTGCTCGATCCACCAGAGAAATTGTAAATTGTTTGTTGGCGCAGTTTTTCGTCACGCGCTAAGTCGATATCTGGATGAGTTGCCGTACGATTGAAGCTGAATGATCCAACCTCGCTCTCTGCATATGGGAGAGTTTAACTACCCTTGATATATGTGATCCGAAATACAATTTCTCCTCGGGCACTGTAAAATAGAGACACGATATATGGGAATGTTATTTGAGACTAGCATAGCACAACACGTCTGATAACCGACGCGCGTTACACCACATTCCGCTCCATCGCGCTTGGACCTACGGGTAACTAGTCGTGAGATACATGTATACAATATGCAGATGCCGGGCACTTGATAACAAATGACCACTCGATGGCCATAGCTATCCTAGATTTGCTACTGCCTTAATCGCGTCTGCTGGAGCCGTCCAGCAATTACTGGATCATGGACTTCGATGGTCTCAAACTAGCCGCTGGCAAACTATACTGGTCGAAACATCATGGTTCAGCTGTTGACCATTTATGAGCTGTTATAAAAGGATGTGTGAATTAGCTAGTCAAACGTTTCGTACTTCCAAGTAAGGGACATCTTGACCAGTAAAACCAAATTGTTTCAACAATCAGCATGGCCAATTGGGCTGGTCTTCGACGGGTGTTGTGATAGGAATTCCTTGTTCCTAGATATTTTGCAGCCGTGCAAATATAGGAAAGCGTCTACAGTTTGAAGAGTAGCAAGCAACGTCAGAGAACTCTTCACAAAATATGCATCGCTTGCGTAAATAGTCCCCTGTCGATCAGTGACCTGGCAGTGTTAGAGGGCTCTGATAGACAGGAACTGACTACCAACACCAATCATGCGTCCGCTGTGGCGAAGCAATTCGCTCTCCATTTGAACTTGGGCATGCGCGTCTGCTGAACTTAAAGTGTTTTGCTCCGACAAAACTTGAGTGCCTGGATTGCGACGTGGAAAATGTGGGCAATATACTTGCCAAGCTTGACAGAACGAAGCTTGCCGGATCCGACGTCCATCCTCCGCTAATTCGATGATACTCCTCTTCCATATTCTAGCTTGCTGTGGCTGTTCAGTTCAACAGATGGTTTGAATTTGCATTACCGAATTACTGAAAATGCCCGGCGGTGAAACTTATTCTGAAGAGCGAAGATGAACTTAAATTGGACAAATAGCGGTGGATTTACTTGGCCTCTATTTTTACGGCAGTACACGAGATAATTTTAAGAGATGTGTTCGTCTATCAGAGTCGAAAGACCTCTTAAGACCTGCACAGAACGATTACATAAAGGCTGCTCCAGTATAGTCCACCTGACGTTGTTGCGGAAAGGATGTTTACAGTCTTTGAACCGGGGGAAATCAGTTTTTCAACTAGGTTGATTTTAGTAAAGTCTGGGATTGTGCACTTCGCCTGAAGAGGTTGCCACTAGCGATTTCGCTTCCATGAATAGATTGGTGCTTGCGTAAGGCTCATCTATATATTTTCCAATCAATATAGGTAAGGTATAGAGACTGGAACGGGTTAAGTATGCAACTACGCGGCTCAACCCCACTTTAAGGTGTATGTCGTACAAGGAATGATGTGGAATACTAGGATTGTGTACGCAGTCAATCAACACCATTCGGACGCCAGTATTGCATACACCATGCTCCTTTACCACAGTTAAGTCGCATTTATTTACTTTTCACCATTTACTCTTAACCTGCTTAAATTTATTTGTAGCTCATTGTCACACATGCTACTATCTTCTCGTTCGTATACCTGGTCGCAGCATATTCTTGGTCGAGCGCAGTATTATGTCTGAGGTGCTTTCAATGGCCGAGAATTGAGTAGAATTAAAAGCAGGCTCAAATTCACTGTTTTTTTCCGTCGTGACGAATGGATGGACTGAATCAACTTATGCCATGTTGCTTGGACCCAGACGGAACGGAGGTATTGTTTGATGTTGTCAGTAAATCCTTTTATTGCGCACTTAGTATTCGAGGTGAAAATGCTCGTTACATGAAAGCTGGGTTGTAGTTCTTACCACTAAACCGAAATCATAGACTTTTGCATTTTAAAGGTTCGTGAGTAATAGTTTTTCCCACGGAGATGGTGGTGTATCGTGCATATTTGTGGACCCACATGGTTAATGTGCATTTGTGCTGACATTCTGCAATTGCTTACGCTGAGCCTGACAATAAAATTAATGACCAGGCATACGAATGCAGGTTACCATCCGCTCTAGCAACTTACATATAAAAGTACGAATAATCGAACAGTGACAGGAGCTTAAACGTATGGAAACACTTTATTTTTTTGGTACAGGAACAGTGGTGCATTGCTGTACCAGTTACCGGGGCTTTACAGTCTATGTGGATCTAGTGTCCGACCTGAATGCAACTCCTACTGATAGTGTCCTGGGATTATCTTTAAACGTTTACATGTGTGCTGTAGGGACAGTTGAAACAATATTATTGACGAACATCGAAACGACTGTGTATGTGTTTATAGGCGCGTGTATGTGTCCCATGCTGAGGCTGATGTTGCTGCTTATGCTGATGCTTCTTCACCGCATTTGGGCTAAACCAGCTAACACATAAACTAGGTCCTTTTAAGCTGGCTAAATTTCATTCCACTTTATTTGGTTTGTTCTGCCTACCTGAATACTTATCTATTAACTGGCCACGTTGCTTACATTATTTGCGCTTATCTTCGATAACTTTGTTGCGTTTTGTAGCATTTTTAAATAACTTGTGGACATTTTCTCCTTATCGCGGATTTGTTGCTAACCTACTTACTTTATATGCTTATTTAGCTTAGAGTTATGCCACCGTATCTGTATGCATTATTGGATTTATTTTATTTCAGCATGTTGTTTAAATTGAATGGCTGTAGTTTGATATCTTTGGTATGGTTGCGCTTGATGTGTATGTTTACAAGGTGCCTACCTGTCTATTACCCACTATATCGTTCATACTGGCTCCAGGAGACAGTTGGTCGTTGCTGGAGGGGACGGAGTGCACGGTTCTTGTGGCCGTGCTAGGCTCAATTAGCGGTTCCATGCACTCAGTGTGGAGCGGACTACGGTCCAGCCACCGCCTTGTGTGCGGTTGATTCCCCAAATAAAGCGTGCTTGTGTTTGCCTGTGAAGGAGTGTGGGCCGGCTCCGTTGATGAAACGTTGTTCCCATCCGCATGCCTCCCGGTCTTATTCCTTCGGGTTTACACTGGATATGGGGTTTGTGGTTGGAGCTGTGGGTGGTGCAGCGCAAGCCATCCATGGTCCCTCTGTAGGCGCAGGCGTCCTATGGCTTGCCACATTGACAGGCATATCCGAAACCGGATGCCGCCACCCATGTGTGACAGCCTCAATGTGTTAACGATGAATCCGTGAGATTTGTCGGTTACTTTCACGGATTCCCTCGCATTTAATTATATCTGGTGGCTCGTCGGTGCTTTGAACTTTCGCTGTTAGAATCACTGATATTTGTGTACCGACTAGCCAGCACCGGCTTGGCGTTTTCATCCCTTTGGGATAGCGTTGGCTCCGGGTTACTTAATGCATGCTGCCTACAATATTCCGTATTACTTCTTGCAATCGAAGGAATAATTGGGAGTAATTACTAAAAATCTTACCTGGGGGTTACGTACTCTACAACGCTTACCCTCTTTGGCGTGCAGTATGAAATTTCGGGGTTTAAGACCTAAACACGTTCGTTGCAAGTCTCCACGTTGGCTCATCATTTTAAAGTGAACACTTTCGGCAAGTAACTGACTAGCGATTTTTATTATACTGATAATACATGTTCTGCTCTACATGATATCATTGAGATCGGGTGTGGCTCTATTTCAATTTGTTCAACCGTCATACGGAACTTAGGTGGATTAAGTAAAATCAGGTAATTTTCAGTTGCATGGCGGAAGGCCAAAGGTGCCTGTTAAATTTAAATTACAAATGGCCAATTATCTGCATTTTCTAGGAATTAGGATAGTTCCACTGTGTTGTGCGGTAGTGCTTTGGTATTAATCATCAAAAAATAAATCTACGTATAGAAAGAAGTTTTTTGCTCTGAATGGCTGAAACCTATTTGTCTGAGTACACATTATTATCACCATGATAGGTATAAATGCACATCTGTTTACAGTTGGGTATTTGGCTGCCAGCCAAGCAAGTACTGGAAAATTTTCTAAAACCCTTTTATCACTAATTTGAAAACCGAATTTTAGACAAAGTACAGTGTGCTTTACTTAATGTATTCTTACTGTGTTTGCGTCACAGTGGCCGTCAGTGATTGTGTGATATGTACGCATTTCTGCGCTTGAGTAACGGAAAGGAAAATCTCTCGGGTTTCCTCACGTACCTCGGAAAAGAGACGCACGCATCCACCCAGTCTTACATTGCGAGATACGCAGTGAGTGCATCTATCACCCCGAGGCATTCACACGTGGTGCGATGAGCATTAGCTCTGTAAGGGCAATTTCATATATAGCAGACGGCATCTACATTATACAATTACGACAAGGCAGCACAGTTTTAACGTTACTCTTGTTTTGCATTATTACACACCGTAACCGCACGGATGACAAATGTTACATATTCCTGTTAATGTCCCTATAAAAGTTTAAAACGTCCACAATTATATATAATATGTCTGCTATGTATATTCATGTCTTCTCGTTAACTAACTAGTGAAAGTCGTTTGATTGCTTATAAATGTACGTGCGATTTACAAAACTGGTGGAATTTGGTTGTTAGTTTTACATGCAAGCAAAACACACGCACGTTCGTAGTGATATTTGGGTTACTGTTCCTCCATATATTTTTGTGATAGTCAATACGCGAATGTGAACAAATGCCCGCCAACATCACCGTCTTACTGTGACTCGAAACAGGGAACCTATATGTGTCAGCTGATAATTCTACTCACAGCGGGTGATACTCATCACCATCTTGAATGAATAAGTATAAGCAATTTAGAAACACTTGTAAGTGCCATATTTCAGGCTGACAGATTGATTGTGTTTTTCACACGTGTGACACCACGATTTAATTGCTCGAGATTTAAGTGGAGCTCGGACAAATTACAGACAGCGCTATGTTCTGTTCGTGTTGAGTTACCCTCCCAATTGGCAGATAGATCACATTTCGGTTCATCACTTGTGACACCGTGAAGTACTGCGGGTTACAATGGGATGTCAATGTAACCAGGTCAAGAGCCTCTGTGCGTCCTTTTTATGCTGTCGCCTAAGGGAACACGCACGAAGATTATGCAGGGAATGATGATTGATTCACGGAGAACGACAACACGATGTGACATCCGAAAAAATTGCCTGGACACAGGTAGCATTCTCGACGCTGATGAATTGGTGCATATATGCTGGCTCACACAACAGGTGATCAAGGGACCTATAAATAACCATACATTACTTATTTTCATGTGGTTCCACAAACATCTGAATTCTCACTTACCTATCGGACAAGAGACGATCGGAGCGGCTCTGACATATTTTCCGACACTGATGGAAGACTTCAGTTTAGAATTACTGCACATATGTTGCCTTCATCACATGTTCAGGCAAACTGTCAAAAATAATTGCAATCCTACATTTAAAATACAGTGGGTGCGGAACTTGCGTCATATGCGGCCCCACAGGTTGTGGATCTCTGCTAGCATTTGCTGCAATGGCCTTAGTATGGGGAAGCCGTCGGGATGTAGAATAACGCAAGGCATATTGAGTTCAAATATAAACCGACGGTAGGACAGGATGTAGTGTATTTTATCATACCGTTCTTCATACAACAAACAACCTAAGGGCCCAATAAATCTGACAGTAATCTTTTGGACTAGTTCAATCATCTGCAGCTGGCCTGCAGTACTGGGAAACCAAGTGAGCAAGGGAAGAGACGGGCGGCAACCACTTGTGAACATTTTACCTAGGCACGTTATAGCGCCCAGAACATGTGCATTACGTTACGATATATGCTCTTCGTATTTTCCGCAGTCTTCAGATGACCGCACGAATGTACGTCAAGCTACTTTAGTAGAGTGTGGGATACAGCGGTTGGCCGTCAGTGGGGTATATTTGTCCGACAACATCGTTCAACGGGCTCATAAATACAGACTTTTCTGGGTTGACCGAAATACGACCTTCGACAGACCATGTTGATAAGCGGTTGAGGCATTTATGTGGCAGGAAAGTAAATTTGCTCCAAAGATTAACGTCCTCCGCAAACAGGGCACACTGCGACCGGCGAAGTCGCGACAGTTAGGGATATTTACCCGGTAAATAATGGGTCCCAGCACATTTACTTGAGGTGTGTCACTTGTAGTGGGATATCAGTTGGTTAGATGGTGGTCTATTTGCGCATTCCACTTTCGTCCATCAGGGTATGTGCGGAAAACTTTGTAGTACGCTAACGGCACTGCTATCCTGAGTTTGTGTGGGAGGACCTCATGGTTGTTCGTTTCGAAAGCTTTAATGAATTCGGTGAATATCACCTCGATGGACTTCCTCTTGCTTATGCCTTTCAACAATTTATGCCTCGTTGCACGCAATTTTGAATGAATGAGGTGATTTTAAGAAAACCGTTTTGTGTTTGCGCCAGAGCCTCTTTTGTCTGTAGTAAATGCAACAATCACTTCTTCACGACTTTATCCGCAACGTTTGTTAAAATGTCAGAAAATTGGAATGCAGTTGTCTGCATCTCTAGGATCGCCACCTTTAGTGATAAACTTCACCAACGAATATTACTCTTTAATCTGCCACAAGCTTTTGGCCAGGGATGTGTTGAAATGATCAGTCACTGCAGGAGAGATGATGATCACTACTTGTTGTGCACTGTTGCCGTTGTATTGCTGAATAAATTACCTTGGTACTCATTGGCAGAGCCAGATAGCAGGAAGTTGTCCCACAGACTGTACATACTCCGTGAGAGATGTCCATTGGCTGTGTCAAACCAATGAGGTTTTATCGATACCACTTCCACAATCCAAGATCACAAAGTGAGAAAACAATGACGCCAATCCCTTTACTGGCACCCCACTTGTGATGAGCAACACAAGATTGTTTCCATTTTACTTACGGTATTTTGATCGGAATGACTGAGGTCCCCCTTAATTGAAACGAGGTATTAATAGAGGTTGCCTGTAGCAACCCAACCACACAGCGGATTCTCCAAATCACACTTTGACGCCAATCCCTCATTTATAAATGTCCAATTTACTTCCATGTATACATGTGTGTTTGAAACTAATAAAGTTGTCTCATGCCTCAAGCTACAAAGGGGAATTTAGTTTCCTAATAAGTGTAAAACTGCTCCAGCTGAGGTGAATAAGACAAACTTATTTTCATAACAAATCTGAGTACTAATTGCTCGTCTGTAGGCAGTGGATCTAGGATCCGAACGTCAAGCGCTCTTCGTTCCTAGCTCCTTTACATGCGGTCGAGACATGACGGGGTTGAGCTTGATGTTGTGCGTATTGGCTGGCATAAAATTTACAATGCAACTGTTTCAGGTAACAAATGTACGCATTTGCTTCAACCTCCTCATATCCAGGTCTCTAATACACCTCAGACCGTGGTATTAAAAAAGATATATAAAATGCCAAAAGTAAGCATTTTGGATGAATTAATTGGTCGGAAGATGTGTGAGCTAAACTTAACAACATCCCAGGAGGCTGGGCCAGAGAACGCCAACAAGCAAACTCCGAACCAAACACATTACTTCGTAACTTTTGTAACTGGAAATGAGAGAGGTTTACTCAAAGAATCCAGGTGAGATTATAGATACCCACAAAGCAAATAATGTGAAATAACTAATTTCAACAGCGTGACCAATGCACTCATTTGCTCATAGACGATTACAAAATGAAAAGGAACAAGGCGAAAAGTCACAAAGCTGTAGGCAAACTGTCGTGCAAACAAAACAATAGCTTTTTCATGGTGTTGAAGGAACTGCCCGGAATTCGGCAATTTGAAATCTCAGCGAGAACAAAAATAGAAGAATTGGGGGACTTAGTAGGATTTTGTGTTGACACTTTGCTGTCAGACACAGACAGACAACACATAACCAGGAAAGCGCTAGACGGCCGCTTCGTCATATTGGGACTCGTCATTAGCGCTCACCTACCTAAGCCTGCCGGATTCGAACACTACCTTATTATTGCGAGTCAGCGACTTATGTCACTGAGTAATGGGAGACGGTAGCAGGCCGACATAACTGAAATCTAAAATCGATGTAGCGCTGCCCATCATCCACTCTCTTGCATGTTAGGATGTGCAGAGCAAATCGATGGGCAATATGATGCTAGGACAACTATTGATTATTCGCACGTTATAGGGTGATTTTTTATTGTTTTTTGTATTGATTCGTGACAGCTAGACAGGAACAGACGTCCATCACACATCCAGTAATGCGCTAGATGGCCCTGTCGTCCTAATGGTACTCGTCAGTAGCGCGTCCCGGCCGAGTAATTTCGGACTGTAAAAAATGCCTTACTCCTGCGAGTCAGCGACTTATGTTACTGAACCATGAATGACAGCAGCAGACCGCCATGGCTGATAGCTAAGTGCGATAAGGCGCGGCTCATAGTCCACCGTCTTGCATGTTATGACGTGCAGAGCACAGGGCTGGACCCCATAGTAACGACTTCCTTTGCAAGCAGCCACCAACCTAAGTAAAATAGGTGCTGCTAATTCAAGTACTTATTATTTGTGGGTTGTAATGTAATTTATTAGGTTTTACTGTAAATTCGTCGCAGTTGCATACAAGCAGGCAGTCACCACACATCCAGGAATGCGCTAGAGAAACGTATATTTCTATGGGGATTAAAAACTTTCCAGCAGCCGCCAACCACTTTAATCCTCATAATACCAATAATCAGTATTTGACTTAGCAGCATGCCTCACCTCGATTTATGGTGGTTTCCGAAGGAATTCTGTGCGCCGGGGCCAGTCCTGCCCCTCGCACGTCACCAAATGCAAGGTATTGCAGATTGCGCCACGCCGTATCACAGTTAGTTATCCGTTATTTCCGTCTGTGCAATCGTCCATTACTGAGGGACAAAGTTCGCTGAATCGCAAGATTAAGGCCGTCGGTTCTGTTCCGGAAGCATTCAGCGAGTACTCGATACTGAGGAGTCACAATTGAACAAAACGACCGGCTAGAGCTTCCGCTGATTATTTTCTGTCTGTTTGTCTGTATCTGACTAAGACGAATCTAAACAAAGACCTAATAAATCCCATACAACTGACAAATAATTAGTAGTTGCCATAGCAGCATCATTGCCACCTCGATTGGTGGCGGCTTGCATAGTTAGTCGTTGCTCTGTGGCCATCCCTGTGCTCTGCAAATCATAAAATGCAAGACATTGCAGGAGGAGACGCGCTTTATCGCAATGATGTATAAATAAGGGCGATCTGCTGCCGTCACCCATGGCGCAGTGACATAAGTCTCTGACTTGCAAGTGTTAGGTCGTGGGTTCGAATTCGGCGGGATTCAGAGGGTGGACGCCACTGACGAGTCCGAATAGGATGAAATCGCCGTCTAACGCTTTCCTGGATATGTGGTGGCTGTTTGTCGATATGTCTCTGTGACGAGCCTACATAAAATATGAATATTATAGCAACGCGCGTTGCGGATATCATAAGATTCAACATAGCGGAACGTATTTTTAGCTGGCTGTCTTCAAGATTTTCCTTCCTGATTCAAGTTTACACCTACAAACTGTTATGCGGAACTGTGGCTGATGACTATATTTCACAAACTGCGGCACGGTTCAGAGAATTACAGTGGCACACATATGTTGACTACTGGTCATTTTGAAGGGTGTCTCCTCCATCCAATAGCCATCCCATGTTTATACATTTTTCCAAATGCGTACTGCCTACTGTTCACGCGTGCTGACCGTTGAATTAATCTATAATCTGTGGTGCAAACGCATGTCTTCATCAGCAGATGCGTAGTTTAGTTCACACATCAACTGAGTGCAAGCCAAAAGCTGGTGAGTGAAGGCACAGCAAGACACATTGCCTTTTTAGGCAAATACAGAGAGCAATATTGCATTTCCAGAAACCGGTGGCTGTCAGCCAACTTCGCTTTAAGTGCGGTGTGCTTCAGTTTAAGGCCAAACGTAGGCAAAGGTGCGATTGAAGGATACCAGTGTGTCCCTCTGGAAAAAGCTAAGCACGTATGCTACCCAGGAATTCGGTTTATGCAACCACAAATGCAGCGAGAATTTGCGCAAGTGATGGTATCTCGGTAAATGAAGTGCTTTTTTAGGTGAAAGCGATATTAGCCATCGTATGTCCTGTCACTATGTCAGTGAATTACTGCAGAATTCTGAATGTGAGAAGGACGTAAATTTTGGGACAATAATGGAGCGACTCCATTAGTGTAGGACAGTTTGCTGCTTGCGGTTTTACTAATCATTCGTGCAAATCAATAACAAATGCACGCCCATATATGAGAAGAATGAATGCGGATAATACGGTTTCGCGGCCTTATTCTAGTTCAGCATTCTACTTATGAACAAGACAGCACAGCATAAGGGATACCACAAAGAGCAGGGCTTTCACTGGCCGGGGAATGATCTAACCATTCCAGGCAAGTAATTTGCCTTTCTGAATTATCAGCCCAAAGCTATAAGTGTTTTCCAAGTTGTAACTAATCTATCCACTCTATTCTCAAAGAGTTTCAATTACCCAATGCATTCTGCTACTTGTTTCCTTTTTCATACACACATGACACATGCTTAGACCACCATTATACTCCCGGTATTCAGGCTAGTACGGAGCTTTGCTCCAACTTCGCAGGTCTCAGCCTCTTCGCTTTCAAACAGAATGTGGCAGCAAACAACCACAATAAATAGCGACCGTTAAGGGACCTAATACCCACGTTTACTATAACATTTCCCACATTAGGTTTTATTTGCTTCTAGTAAAATTTTGAACATTCGATTAATGATTTCAAATCACTTCAGTGAAGCATTGCACAACACGAAATCTAGTGCTATTCTATACATAGTCAGAACATCTGGCTTCGCAATTTTGTTGGTGTCTTAGCGCTTAAAGCGTCATAGAGTACATCTGCAAATCGCACCGGCAATTCTCTTATAAAACTGGACTTTGGGTGTCCACAAATTTGCTGCAGATCTGACGACATTATTTGAAGGTAGCATCCTTACTGGTAACTGAAATCAATGGCATGGACTTGCGTCCATTACTTTCTCGATATTGGTTAGTTTCAGGTCACCCTTCGACGGGTACCTGTTAAAGCTTATTGATCGCAAGAAATAAGTGAGCATCTTCACAGGAATGCAGTAATCGTTCATAATTACGAGAGACTACACCACGCTGACCTTTCAACTGCAGTTAGTAATTGGACAGCTTTTAAAATTGTGCGCTCAGGCCATTAACAAATAAGACAGTGTCCGTGCTTCAGTTAGGAATCAGCACATTTTATTTAAAGATAAAGTCATTTCTAAACTTTTCAGTAACGTGGGGCATATGCAAAGCTCACAAACAGTCACTAATTAGTCTCGAGCGACATTATAACTCTGATCGAGCCAAGTATTCAGACCTCACAATTTCAGCAAGTGAGCTATGTGGTGTTTTTCCTAATACCCGTAGGGTAATAAGCTACATTTTGTTTAGTGAATGCAATTTTCGGATGCATTTATTATTATAACTTGTATAATAACAATTTGCGCTAAACGGAATTTGTTGTTCCAGTGATAAATGGCTGTTCAATTGCAGCTATTTTAGTAAATAGAACCGACAAATAAGCTTATGTGATCGAGAAGAATTTTTTGAGTGTTGTAATTATTTAGTTGAGAATATTCAAACCATAATCCACCAGAGCCATTTGCATAAATGTGGGGATTGCGAACTTAGGTAAAATACGTTCTCATACAATAGAATTATTAATCTGCTGAGGCTTTGATCAAAACAACTCAAATAATTGCCTATAAATTAAATGATAACACTGGTTTTGTTCACACAGGTAAAAAATAATTTTGCGAATTCATAATAATTATAATATTGGTCATACACTGTGATTGGAAACAAATTAACTGCATTTGTTTGGTGGATTGCAGGCATAATTTTATTCTCATTTACGTTAAACAATTAAACTGATCGACTAGCGTTACATGCCTACATAACATCTTTATCTCAAATCATTTTTCGTACTTTTTTCAAATGCTGATCAATTGATAAGTTATTCACATGTTAGTCTCTTCAGCTACCCTAGTGTGCATTAGACAAAATTAATTAAGTGTATAATTTAAGTGCTTAAAATTGTATTCATGTTAAAAATTGTCGAAATATATTCTTACTAATGAATACTGGTTCAGACTGAACAGTCCTTAACGTAGGATTACCTAATCCTTTATTATTTTGCCCAACTTGCACCTAATTTTTACATAATGGAAATAAAGCACTTCACGCAAACATACAAATTTGTTACCTACGCTTAAAATTAACTAATTATTTGTAAACTACCTACTTAGAGCAATAGTTATTTGATCGTACCACGTAAGTAAATGTCACCGATCCATTAGAAAATATGCACATATGTTTGTTAGCGATTTGTATTCAAGTTCCTTGAGTAATTCCACGGCGGACGGTGAAACTGTTTGCAGTATATTTCGTAAATTTTCATTATTAAATTGTAACTAAATTATATAACATTAATGGTGTCTAGCGACGTTTACATCTGTTTGATGTCGAACGAATACTGGTGTCGCCTGACATTATGTAGGCGTCTGGTTCGCGTCACTGATGACTCCACTTTATTAAACAAAATGTCTGGATCGCATATATTCAACCTGGCTAGTGCCACATGATAACATATGATTAATCGAAATGTGTGCTATAGACTGCAGTTGAGTAATGATTTCGGATATTTTTACAGAATCTGCGAGTGCTATGTCTTGGCGACGAAAACAAGGTACATTGTTATTTAAGCATTATTAATTATTTAGTCCTTCTGTTTTTTGTAGTTTAGTTGAATTAACTAGATCACAGTGTGGTTGGAATGCTTACAATTGTCTACTGGGCATAATAGTTTGCAGAAAATTGAGTGAAACGTTGTCCACAACTAACATTATGTGGTTCATTAGAGGTTAAATTTATTATATATACTATAGATATATAAACATTTATTCAAACATTTATTCAAATTGTAGAAGCAGTAGCCGTATTCTAAAAGCTTGTTCGTTCCGGTTGATGATTACACCATTACTTACGTTAAGCCTTTATATTCTTACAGGTGCATCGATATTTTTGCACCACGAGCACGTACCTGGAGGATTAATTTTATTGTCTCACGCTATACATACCTAGGATCTGCAAACTTTTACAATCTACCGTTTCTGCACATATTTGCACAAATTTCGAGCTTGCAACTTATTTTACGAATTTATAACAATCATCAGGTTTTGCAGATGAATTTTGCCTCTCAGTCCCACAGTCACAAAAATAAACATTTTGTGTCTATCGCATATATTGTGCATATAATCGGCGTAGTTTAATGAGATGCTATCCAGTACACTTTCCGTGCACCTTTTCATTTTAGGCTTTATAGAATCGCCAAACTCCACCTCGAATCGTTACATTTTGCAAGCAGTTGTGATATTTTCGACACCATCCAAACCCTGCTCACTATAGAACGCAAGGTTGTAGAAAATGAGGCGAAAAAACGTCATGACAAATACGATCACATGCTAAAGCCGTTATAAGTATTTGACAAATGGAAGCACATAATTTTCAGGACTACTGCCGGTAAAATACCACTAGATGGCTATGCCATACGACTCGCGCGAAACTACATCACGTTCGCGGTGATTGCGTTCCCTTGAAAAAGCGTTTTTTGTGCTCGAAAGTTGCGCTATATTTAACTGTCTTCATATGGATGATAAAAGACAGTGTTGGTGTTAGAATATCTACCTTTCGTCAGTTAGCTGACAAGGTCACACTGGCTAAGTTCGAAAACGTTCCGGAGGAACCTGTTCTTCTGCATTGCTAAGTGCAGTCCAATTGACGAACATATGTTGGTACTTGGATTTATCATATTTGTGTGAATTTGGCACAGCGCCGTAACAGCCACTCCAGCAACCGAAACCTAAAAGTCAGTGTCCACATGCAAAGTGCATTTTGGCCATGCCCAGACATTTTTGCCTCTGCTGGCATTGTATCACTTTGTTGTATGTTAACGCAAATCAGCTTGTTCTCGAAATCTGTACAAGAAAATAATACTTAGGTAAATTGAGTAAATCAGCGGCACAACACCAATTATCGGCACTGTAATGTCTTTGTGTACTTTTCTACTTTGTCGTAACATGTCACTGCAGGTTACTTTGAAAATAGTTAAATGTGAGCATTGTTTCTTCCATTGGAACGGCTTACCAATATACTAAATTTGTTTTAGAAGTACCGCTTTAAAAGCATAAAGTTTTAGTAAAAGCGTAGTTTGTTGGAAAGCATTTGAATCAGCTGTTGTATTTTCTTTGAACACCGTATTTTTCATTATATATTATAGATATATCGGCTTGCAAGAATAATCTTACATACATTTTGTACAATCAGCCTCCAAGTCCACTACGACCAATTCACTCTGTCCGACGTTGAATATGAACGCCAATATGTCGCGCACGATCCCCGATCTACCGACAGTGGACACAAAATCTAACTTAAATGAAAAGAAATATGAGAAATGTTTTAACAAGGCGTCCGTTTTGGATCGGAAGCAACGCCCGTATATGTAGCACACAATTATGGAATCGTTGCCTGTTCAGTTGAACAAACTCAGGATTTTCATCACCCACTTTTTAGTTTAACTTATTAGGTGACGTCATTTGTTGGTTACCCATGATATATTTAATTTTTGTAATATGAATGTTGCTAAATGCACCCATTTGGGTACATGAAGCTGACGCTACTTGACTTGAATTTACTTGTAGAATGTCAGCCCGAGAAAATTGCGAACCACATCCGCAGATTGCGGCTGTGGAGTCTAAGTTGTATACTTTTGAAAGTATACACGCCAAATTCACTGAGTAAGATGCCGCAGAATCGGACCACATTATACAGGAGATAATTTTGAATCGCTTCAGGTTTAACCCAGCCAAAATTAGGTAATATTTTACCGGGTCTAATTTGGCAAGACGCGTTTTTAGAATCCTTCTTTGGACTATTTCAACTCCACAAAATACCAGATAGTTAATTGGTGACAAATGTCTAAGTACTACTTGCAGTAATGAATGGAAGTACCTAGGGTTTTGACCGGCCAAACCTGCATCATGTAAAACATGTAATCCCTTGAGTATTGTTAATTCATTTTTAGATAAAGAAACTAACATTGCATTAACAATAGACCGAGACGAGAACTAAGCTCTACACACAATTATAGCTAAAATATATATAGTTGTCACAACAGAAGCGTCCTGAAAAATATATTCTTGACTCCCAAGTGTTCCTTCCATACTCCACACATATTTGAAGCCTTTCATACTATTTAGAACAACATGACAGGAGAAGACAATTGCGGCTGCGAGGGACAACCTATACGGACTTCTGCCGCATATAGTAGTACACATTTTGCTGCAGGTGTGATAACGTCCTATATATCGGAAAATGTGACTCATGCGTTCCCTCTTTTGGTTATTCATTTTTCCTTGTGAGAAGACCTGGGGAAATTTTCCCTTTATTTCCTTCGGGCTACTGTTCCTTGGAATGAGCATTATTGCCATTGGTTCCCTGCTTCGCTTTCAGCAGGCGACTTTGATTTATGGCAACAAGCTTGTTGTACCAAGGGTTTTCACGACGTTCTTGTCGCGCTTTACCTTTCAAAAATGTTCTCACATTTTGGCCTTATCGGATTTTCGGGTTGTGCGGATGGATTTCTAAGCCTTAACTTGCTGTGATCTTTTATATTTCACTTGACGTTCTAGTACTTGCATACGCTGAAACCTATACCTGCAGGAAAGCGTTAGAAGCAAACCTTGTCAACTTTCATTTATTCCCAACGTTTGTGGATAATGCCCCTTCCGAAAAAGTGCATCAAAAGAATACCCCTCTAGGGAGTTCAAATTGGTGTGTCTTTCTTTTGCGGTATTCTCCGAATTTACTCTCGTTGATTGCATTAGAAACATTCGAAAACCGATTCTCAGTTTTCCGTTTTGTTCTCATTTAGCTTTTCCTGTTTGCTTTCAAGAAAACCATAAATGTTTTTGATGTTCCATTTGGTTTAAAATTAGAAGCTTCATTTTCCCTCTACGTCTTAGATATATATTCCGTATCTGTAACCGAAATATCGAGTGGTATACAGTTTGCTCATTGCCGTCTATGGTTAATGAGGCATGCACCAGTTTGCCTGCAGATCAGTATGCTTTTCAGACAAACGGTAATAAGTTATTTCATAGCTTGATGATGGTTTTAAGCGCAAAGCTAAACATTAAGTTACCATGACGGATTGCTATGATTTGCTCGTTTACAGACTGCTAAACATGCTGTTGACTATTTGCAGTGGAAAGCTGATGGTTTAGTAAATCGGGTGCCACCATCCGTAGTTCTTGGCCAGATGAGATTGGCCCATGGCAGCAAGCAAGCTGATTCCGTATACCTACCACCATTTTGTGAGCAAGTTGACAATATGCATTTATAGGTAATACGCTACACCACTGCTGCTGACGAAGTATTGCAGTCCACCTCACCAGCAAAACGTAGGCGGAGCAAGTAAAAGCAAGATTTAAGCTTGTAAAATGCGGTAGTATCAGAGTGCACAGAAGCTTTGGTAAGCACATCATTTGAAGAGACTTCAGTGTTATGTTTATGGCGTCCTTGCCCAAAGACTATTCCTAATTGGTTAGTGCACCCAAGTAACCAGCCAACCAATTGCACGCTCCTGTGACTGTGGAGGGTGTAGTATGCACCCCACGTTGCGGTGAATGTTAAACTGATAGTAGTGTTTTTTCAAGAATGTCACGGAGTCCCCTGCCATCTTTCCAAAGGAGCAAATGCATGATGAACTTCAATGTTATAAGATTTGGGTTGCAAACCTGATACCGCCCAGTTTCCGGACTTAACTGTACGGAAACGATTTAGGCTTCGATCTGTGCAAGTCGATTTTCCGGATGTAGGAAGCCTTTTACTGAGCGTCGTTTTTTCATCACCGACAGAGGTAAATAGCCGTCTACATTTCGCTTTTAAACTCAAGGTTTGTGGGTCAGTATTCAACCGGGCCTTTATTTGACTTATAGTAGGAACATGAAGGCAGACATATAGGAATTAAAACCCCTCACAATGCGGGTGAAACGGGTCTTTGTTTGGTGGCTTTTTGGGTGGTGAGCCGGAGGTCTACATCCATCTTCCAGAGCATATTCTGGTATCACCCGATCCCTGCCTCATGATCCCAATTTCCTGAACTTTTACACAGCAACTTTCATATTCTGAGGAACAGGATGTACGAGATTGGCGCCCTTGTAGAAAGATTCTTGTTAGATTGCTGGAAATTACTGAGACGTGACTGTTTTCCGAATATTGAACAGTGAAGCGTGTTTGCCTGGTTATAACCTACTGTTAGCTGATCGAGCCTCATGCTGTAGCGGAGGAAGAATTGTTATTTACGTCAGACCTACGATAATTATTTTATGATCTTTTTTTAATTTTCCTAATTTAACTGATGTGGCTCTTTTGGTGGATGTGAACACATTTTTCACACAGTTCATTGTGTTAGTATATAAGAGCCCCAAACTGCGTCAAGTGGGTTTATTGAATTTATTCAACGCATGAGGCTACGAAATGTTTTGTTAAGAGTGAGTTTGTTTCTGAATTTGATTGGAGAAATTTCTTCAGGACTGCAGCGTCAGGATATAATTCTACTGACCTCCTTGACCTCGCCATACATACTTCCCTTCAACGGTTTGTACTAACTTCAAATAGGTTCATAGAGTGGATAAAAGCATCCCTTTTAGAACTTATCTTGTGCAAAATATGGACTCTGTTCATCGTGTATTATACATTTCCCCCTGGAATCTAACAAGTATGTGAGCATGTTATTCAATTGCGCCTTAACTGAAGACCATAAAGCTTGTAGTACCAGATAAGTAAATAACTGGGGAACTGATTTGTAAGCCCTCGGGTGCAAGGATGCAACTCACGTCTGCATTTCATAGGATGATAAGATCCAGATCGCTTAGGACAAATCAAATACCTTTTTGAGATTACTAGAAAACCCAATCTCCCAATCTCAGCGAAGAAAATATACTGGGTCGTAACTGCCTTGATTTGAACCTGGGGCGCTCAGCTTGCTTACTAAGCGAATCAGATTTTAAAGGACTTCAGAATGTACAAATCCTCGCTACTGAGGCGTGCAAAATCCACGCAAACAGCATCTACGGGCGGAAATTTGACGTTTTAACTAGGGCTAGCTTGAGCCGCGCCAAAAAGCTGGAACCGGCTTTTCAAAAACTATCAACTGCGACAAAACGCAAGTTTGACTATGCCATAGATTTTTAGATCTGACGATATAGATTCATCAATCGATCAGGCCAAGACCTGCATATTTGCCGAACAGTATGAAACTTCGATTGTTCAAGCATCTACGTTGCTGTATATCGATTTAAAGGCGAATATGCCAATGGATGTTTTTCTGATGAATCATATAATTCATTAGTAGCGGGATTTTAGATGTAAATCTGATAAGGCTTTCATCCCAACAGTTCAAATGCTACATAGCAGAGCCTAGTCCGGAAATGCGCCAGACGCGTTTCGCCCTATTGGAGCTCGTCAGTGGCGCGCATTCCCTCCGTCCTCTTAGGAGGATCAAACCCATGACCGCTAGATGCAGATGCCAACTAGCCAGCAGCTTAAGCCACTGTGTCATAGGGGTCGTTGGCTGGGCTACATAATTTGCAAACTAGCTGGGATATAGTACCACCTATCTACCACTGTTACTGACAGTGGTTAGCCTGCAAGGTGATAACGTCCTCTCACTAGACTCTGTATATATAGCATTTGAAACTACGTGCTTTTAATTATATAGTAGTCAGTGGTTTAAGCAGCTGGCTAGTTGGCATCTGCATCTAGCGGCCACGGGTACGATCCTCTTTACAGGACCGAGAGAATGCGCGCCACTGACGAGCGCTAATAGGGCGAAAAGCGTCCGGCGTTTTCCGGAGCAGGCTCTGATTAGTAGCACGCGAACTGTTTGAATGAAAGTCTTATCAGAATCTTATTATCTCAGAAACTCAGGTATTCAACCTCCTGCGATCCCTTAATCTACTAATGGTGCCAGGATAAATGAAGTAAATCCCAAGCTCTTGTACGAACTGATTGAGCTTCCCGTTGAAACTTTCTAAATGTCTCCTTCGTAAATTAACAAAGAATTGATGCTGCCGTGTGTAAAAGGTACATAGCTGGAGATTACAGACTGGCTAGCCTAACAAGTTTAATTAAAATGTTGGAATACCTTGAGGGATTTTGATGGTCATCCGGCTTTGCGCTCAGATCTTGACATGCTTTCGGTGTGGACAGATTTGTGTCAGCTGCTAAGTGTTCGGTCCTAAGCATGTGACCAAGCACTCGCACCAGTCCTTACGCAATTGGAGAACATGAAGTACCTCAAAACACTGAAAAAGTTCGACTTGGGTATCTCTCATTCTTCGAACTCAAATCAGGATCTTACTGGATTTCTACTACCCGCAATGTTTTCCGAATGCTGTGAATGATCCGCTGATCGTTCAGCTTCATTACGAACTAAATGTTTGTTACATCGATTTATGCTATTGTCGGGCCATACTTGGTGCACTGAGTGTAAGCCTGTTCCCATGCCCGGTCAGCGACGAGATATCATTTCAAAGAGTTCTGAAGATTGTCACGAAAATGGTGCACTAATTTTGGCATCTATCGTATCATGATAGGCTTTTCAGGTTGCAGTTGCTTTTACCGCGCTATAGGCGTCTTCGGAATGGCCGGATTCATAAGTAATGCATATTTACCAGCAATATTGTAGCTGGTCTAACAAGGCTGTTTCATACGACTCAGATGCCATCTCTACTTGCTCATAGCCTGAAGCTGGAAGAGCCCAGATCCGATCGCGTTAGAGCCGAATTTCGTTTAGCATGATTAGAATTCAACCCATGGAAAATACTGCTTAGCAAAGTAGTACTAACACTAAGGGTGAAGGAGTATGAACATACACTCGACAACCTATGTTTTAGTTTCAGAAATTTCCGTTTGGTTCATATATTTCTCCTCCATTAACTTGACTTTGCACACATTATTATTACTGCCTCATCTACACATGCTCCCTTGTACAATTATAATTTTTCAGTAGTTTGTTTCCCTTAACTTATCCTTTATTCTTTTTAACGTGACCGGTACAGCAGAGACTGCCAGTGCAGGTCATATGAATATTGATTGTTTGACCGTGATGTGAGCTTTGCCTATTCGTTTGGCTCTCCACGAGTTCAAATAGACCTATCCTGGTTCAACAATGCATAAAAGAAGCAAACTCCATTGGAATTGGAATCGAAATTGTATACGATCGTTCGTACGTTCTGCTAGTCCACAGATTGGATGCGCCTTGTCCTCTTTATTTTCGTTATGTTGGCGCTCTCTTAAATTCACTGTTTAAGATTTTCTACTCAGTGATGCAGCCTACTAAGCAAACGAGATTTTCTGTAGATGCAAAATTTCGTTAAGACGTCTTCGGGTACATTTTTCAACAGCATGGATATGATTGGGTTGCATTTTAGATTTCCACCCTTTATATTTGTCAGGTTTACATCAAAGCTGAAAAGATAGTACCTACCACAATATTTGCCTTAAATCTTAATGGTTCTGCAAAGTCACAGAACAACGCCCTATTGCTGAGTTGATAGATGGGCTGCTAGAATCGCATCTCACTGGTTTTGGTCTGAGAATTGGAACACATGATGGCTCAGATTAATTGTTTTCAATTCGGCTATAACACAACGTCGTGGATGAAGCCATACCTGATGTTTCATCATTGGCTGGTCGGTTAAGTTTGAGAAGTTAAATATAATTACAGGCGAACACGTGGCGCGTCAGATACCATCAAAAAATACCCCCGACATTTGTTGGATACCATATTAAGATATGGTGATTTGTAAAGTTAAACAGAGAATGAAGGCACGGATGCAGCTTCTGACACATCTTTCGACGAACTTAGATTTCGTAGCAATATACCACCCCTAAAATACCGCGACTTCGGGCATAAAACCAGCCAAGGGTTAGTAGCTCGATTTGTGGCTAATTTGGGCTACGCATACGGAAAGATTTTGTTCACATTATCTAGGGGACTAGGTTCTCTCCGAACCATTGACATAATTTCCAATGGTTAGATTTATGTCGTCTTGTTCTGTCGCCTTCACGTACCATAACTTACTGCAACGAGAACCCTAATTAATTGTCAGGTCCCCAATGGCAGGATAATGACATTTTTCGACCTGTGTTCTCCATCTCTTTCATTAGGCAAAATGCGCCCAAGTGGAAAAATTCTTCTTCTCCAGGTGATTGCTTTCCTAATAATAAACTGATGTGTAAAAATAATGCATCTCATTTCAAGTCCCGCCGCGACTATCTCTAGACGGTCGCACAAAAGCCGACTCAACCACCTTGTCAGGGAATAGAAAATCAACTTACCGCAAAATTGCTTTAACAGGGCGTTAACATGGGATGGCCTGCTGCCACGTGGATTTAGTACATATGACCACTTATCTCAGCCATTATGACCACAAAATTGTGTTATACAGGGACGAAGAAATTAACGGTTCCATTCATCGACACAATCCACAAATATTTAATTGAATGTAGAATACTGGAGGCGGGAGAAGAGTCATCTGATATTGCCTGGCCGTTGTCAGTTGCATAAGTAGGGATGTAGTGTAGTAGTTGAACTCACTTTATCGTTTTTCTAATCGCGTGCTAGAAGCTATTCACTGTTGGTTACCGCAGTCTATAAAATTTTAGTGTACACTAACCTTAAAATAAGGAAATTGGTCAGTGGGCTAAATAATGTCAGAATAAGCGGTACTGTAGACGCGGGAGTTCAATGTAGCAAAACCAACATAACGGAAGTTTGGCAAGAAGGTTGATTGCTCCAAGCGGTGTGTATGAAATAAAATCGACCCTTTTCGCTCAAGCAAATCAAAGGACCAACTGGTTAATATTGAAATAGCAAAAATAAAGTGCAGCTACTAGTAGTTTAAGTATTTTAAGTTTGAAATTAAAAAGCTTTTATCGGTTGATAAGTACTCCCTTGTTATAAAAAGAAAACAAGTTAGGTGTGCGACATTTGAAAAAATATAGATACTTCGCAACATAAGGTATAGCTGCGTTTAGTATAATATTCGATGGGTCATATATGTTATTCGGATTATTTGCTAAAATCCCAAAACCATTTTCAAATTACATGTTTTTTTAACTTTCAGCTTAAATGTATACTACAATACTATTTTGAAATAAGATATAATCATATCATTTCTCAAATTACGGGAATGCAATGAACAATATATCTGCGTTACGGTCATTTTAACTAACCTATAACACAAGCATGAAAATGGTATTCTTGTCCAACGTGTTTTGGTTATTTTGAGCAAATAGCACCCAAGCAAGCCGAACTTTATATATATGAACATAAAACCAGCTGATTATTGACGAAAGATCAGCTGCTGGTATGAGTACGATTTCAAACGTGTAGCTAATTTTTGAGTAGTTTCCTAGGCCTGGTATTCTCAATTATTATTCAGCTGTGGCCCCCTTGTGATCCTTTTAATTTCTTATGGAACCCACCTTTGATCACCACAATTTAACCAATCCTCAACGTAAAACAGACGCAAATAGATGATTCCTAAGGATGACATTGTATCCGTTTTTATGATGGCTGAATTTTTATATTGGTGTCAATGCCTTTTCCAGTACAAACCCCGAGTTTGAATTTTACAGACTCAATGCAATACTATTTATGCAGCAGGATCATGGGTGTTGGCTATATTTACACTAAACACATCACTAATATGTAACAATGTGTTTACTTATTGTTGTCATTTAACTGTCAGACAGGTCTTGAATAATGATGTGTAGTAACATGGTAACAATATGGTTCTCTTGGTATGGAGCGACGCACAAAATGTTTTAACTCCTGATGCATTCATCAATAATGTAACATTATAAATGTAATTTTGAAAACGCGTAGTCGCATACTTTGGTTTATGAAAAATCCGTATGGAACATGTATTGGCGCTAAACATAATTTTAAAAGCGTCGCAAAACAGAATATTGGAGGCTAAACAGAAGGCGAAAAATGATTGATAATAGGACATATAGGAAATTAGATGTATCCTAGAACCCTTGACAACGGGTCTCCCATTAAAACCTTAATGTTTAATACAAGCCGAAAGCTGCCCGCACACTTCATATGTTGTTTCTGTGTACCTGGATGACATGTTTGATGGGCTTGTAAAATCACATCAGTTTCCTGAGCATCGTCAATGTCGGAGAAAGTGGCTTCCGTATGGTCCTGATGCCAATCCATCTCATATATTTTGTTGAGCTTCTCGGAAGTAATGTCTTCAAAAAGAATCCTGCAAGTGTAGCTCAATTCAGGGGGTCATCAATCAAATGCGCTGTCTAATTTCAGAAGAGGTTTGCAATGAACAGTGATTTATCAAGGGTGAAAGCATGAGCTTACCTAGTCCCGTAGGGCAGTTTGGAGCAAAAATTGAAATCTGAAGGATCATCAAATAACTAAACCGTTATTTCAAGCGTTCACCGAGTGAAAGGCACTAGTGCAAAACGACGGTTTAAAGTGGGAATGGGAGGTGCACACGCAAAATATTATAGAGCTGTCAAAGTTCAGTAAGCATGAAATAAATAAAAAAGAAAACGAGAAAACTCACTCGTTTTTACATTTGACCGATGTATTAAGATAATTCAGTTTACCTACATCTAGGCTAATTACACGGAACTCTTACATGCACCTCAACGCCATATTGAGGAGAGCGCCATTAAGCACATAATTAGGTTTGCATTATTCCCTACCCAAATGTTTACGAACTATATCAAGTAATGCAAGTTTGAAAGCGCTTCATTATGGCTTCTTTTTGAAAAGTGTTAATGTGAGGGCAAAGATAACGTGAGCTGGATAGGCATTACCGGCACGGGACACTCGGAGGTAGAAAACGTTTTGTTGTCCATCACGTCGTCTGTAGTGCGTAGCGAGTTTGAGCTGATGACCTCTCAGGTTGGTATTTCTGCTCAGATTTGATAATTATAATCGTAAGATTTAGTATGCTTATGTACACATTATATTATATGTACCCACCAAAACAACCGGAAGTTCTCATTTATGTCAGCACGCATAGCTCTCAGATTTGCTATTGGTATTCGGAACATTGCGGGTTTAAGAAACTCAGCTGTCAGACCTACATGCGAGTTTAGATGTTAGTGTCCTATAGTTCTAAATATCATCTATTTTTGTGTTCACGCCAATACATTTATAAAACTCCTTCATTTTTACCATTAGATATACATACAGGTGTAAAACTGCCGGCAAGATTGGAGACAAATAACGCGTGACACAGCGCTTCTGCAATGAGACCTGAACGAGGAAGTCTGACTGTCACATGATTGTTCACAAATTGGTAGTGTCCTGAGGAAAACTATGTGTACTGAATTGTGTACGCCTGGTTAAATGCAACTTGGAAAATGGATGCATGAGTATTCTGGGTAAAGCTCAGTCAATTCACTGTAGCTAAACATCCTAGTGCTCTGTACGAAGCGATTGTTAGTTACACAGTCTAATTCGCACTTTGTGGTTTGTATATTGGAGGTGAGCGGAGCGAATTATGGGCAAGTTCTGCTGATCTATATCTGCTCCGCCACATAAAGCCCGCGTAGTCTGTCTTTAACACCTACGAAAACAGACACTGGCGCGCGTAAATCATTTAACTGACCTGCAATTACCAGGGCTGATTAGTGTGTGGCGTTAAATTCTAAAGAAATCATTATTCTTTGCATTTTCTTGTTGCGAATCACAACCCAATTTTCTCAGCACGGCCCCCTGTGCCCCAATGTGCAATAAAATATTTCACTTCCCACGGCCCCTGAAAACAAGCTATGGCCCTTAAAGAGGCATAATTTTACAATTGAGATTGACGGTTATAGAAAAAGTGAGACAACATTTATCCTCGTGTGAGATACCAATACATTAAGCCATGTTACAATTATATTTCCTGCTCTCCTGTTGTATTTTTGTTAGTGCTGCGTAAAAGTACGGCATATGAACATTTATATCAGTCCTTTGCTACGGATGTCATTTTTAGTTCGAAGCTTTTTCTTTTGTTTAATATTCTAATATAATTATAATGAAAATCGGATTCGAATTTTGACGTCTAAAAATAACACCTATTGTGGACTTGGTATTCGTCCTTTTACTATAAAGGATTTACTTTTCTTTCAAAAACCGAAGCGTATCAAGTGTGTAGTAAACGCTTGAATTGATAGCAAGCATTTATGATGATTTGGCTCAACATTGTACCAACAAACATCCGTCACTCGTATAAAAATGTGATCACACTTAGCTTTTTATTTGTTTTAAATATTTATCAAGCCACTACAATGTCCACATTGAGCTGACGTGCATTTTATGTGTATGGCTTCATCTTGTATAATTGGTGGGGAATCTTGCTTTTATTTCGATAATTATGCAAATCTGGCGGATGAATGTAGTAACTTATGCCACTGGTAAATATTAATGGCAAACTATCTCATACTGCGCTGGACTAAAATGTCCGGTGTCACAAAAGTAAAGTATCACCCTGAATGATAGATGGCGTCTGCTGCTTAGATTTAGAGGACTAAAGTTTATATTACGCCTATGCGTAACATTCGAAAACACAAAACATCGCAATTGTTATGGGTTTCAAATTATTTCCATATTTCTTGAAAGGATATGATAGTCTGATGGAAAGACTTTAACTGGAAAATCAGAAAAAGTAAACCATTTACACGTACACTTTTTGAAAGAAAGAAAATACCACTTCACATGTTTTTGTCCATGTGGCACATATTCATACTTGTTAGAAGCCATCAATAAGCTTACCTGTTAAATATGGTAACCCGGTGAATTTGAAATACTGTGCTGCAATTTAGTGTACTTTAATATTGTATAAGCAAGCGAAAACATAAAGTATTTCCTGTATAAGATTAAATAAGTCCAGTTTTTCGCAAGAAATACATATGGGCGGCAGTCTATGCAACAATACCTCCCACTTAATTCATCGCAAAAATTTCTAACCCATTAGTCCGCTACAATAAGCCCAATGCTTCTTGCATTGCATGATATAAACTGCATTGGCTAATGTTTCAATGCATTAGGCAAACGGCGTGTAATATCAGTAAGAATATGTTCAGTATGTGCATGGATACTGAATATTGTATTATAGAACAAGTGGAAATGAATTCTTTACAACTCTTTCAAAATATGGCGTAAAGCGTTATAACATTTGTCCGCCATGAATATCGTTGTCGTTCTCACGTAACCTTTTTTAAATATCGGACTCACGATATTCCATGACTCACACATTTGATATGTCATCGTAATTGGGCAATCGTTCTCTGAATAGAATAGTGGTATAATAAAAAATCTAACAACGATCTGAACTGCTGCACAGACGTTGCCTCCATCACATGTTCAAGTAACCTGTTCCAAATATTTACCACTCTCCGTTAAATGACCAGTAGGTGGAAAACACTTTTTCATCCAGTACGACAAGTTTGTGTCTGTGTCCGCGTTTGCTACAAGAACCATTTAAGTGCAGCATTGGCCTTACCATTTGGAATTAAACAAATGTTGATTACCGTAGTTCATAATGAAGTCGACTCTCACCCGATGGTAGGACAAGGAGTAGAATCATAGTCTGTTGCACCGGTCTTATTAACCCAAGTCCCGTAAACTCGGGATGAGCCTGCTAGCAAAGTGTTGGACCTGTGCAATCTTTTGTGCCTCGCCTCGGGTAATCGGAATGTAGGCGGGCGAAGCGTACTGTAGCATTGATCAAGTGTTGGAGGAGAAGAGGCAAGTGGCAACCGCTTTAGAACATGTGCCGAAGCTAGGTTTGAGCGCCGATAGCATGCGCAGTCTGTTACGCTATAGCCTGTTCGTGCTGTCCATGAACTTCAACTGGTAGCGCGAGAGTACAACCAGGTCCTTCACAGAGGGTGTAGGATATAGAGGTTATCAGTCAAGGGTATTGGTTCGGCCGTCGGAACCCTTTTCCAGGCTAATAAATAAAGACTTGGCTGGGTTGACCTGGAGAAGATCTTCTGCAAGGAATAGTACGTTTCCCCACAAGACTGCAGACAGAATATCATTGAATCCGTGTTGGAACGTTGGCATGCCGGGATTAACAAAATCATTTGTCCAATCTACGGACTTCCAGAAGGCGAAATATTGCCTCTCAATTCATTTATCAAATAGGTCACACAATATATATTTTATATTTATAATATATATGTATATATAATTATATATATATATATATGAATTAGCTTAGGACTATAATCAGAAATTCTAGGATTCACTTAAGTGGCGTAAATCAGCCGTTGTCGAATGGTTTGCAAATGCTGAGTTGAATTTTATGTTGACGGTTAATATAATATAAGCAATTGCATTTTTATAGAACTTGTGTTGTTCTAATAATAGTTGCGGTTATCACAGCGTTTTGCTTTTACCATATAGTTTGAACGGAAATCAATTGCATCTTGTCCTAAGAAATCTGGTGCTCTTATTAAAATTATTTAAAATTATATTTATTTACAGATTTTTTCTTCCCACACTTACAAACATAAGAATTAGGCTTGCACAGACTGTACAATTTATGCACAATTTAAATTTGATTGGTTCTACTTCGCAAGGTAGATTATGCTGTTCGCATATGCTACTTGATGTTCGTAAGCCCTAGCATTGCGATAGCATAATATCATTTCCTATCTGAATCCGACTGATTATCATATTAACATAAATGACAAAATCTTTGGAAAGCCTAACATATTACTTAAAATAAAACCGAAACAAATGCATAACGTTTGTTGTGCGTGCCTATATTTTGCTTATAATTTATTGCACGCGTTTCTTTAATGTTTACTCCACTTGCATGCAAAATACGTCAAATGAATTTTAGCGACGGATACCATCCTAATATTAACAAGAAAGGAGTCCAATTTAAGAAAACCTATTAGGAATTTACGCGCGATCTTCTTTTTTAAAATTTGATTATTCAGCGCAGTTCCGAAAACAAGAGAATTCAGAAATCCCAAATTCAGGAATATTTCAACATCAGCTTCCTTGAAAATTTTTGCCTTACAATACTAATTTTTCTAAACAGAGTGAAACAGTTTTCATTTTTACTTCGCGGAAAACAACATATTTAATAATAAACAGATACAAGGTTTTATTAATGAAAACTCTATTACAATGCTTTTAGATTTGTTTTGATCCAATAAAACTAAGAAATACATAACGTGAACTGTAAACACTCTTGTATTTGTCGCACATAATTCACAAGGCGTTGCTACTTGACTACCTCCGTCAGCATACGTTGGATAATGTACCATTGACTTTCCTAGTTATTTGTTAGCAAGGAAAGAAATAATTGTCCCTATATGGATGCAATACGACATACCATCCGTATTGTTCATGTTTAAAATACACCAACCGAATACTTCTTCAGCAGGACAGAAGATATCCGAATCCGCATCTTGCTGAATGATATATTCAAGAACACACAAGTGATGGTAATTTAAACTATTTTGCATTCATATTATACATCCCAAATCGGTTTAGCTGTGTAAACGTGCAAATGTAGCAATGGTTCAACTGATACCGGCCAAAGTTTGCAACGGGTTTAAGTGAACGTTATATACAAACAACAAAATATAGAGTGGCGTTGTTTTATTATACCGTTTAAGTAAAGGGTTTTGTTTTGTCCTTTCTGATACACATCTGCAATTCTCAGCATGAGCATTATCGGCAAATTCCTTGTTTGGAATGTTAAGCCAGCTGGTATAAGATAATACAAGTCATATCATAAAAAGACATTTCGCTTTAGAAATTGATGCATTTAAAAAATTTCGCAGCAGTAGATACTTTAACCAATTTATCCATCAATCAAGTGGAATAGGGCAAAACCAAAATCTTGTATTTTAATTGCTATTCGTGATGACATTTTTATAACACTCTTCTTTACATGTTAGAAAAATATGTGAATTTGTCAGCAAATTATTTGGAAAATTTGATTTTGCGTCCAGTTACTTAATTATTTGAACGGTTTGCAAATAAATGTGTAGATATAAATTTACAAAACAAAACAAACAATCTTAGCTACCTTATCATCTGATTGCGAATAATTAGTTGCACGGCAATTTGTAACTGATAATATAGTCAATGGGGAAACTATATGCATAACTAATCTATATTAGTTTGTAAGTTCTTGGGATTCAATTTAAACAATTGTGCGTTATATTCAAAGTTTTTGTTATTTTAAAACCTTAATAAGCAACCAAAGTTCAACGTTATTAGCTGAATTCTATGTTTTTCTTACTCTGTTATTAGTGTACAGTGGAAGACCACTTCAAAAGATTTAAGGATATGTACAGAAGTTGAGGTAACATAATGCCGGTCAATTTGTCTTGGTCTAAATTTACAAAGCAATGTTATGAATAATCTCTATCTGCTCGCATCTTGAGCGTCGATCTCTGTTAGACAGAAGCTATAGAAAAACGTAGCTACGTACTTATTTACTTGTTAGTGATCCTGAATAACTCGCAAGGATTTTACGTAACTAGCAGTTAAACAGGTGCAAATCAACAGAGCTAATGTTTAAAGTTTTGCTACAGCAATAAATTTCTGAATAATAAATGATGGTTGGGGGCAGCAAGAAGAATTATTGCTGTGTAGCTGCATATAATGTCACTCAGGGAAAAAGACACGTTATGTTACAGTAAGCTCGGTATATTTTATACTGACAAAGTGTTTGTTCAGGAATTTTTACAAATTCCTACACTGTCTTCTCTTCAGCTAATTACTGCGGCGGGTTCAAAGCAGATTTGTTAAGTGACCGGCTTCAAATCGGGTAGTACAATCTTGTACCGGGGTCCTGGTTTGCTGCATGGCGTGAGAAGATGAAGCACCATTCTCAACATGGTGTAATTATCAAGATATATTATCAGGTGTGTCATGAAGAGGTCAACCCGCAGTAGACAATAAGCTAGCGTGTAGATGGTATTAGCTTTCATTCCCAAAAGCTTGGAGTTATCAAACGTTATATTCATGCTTTTCAATAGAACATATGATATAAGCTACAGTTGGATTGTTCTGTGCAGATTTTAATTGATCCTGCCCTGTTGGAATTCTTGTAGGCAAATTTTTCTTGTTTCAATTCTAAAGCAATGTCTCCAGCTTTTATAATCGTTTGCGCTAGCATGCTCACACTCTCGTGAATCCTACAGTATAGAACAACCATAGTATGCTACAGGTCGTGGTGTCACTCACACCGGTATTTGAGGTTCCCCACGAAATATCAACTAATGGATTTTATCCACACCTTTAGCCAAAGAAATGACGCAAACCGCGTCGTATATCTCGTCCGAAAATTGTTTGCATGAAAAGATACACATGCACATGAAACAGTGAATAGTTTAACGTTATAATGAAGATCCGTGTTTCGTCCCAGGTAAACAGAAATAGTGTTTGGAAAATAAAGCTCTAAAGAGTTCCGACATCAAGCCCTATAATATAAGGGATATATGGGGATGATACTGCCTTCTCTAAAGCCACATACTAGCAACTACCAAACAATTCCGTACAACATTCTATAAAATCGCTTTTGGATTATTATTTTCCCATTAATACGCTCCAGTGTAACATTATACGCCTAACGTTGCTGTCACCTTTCAATGTCTTCTGTTAGGTAAATTACATGCCAGAAAATGGAGTACAACAGTTTAACATCCGCTTCAAAAGAATACTTCTGTGATTGCACCAGGTAAGTAGTAAACCAGAACGAGTAATTACAGTACACCTGCGTGGTAAAAGCCTCAAGAATTCAACCTAAAAGGAAGACAATTTCACTGGTCAACAAGCTTATTATTGTGTACCAGAAACCATTAATATTGTTACCAAGCCAAGAACTGTAGTCTGCAGAGCATCAAAAAGGGAACACTTGATAAATTTTTGATTAGTCGTCACTCTGATTTCGTCCCTTGTTAGTTGTTAACGCTTTGTCAGTGTATGCACGAGAAAGCAATGTCAACCAACAAGCACCCCGTTATTATATTCATCTCCAAAATCATATTTAAAATTATTTTTTTAATACTTTTATTATCACGGTTAATTAGGTTTTAATATAGTTTTATTGGCCATTAATTTTGACTTAATGTATGTTACTGTTGGTACAGATATATAATTCAGTCTAATGAAGTTAACTTTGCATATCTTTTCACGCATAAATATATGTGTAAGGACAATTAGCTTAAATTTATTTCCATGATGATTTTTGATAATTTCCTAGCTAATTCCGCGAATCAACCAGTATGTCATTTGCAGACTGTCTCCTTTTTGGTTGCGAATACATTTTCCTTTTATTCCACAAAATTTCGCCCATTCAGAGTGAGAGTTTACCCAAATTTAATAAAATTTGCAGCGACAGTACGGCTATCTACCTAGACAATTGAAACTTTCATAGGAAAATATTCATCAGTTCAGTTGTTACAAATTGTATGGCTCCTAACATCTGGATTTTAAGCGACTTATACTTTTAACGCACTGGAAGAAAAAACTCCTTTGGCATCCCACTCCTCATCCTTACACAGTAATTAATTAAAGCAAACTAAAAATCTCTCTTTAGCAGTGCAACGTTTAATCGCTTTCGCAATGGCTTATTGCTTAGATCTGTCAAAAGAGATTTGAACTGGAATTCACACATTTGAACTAGAATAATTAAAAATCGGTTTATATGTAGTTAATATGTAATCAACCGGCTGGCTACTACTTATACACAGGCTCACATTTATTGCCAGCCAAATGCAAATTACTGTGAGACATTTGGTAAAACAAAAAAATCCTCACTTACACAATAACGACTTAATAATGAACGTAGGAAAAACCTCGCGGGTTTCGATGTTCGTTTCTCATATTTTTGCACTTCATGGCGCAACCGTTCTATTTTGGACTCATCAGGCAAGAATAGCCTGATTTTTTATTTTAACACGACGTGTCGTTTCTGGCAACTCGACATGTGATCACAATAAAGGTGGCTAAGAGAAGAGATAGAAAAGAGCAATGGATACACAAAATTTGTCCACAGTTTAGTTTCAGAGGTGCGTTTGCTATACTGAAATACCAAAATGTAAGGATTAGCCACTGAAAAAGAATTACTATATTAACTTCACTTACATTACCCAATGTTTGCAAGATATTTCAAGAGCACCCGAATTGTTACCGTCGAATTACTCCATTCACCATTATTCTTAGTTGCAATAATGTGGCATAGACTCAAACATGACTATAAGAAAATTAAAATTTTTAATAGAATAGAATCAATCAAAAGCCTGAACTTACAAAGGAAGTGCTGATATTTATAGTATCTTAAAGAAAAATGTTGAAGTTGTTACAAAATTAATTGCACAGTAAGTAAACGGTAAACAGTAGGATTCTGTTGTCCTGTTGATCAACATATCAGAACTGGTGCCACCCCTTAATCTACCAGAAGATTTAAATTCGATGCTAACTTGGGCGGTTTCTTTCGTACAATCGCACAGAAACATCAATATGTTAAAACAACTTGACCATTTTATAGTACATGCATAAACGACGTAAGGTTGATAACTATAAGTAGGAAACTATTGGGCAACAAAACTTGCAAAGATGCATATTTTAATCTAATATAACATTACCGACAGCCAGTAAACAGTAAATATTTATAGGAATACGCATCTTATTTTATGACTTATTGTCTACGAATAACATATTGATATTTTTTAATCCTGAAAACTTCACAGCCTTAAAATAGCAAAATATTGCTTTTATTATAGCGGATAAATCTATAGATGGCCTTTGCAGTTTGATATTAAAGTCAAACTTATCCTTCTACTTAGATTTAGCAAGATTAGAATATTCATGAAATCAAACTCGCCAATTTAAAACTTAATCTTGGTGAAATAAATGCCAACACGAAACCAGTCTACTGCAATTAAAGATGAAATGAATAAGTTAAAGATAACGCTAGAAGTTGCAATCACAATTAACATACACATTTCAAAATAAAAGTAGCTATCGGATGAAATATAGTTTTGAGCATCATGAAAAGTTTTAGTTAGTCTTCTACTCGGCGTTGCTCATGCAGGTAATTTATTACTGTCGGCGGCTTTAGGTAGATGAAGAAAAAATGTATGCTAAAATTTGCAACATATCTTTGGATTTAAAACCTCCGTTTCTACGGAAGAATATCTTAGCTTTTAACCTTCACTAAGCCGGCGGTTGCAATTAACCTTTTGATATATTCTGTGATATATTCTGGGGCCAATTTCATCATATGTTTTCTAAATTACTGTAATAATAGTTAATGGTGAATTTGTTAGTAGTTCATATTCAAAGCGATTATATGGATTAAAACCAGAATGTAAATTCTTCTTCAGCCAGATGCACATCCATTTCCAAGCGTTATACACTTCAGCCCATTTTACAGACGTTAAATGGAGCATCGACTTTCAATTGCTTGGTGTATGTAAACTAGGTTTACACTATTCTACTTCATCAGATTCTCAGTTAACGCGGAACAATCTATTGCATAATTCAGACAAGGTTGTGGCTACATCTAATGAGATGATGTTTGGCAAATCTAGATTTGCAGTTAAAATTTGAACTTCAGTAGGGAATATTTATGATTATTCTACATTATCCGTAGATTTTACCACAATTTGCAGTTTCCTCACGTCATGCCCATAATATACGACCTTCAAAAAATTAAAGAGAACATATTTTAAATTGTTAACCGTAACCGAAACCAAATACTGACAGTCTAAAGTATGCAAAGGAAACTCCTTCCTTCTTGCATGACTCAATTTAGGTACAATAATGCAGATAGGGTTGCAGACTGGTATTGCTGGCAACTAGGAAACCAACGCTATCGATCTTCGTGGAATTTCAAAAACCTGATTGTTTGCCCATTAAGGTGTATTTTTGGATGGGAAAAGGACACAAATTCGCTGCGCGCAAAGCAGCTTTTATTTAAAGAATGTCTTAAAAGTTTGAAATATTGGTATAAAATTAGTGACTTGCTGGACTTTAACACATCTCAGATGTTATATGAATTAATACAAAACTAAATCTGTAATGATGTGCTGAACGACAGCCTTCGACAGTCTACGTTACGATATCTACCCGATCGGACGCAATACATACACTATTTGCCAGTAGACCAATAAATTGTTTCATGCATTGGTAAAAATGGATAGCTATGTTCACAAAAATTATTTTGAACGATCATCTAAATTAATAAAGGATATGTCCCAAATATCCGCCTTCGTTCGGCTTGCAGTGCAGATACTGCATGATGCATCTACGGGAAACCTTATCAGACGTATCCCTTGTGATTGTACGTATTATTCCACACTATTCTCTAAAAGTTGCTCCCGTTAATGCAGCATTGTTTCGTACACTCTCCGCTGCAATTGGCCAGAAAGGAAGAATTCCAGTAGGTTCAAATCGGATGACCAACCAGTACACTCCATTGATTCGCTGCGTTAGATCAAATGGCGGCGAAATTTCCCGCTCTGGTAAGCACGCACAGTTTTAACGTAATAAACAGGTGCACATTCTTCTGTCATCAAATGGTACTGCGTAACCCATCGGCCTTCAGCTCTAGAAGCACAAATATCTGGAGCATTTTAAGTAGGACTATGTAAAGAAAATATAAGGCTTTAGTACTGAAAAATAAAGCAACCTACTTGTGACATTGCTTGAAAAGGAATATGGTTACATGATTTGCTGAGTTGTTAACCTAGCCAAATATATTTGTGTGAGACTTTATTTCATACATAGTGCAATCTATATTCGTAGGTTGCTGGTAGCCATGGTATACTCTTTCATTGTTTCAAGCAGATGAAACAGTGCTTCACCTGTAAAGATAAGAATAATTGTAATCTCGGTTCCTGCTTTATAACAGATTTATGATTTATGATTTCATATAATGTTGTTTGTACCCTCTCGACGTTTGGAAATGTTTGGAAAGATGTATTAACCTGTGCAGAAAATTAAAGAACATATCAAGTTGTGATTCATGCGTTTCAACAAAAAGTATCCATTTTGAGTTTCTCACCACTTTCAAATATATACACTCGAGGAGCTATATAATAAGCATTTTGGGAATGTTTCCTTTACAGATTCCATACAATGCACCCCCGTCTATTGCGGATAATAAGCACCGCTGAACAATACGCCAATAATGGACGCGAAATTGATAAATGGAAGAAGAGTATATGCCATTTAAATATGAAGGTTTTAAATCATATTGCGATACCCCGTTTGATTTTTTCTGTGACGTGTTATTTTATGCAGAAGGTGAATAAGCAAGATAATCCCAGTGCCAATTTTCAATCGAAGCAGTAGATATTAATATATATGTCACAAAGGTACAGACCATTAGGTTTTCTGTCGCGTTTAGTGTATGTCTTATCACATATCCATTGTAAATAACATTCCCTACTTTGAGCACCAGGTTCCAAATGCGTAAAGTTCGAGTTTGATCGCGTTGGTAACTCATTTATTATAACAGAGTTGAACGTGTTCGCAACCTGACCTTCGTCCACCAAAAAGGAGGGTGCTCCAAAAGTCTTGGCGTAAATATATTGCTGTCATTCATCAAGGAGATTAGAGGACAAAGTTTAACGAAATTTACTGGTCCATTTGAGGCTGCTGTTGTTTCAAACTAGTGTTTCTGAATTTTTACTATTGTGTACGATTTGCAAATACAATTTGATCCAAGCAAGCTTGTTACTAATATTTTATGCGCCATGAAATCGGGTATTAGTTTTCTGTGTAACACTAGGCCAGAAGCTCTGTGTAGAGTTGCCATTATAACATGGAGATTTAAATGATGTATTTTGTCTAGTTGGCAATTTATGCGTGAACCAGCACACAATAAACCGCGCTAAATGTCCTTGAGTATTTTCGTGAATAAAAAGGTTCGACCGTTCTAATTTTTATAAACCTTGCTTAAAATCAGAAACTTGATGGTCGGAAATGAGTTGTTTGTTTCACCATGGTTAATGTAAATCGGAAACCCTCTATTTGGTGATTGATGACTAAAATCGATAGATGCCATATTTCAGCAAGTTCTGGAAAAACGTATGCACATTAGTTCCTAGGCACATTTTTACGATTATGATAATTTCTTTATTACAGATGTTTTCAAATTGGAGTATATGTGTAATGGTTTCTTGTCACTGGCATTTACTCAAAATCACGGATGTTTGCAGGTATATTTTATGGAGAAAAATCTAAATGAATAACATTTCCTGATTATGGCGTCTACCCGTTAGCAACAAATTTAAGTATTTTTTACATAGTCAACATATCTTTGAATTGCAAGTTTGCTAGGATGTAGCAGCATACTTAATGCAAGTGCATTTCAGCGCTAGAGCTCCGAAATCGCCAAAACATAAATTTAATGGGATAGCAAATTGATCCAACTTCAACGATTTCGTGCCTAAATCATTCATTATGCATTTAGAAAAATTGGCTTGTTAACCATTGCTCCAACTTACTAACTATTCCCCAAGCGGCACCGTACTTTCTGAAGTGTAGCTTTCAAGTTGTAACGTACCAAATTCAAAAATTTACCTCAAACCTACCATATCACGGCAAAACATTATCGTTGTTATCCATTCTATTTGGAATAGAGTACAATATATTCGAATACTTTAGCCCAATTATTTATTTGTTCAAGTAAATAATTCAATAGCATTGGATTTTTGTATGAAAGCAGACACGTCGTAAAATGTCAGTATCCATGTAGAAATTATCTGCTAACTGTTTACATACATGTAGTTATTAGTACACACCTATGAAGAGTTCCACTGATAATTGCTTTTCATGAAAAATAAATCCAGCTTCAGCTATCAAAGGAACAACAGAAACCTTATCATCTTATATTTACAATCCCTACAGATATTATGATTTCTGAAATGTCACATGGACGATTATCTAAGGAATTGACAGTATGTTCATGAATACCTTAATCTACTATGTATCCTCTTCATATCGATACTAAGGTTTGTTCTCTACTTTTATGTAACAATTGCGCCTGTTTTGCTATCAAATTGCCTAACTACTAACGATTACATAACCGCATTACGTTAGGAAAATCCACGAAGAAAAGGAGAAAAGCTTCCTATGGCAAAGTTATATTTAATTTCGTAACAACGGGAGATAGATCAAGTTAAATAACAGCGAAACCAATGTACAAGGCAAATGCGCCAGCATATACATATAATACAGTAACTACGGTGAAATGTTGATTGTCAAATATCTGTGGGACAGATCGAGCTCCCTTTGGATACAGATCGTACAAAAAATCACCTGGTTTGAATTTCGGATGGTAGCTTTAGATGCGGCTTGAAAGCAATGAATATAACCAAAATTTCGAATGAAGTAAAATAGCACATAATCATTATTGTAATATTTATCTGTTTGACAACAACAAATAAAATATGATGGAAAAACGTTTAAACGTCCCGTGCACTCTAAGTTAACAGACACCACGACAGCAGTAAAACCGGTTATAATGTATTGTCTCATTTAGTTCATAAACCAATTGCGGTAATTTTTCGCATTATATGGAACCACATGATCATCATCACTATTCCCCGAGAGCTTTTGTCGCTTTTTACTTAGAAATCTTGCTTCTCACTCAATCAATAACATCTGATGGAAAGTTCTTTTAGATGCATTTCCAGTAACTTGATATTTCAGCTTTCCATCACTTCCTTCGATCATCATCGAAAACTGACTTATTCAATTGTTGCTACGGTAAATCTTACAATCAAAACTTCAATAATTTCAAATTACCGAAGATCGACTTTTGCGTAACCAGAAGATCAATCTGAATAATCAAGAATAATACAGTAATCATTTTACACGGTTTATGCACTGGCAAAAGATAAAAATAACCTAACTACTCACAATTGTAGTTTGCTTGCAATCAGCTGGGAATGAAATCGATTGATAGTTAACCGAATTATCAATTCGCAGCAAAACGTCTCACACAAGCTTATTGACCACTACCTAACCGATTGATTGCATTCGTGTTGCAGTTGATTTGCCCCCTAAAGATCTGATTTGCATAAGTAAGGCAAATGAACTGTAACTTATCTGAAACGTGTCACGTTCGTTTCTACGTACGGCGCGTTCATTGTCCTAGGAATTGAGCTAATCCAATTCTGCTGATGTCGTTAGCTGTAATAACCTTTGCATGGATAATATGGGTCGATGATATACTGAGAGATGCGTTGGCTACAAGCATTTAGTTCCACGCGGATATGGATAGAATTTCGTCCAAACGTAGGTAGTTTGACTGAGTGAAGGTTTGAGGTAGCATAATTTGACTACCACGTAAGAAAATGCATGAGTCGTGCGCGGCAATAATGGTCGGGGGGCTACAACGACCATGCAACACGGATAGGGATCTTAGGCTAATTTGGTAGTGTTTTAACCTAAGGATTAGGATGATCTACAAATGTTTGGAATTGAATGGAGCATTCGACTGCACTGCGTCCGGGATAGTGAAATATTCACAGATGCATGACCACTAATCATCGGGTCCATTGGTGTCAAGGCTTTATGAGGGGCTTCCGAGTGAGGCGACAGAAGGTGTCTGCGACAATTGCCAGTGCAATGTGTTATAACAAGGGGCTACCTTGTCTAAGAGACAGACGTACGGAGCAGAATTCCACTGAGAGCGCTATTACCGAAGTACAACTACGGCAATTAGTTTACGAGGTGGGTAGGAATTGTTTGTTCAGCAGGCGTTCGTCCAAGTTAGGTTATTACTGCACTGCTGTCGGTAGAAAATTATTAGCCGTGAAAATGTTTCGCTGAATAGGAGAATATTTGGTGGTTGGTGTGAAGGAGTACGTGCCACTGAGTCATCTAACTTATGTCCATCCAACAGTATAGTTTGCATTATCTACTGTGACATATCAGTTTTGCAATTAAAAGCTGACGATAGTTTGTTCAACCAAGTTCAATTTTAATTGCGACTAATCGACTCCATCCAGCTTTCTGATATGAAAGCGGATATTGCACAGCATTCACGATCTACCGTCTTTGAACACAAAATTTCATCAAAATGAGACGAATAGTGAAGAACGTTTTCAGTAAACATTTAGCCGTTTTAGATTGGTCGGAAATTCAGAAGATTAAGTAAAGCATACTGAAATCGTTGCCTGATCTATCAATCAGAACTCGAGTTATCGGGGGGTAATCTTCTTATTTTGCTACCCAATTAAAGCTTGTTATTTTGGTTGGTAATACTTTGGTATTTTAAATTTTGTTAAAATTTTGCAATGCACTCATTAGAGTAAATAAAGCTTATACAATCTTGAAGTGACGACTTGACATTCCACAAACGGATGACCGATGGATGTATTCCTTGAATAAGTAAATCATTCAGCAGGATTTCACGGTTTACAGGGCAGAACAAATCGTCATACACAAGAAAACGCAACATTTGATGAGTTTTATTGTCAACTGACGATGTTATAGACACAAGGAGGCAGAATCATACACATATAACAAATCTTAAGCTACAATCTGTCAACTCAAGGGTTCGAATCAAGTAAGATTGGGACAGATACATTAGAAACATTTTTGTATAAATTAGGCAACCTAGGAGTATTGAAAGACATATGTTTGTCGGATTCTTTTATAGGCACCAGTACGATGCTACCGACGCTAGGATAGCCTGGTTGTACACAAAGTAAAGAAGTCTTAGCACATTTTGTTACGAACAGCAAGTGACCTCCTTGTAATGGCATCCCGTTCTCTAAACGCTGTATCCTAAAATCGCAGCAGCAGCTTCAGATAGAGCATAGATAATGTCCGCGCGGAGTTAGAGAGCTATTCAAGAAAAGCAGATGCTAAACAGAAGCATGGTAGCTAGTCTTCTTTTCACAATACTTAGCATAGCAGGCAGACATTTAGGTGTGATAGCCAGGTGTCATGATCCATCTGGTGTATTCTTTTCTTTATTGTGGCACTTACTATGACACTTTGTACTCAAGTTAAACTAGAGTACCAAAAGCATAATATTTTCAAACGCTACATGAAAGCTTTTATCGAACAAACTACGATAAATAGCATAGAGTGTTTCGCGTTGTCCGTGAAATGATTACAACTGTCCTTAAGGACGACGTTTTCCTATCAGTTTCCTCCAAAAGCAATGCGGTCACTGATCTACTTACCAGAAACTTTTCCCTTCCAGGCCGACTGCCCATATGTCCTTGCAGAAACCGCTGCATTTGTGGCCAAAGCGTCAAAGATATATTTTCGGTCACGCCGCAATCATATATTTGTTTTGGTGTGTCTGTGATGCGAGGTATGCGGAACACAATACCAATCGTCTCTCCAACAGCATAGCGGTACACTGCACAGGGGATTTGGAGAAAGGCATCGTAATTCGCAACAAGAGTTACATCCTATAACATCTGGTGGAAAGCGGACACCAAAGTAGATCCGTTTTTGATTAAAATATATTATTTTTTATAGAATGGCACCCTATAGTCCTTAGGAAATAGATCTTACGAACAGCATAGTGAACACGATGAGGATAACGTAACATTGACCATAATTACCTTGCGATATTCTGTCACCGCGCGTTGGCAATGATCGGATGATGCGCCAAGCATTCCACCCATCAAATAACACCAGCTCCGTGAACTGTGAATTTCGCAGATTTTATCAATAAATACTTTTGTGTATCCGACTCTCCTGATTCTCAATAACCAAATGATACTCAATTTAAATTATTTATATATAAACCAGTAGACTAGAAGAACAGCAAGTAAATAGCCACAATTCACTATGTCAGAAAACTGGGTTCTGATAGCTATCGGACCATACAGCTCCCATACATATATTCTACAAAAGCCACCCACCTGGAGGTGGTAAATCTATAAACTCTCACAGTGGAAGACAGCCATTTAATACTCCGTTTCATGTAACAAAAAGACATCTACATTTTAGACTGCTGCCGTGAAAGCCGGCATTTTAAATGATATCTTCTTCATGAGCATGATTTATAGATACACATTTCGCGCATTACCTGGAGCTGTTGCCTTAATGACACTATCCAACGTCAAGTTCGCTTTTTATATTAAGAAGCGTCAATCCTTGAGCCTCGTCCACTCCAAAGATGACGGAAGTCAATTTGTTATAAGTTTACCTTTTGCGAATGCATTCTCACAGATGGTATTGCTAATAGTTTAGGTAAGAAGTATGCCATGCATATTTTGCAAGGTGCTGTTTTTGTACGTGGTTCAAAAGCTGTGCTTTGTCATTATTTTTGCCGTGTCCTGAAGCTTTTACAAAACACTGCACTTTTGTAGTTTTGTCAAGGAATTGCTCTATAGGTACATCTTCGCCGAACTCACTAAGCAGACAACCATAGTTATTATCAAATATAATTAACGGTGTAAAATATCAACTTGGATTGTAAGATGGTAAAGTTGCTGATAAATGCAGCGTCTAATCATTTCAAATGTCTATGAGAGACAACATTACGCGTTTGAACTCCGCATCAAATCCAATCCATATTTCAAACAATTCCTCACCGTCCATTATTTTCTGCTAGCGGATTCGATGTTTCATGCTTACCACAATTTTACGCGGTGTTTCTTTTGTTTATCCAATGCTATATGCACCGTTTTCTAACTATTCCGAAAAAACAAACTCTTAACTCTGTAAGTCTAAAAGAGCATCGCTGAGGATCAACCCTATCGGTTCAAAAATTTACCTGCATGCTTTGTTTCTATGTAAGCAGCTGCCTAAATCTTCAGAGACAAAATAAAAGCAATAATCACTGCGGTGCTCATAATGAAACATGCAGGTGATATAGTAGTTGTATTTTTTCCTGATTCCGTGAAACGTTTCAAATAAGTGAAGAATTCGGAGTATTTCTTCATCAAAATATTTCAGCACTCGAATGACCAAATAACATAGATTTTACAGTCACCAGATACCTATACCGATGAATTGAATCTAGGCATTCAAGTAATATTTAACAGAAAAAATGGATATTACTTGTCCATCGTACCAACATGTAACAGAATGAACCGTCGCAGAAGAAGAATGAACACAGGACTGGTTTATGCATGACACAAACGTGGAATTCGTTGATTTTATATATACGATTCTCTACACCCATTGGGTAGCTTGTCATAACAGCACCATTATCGAATGCCTGGCCAAGACAGTCCTCAATCTGAATTCTATCCTTATCCGCTTTTCCTAAAATAAACCCAGAAATGTTTTTTCTACTCTTTTGCTGCAGTCCTAAATGAAGCTCAGAAATGACACAGCTACCGTCACTATATTTTTATTCCTCTGAGTTTTTTGTGACTCTCTTGGATTGCCATCGACAAATTAGCACACATAATTGCTTTTTGACCAGATCTAGAATTGCCTTTCTCATCTCACTTATAAAAATCCTCACTAATTCATTTTGAACATTTGGCGACAAAGAAAAGTTATTAATTTTCCTTCACAGCTGAACTGTCACCAAATGGTGGGCAACTAATTTGCAATTCTGAAAGGGTACACCCATGCTGTGACCTCTTTGTCATCATGGATTTATTCTCGGTGACCACGCGGTGTCATGCCCTGCTTGGTGAGAGACATGACGATGTAAAATATTTTGGTTAAAATTTCACGCAACCAATTTTCTACAACAGCTTGCTCCATTTTGTTAACTGCCTATCTAGCAATTGAGGAATGCTGAGCATGAGATTTATTGGATTCGTGGTTAAATGCTTTTATGTTCAGTGTCCACCAGTCAAAAACTAGACTATCTCGTTGAAGACATCCTGCAGCCCAAACTAAACAGGCCCCTTTTGAAGGGGAATACAAAATGGGTGGTCACTATCTCTCTCAACCTTTCACCAATCGCAAATTACCGTTCGTGTTAGCTAGTTAGCCTCAGGATTTAATACTTTCCAGGGAGCACCACTTAAAGAATCCATTCTCCACATGCTGCAAAACAGTAGCTTCGAGCTGCACATGCATAGTAAGCATCTCATGGACCATCTCAAAAGCCCACCAACAAAACCCCATGAAAACGGTTGGTGTGCGTGCACATGTACACCGGCCTTTCCACTTCTTTAACTTCGCGCCCTTCCTCCGCATCAGCATTACAAAAACTTCCCGCCGCATCCATGCCGTCAATATAGATTTCTGTTGCTCAGGTATCCAAGTTTGTATTACCAACTTCACCTTGGGTCACAAAATGAGTATCAGGCTTCAATTTTAATACTTCTGTCATGGAATAAACCTCGATGAATTTCCACTGGGTGTTAAAGAGCCATCCGTAATAAACAATTCTTCCCCTGCCATACGACGCCCGAACCGGAATGCACTCGCCGCTCTGCTATGCTACGCGTCTGCGTCTAGTAATCACTAAGCAAAATGATGATGAAGAGGTGTTTTCCTTATATGTATACATTCTTCGGCAGTGTATAGCGCTTTACACTCAAGGAAACACATGAGGGCTAATCTGTTTCTGTTGTCAAGTGATGAGGGCATAGAACTTACGAAGCTGGCCACTGTATCAACGGTGAGCTCGAACTGCGATAGTTTTTAACTTGGTCATTAGAGCGAATTTAGGACAAGTTCATCTCATTTGAATGACAAAATATCATCTCGCGTCCTGAGATAGATCAGCGGCTTACATCCGATGCGCTGTCCTGGCCCAACATTGACTGACCTCACACGGCGACATATAATCAAGGACACTACGCAATTTCGACATTTTCACAATAATGCTTAAACGAACACCAATAGAATCACTCTTCATTTTCTCCGCACGGTAGTTTTCTTAGTGATACCAACTCCGTAGCATTCCCCCTGCATGAACTAGCGACTTAAAAGTACATAACTACCCATGACCTCTCATCGTTAGCAGCAATGTAGTTCTGATTGCGAGCAACCATCCGTGTAAGCCGCTGGTTGCCTCTGGCAACGCCTAACTCTGAAACACAATAACGCTGCAAAAGCACTTAGCCCGAATATTATTTTTATATCTGATTGTCGAAATAATAGCTTAGTGATGCTCTGCAGTGACAACGCCTGCTTAAGTTGTTACCTTTGTGTCAGAAAAATAGATTCACAACTGATCAGTACACTGCGCGGGCGTACATCCTCTTCACTCGATATATCATGCCCTGGCGTGCTGCGAAGTCACATTTGCTTCCGCCTCTGACACATTTCTCTCGAGCAAACGTATTCTCAACATGGCATTACAGAATACCCCGCATGATCACCCTGTAGCCTTTTGGATTTTCGGTCTTATCGCTTGCTTCCCATATGCTTTAATGATTCTCTAAATATACCCAATGTGGTTCAGTGATAGAAGATATAGAGCAAGGCGCAGGAGGCAACAGGAACGATATGGCTCCTCTTGGAATACGCGTTCCAGATTCGCGTGGCATGGCGCGCTATTGTAAATCAGGAGGCTTCTTTCGACAAAGTCGGACTGCGGGCATCCAACCGTCCACTTTACGACTGCGAACATGTTAATTTGTTGTAGTTTTCTCTCATGATGTTACTCACTATCAAACCTTCGGTTGTCAGTGCTCCTGTCCGATGACGTTTCTGTCCTTGGGTGCTGGGAGCTTGAACCTGTGCACGAGTTCCACGTAGTGAACAGCCCCTGATTTGAGCAAAATATTGATTGCAAGTTGTTTCATTGATCCCCACTGCTCGTTTCTCTTTGAACTCCGAATGCAGCAGTGCTAATAAGTAGAATTGTCTTCACCCTAAATTCTTCTGTCTGTTAATGGATTCCGGGAATGTGTGAAATATTTCTTAGTTTTTGTCAGCCTCCCGTTCAAGTGTCTCGCTATTATGCTTAAGCTCTCGACAAGTATGAATGCCGCTTTCAGCCGCAGTTGCAATGTTTGCAAAGTGAACGAGGGTTCCGCGGATAGTCATTCTACCAGTTAATCAATGTGGCTTTCTGCTACTCGTTATGTATAAATGTTTTTTTTGGATGTAATCATAAATGCTGCTGTAATGCCGAGGAAATCAAGTTTAAAAGAGTTAGTTACCTTCAACAATTTGAAAAGCACGGAAAGAAGTAGAAGGCTGATAGATGCGTGCATTTTGTATTTTCTCCTCAGTACCATTAATAATAACGCATATGCATAGCTATAGTTAACAGTGTGTGCAACCAGACAGGTTTACGTGCATAATGAGTAACGGTGATTCACATCTAGGTCCAAAGCAGGTTTAGACTGACAAATAATTGTTTCTTAACACACAAGGCCAGCTTAAGCAGGCTTATAGAGATAGCCTCAGCTAACTGAAGGAAGCGGTAATTAGTGTGACGCAACACAACATTAAACGCTGAGCCCAGTTCTAATTGGTGACCCGAGTCTAATAGGTGTTTGCCTATGAAGAAAGCCGGTGGACTTTGTGAACACTGTCAGCTATAGTTACGCATATCGGTTATTTTTAATTTTACTGAGGAGACAATACGAAATTCAAGCATCTACCAGTCTTCGTCTTCTTTCCGTGCTTTTCAAAATCAAGTTTGCTGCACTTTTATTCTGATTACTCATCTAAGGTCAAAACAAAGGAAATTAAGTAGCTTTTACATGATGTTCTAGAAATAGGCCTGTATACCTCCACTTGTTATGCTGATACTATGAAGCTGTAAGTAATGTTTAAGCTGACGCTTGGCTCCAAGAGAAAAGTTATGGTATAAGGGTGAACATTTTAGTGGTTAAGTATCACTTTGATTACATAATTAAAATCTGCAGATTTTTCTAGACATCTAAGGTATTATCTTTTAGGCATGATCAAGTTTGTGCAGCAGGGTACATTTGATGGATACTATGCTGATCACAGTAAGCTAGATGATTTCCATGTATTGACAGTTGTGAGGCACCAAACAATAGATAACAGAAAAAATCATTGGGGTGTATATACCAACATTTAAATAATAAACTATTTTTTGCTGTTTCAAGATATGGCGGTTGTGATACGAGATTGAGGTTGCACAATGAGTTCATCGCTGAAGATATATTTCATTCGGGGACAGAAGGTTGCGTCTGAGTCAAAGGGATTTGCGGTTTAATCATATTCCTGCTATTGGCATTCTTACATCCGAATTAGAATGCATTTCTTTACGTTATTTGCAGGTGACATAAAATGATGAACGGTAACCGTATTGTTCGAGAGTCGCCTTCAAATATCCATCGAAGATCTTTGGAAAGAATTTTTTAACAGAAAAAGCGAATCAATAGGTATGCTTCCTACGGGTATAGTGGATTTTGCATACATTTTAGTCTAACGCTTGAAAATTGGAAACCTGTCCAACATAGATATAATGATTGCGATCCATAGGATTTGAAACAGGTGGACACTCATGAAATTGAGGTGGCACTGATTTACGCCAAGGTGGCACCAAACAATACCAAAGAATCGATAGCATCTATAATGACGTGATTATTTGCTAATCTGAAGAAGGTAAAACGGAAAGAATTCGTCAGAATATATGGACCAATTTCGAGGAGGGTAAAGGTGTGTGCGCCGTGGAAAGATTGCCGCTCGGTGCGTCCGTGAATTTCAATATTTAGTACTATCCGGTGATTGAACAATATTAACTGAGATCTATCTGTCTTCCTTAACAATTTTCAGAAAAGAAGACACAAAACATATAAACAAAAAAAATTCCTTACGAAATTTCAGAAGGCCTAGGAGGATGACAGTAAGTATACTCAACTAAATGTGTTAAAATTTTTCGACCTGCTTTTTGTACATACAGTTTTATAACTATTATTTATGGATCAAGTCCCAATTTTATACTCAGTTGAACAGGTTGTCATAGACAAGGCAAAGGACGTGGACTTGTTTTATGTAGACCTATCATGAACGTAGTATGTGTTACATGGTTGTGGACAGAAACCATCGAGTCCATTAGCGATATTGCACTGGGTGTAGTATAGAGTTCACTATTTTGCACCTTCGCGAGAGCTTCATATTAACATAGTTGTTCTTAAGTATGATGTCGGAAAATGTGCTAGATAGAAATGCGTAAACTAGAATCCCATTTATCCAGGAAGCCCAGTATTTTGGTAATAATTATAGGTTGGTCGCTTAAATGACTACGTTAGTGAGTAAATAAACCACGCCCATTAACCGTCAATAAATAAGAAGCAAAATATGTGTTCAGTGTTAAAAGATTTTTGATTTGTATAGCAAACCTTAAGGAAGCAACATGCAAACCGGTTTTTGATGGAGACTATTGTATTGCAGTAAGCTCAGGCGCAGTTACAATGTATGCAAAATGAAGCTTCAGTTTTCGGAAGAGATTATGTTCCACAAGCCTGATGTTGATCTAGTCATGTCATATGAATGAAATATAGTCAGCCATAACGCTACTAAAATTTGGACGTCGAAGATTGCAAAAACGGGAAGGACTGTGTAAGCGGATGAACTAAAATAGGTAAAACTAGTTGTTTTCTTACTAGTTTTGCTAAATGTTTCTCTTTGTCTTTGATTTTGGGGCACTGAAAGCTGTTAAATATGTCAATAAGCAGGACGTTGGTAGTATAATGTGAACATAGAAAATTGGGCGGATTATAATTGACCTGCAATGGCGCGTTGCCTTGAGGTGTTAAGCGATTTGCTGCCACAGATTTATGGGAGCTGCCAGGCTTCACTTAGCTGCAAATTTTGTGTGAACACCAGGCGTCTATCTGTTAAAACAATCAACTAAAGGTAGTTTAATGTTTTGACATTAGTTTTCGATGATCTGGCTAACTTGGCGCCAAAGGTTATAATTTATATAATATAAGCTATATATAGAACTGCTTGTGGTTATTAGTACGAAGGATGTCGCAGTGATGAGATCGACGTCAAGATTACATATATCTTCTGCGATCGGCTGACTTCATTTGCTCTGAAGTATAAACTGGAGAGGAGCGTTGTAAGATGCATATTTTTGCATGCATTTTTGAGGGGAACAGTGACACTGCATTTATTCTAGTACATTTGCTCATTTTAACTACACTGTCTTGCGCTCATCATCACAAAATTTACGAGAATTTGTTGTGCTGGTATTTCCCTGTTGAGTATATAGAAAAAACTGGCGATGCTTTGCTTAAAAATAACAAGTGTTCAGACTTTATATTTCGGTAATTTTAGAGGCAGATTATGACACCGGATTTAAGCATCTCAAAAAAGCTTAATGCTATAATTTTCACGTTTTTAAAAGGAATCTGTTTTCAAGATTTAAATGGATCTTATTTTACAATCTACGGATTTTTCCATTTATCCTCGATGCGATAGAACCTAACGGTTGTGCTGGTTGTTCTGTAGTGCAGAGTCAAGTATTTTCATCTGGTGGTTAACTTAGATTACGCAGGTTACATTATCATTATGTATTGTTCCTTTTTTAATCCTCTGCATGCAAGGAACAGCCTTTTAGCGTACGTTGTGATGCGATTATGGAAAAATAAGCCTAGTGGTTGTGTTGTAGCATAATATTTCATTCGTTTGATGGGTGGGCCTGAAATTTGTCGGGATTTATCAGGCCCGGGGGGATTACCCTCCGACGTATAGTATTTGAGAATACTAGCAAACCACAATTACCCTCTTCATGAAATCCTAGCAGGTAATTCCACACGGTGATATTTTAAACTTTTATAGACTCACTCATTCTATTGGAACTCCTTCCTTCCTTTTCTATCAGACTTACTAGTCGACCTATCAGGAAGGAAGTAGCTTGCGTGACGGTATGCTTGATTGAGAATATACCGACTTTTTCGCTAAGTTAAATTAGTATTTATAGTTTATCCTCTGGTACATCATATTCCGCAGTGCGAGTATAATTCGTTAAAAGTGCACCAATTTTGTCATGTAATGCTCATTTTGACTTAAATGCTCGTCACAAGGGAAGATGCAAATTCCGCTTACCCTGAAGTCTCACTGCAGCAGTATTTTGCAACTGCATCAGATTGACATTGGGCAAGTTTATTTTGGTGTGGTTTGTGAAATTGCTAACTAAACCGAGTGTTATTTTCGGCATGTTGACACAACTCCGCAAAGCAGAACAGTGTATATCGAGTCTGAAATGGTACCAAACATTCAAAATAAAAGATCGGTTCGTTCATGCAAATGTATATGGTTTAAACACAGATGCATAGCTATCCGCTAAAGAATCGCTTGTACCAGCCGAACATGACTGCTTCAATCAGCATACGTTTTATGGGGGTAGGGTGTATGAGCAGGTAAGACTGATGCAAAATTCTTCGCACGTGAGAAATTGATTGAAGTTATTTGGCAAGGACGTAATCTTTACGTATGGCAAACAACCAAAACGAGCAGTTATACGTTCAGCGTTCACAAATTGTTAACCGTGCAATATGACGGGCAGAAGTAAATTTATCTTTTTTAAATTTTGTCAAACGTGACAAATAGTGCGATAATTTTCTAAAAAATTCTCACAAAAATGTTAGTGTCCAGAGGTAATGTAGTTTTATCCAAAAAACGAATCATTGTAACAATATGTTTAAACATATCGTAATAGGACCAATCCAAAACTCAACGTTTATGCAAGACGAATTTTGATTGCCTAGATGGCATTGTATTCAAGAACAGTGACAGTAATCTAACGATAAGGAGCACTTAAAATGTTTTGGTTAAAAGCACTTTCATATGTTCGAATCTGGTTATCAGAAATCATGGGTCTACTATGGAGCTCACGAAAAGAGGATGGACTTTCACCTGAAAAAGTTGACAGCTGATTGTTTACCAAGTGTAAACAACTTAAAATACAATAAATTATTCACACATATCTTAATAGCAAAGTATATGAGTTGCGGTTTTATCAAATGCAAAATACAACCAGCGCGGTAAAATCTGAAATATTGGCTGCTCCGTTTCTTTAGGTGTGTAATTGACCTAAATCTAATTGGTGCCTTAATTGATAATATGACATTGACATCTCATTAAATGGGGCACTTACGCGCATACCGATGTATGCCACATGATGTGCCGGATAATGAGGATTTGCAGACCAGTGGGACAAGCAACCAGTTATCAATGTAAATTATTTCTAATAAACCATATATAACATTTCCTTAGCAGATTTATATAATTTTAGGGCTTCGTCATACTTTCCCCTTACGGTGTGGTTAAGTTAAACTTACAGTATAAATTTGAATAATAATTAGCTAACTAAATAAGCTCAACAGCATTAGCCTCTGATTTGAACCTACGTTGTGCGTTATCGCTTCTAGTAGACATAGATATATATATTCATATCATATGGGCATCTTCTGTTATTCACGGCACACTTACAGAAGTTTCCTATCTATGTGTTTTGTTAAAGTATGAAATATATGTTGAATTATTCGTTGTGAGATACGTTAATACGTCTAAACGCGTCCTACGTTAGTGGAATTCGAAATAATGGTCGTGCATTAGCTGTTATGTATATCAGCTTGCAGACTCAAACTACTTGTTTCGTAAGCCCCTTTCGCTTATCACCATAACATATTTAAATGGATCGTTTAAATTAACTAACCACCAAATTTTCTACGTATCTGCATCAGGACATTTTCATAAGAAGAAAATGTTCTGGTTTACCGTTACACCTTTTGTCGACCCTTGCTTGAGTTCATATGATTTTCTTGTTTCTGGAAGCTATATATTCAAAAATGTCAAATGTTTCTTGGTATAAAATAAAAGAACAAATCCAAAGACCAAACTTCGCTGGCCTAGTAGTGGATTTATTATTTAGCATTCATAGAGAGGCCTTAATATATAGGCGCAAATCATCATTTACCCCATGTGCGCAGAAACATCCCTGATGCCTGCTGATATCAATACCCAGGGAGTGTTCGATAAATTGGGTAAGATGTACGCAGATGCATAAACACATATAAGAATCGTTTCTATACCTAATGCATTTAGTCAAGCCAGCTAGTCTAATTGGAATATTCCTATATGAATAGCAGCAAGAATCAGGCAAATTGAATAATAACTCACTAAACATGGTAAATTAATATTATATATAAATAAATTGCTTGTTTGATTTTGTCCAGAAATTTCACTCGCCTATGTACACAAATACAGCGTTATTTCAGTTCCAAATATTAAGTTTTGCTATTTCATTGTATAAAGCGAGATTTTGATATAGAGTGCTAGCAAGCATTTTCTGTTTATTGAAATTAAACGAGACAACTCAAGAATATGACGACTGAAAGACAAATTTCAAGACGAGGCAGGTACTGCTGAGTGAAATATTATACACTGAGAATAGTAAGCACCAGTTTTGAATTAATACATTATGTGGGAAATATTTGTTGAATCCAAATTCCCGCTATCGCCGATTGCATTTTACTGTTTAAAGCAATATTTCTTTCACTAAGACATTTCCCCAACCAAACGGGATATTTTCATGACCAATTACTGTCCCAACGTGGGACGGTATTGATAAAGTTCCGGCATTCAAGGGATAATTAGATTCAGCATGTGGTTCGCTACTTGTTCACGTGCACTTCCGTCTCCTATTGTTTCTGTAGTTGTTGTCATGCATGCTGCGCAGAATATAACAGAAGATTTCTATATGGTTTGATATTACTATGCAATATCGACCAATGAGTTAAGTATTCTAGGTAATGCGCTTAACATTGTCTTCTTAATACACACAGAAGAATTTCTGATGTTCACCTCGTCTCTATCCGTAACACTATTAAAGTTGACTCTTTTCATACGTTGGAATTTCGCTGTGTATAACCTAGGAAATCAAACATTTGTGGCTGACCGCCTAGGTATTCCCGTGTCCACAAAAAAGACAATAACAAACATTATTACTTAACCTGCTACATCCTCTACAGATGACATTTTTCCTTAGGGTGTTAACCTAAAGCTAGTCTTCTCAAGGAGTAATTTGAATTTAACTTGATTTTGCTTTGCGAAAAATTTCTCAGAACCCAGTTATTGTACTTCAATGCTAGGAAGACGTCTGACGATATACAATGTTTGCTATCTCAGTTTGTGCGTGTATTGCTCTCCCACACATGAATGTTAACATGCATTGATGTCTACTTCGTACAATGTGTTCCAACAAATCCGAGTCCAAAAATGGACATAGACTGTATTTTTGAAATCCTTTGCACAAATGAACGCACATTGTTTATCTTTCCGAACACTTGCTCAGTTATTCCACAGGTAGAATGCAGGATATTACCTGCCACTCGAACGGTCACTTGACAACTTTTAAGCTAAGCCGTTCATTAACCGTAGAGATGACACTATGATCGCGTCAAATTGACTGTTATATCCTCACTGACTATTGAACATATATCTCCAGCTAGTTGTGGTATGCCGTAATGGTCTCTGGAACTGTGCAGATTAGTGACGACTATCAAGTAGTCTCGCACATATTTTGACCTTAACCCCTGGAAATGCGCTTCTACGTACCAGTTACTTTTATAGCCGAAACTAGGTTGACTTGCTTGCCAAACTTTCTTTGTATTATAAACCTAGTGTAAACGAGAGCAACAAGGCCAAGACAATTATGGAATGCTGTGGATCATTCGCAGGTCATCCTAAATCCTCACCCGGATTACTGCGTGCAAGCTAGTCCTCTATCCGTGATAAGATGGCTGTTGAGCGGAATCTATGGGTAAGCACTAAAATGGTTTATAAGTTGAGGAGCATTTCCTGTTATGAACGAAATTTTGTTGACCACTCTGTTAGCAACTAAAGAAAACTGAACGAAAATATAGCATTTGAAGTGCAAGATGATGTAGATTTATATCATTTTATCTACTCAAGGAGAATGTTAACTTTCTATGGTCGTTCAAAGAGAACAACTATTGCAGAGTACGTGGTGTGTGGTTCACTTGCAGCTTTGACGAAAGTAAATACCAAAGTGACTCGCAATGAATTATCATGAAATAAAGACACTCTCAGCGTGGAACTTTCACGGGGTTATGATTTTGGTCCTTTCTTATTTATAATTATTTATCGAACTGAGAGCTCATATAGACATGGTTTCCTTGTGTATTTTATTAACCTTACTTAAAATTATGCCCTATATATTGCATCCGCGTAGTTTGATGAAAAAACCTAAAATCGCCTGTTACGCGTATCGTTTGAATGTGGCATAAAGTAATCTCAAATATTGACATTAAATGAGAAGATTGACTTGCTAAATCTTTTGGTAAACAACAGCCATGCAACCAGCAGAACATTTTGTGTTGTCAAGACAGATGATACAAATACCTATAACATTATTATGAGCACTTGGAGACGTATGGTATTGTATTTATCATTAAGCCAGGGCTCATATTCAATAATGATTTTATGTGAAAGCATGGTTTGGCGGTATTACATTCACAACGAGAAATATGATACGCTGAGCTTCCGTTTGGGACCTCGATATGTAGACGAATCAATATCTGACTCCTTTTCTCCAGTCCAATATGTGGTCAATTTAAGGATTTGATATATATATATACATATATTCTGTAACGCATTTCACGTTATGTTAATAGATCTACTTTGATCGGCCAACGCGTTTGCTAATAGTTTTACGAATATATTGTGTGCTCGCAGTCCTTATTGTATATCCAGTAGTTTAAACATCGCTATATTCTATGTCTATACGCATAGATACATCTGGTTATACAGGCTAATATATTGGAATTTTTTAAGCTAGGTTCTGGGACATTAATTGATTCTAGGTTAAGTGACGCCCTGACATTGCAAATTAGACGTCCCTGTATTTCGGATTACTGAGCGAGTAACACAACACTGAACAGTGAATGTTTCCTTATTTTCCATAAATGTATTTTGTGGAATGCCCATTGTTTTTCAGTCATTTCAGCGGCGAGTAAAATACACCAATTTATTGCAGTTACATATTGAGGCAATATATAGGCTCCCTATGTAAAAAAATTCCTAGGCTGTCATACAACTTGTAAGTTTCTCCAAGCACAAAGAAATACTGAGGCCGTGGATTGTGCAATGTATCAAAATTTCACATGATGCGGAATTCGTTTTCTTCTAAACAGTTGGTTTAACTACAATCGACGTAATATTTTGAAGTACATACATATTAATCTGATTAAAATATTAATGGAAAAATAGTCAAATTCACGCAGAGACTTACAGCTATAAACATTTTTCATTTGGTAATTTGTGTTTGATTTAAGCGGCGTATCATATATGGCAACCACATGGATTTTATGTGCATTAAACTGGGGGGCTAGGGGTTATTCTAATGCAGTGAGTTTAAGCAACAACGTAGACCGGAAAATAACAACACTACGCATTTTAGCAAGCACAGAATACGTATGATGTAATACATTCGTTCACAAATTAGGTAATTTTAATCCTTGTTTTGGTTTTGATTGAGCGAAATGCGAAATATTTAGGTACACAATATTCATTACATAACCAAGCTGTGAAACGGACGACATTTTTGAAAAAATAAACTTCCTTCTGAAACATTGGATTTAATGTACTCCATAATGAACCCAAATTTTCAATGTTTGATTTAGATAGTTTGTCTTAATTTGCGTCATAATCTAAATTAGACAGTCATAACATACAACGCAAGAAAGCAACTTAATTGGAACGCCACACTATCTAACCTACCTCAGTAATCCTAATCCACCATATGTATTTTAGTATTAGTAGATAAACGTACTATTAGATTAAAGCCATTGTTTGTTTCCGTCATTTTCATGAGGAAGATTTGCTTCATTTACTTCTCCATTATTAAATTGTGCGTTCAGTCTATATATTCGTACTACATTTAAATGGAAAATTACGTTAATTTCAATTACGTACGACATAATTTAGGGGAAAATTTCTTAAAAAGCGTGATTTTGCTGTAAGATATTTTCTTATTTCACACTGTGTCTGACCAAATCCGCACAAACAACGTAGTTAACTTGTTACAGCTCCTGTATCTATAACGTATTAAGAAATCATTTTTGCTACGCCTAACTTAATACATGAGAATAATTGAACCACCATCAAAGTTTGTGTATCGCAAGACTTCGTGTCATACGTCAGGCGAGTGAGTTGTATCACCCGTCTAAAGTGAGTACATTGTAAATGACATTAAAAATCGCTTACCATCATACGCAAATCAACAGTTTTCAGGAGATTAAATTCTCCGACGCTCAATGTATACATAGTGAATACAATAAATACTAGCAAGTGCTAGAACAAACCTTTTTTTGTTATTAATTTTGATATTTGCGGTGATACTGCATTCGCATGACTTAATTTCTAATTTTAACCATATATTTAGCAGCAGAAATATGTGCGTAGAAACAAATTGTGCTTAACACATGGGTGTACCTCGGTTTCAGCTTCAAAATCAACGCGTTTAACAAATTGGTGATAGCAACTCTGACGCAAATGAATTTTACGCTAGATAAACATCTTTTTAACTGCACTGCACACCAAAGAAACTGTTTCCTCAGACACGTTATCACCTGTACTAAATGTTTTTAACGAACGCAGTGTCCGTCAACTCTCCAGAATCTTGATCGCAACCTTTTCTTTACACATGGTAATTAACTGTAAGATGCAATAACAAGCAAATGAAGCCGCATTCCGAACTGCTTAACACACTTCGCCTAAGGTACGCAAAAATAAAACTACTTGCTTTCGGTTGACGCAATTACCTATACTTCCTGGGTGATCATCGCTCTAGTGATAACTCAGGCAATAACTGAAAAATGCAGAGCTGCTAATCATTTGTCCTTTGGTATGTTAAACAAAATGCCTCTTCACTTCTTTTGTTAAAGTTCCTAACGTAGCGATTTCTTTCGTGTATATTCTATATAAGCGTCATCAATTAAGTGAATGTACATGAAGTTGTTACTACTAAGTCAACGTACGGATGAATGGTATATTTCTTTATATTTGGTACATGTGTTTTTAGAGCGTTTTACTATTTGTATGTAGGTCTTCGGGCTAAGCATTTATGGTAAACGGCTGAACAAACATGTATTAAGTGAATGGGAGCATAGATATATATATATAAATGGTAAATGAGCAGAGCATATAACCTCTAGTTAAGTTCGGCTGCTCTCCTTAACTTACGTCAAACCGAATGTACCCCTTGCTACATAGCGGATTAGCGGATATCGGATAGCGGACTAAGGTTTGTGCACTTGGTGATCCTACCCAGTTGCATTTACTCTTTTGCGCCAATAATATAGTGACATATGTTTGCATGCCTTCCAGCGCATTTTAACGGCAAACTTTGTATTTACTTGTAGTTTACTACAACATATCACAACTACTTACGTAACATCTTAAGGACGACCATTAATATTTGCTTGAGAAGCTTGAACGTGGTTTGGCAATAGCATGTTTGAAATTGTTAATTAAAATTGTTGCACACCTATTCTTATACCGGTATTTATGAAAGGTCGATGGGAGTCATCCAGAAGCGACAATAATTATTGTTAATCTTTATTTATAGATTGTCTATTGTTGCAATATACATAGTCTATTCATCTATAAAATGAAGACAATGATGTAATTAAAGTCAGCAATAAATAAACATTCATGCAGCTTAAAAATTGTCGCAAAACTGGTATTCTTTGTATTGACAGTATCAAATTGATAATTGTTCTCATAGAACAGGAGATTATTTAGATGGCATGTAACTAGCTAAGGTCTATCCGTATAAAAAATATTCAATCTCAAATGAAGCGAGTACAAAATAAAAATGGCTATAGCAAAACATGTGTTGGATTGCAAAAATGTAGTTTAATCAAAGGGCACGCAAAACGTTACAAGATTATTTAGAATACTAAACTGCATACTAAGAATACACTCACATTTTTTACTGGAAGGTATGTGTAATCATTACGTGACTTCCATGCAGGATTCCTCTGGCTTTGGTTGAGGAACGCGTATGTATACGAGTATACAACGAGAGTAATTTCTTAATCATGCTCGGCGAATTATGCACAAAGAGGCAAATCATATTGCAGTACATACACTATAGTATTTATTTTCTTGTTATTGTAGTTATTGAAAACGTCGTCAACATTATAGTGAGTTAGCAGATAAATTTCAATCGCAGGACGATATAAGTAGTATAAATGACATGGCTTGGATTTTTAGCCTAAGCTTCTTGTGCCGTGACTTTCTCATCCTTCACATGGTGCCGGTAAAGGACTGTATAAATACACATGATTCAGTGTTGCATCTATGTACCTGATGTCTATCTTTGTAACCCTGACCGTGTGAAACATGTTTAAGTTGACGCCAGGTTTGCAGCAACCGTGTTTCCTCAAGTTAATTTGTCTGTTTACCATTTTGCCTGTTTTGAGGAATTTGCCGTATGGTCACTACAGAGTCTGATGACGTAAGACATTTTCCGAGTTCAGCACACCATCTACCACCCGATTTCCAGATGCATACACAATTGCAAACCTTGGATGGCCAATTACTAAAAGGCTTTTATATAATTGTTGCTTGTCGTTTTGACGTAGATGCTGTTTTCTCCGATTTTATTTAATTTTAAAGTCCAGCTAACAGACAACACTACAGACATGTAAGAGTAGGTTAAGATTATAAAATGATCTTAGCATTTGTTTAGAAAACTGGAACCTTTCTCTAGAGAAGTTTCTTCCTATCTACGTCAGGCCTCCCAAGGTCAAAATAAAGGTATTAACTACGAAGAACAAAATGTTTATTTCTTTTTGCTGTTCCATGGCGACCACGTAACACATGATAACGGACATAAGCTCCGGACCGCCGTCACGCTCATTTACTGGACCTGCAATTAGAGACTATTACGTACCACGTGAAGCCTTGTTGTTTATGATCTTTAGAGCAACTCATATGTCAGTTCGGTCTCTCACATCGGTTAAATTTTATCTGCTTTCGCAGTGATATTTATAGAGACAGAACTGGCCATCAGTTAGCTTGGAGGGTAGCTGAACAAATGCTGAGATCATTAGAACAACTGAAAACGCAAAAAACGTAGTGGATACATGGGTGAGAGGGCGTCCAGCCTCATTTATCACCAAGCACCACTTGTTCAATTGACGTCATGTGAATCCAGGAAAGCATTCAGGTTGATATAGCGCAATAACAAACTAATAACTGGCAAACATTGAGAGTTTACTAAATAGGGCTTATCAAAATATATTGTGTGAAAGGAAACTATCGTGACAAACAATTAGGTTACCGTACTCTTGATTTTGACGTTTTGAAGGGTGTGCCAATTTTTTCATTTACATAGCTGTGTATGTATTCCGTTTTTATTTTGTTTGCAAATGATGAACACAATCAAATGCTGACATCTCACAAATTCTGTCTTCTCACTACCTTGGCGATTTGGCTGAACGAATTCTACTGCTTAGCAATTCAACATTCACATGTCCTGCTAATATGTTCAGGAAAATATTTTGGGAAATAATCTACACATAATAACATATGCCATAATAAATAAAATTCAATACCTTTTTAAATTGTACTTTAATTCTTTCTCTCAAATGAGTGCAAATGCACTGCATTTTTTTAAATATCATTAGAATTCAAGTAATTCGACCATATGCTGATTTAAAACTGAACAAATAGACGGCCTTCATAACATACGTGCACTATATTTCTATATCATTTTTAAGTTGCGTATTTCCAAACTGCGAGAAACAGACGGATTTCGTTTTATAAATTTGCACCAATAAGTTGCATTTTACAGATATTTATAAAAAACACCAAAGCATTTCACAAAATGTTGCTCGAGTACTCGCATATTAAAAATGTGAAAAAGATGTAGTTGAAAGCAAAATGCAATCGATTATTGTATAGATCCAAGTGAATCAGTGTGGCCAACCTTAGAACAATCTCTTGGGTTCGTGCATCGGTGCAGTGAATCCATAGCAATTCTCAGCGGCATTTCACGCCCCCTCTCTCTTTCTGCTTGTGTGAACACAGCGATTGAGCCATCAATATAATAGCTCAACTTCAGGAAACAATTTTATTTATATTGAGTGTTTGGCATGCTAGCCTGCGGCGACGTTTGAATCTTAATGTCGATGGCGGAGATATAGTATGATTTGTCTCTTTCAAAGTTTGGGATGAACAAATTGAGTAAGGGTGTATACACGAATGATAATTATTTTCCTTTCTAACATTCACAGTTATTCAGCCAGTTTCAAATTACCAATCTTTCGAGTCCGATGCATTTGATAATCACCAGTACGTTGATATCAGTTTACCTGTCGTGAGCATTTCCTTTTAACTCACGAAGATGTCTTGGCAATTCTCTGCATTGAAATCCACTGGATACATTTGAAGCTTCAATCGTCACCAAATAAAACAGGCCAGTTTTATGCAATAGTGTGAATAAGTAACATGAAATATAAATAATTAAATATTGATGAATAAAGGGTATATATCAGACAATTTTAGATGTTATGTGGTGTTTAGACCTAGGAATAAACGAGAAGCCCTCTGATTGATTTGGAAATATTCCCAACGACTGCGGTCAATCGAGATTTTGATCAATTCCTATCAAAATATTATTTTTGCGGTGCAAGTTACCTTGAGAAGCCAGTCGGTTCTCACTCAGCAACGCGATATCAATGTCCAGTCGCGCGAGCACCATGGCGACTAATGCGGTTCGTCGCTTAAGTAGATGATTAATATACTGATCGTGCATTGTACGCACATTCCAGCATTTGAGCTGGAGTGTTTGGCATGCTGGCCTGCGGCGACGTTTGAATCTTGATGTCGGTGGCGGAGATATAATATGATTTGTCTCTTTCAAAGTTTGGGATGAACAAATTGGTTGTGGCGAAATGTGGACATGGACATAAGAATAGGGAGTACTATGGAACCCAAGAAGAAGCTAGCGATCAGTGATGGTTAATGCAGCTAAGACACCCTAGTGTGTGTGCGAGTTGAACTGACACCTACAACAATATTGCTCGAAAAACTACGACAGCCGAGGTTGCTATCTTTTGCACTAGACTTTGCATACGCTGTAGCAGTTCGGGTAATGCGTGTGTAGCAACTGGTCTCAAGGACTAAAATAAAGAGCGATATGAGATGACACAGAACGATATAAAATGCATGAAAATGCAGCAATATGTGCGAATACAAGTAGGGATGCATGAAAAGTAATGTCCTTAGAACCGTGCTAGCCGAATCGTGGTGCGAGCAGAACAGACGCCACCGTGCAGAATTCATAAAAAATGATGAACAATATGAGGTTGCTAACGTTCATACAGTTACGATGTATTCGAAAATAGTAGTAAAATCGCCTTGGAACAGTGATAAATTATCGTTGGTTTGTGCCGTCAATGCCGCCTTTTATATTAGCTGCTAGTAATTCGGGTCAGAAATACGCCAACTCCGCTCCGATTGTCTCTTGTTCGAGAGGCAAGCGGGAAATTCCATGTGTGTTGAACCATCTGCCATTCAGTCGTATGTGACTATTTGTAGTCCACTTGATCATCCATTCTCGGCGTTAGCACACATCGAACATTGCAGCAGTTCCCAGATTGTGACGTTTGTCCAAGCATTTCGATTCGGTTGTCACATCGTGTTGCCGCTGTCCGTGAATCAAAATTAGTGACTCATCGAAATCTTAGGGCGCAGTACAGCGGCACTTGTATTGGCTACATTGTTATTAGATTAAAACCAGCAATAATACACGATGTCACACGAGGTGAAATGTAATATGATCAAGCAGTTCCATAGGGAAAGTAACTAGACACGAAAGGATGTTAGTGCTACTTGTAATGTGCACAAGCGCCATTTCGTCACCTAGGCAGCAGATATAGGTGTCACGCTAGTGAAAATGTCATCAGCCTGCTAGGCATTCCCAGTGTATCCTCCAGTTCTGATAGTACGCTGTGGTGTTGCAGTCCGCGCATTGTCCCAGTGAACCTCAGAAGGAGTGTTCGAGATTGTGTCAAAGTGACTGTGCCACATTTGCGAGATGTCATCAGATTGTGTGCATACGGTGCAAGTCGTAAAGTCCTTCACGGTATTCATTCGCTGCACAGTGGACCTACAAGTGTTTCGAAATTACTTTCACTCAGTCATACAACATGAGATATCAGCTGACATACTTAAGGTCCCTGCATGGAGTGGTCATGCTCACTTGCTGGACTACGTCATTGTAAGCCAACGGGACATGCGTGAATTGTGCATAGCTAAGGCAATACTTGGAACTGAATGTAAAACTTAGCATAATCTGGAGCGCACAAAGTTCCGCATAAATGTCTACAAATCGTAGTAATTTCCAGCGTGTAACAATCGGAGAAAATGCAACGTACGCGCTCTTATTAGTGCCAAAACGAGATAAGCACTGGTGGACGCCCTACGAACCTCCTTTCACGAAGACGACTCCTAGACTTCTCTCAGTGTCCTATGGGACTACTTAAAGAATCAGGTGACCATTGCTAAGTAAGAGACGAATGGTTGCAAAAACTGGAAGCGTCCCGACTGGTTCAACGAAAACAGTATGACGATTAAGCCTTTAGTACGAGTGAAATACGCAACATTCATGGCATCCGAGGTTGAGCCTACCAAAGCCATGAACAGTAATAATTTTGCCAAATTCGAAGGCTGTTAGCTTGAGAGCTGCCTTAGGTGCAATATGAATGTTGGAAAATGCAAGCTGCACAGATGAAGTCCTGAGCTGAAGACCGTCAACAAAATGAGTTCTACGACGCGTTAAAGGCAGTATACTGTGCAGCAAATGGATAATATGCAAGAGTTTGAGACTGGCGTCACATACACACAAACTAATGAGATATTGCAGCTGTAGTACAGATATGTTGACACCCTGCTAAGGGGGACTGGGTCTGCAATATGCGCTCGCCTTCATAGCCAACTGGTGGGTGAACCAACAGACATCAGCGCGCGACTGGTGACTGTACGCCTACTACTCGGAAGAGGTGACTTTACCACTTCTCTCAACACTACGGTCCGAACTTGTGTTATCCTGATGACACGCGTGATCATTTCTACACGCAAATATCCTCCGTGATACCGTCTGGGCCGAAGAGCGGCCGAGTACTTCTCCTGGGTGATTTCAACGTGCCTGATGCATCGGTGTGTACAGATGCTATTGGTCCGGGTAGCGTTGGTCCAGGGAATGCCAAAGCTGATCAGCTGATATCGCTGTGTGCCACTCACGGCCATACGATCGCGAACACTCGGTGTGCAATGAGTACGAGTGACATAGCAACTTTGACGCACCCACGGATTGATTAAGCTCACCTGCTCGACTATGTCGTCGTACTTCAGCGTGATATGCGTAAAGTACGCATAATACACGTACTGCATGTAGTTAAATTTGGGGCTAATCAGAAATTGTTGCGGAGCAATCTGTATGTATATCTGGTTAAATCGATTTATTGTACTCTCACCGTGAATCCGCGTAAATTTACATGTTCTCTCTCAGTACTGTGGAGAAACATATTAATCAGGAGAAGGTGATAACTGCACAACATTCGTGACCAGGTGACAGCTGCTGCAGAGGATAGCATCGGGCGCGCAAACTCTAAGCGGCCTGATTGTTTTGATGAGCAAAATACGGCAATTGGCCCATTGGATTGTGACAAGAATGCCGCATTTGCAGTGTATGTCGCGGACCCCAGTGACTTGAGGAAGGATAGCCAGTTTTGCAAACTTCGACGGCAACTGACTGGAGTGCTCTGTCGCGTTATAGTGCATGGTGAATGGAGAAAGCAAAGCAGTTGGAATGCTACACCGAACGCCGTTAACACAAGGAATTCCTTGACTCATTAAAGGCAGTGTAGGGACCGAGATTGGAGCCGCTGAGGACGCTGCTCGATGGTAGTTCAGGCGCTACCTACACACAGACCTCAGACGTGATACAGATCTGGCAAAAGCACATTGGCTGTCTCTTGAACAACCGTTCTCAGTTCGAATGGCCTACATTGAACGGCCTCAAGCAGCACGTTGTGAAGGCATGTCCGGCGGACACGACGACACTGCATGCGATGCAGAGACCACTTGTTATCTATGAAAAGGCAAGTTTGCCGGTACCGATGAAATCCCGCCTGAACTATTGAAACAGGGCGGATCCGCGTTGGTGACTGCCGTGCACCGCTTGGTGAAAACCGTATGTATTGAGTTGGAGGTGTCGGCTGAGCTGAAGAATGCCCTTGTGCTACCATTGTTTAAGGGCAAAGGGAGGAAGCAATGTTGCACGAATTATCAGGACATCAACTTGCTGAGTTTTGTGTGCAAGGTGCTTGCACGAATCATGCTCAACCGCCTCGTCAGACACGTTGTGGAACCAAACGAAGCAGAATAGTAGTGTGTATTCTGTACTGGTCGCAACGTTATATATATGGTGTTTTCAGCTTCTCAGTTGCAGGAGAATCGCAGAGTACAACACTAGCCGTTGTACGCACATTTTATTTATTTTATTAATGAATTTCGATACTGTGAACCGAGAGGCACTACGGCTATTGTTGAGTTAGTTTGTGTGCCCACGTAAGTTTGCAAGTTTACCGCAATGTTTGCAAACTGGGATGCGGGCGAGGGTGCATCTGAGTGGACAGACTTCAGATGAATATGCAGTTGTTTCGGTTGTGAAGCCATGCTGTGTCTTAGCTCTTGTTCTGTTATATACACATATTCATGAAACGATGTCTTATGCTTTGGATGCTGCTTGTGTTCATCGTGTTCGTGTGTAGCACTGTATCGATAGTGGTTTGCTGAACATCTTCCATTTCGATGCGATAAATCTAGCAAGTGAGACAACCACCTGTATGTTGGTGCTTACTGACGACATTGCGTTTGCACACAGCGCGTATGAGTTGCAGCACATGACTAGTGCTCCAGCTTCGACTGTGTCCAAATTGGGGCCTACCATCCACACATGCAAAATTTTCTGTAAACTTCAGCCTTCATCGAAAGTGCAATTTTTAGTATTGCCGCCAATCAGCATTGTGTTTACTTATTAGAAACCACCTCCCGCTTCTGCTACCTTGCGAGTGTAATGTCAACTGACCAACATGTACACTGTGAACTGCGTATCCGCGTCTCGCGCGCAGCGGTGGCACTTTGGAAGTTAGAGTAGCGAGTGTGGAACAATAAGCAGCTTACGGTTGGGACGACGCTAATGGTGTACAAATCCATGATGCTGTCCGTTCTTCGCTACGACAATGAAACGTGGACTATGTACCGGCGGGATGTGCGATATATCGTACTGTTCCATCAAAAGTGTTTGCAATGGATTCTTCGCATCGCTTGAGGCAGAGTTGCGAACAGGGAAGTGTAGCGCCGAAGTAGAATGTCTGCAGTGGACGGCATACTTTTGCTGAGCCACCTGAGATGGCTTGGTCATGTGAGTCGTATGGATTCAAAACGGATACAGTTGTGTATTTGGAAGCGACATGCGGGGAAACCAAAGCTATGTTACCAGGACATGAACAAATTGAGCCTCTCACGTTCTAACCTTGACTGCAGGTAATGGGAATCAAAGGCGTTTGACTGGCTTGAATGGCGCTATCTGATCACGAAGGCAGTTAACGAGGTTTGAGAGAATGAACACTTGAATGCAGAGAAGTATTGGCTAGTGCAGAAGCGGCAAGCTCCGATGGGTTGTACTCCACCAACATCGAGCGCATATTGCTGTAGCCCATGCGGGCTCGAGTGCATGAGATAATTATATCTAGTGAGCTATGAGCGATGCCGCTCGGGACCAGTACGGAAGCGATGAGGGGTTCTTCAGAGGCCGTAGCCAGAAGCGGCGCAGTGTTTGTATTGACGATGGATTCGATTTACTAACCGCGCGCTTGCAGTCTAAGTCTCTTTATTTCAGGTGGTCGGTTTGCAACTTCGTCCTAATATTTTTCATTTTCATCTTAATGTGTACATGAACCATCTTCTATGAATCGGACACGTTGCTGAATCTAATTGTAGTTGACTTCGATACGAATTTCACTATAGTGGTATTTCATTTTATTATACTTTTTAACGTCTTGGGCGTACGGCGGATTCGTTCTTAACTCACTTATTGCATACGCCCATTCAGTGAATAGTTATGTCAATGTATCAATATGCATTATGCGATTTATTTTCTTTCATTATGTCATTTCAAGTGATTTGCTTTTGCTTGATATACCCGATTTAACTGCGCTTCATATGCACTTCGACAAGGTGCCTATCTCTCTGTTAATAATGACGTCATCCATACAGACCTTAGGAGACATGTGGTCGTTACTGGTGGGGACTTGGTTCACGGTCCTTGTAGTCGCGTTAGGCTCGAAGGGTGGTTTTATTCGCTCAGTGTAGAGCGGAGTGCAGTCCAGCCACCGCTTTGTGATCACTTGATTCCCAAAATACATAATGCTTGTTTTTGACTGTAAAGGAATGTGGGCGGGCTCCATTGATAGCACGTCACTCCCATCCACATGCCTCCCGGTCTTATTACTTCGAGTTTAACCTATATACCATGAGTGTGTTTGGAAGTGTGGATGGTGCATAGCAAGCCAACCATGGTCCCTCTGTAGACGCATGCGTACTATGGCTGAGCACAGTTACAGGCACAAAGGAAACCTTATGCCACAAACCATGTTAACATTATTATAACTGACATAGTCAACAAAATCCAAGGTGATTAGCCGTTAAAGGAAAGTTATCGCGTCATATTGGTAGTGCAAATATAGTTGAAGATGAGCAACACACTTCAGCTTCTATGCCGATGGAAGAAATGAAATGATTGACAAAATATAACAAACCATTTTAGTTTGGTTTTCACAGGCCCATTTTGCTTTTTCTGTCATTTTTAATGTTTATAGCATTAAAACAATTGAACCAATACAATTCCCTACACCATTATTCCACTGATTCCAGTTGCTGACCATATCTTCAAGAATGTTAGGGTAGTGACACTCCAAATTATTGGGTCCCAATCCTGGAAGATATACGGAGCCAACAGCTGCTAGACACGAATTCAGAGTTTTTATGTGCTGCCGACATGTAGAGGGCTGACCACCAAGCTTTCGCCTCCATCCAGGTCCTTGACAAGCCAATGGAGCGCGACTCGGTAGACGCGCAAGTGGCATGCATAAGACGTGACCGAGCCATCTCAACTGGTGCAACAAAACCAGTTCGTTGAAGGGAATACTCGCATTTCTTAAGATGCGTAGCCCTAATGTCATTACTGTTAAATCAAATTTGCCGCCAAACACGCGCAATCCACTTTAAGCAATTGTTATCCAATGTGGACAGACGACGCACATCTTCCACGCCATTCGGCTACAAATCGCTTCCACACAACAAAACTGAGCAAACAGGTACGCTGTAAACGCGGACACTTAGCAGTAAGGTTCTAGTTGTCACCTTCGAAGGTGAGCACGCGGGCAGGTGAACCCAATACGTGAGCAGTAATTTACACTTCAATGGGAATATCCCTTGCCTTACGTAGATGCTTCAAAAGCAAAACGATCAATAATGAGTTGAATAATCTGAGGTTTGTCATCAAGTAAGGCCATATTATCAGCATAATATAACTCGGTCTCAAGCTCACTCGGTAGAAGGTCTAGACCAAAATGTTGGAAACATTCTAGAGTCCTCGACTGAGCTTATCCGATTGGTAAGTTGAACAGGAATGGGGACATAAGGCAACCCTGTCGCACACCGCTATTGACAGCAGATTGATAGAAAAGCTTGCCGTCTACCCGCAATCGGTCGGATGTATAAAGTTAAACTGTTCGTAACATGGCGGTATATATGTCTGGCACACCGTTCTTCAGTAAACAAAGTCATACAACAAGCCTATCATCGGAGTCAAAAGTGGCACATTTGTCAATAGTTTACTTGTGATAAATGTGGCGATTTTCTAGGAGCTGTTGGAGCGTGAAGATTTGTTGCACACGGCTGGGAAGGAAACCAGGTTGGTTTTAACGGTAGAAGATTTCAATTAATGGGATAGCCTACGGAGCAGAATGTATGCCAATACCTTGGAGGCAGCCGAAATAGGATTAATCCCTCGATAAATTACAGGCGAAGTGCGATCGCCATTGTTGAAATTCGGGACAATAAATGATTCGCCTCAAAAGGAAGGTACTTTCTCTTCATGCCAGGTTTTTTGCGAACAGCAAGGTAAGCTGGATAATCACCGCCACTCCGCCGTACTTGAATTGCTCCAGAGGAAGTTCTTCTATGCCGGCAGCTTTGAAACGCTTCAAGCATCGAATCTCGACGCAGGCATCCGTTTCGCTGCGTGGATTCAGTGAGACGAGCGAGGGTGATAAACTAGGTGTATTGCATATACAAATGGACGATGAAGTCTAGCTGAACTGCGAGTGAAAGTGCTCTACCTAGCAGGTCATATGCCTCTGTTAAGTGATGATCAAAGAATCATCCACCTCGCAATTACCAAAATGACGCCAGTCTACTTGACACCAGTGGTGTGAATGTGTTGCAAAGCCTGCGAATTTGCCAAAAATGGCAGCGGTCTCCATCTCTAAAGCACACTCAAACTACCATGCCTTGCGATCCCTACGTAGGCTTTGCTTAAGCGGCCGGTTGCCAGAACGGTGCCGCTAGTTACAATCTGATTCCGCAGGTATATCTTTGCGGCGTTTGAGCAACACAGAACGAGAAGGGATCCAAGCATTTAAGCGGCTGCAGCTTGACTGTCCGGAAATGGTCATCGCTTTCTGTATAAAAGTCAAGCTTTGCTCCACGACTGAGTGCGCATGCTAGTGAAGAGTGAAAGATCGCCTGGACAGAGGAATCAATTAATATGATTCCATCTAGCATGCGGTTTTTCGTGTTTCGGGACCCCTTAACCATATACAGATTGCCAAGCAGATCAACGGATGATCTGAATCAGCGGGGAGGAACCAAATGAACCTGCAATCCAGTAAGCTGCCACGGCATCTAAAGCAAATTGCCGTGTGATAAATTTGAGACCACGGTTGTTTTGGCGAAGGGGAAACCAAGTTACTGAGCTCTTCTTCGTACGCTTAAAATTAGTTCTCGAGAGAATGAGATGGTTGTTTTCGCACTCGTTGTGAAGTTAAAATTTTATTCTTCCGCAAGGCATTGTATCCTAATACTGTTTTGCCTTATCTATCACATTTCTGTCCGTCTAGTACAGAACATCCACAACCACCTAATTTTGCAACAGAGTTGAAAGTATACATGTCAAAACACTGTTACGCACCTCCGCTCTCAACCAGTACAAGTTCTTACGTTCCCTCTGACCTAATACATTGCGCTAATGTTTTCATACGTTCAGGACGTTTGCGCGAACCCCTTCCATCACCGTACGATAGAGCCTACCGAGTCATTTCTCGCGGTCCTAAGCATTTCACTGTTCGACTCCCAACTCGGACCGACACAGTGAGTATAGACCGTCTCAAGCCCGCACATTTCGAAGCTGCAGTCAATCCCTCGAATCCCACCACTACGAAATCGCAATCACCAGTCGCGCCACCGAACTACGTCACACGTTTCGGTCGTGAAGTTACGAGTCCCGACCGATTCAGACCACTTTGACTCTTCGCAAGAGAGGAGTATTTGTAGCATCCGCACACAAGCACGCACGTATGCACGCGCAGACGGGACGTGCAAGCTTGGCCGATACAAGGTCACTGGAACTTATCGACTCATGTGAGACTTGAAATGACCCACAGCATAAGCATCACGTGCACCACGGCCGAGGAACGCCAACGGGGCTGACTACATGCTATACGAATGTACTGCGCCTTGGGCCCTACCGTGATACATTGTTAAATTGTGTCAATCTATTGTCACTTTTGACAATCTATTTCCTAAATAATCTCGGCGTTTTCACTATTATTTGTAGGGTCGCTTATTACGTAATAATATGCAACCGTATTTTCCTATAATACCCCAACATCTACAATGCCTGGAGCAAACTTGTTAGTTACAGGTAGGGTTTTACCCCAGCGATCTAATACTTCCTAGGAGGACGACCACCTCCAATTCGAAGAAAGAGCATTTTGCCTGCATTTTGGGCAGCAACAGTAAATATGTCAAGGTGCAAGAGCTATCAAAGGCTTACTGAATAGCTCCGAAACCCTCAAGAACATCAATAAATACCCACAGCTAAAAGTCAGCAGCAAATATCAGCCTTGTGGTATCTCATTCGCATAAATACAGAAACACAGCGGTTAAAGCACTAAACCCTGGTTTACGTCACTAAGCGCGTTTTGCCTAAAGTATAGGCCGCGGCATACAATTAAAACTTTCTCTACCATACAAACTTATTCTAGAAGTAAGAGGCGCGACCAGATGGACCGTAAGAACTCAGCTATCTCGCAGGGCTCAACTAGGGTACGGGGTCAAATGCCTTTGAAAACACGTCAAATTTGTGGCCGTTATCTGCAGTATCCACTCAACTTTCGCGAGCTAACTATCGAATCGTCAGGTAAAACTATCCCTTCCGGGATCCGTGTTTTTCATTAATAAGTATATTAAATCCACTCAGTTGCGGCTCTAGACAAGCTTTCACCAGTTTCTTAACAATTTGATTATTTCACTCTTCAATCTATCTGGCGTGTAGTTTTCAGACAGACACCTGTCCTACTTTAAATATAGGATAGGTTACAGCTTCCCTCCATTCAGTAATTAATGCACAGTCTTAAAGCAATTTCTGAAACAACATTACGATCGATCGACTTAGTTCCGAAGCCAACTTATGTAACAATTTAGGATGAAGTAACTCAGATCCAAATGACTTAGAATGACAACCTATTGCAGCGGCCTAATTCCATCACCGTTAATATGAATTCTGATGGACCCGAACTCTCTTGGCTTCTGCATACCAGCTCAACCCCTGTCAACTGGTTTTCCATTACAACCACCGCCACATATTTCTCTTAGATTACACATGCTTTGTCCTAGTTTGTTTGATCATGAGTACCGTCGTCAAGCATCATTGCTGGAATTGACGTTTTCAAACCGCAGCATCGTTTGACATAAATAGGAACCTTTTTAGATTACAGGATGCTTCGTTTGCTAATTCCTTTTCGAAAATGAGCTCAGCATTTTTAAGTGTTACTTACACCCACTTATAATGTTGCGGTACCTGTCACAAATACCAGTAGATAGCGCGCTGTTGTAAGTCCGCCACACTTTAGAACTCGTTGTAAGCAGATGTCTTCCAGTGAAATCTATCAAGGGCGGCCTTGTTCCTGCCACATTTTTCTTGTGCCTGAGACGAAAGGAGCAGCGATCTCTGTTAGGTAACGCTTACATTTATCTTAGGCAAGTTGGGCAGTATAGTCTTCCGGGATCTCACATTGGAAACCCGAAGCCATGGTTCACTTTGTTTGATAGTCTGCGTGTCATCTGTTCAGGCGAGATGCAGCAGTACTCTAGTAGCGCCTAGACAGAGTAATTCTGAAGCGTAAAATAACCTACTCACTAAATCCCAGTGGCGGACCTTATATAATGTCACCAACGAAAGCGTGTGACTTTGCAAACACGAGGTCTAATATTGACGGCAATTGGGTGCCCATGTACCTGGTGTAGAGGTCCACGAACTAATACAGCACCTTAAATGAAGCGTGCGTGTAATAACGTCTGCGACAAATGTACCTGACGCTGAGTTGCAAGAAAGATATGCCCAGCAAATTTCCGGGAGTTTGATGTCGTCTAGCACCTAAGAGCGCATTAGTTCAAGCACGTATTTGGAAAAACTCCCAGGTCTTTCATGCACAAGTATAAATGTAACTTGAGCCACGGGTGTCCTATTCAAAGCCGACAGAGATTATGCATTTTTCTATGCCGACTGAAACAAGAAAGTCTTCAAAACGTAAATTGTACAGCTCACATAAAGAGCGGCGCCTCCTCCCTGTCGGCTAACGGTGCAATCGCAACTGAATAGTTAGCGGCCAGATAAATGTACATTACCATCCGTGATGTCCTGAGAGAGCCACGTTTCCGTCAATGCAAGTATGTCGGGATGATGAACATATACCATCGGACCAAACCCTTACGCCTTATTCCGTAGGCTGCGCAGAATGCTTATTACTATCTGAAGCTAATCGTGATTTTCGGACCAAGGTCATGCACAACCAGAACGGGCACTGGTTGGGCAGAATAGGAACGCCGGCTGACCACCCAAAACCCACTAACTTTAGAACTTGTTCACCTAAAGCTCGTTTGCTTTTGTGGTTCCTGATGACCTCCTTTAGCTTTTACCTGTTTGCTCCTCAAATGAGACAGCTACGTCAGCGTAAGCTATTTGCTCCATTTTCATATCTAATTTTATTTGGTCTTATATTCAACTCAAAGGCTTAAGAATACATTTAGTATGCCTTTTGTCCTTGAAGACGGGAACAGGCGCGCGTGACACCTCTGCGCTTTGTGTACATTAGAGTTAAACGTCAGAACACACCTTATCAGCGAGAGCCTAGTTTTCTAGCACCAACTGACAAATAGTGATTGTTGGGATTTTCTTTTGACAACCGTCAGGTGGCTTGAAAATTGTTGACGTTTAGCTTATTTATGATGCAAAGATAAAGACAGCCACTTGTTTAGCCTAGTGTATACGGGTTTTCGTGGCTCTTGCGCTTAGCTCTATTGGACCGTAAAACCAGACTTTCGGCGTCAAGCAAGATAGTTTTAGATATGACGTCCTAATAGGCTTCCTTTACATGATCCGCAGACAGCTGAACCGATGACACAATGGTTCGTGTCACAAGATTATCTCTAGTGTAAAGGAACCAATATGAGTTATTGAAGACCGAAAGTGTCGTCTTGAGCAGATTAACTCAGCTGTGAACATCTGATACCAACGAGAATGAAGGCACTACAGTTCGCAGCCGGGCATCAATAGATTTGTCTCTTTCCATAGAGTCTGGGCAGCCTAGCTTTTGTTTTGACCAACTGAAAGAAGCCTGTCGCTGAAGTCCAGTTTTGTGTACTGCTCAGTATTCAAATCCGTACATAGCTGATGGCACCAACATTTGCAGACATCGCACAGCACGCCGCCGTTACAGGCATATTGCAATTTGATCAACCACAACCTGCTCTATTCTCAGAAACCATAACTCCAGGAACAAAAACTGCCTTGGTGCATTGAGAGACCTACATTGTGCAAAGCAGAATGGAATAAATGGATGTATACTATAGTGAAACGACCGCAATAGTAAAACTAAAAGAGGGTGCAAAACGGCCTTAAAAAAGGGATCAGTCTGAAAGATTATTTGTGTGCGCCAAAGGCTTTTGGTCCTGTGCCCCTGTAAGCGATCCAAAGTACCTTGGATTAAAGAAAATTTGGCAATAGTCAAATGTTGTTTCAAGTGTTTATTCACACGCATTTTTATGTGTGGCTTTCAAATTTATCCGTGCTCCACGTTCCAACTTCAAGGAATTACCAACACTTACGTATTCAACGATACCAGTTAAAACCTATTGAATTACCCACCTACTTCTCTATCTACCATTAGTGTCATTACTATTCATGCTTGTGAAATTTTGAAATCGTTACGCGTTTCGGCGCATGTGATGGACAGATATAGATTTAATCGAAGCACAGTGAGTAAAACCTGCTGAAAACCTAAAATATTTGCAAAGAAGCATCTTGTTGAATGGAGGGTTGCTCTGCGGAAGCAAAGCTGTCGAGTATAAACCTGCCCGTTTTTCATGGCAACAATGTCCGCTCACTTCTTGGAAAATGCTTGACCTTAACATCAACATCTGCTGTCGCGTACACTTGCGGCTAGCACTAACAATGCTACCGATCACCAGGCTCCACAAATATGCGGATACGTTATTGTAGCAGTCGACGATTTTATATTTCACCTTACTGATCAGCCATTAATGTTCCGCAACCGGCGTTGTTGTGCCTTCAATATTATTAATGCTTTCTGATGCACATTAGTGAAGAAACTATTTTGCTAATCGTCGCAACGTTTGGACTGCCTAGTTCTAATTTGCGCGCCAATATATATGGGTAGATACAGCTCAATTTTGCTAGACAACTTTTATGTATCCCGCGGTATTCTAAGCTTAGAAGCAAACAAATATTTCAATGAATTCAGGGCTGCTGTCATTGTATAAAATGACCACACCCAGTGCACATTTGTTGGTGATTTCAATAGGTTTAACAAAACATTCTTCAAAACACATGGACTAAAGAACATGGTGAAATGTTCCACCAGGTAAGAAACAACCAAGAACATAGTGTTTGTTAACAACCTGAAGAAATGCGAGGTCAATACTCAGGCCCAACTTGGAAGCTCTGATCTTTCGATGTTCAAGCGATCTATTATCTACAGTATGACGAACTAAAAGGAAAGCACATAATGTAAATAATGTAAACTCAAACGGACTATCAAATTACCCAAACGTAGCACAATTGAAAGAAATGCTTGCTTCTATTGATTTTAGTTTAATTTTCAATGCAGACATATCAAAAATTGTAATTGTATGACATCTGAACTTCCATTTTCCTTTCTGTATTCCGATGTAAATTTTTCATCGTGCTGGTTGGTTCTCCTCACTACCGCGGAAGCAGCTGCGTCGACTTAAGTAGCAAAATATCGCAGTTATAAATCGTAATTCGATGAAGTTTCTTTAGCTAAGTATGCAGAGGAAAACCACCAACAAAATCAGACCAAATTCCAGCCAATTATTATAAACAATAATTGCCATGAGATTGAGCAGATAATGTAACAATTTAGTGGAGTCGCTCGTATGAGCTAGGAAATAGACGCAGAAGATTTTAATCTCAAATTCAGCTACTCCAGCATAGACTCACTCCCCAACTCTTCATCTGAGCAACTATGGTGGCCAACAGGAGTTTTGCCTATTTAAGTCAAGTCAAGTTAAAATTACATTTATAAGCCATAGCGGTTCATTTTCAACATTAACACCACAGCGAACAACTGGATGATTATATCAATCAATAAACTTGTGCAGCAAGAAAAATGGGAAATATGTACAATAGTTACGACAACAACCGCTCGCTTAGCATGTTAGTAGACTTCTTTGGCTTAACAAAGAAATGTGAGAGATAAAGAAAACAGAATTAGGAAACAGTGACGTGCAGGAGAATAAAATGTTTAACTTGCAACAAGTAGAAGAGAAGAAAATTTTTTTTGAAAGATCATTATGAAGTGGATAAAAATGTTCAGTTAGTAACTTAAAATACATCATTGCAGGCATCAAGATTTATAGAAATTATCAAATCAACTAACGAATCTTTAGATCAGCCGCTGCATCTAGAAATGTGCTGTATAAATCGCATGAATAGTATATAGTTTTGCTGAAGCAATCTAGAAAAATCATAGGAGAGAGGTATAAGCAATGAAAAATAATGCAAGCGGTCACCAACTTGGATAATAATGTAGAAGATTTCTAATGCAACTGAAGTCTTAAGGCATAAAATTATAGCTTTCTGGATTGTTGAAAAGTTGTACAGACTTGCGTGCATTAATAAAGGATCTCTGAGTAAAAGACGCTGCGCTACTTTACGGCGGAAAAGCTGGGTAGGGGACCTTCAATCAAAGTGAGGCTGGAGAGATATATATGAGGGACTCCTATATGTTGCCATGGAAAAATAAATACCACATCCCTGTAGTTAGAAGCATTCACCATAAGATATCTCGGTGAAGACCCTTTCAACTGGTATTTTAACCTGCATAAATTGATGATGGATCCTGTATATTGGTATCCATATATGCCATTGCAACATCCTCATCATATTTCCACCGTAAAATGTGGTTTCATACGGAAATGTTCAAAATGCAAAGAAAATAGAAAAGCTGTGCTTTCGCACCCTGGAAAACACTAGAGTGCGCACGGAGGATAGAAGATGTCTAGCGGTTCAACTTAGTATATTAGTTACCATTCGTAAATAGCCACGCAAGAGATTATACATTCCAGGTTGAAGTCTATTATCGGATATTATTTGCTAATAGCATGGACCTATCCAGGCTTCCAATGGCATTCTCGGGCGTTCAAGGAAGTTCGTATGTATTTATATTTTACATGCCAGTTTGAAGCTATAAATTGAGCTATATATATCATTGCATCTAATGTGAAGCAATAAGCCCTATACGAACAATTGTTGATATCCTCCTCAGAAGCGTCTGAACAAATCCGAGTTTAATATTATTTGCAATAATTTTAGAAGCACAGATGTACATGCAATATGTCTATACTTTTTGTAACCCATTTTGAGCAATAAATTATGCTGTTCGTTCTTCTAATATCAGGAATCACACTATTAGGGAGGCTTGTACTATAGAAACGTGTTAATAGCAGTGTGAAAGAAACTGCACACTTTTTCAAAGCTAATAGTGGGACAGCATTCATGCCAAAGGCATTAGTTGACTTTAATAATTTGGATTTGTGTCTAACGTTGCTTTGATTGAATAGCACAACTGGACTTGAGTAAATGTTGGAGAACAAGGAAGCCGAAATTATTGCGGCGTAACTGAACTCAAAAGTTAGTTTTTCCACATCAGTTTTACCGCTCCGGCTACAAAATTTCTTATCATAGAGCTGCTTTAAAAGCCTTCATAGATCTCTACAGTTGTATTTGCTAGAACAGCTTTGATGTATTAGTGGTTTAGCGTTTATACCACGAAATTCAATGCTTTGTTTAGAATTTTGACATGCGTTGCATTATTGCATTTGAAAGCCCATTATTCATGCTTACGGAGCCGCTTTGCTTGTAATGATGTATTTCTATCCGCACTTCGGTAGATCTTTTTCCCAGTGCAAGATATGTCAAAGCAATATTTGATGTAGCTTTTAAGGTGGTCACTTTGAAGCGACAAGTCCTTGTAGTTAAAGACCGAAAAGAATTTAAGAAAATATCTCTCAAACCTATGGATTTTTCCGAAGGAATAAATTCGCCTTTTGATGCTCTACTAAAGATGTCCGGTCAGTGTTATGAACTTAGCTTTACTGTATACGACTGCACAATTTTTAAAATACAATAGTCCGAGCTGCTAAAATTTGCACGTTATTACATGGAAAACAACTGTCTTTTATTTGTGTACATAGCGACCAACTAGTCATCTTGTCTGGTCGAAAACAGTCACTAAGTCTACCAATCCATGTGTCTTCAGAAATGCCGTATCCTTTCTAATAAACCTTATTGACCCATATGTGAAAGGAGCAATTTATGCTTTCCTAATGACGATTGATTGAAAACCACTTTAGAAATGCGGTTTGAACTCTACGAAATGGCAGCTACAGAGAAATCGTTTAGTATGGGAATAGTACGATTCCTGAGTTGCGCCAACGTCGATTAACGTGCTACGACACCACCAGCACCACAAAAGTCGAGCTTTCCATAGCACTAATATCTAAGGGGAAATATTCATCTAGATGAATAATCCATATTTTCAATATGCACATGCAACCAAGTTACTTGTAACATAATTATTCCGGTATTAACTACCCATTTGCTTTCATAATGGCAATGTGTTCACTGATGTTATCAAGAACCGCGTGCATATTCCTAGAGAGTAAAGATATTTTTGACAAAACAACAACTGAGATCAGCCTACCAGCCAGCTGGAAGTTTTCGTTTCATTCCAAAACATATATAATTATTATTTGGTTAATGTTCCTGACTTTATAACCGTATTCGATGAAGTAAAGTTTTATACAAATAAAGTCTAATTATTCAAATAGTTAATAAATATGGGCATCTTTAATGCTTGCTCTGAAAAACAAAATTATCTACAAATACCACTATAATAAAGAATCCGCAGTCTGTAATATAAAATAATCTTATAACAAAAACAATAACGGCAGCAATTGACAAACCCGCCATGTGCTATCAGTGAATTGACGTTTGGGAGATTTGAGTGTCAGCTTTTACACATTTGATTAGAAACGCGAAATTTCCCTATTCCTGCCAAAGGCAGCTTCATTATTCGAGTTTCGTTCCCCTAGTTTCTTCATGCATTTATCTTCATTTTTCAACTGAACTTCCTTAATATGTTCCAGTTATTGCTCTTCCTATAATTTGCTTACCTCATTAGACGGCCACAGCAAGAAATGCTAAAACAGGAAACGTAGGCGTTAGTTAATCGGTCAGGATGAGAAACGCGTGTTCCGTTTTAGATTCATCAAGAATCCCGAGCACTTCAAATATACCTGGTTCAACAGTACACTCAATAGGGAACATTTATAGGGTTCTCATATGGTACCAATACCACCTGAACTTAACTCGCCGTAAATTTTATATCTAAGTCAGCGAAACGCAACATATTTGGTTTACAATCGCGCACATAAAGCAAAGACGGAACATAATTCAATACAAAAAAATACGGTTACAAGTAACGTAGTAACATTGCAACAATATACCTGCTTATGGACGAACTTAAAGCGGATTTTCCGACCTAATGCTGAACAACATTGCAAAGTCCACGATATTATCAACAAATTTGCCTTCTAAAACGCTGTCATTTTTCTATTTAACTTACTTTTCAAGTGCCCACCTAAACACCTAATTTTTTCATTGGTATTTAAAAGAGAATTGCCATATATAACAATTTAAAAACTGGTGTCGCACATATCTAGAAAAGCATACTATATGAATTGTCTCGCACCCCTATCTAACTCCAGTGGTCTAACTCTGCGTATGTTGCTTTTGTTAATTATTGGTAGACACCGTGTTACCTTACGATCGTTTTTTCCAGCTGCTTCATTATTTTTGCCGTATATAAATTTTCTTTAAATTTCCGCATTTGCCCTAGTGTCTTTGGTTTAACAAGAGTATAACTTTGAATAATAATACAACTGCTTCCAACTACGCAAGAGAGAATTCAACGGGAACTATCTTAAATGAGTAGCCGTTTCTAACAAGACATTTTATATAAATCATAATATGTCTTACCTAATCCAAACACATTGGAGTTCTCTCGTTATAGATAATGTACCTTAACCACATTATGTAATCCATGTTGCAATATTTAAGAAATTACTTTGAAATACTTCTAATTGGATGAAACTTCGTGCTAAACCAACCATTTATTCTTTCACATGTCAGATAGGGGTATGAATTACCAATCGAAACTGTGTTTCTTGTATAAGTACATTATTCAAATTGCTTGTAATCACATGCAATTAGCTATTTACCTGTGCGCTTAGAATTCCACGCACCTAAGAAATTATACAATTACAAATATAGTTAAATATATGGTGTCGGTTAATAGAAATTCTTCTCTTGGTTTTATTTACTGTTGTTTTTTGCGGTAGAGCCATTTGCGATTTGATAAAAAACCAAGGAACCCAGAAATATGTGTGCCGAAACATATTGTGCCCAAGAAATAGGCGCTCCTCGGTTAAAGCGTAAAAGTCAAGGCGTTTTGCAAATTGCACATGACATAAACTGACACAAAACGGTGAAACCAGAGAAGGAGGATGTTCATATTGTACTCCGCACAAACAAAAAGATTGTTAAGAGAGTAACCACATTTAGATACAGTGACATATAAAGAACGAATTTTTACCGCCTGTTCAATCCAAAATTAATAACCTAAAGATTAAGTTTTATGAGGTAATTACGCGATATTTGCTTTATACTTCTGCCCAAATCCAAAGATTGATGACGAAATTATCAGGTTTATTGACCAGGTACTGCGGTAAACAGCAGCATATATCGGTAGGACAAAATTGCTCGACCACGACGATAATTTGTACTGACGCATAACGCCACTGAATTTTTTAATAAAAATATTCGAACAATTCGGATATAAATCAAACTTTCCAGCATGTAATTTTCCGCTTTGCAAGTTCACATATAAAGAAGAAGAAACCTCAGTGGGTCTTGACTTCTTGCTTGATATCGGTGTCTCTGAAAATATGCGTTCCGTAGTTGTCGCATCTCACCTTCTTCATTGGCATATCCTGCAAATCTCAAAACGCTCTAATATATTGTAAGCTAGCAAACGCTAGCAGCTCATAAACTAACATGTTGGATTTGAAAGATATATCTAAAATTCTTGGCCTTAGTCTCAAAATACACTTGAATATTTTGCGGAATTTTTGTAATAATTCTGATGTCAAATATAATCAGGAGCTCACTATATTCAACACATTAATAATCGTGGGTCTTTCCCTAAAAGCACTATGCGCAGCCATCCGAAAATGAACAGTGCTTGTAAATTCTACTGGAGTCCACGATCCGCCATCTGTTATACGAGAAAAACATAGGAGAGGCAGAAACGAATGGTACGGTCTCATGTTTTTCGCGGTAAACGTTATCTTCAAGAAGGATGCCGTTGTCAGAATTTTGACCAACATTGGTACTATGAACTTTCACTGAATATAGACAGTGAAAACGTCACCATACTGTAGACATACATGTTATAAAAGGCGCTGTATGTTACCTTTAAACCTCAAGTGTTGTTCCACTTCTTTGTGCCAAAAATTCCCTAAATTCTTATTCTCAAATTAAAACGTCACTTAGAATTTGTTTACTAAATTTTCACACTAGTGATGCTTGACAATTTACATCAAGCTGGAAGCGCCCATCTTGGTGCTTTCCAGAATTGCGTTTGGCCAGAAATTTAGCGGTTTCTGAATATTGAATCAATAAGTCCCGAGTAAACTTTTGGCCAGAAATTTAACACAAGCGTGCCGCACGATTTTATTCCGAAAATATGTATCTGCATATTTTCACGTGCGAACTACAGACGTGTGGAATTATAGCATCATAAATAAGCGCAGTTAAAATGTAGAATTGTCCAAACTGTACACACCTACATTCATGTCGACTTGTCTAATGTTCCCGGCCTGCTACCATGCATTTATGACCCTGGTCATGCTGTGGTAGCAGACGGGGAACAGATGACAAGGTGACTTGAATGTAAGTGTGCACAGTTTGGTAATTCGCCATTTTAACTGTGCTGCTTTAATGATGCTATAATTTCACACATCTGTAGTGCGCATATGAAAATAAGCAGCAAAAATTTTCCCGAATTAAATGCAATGGTACGCATGTGTTAACTGTTATATTAGAAGGTTTCTGAATAGGCAGAAAACGAATCGGTGTATTGCAAAATTTGTGACCGCCTAGGAGCTCCTTGGTAGCTTAAGGCATCGGACATTTTTACTTATAACATATAATGTCGGAGCAAAATGGCTTGGTAAATACAAAGAGGAATCAGAAGATTCGGAAACACAAAAGTATTTATTGATAAAATCTGCGAACTTCACAGTTTACGGAATAGATGTTACTTGATAGGTGCAATGCTTAGCGCATCATGCGATCATTACCAATGCGCGGTGACAGAATTTCGCAAGGAAATTATGGCCATTGTTATGTTATCCTCATCGTGTTTGCTTCGGCTGTTCGTAAGATTTGTTTCCTAAAGACTATAGATTGCAATGGTATAAAAAATGAAATATTATTAAGCAAAAGCGGATGTAATTTAATGTTCGCTTTCCATTAGATGTTATAGGGTGCAACTTTTGGACCGAATGACGATGCCTTTCTCCAAAGCCGCTGGGCAGTGTTTCGCCATGCTGTTTGACAGGCGCATGGTTTTGTGTTCCGCATACCCCGCATCACTGACGCAACTAAAAATATATATAATTGGGAAGTGACCAAAAATATATCTTTGACACATTGACCGTAAATGCAGCGGTTTCTCCAAGGAGCTATGGGCAGTCGGCCTGAAAGTTTCAAGCCAATGCAAGGAAAATGTTTCTGGTCAGCATATCTGTAGCAACATTGCTTTTTAAGGGAACTGATATTAACACGTCGCTCTTAAGGTTAACTGTAATAAGTTTACGGACACGACGAAACAGTGTATGCTATTTCATGTAGTTTGTTTTGCAAAAGCTTTCTTGCAGCGTTTGAAAATATTATGTTTTTCGTACTCTATTTTGTCTTGAATGCAATGTGTCATAGAAAGTGACACAGTGGAGATAATAATATATCAGGTGGTTCATTTCACTCGGCAATGAAACCTAAATGTCTACCTGTTATGCTATGTATTGTAAAAAAAGAATACTATCTAACCTTTTTTCTGATTGGCATCTGCTGTTATTGCAAAGCTCTATAACCCCTCTCGGACATTATCTATACTGTATCGGAAGCTGCTGCTCCGATTTCAGTAAAGAGCGTTTAGAGAAATTTACTCCATTACAAGGGGTCTCCTGGTGTTCGTAACAAAATGTGCTAAGTCTCCTTTACTTAGTGTACGCCAAGCTATCCTAGAGACTGTACCATCGAACCACTGCTTAGAAAAGAATTCTACAAAAATGGATATTTCACTTACTCCTCGGTTGCCTAGAGGATACAAGAAAAATTGTGCTTCTAACGTAGCTGTCCCAAACTTACTTGATTCAAACTCTTGCGTTGACAGACTGTAGCTCAAGGTACGTTGCAGATATATGATTCTGCCTCATTGGGTCTATAACATCATCAAATTAAAATAAAGTAATCAAACGCTATGTGTTTTCGTGTGTATGACGGTTTGTTCTGCCCTGTAAACCGCGAAATGCTGCTAAAAGTTTTACTCATTCAAGGAATACATCCAACGATCATGCATTTGTTGAATGTCAAGTCGTCAGTTCAAAATACTACGAGCTTTATGTACTCAAATTAGCGCATTGCAGAATGTTACCTTAAAAATATTTAACATACCAAAGGATTACCAACCAAAATACTAACATTTAATTAAGTAGCAAAATAAGAAGAATACATGCTGCTGACTGGAGTTCTGATCGAAAGACCGAGCAATGATTTCAGTATGCATTGATAAATCTTCTGGGTTTGAGTCCAACCCAAAACGGCTAAATTTTCTCTGAAATCGCTCTTTATAGTTCGTCTCATTTTTTTTAAATTTTGTGTCCAAAGACGATTAATCGAGGATAGTGTGCGATATCCGCGTTCATATCCAAAAGCTAGATAGAGTAGATTAGTCGATTTGAATATGGAACTTGGTTGAACAAACTATTCGTCAGCTTTTACTTGCAAAACGGATATATCTCAGTAGATAATGCAAACTATACTGTTTGGAAGGACATAGGTTAAATGACTCAGGGGCAGATAATCGTTCACACCAACCACCAACCATTGTCTTATTCATAGAGAAATTTTCTCGACTAATGAATTTCTACCTACACCAGTTGTGTTATAAGCTAACGTCTACAGGCGTCTGCTGAGCAAAGCAATGCCTACTCACCTTGTAAACAAAGTGCCGCAGTTGTACTTCGGTAATAACGCTCTCTGTGGAATGCTGCTCCCTACATCTGTCTCTTAGACAAGACAGACAATTGTTACCCCACATTGCAATGGCAATTGTCGCAGACGCCTTCCGTCACCTCACTCGCAATACCATCACAAAGTCTTGACGTTAATGGACCCGATCATTAGTGTCATGCATCGGTGAATATTTTACTGTCCGGACGCAGTGTAGTTGAATGCCCCATTCAATCACCAGCCTTGGTATCTAGTCCTAATCCTTAGGCTAAAACACTACCAAATTAACCTAAGATCACTATTTTTCTGTTGCATCGCCATGTTTGCAGACCCCGTCATTAGAGCCGTGCGCGTCAATGCATTTACTTACACTGTAATCAAATTACGACACCTGAAATCCACACTCAGTCAAACTGCATAAGTTTGGACGAGCTTCTGTCCATATCTGTGTGGAACTAGGTGCTTGTAGCCAACGCGTCTCCCAGAATATCCTCGACCCATATTATCCATGCAAAGGTTATTACATTTAACCACATCGGCAGAATTGGATTAGCTCAATTCCTAGGACAATGCAAGCACGGTACTTTGAAAGGAACGTGACAAGTTTCAGATAGGTTAAAGTACAGTTGCCTTACTTATGCAAATCAGAACATACAGAGAAAACAAATTGCTACATGAATGCAATCTATCGAGTAGGTTGTAGACAATTTGCTTTGTGATGATTTTTGCGCACATTAATGAAAAGAATTTATCGATCGGATTGCTGCAAACTTCTAATTCGGTTAACTTTCGATCAATTTCATTCCCAGCTGATTGGAAGCAAAGCTTCCATTGCTACTAGTTAAGATGCCGGTGCATAAACCGCGTGAATTGATTACTGTTTTATTCTTTATTATTAAGAGTGATCTTCTGGTTATGTAAATTGGTCTTCTATAACTTGAAATTTTGTAGTTTTGATCGTACGATTTAAACTAGCAACGACTAAATAATTCAGTTTTCGATGATGATCGAGGGAAGTGAGGGAAATATGAAATATTAAGTTATGTGAAATGCATCTAAAAGACCCTTCCATCAGAAGTTATTAATAGAGTGCGAAACGAGAGTACTTTGTGGAGAGTGACAAATGTTACCGAAGAAAAGTTTTGTACAAGTAATTCTAAATATTGCCAAAAATTACCGCAATTAGTTTTTGATCTAAATGAGACAATAATTAGTAACCGGTTGTACAGCTGTCCCGTCGTTTTTTAACTTGGTTTGCACGGGACGTAAAATCCTTCTTCCATCATATTTCATTAGTTGTTTTCAGCCAGATAAATATTACATCAATCATGATGTTCTATTTTACTTTATTTGAAAATTTTGATTTTTCAATTGTTTTGAAACCGCATCTATAGCTGCAGTCCTAATTTCAAACCGGGTGGTTTATTGTACGATCTCTATCAAAAGGGAGCCCAAGTTTTCACACACAAATTGACGGTCCATATTTCACCGTATTTACTGTATTATATATGTACGATGGCGCATTTGCATTGTACATTGATTTCGCCGTTATTTAACTTAATCTTTTTCTAGTTGTTATGAAATTATATAGAACTTTGCAATAGGGAGTTTATATCCTTTTCTTCGTGGATTTTCCTAAATGTATGCGGTTATGTAATCGCTTTTATCAGGGAATTTGATAGAGAAAAGGTGCAATTATTACCAAAATCTTAGAAAACCAACCTTAGTTTCGTTATGAACAGTAGGAAGATTTGATTAATTTATTCATGCCCATATTGTCAATTGCATATTAAATCGTCTAGCTGACTTCTCGGAAATCATAATATTCATAGGGATTCCATTTATACATTGCCAAGTTTTCTGTTGTTACGTTGATGCCTGGAGTGGGATATATTTTTCATAATATGCAATTATAAGGGCACCTGTACATATCTGCTTACTAATTACTACATATATGAAACAGCTATTAGATAATGTCTAAATTGTTCTGGACTTTTACGACGAGTATCTGTTTCCTCTTAAATCCAAAGGTTTGCATGATCACCTTGAAAAAAAACATATGTGGGCTAATCGTAATCAACTATTTTTAATTTTTTTTAATCACAATGGTTAATCACAAATTTGCTACGTATTATTCAACGTTACGAAATCGAATCAATTTGCAGATTAAATAAAATGTTTGTGCGTATGTTCAAATTTTTATAATTGCGGACCGCCTCTCGCTTACCCGGTATGGTAACGGAAAAAACCTCCTTTTATTTTGGAAATCTAGTTTAGGATACCAAAGTGCCAAAGGACAAAAACTGCAGTATACATTTCTCATGGTGGCAGTTTAGTAAATTTTCAACCTGAACAATTTAACATGACTTGTACATGAAAACATTTTTTGTAAGTTATCTACAAATTAAGAAAAACCCAAATTAAGAAGCGACATTCAACTGTAGATTGCGTTACCAATTTTTGAGCATGGCGACAGTTAACGCCACTGGCATTTTAGGAACAGATCATTTTGATGTAGCTGTAATATTAGGTTATATTCAAAAAATAAAACGTAAAACATTTTTTATGACCAAATACAGAACTTGATCAATTATACCTCATGTAATTTTTGGCTACGGTGCCGAGTATTAAATTTAATATATTTCGCAAGCTTGATAATACTGTTTTTGACCGCTGATGTGTTGGAACATTTTCTTAAATAAGCACTAATGTTTTCTTCACCGTGGCTTACTCCTTTGCTAGCTCACCTCGTTAGTTCATTAAATAATTGCACAATTAATGTGTTTGCCTGATGGTTTATCATTGGTTATACCTGCCTTCGGCAGATTCCTTTTATTATAATTGGTTTAACTTTCCTGTGTTCCAAAGTAACAAATGACTAAGGCATAGAACATTGTTCCTGCATTCTAAATCGAGTCTATTCATTTCAGGTTTTACAAATTTTTAGTTAAACCGACGATATTTGGTCGCATTTGATTTGCTTTTAAATCAAGGCATATATTTTGCACCCCAATCTACTTCTACTGGTTTATCCCAAATTACATAATATGCTTCGCCCTTATGCTCAGCTGTTGAAATGCATCTCGTTGTAGGAATCGGCGGCGAATGGGCACTATAACATTCTACACTAGTAAGTTGAGCTGCTCTTGAACATTTCCCTAACACTGAAGAATTCATATTCAAGATATCGCTGCCGAACGCATTAACTTTAAGTAAAAATCATTTTGTTGTTACAAAAATTGATAGATTTCTTATAACTATATAAAAATACTTCTAATAAAATCATTCGAGCATATTCCCGCACAGAAGTTAGTAACGATGCCTGCATTTCCTCCGTTTGTTTGGCATGCCTGAAGAAAATGAATAAATATTATCCTACAAAATATTATGAACCACTTTGAGTTAAAAAATTTATGTCTACTAGATCAATCGCACTAATCAATTAAGTGCTCAACAACAATAATCCAAGTTATAGTAGAAAGATGAATATGTAATTTGATGTGCCTGCAATATATTACAAAAGCCATAACTACGGTTGTAAAATTTATTCTGTCGACCTATATATCCTTATGGAAATTATCTAAAGAGCTTAAAATATGGAACTATGAATTATTAGCTAAGCAATAAGTGATGCATGTATTTACTAAAATTTAGCATTGAAGATTTTAATAATTTAAAAAGCGTAAATGTTGGATTTGGTGTGCCTGACGATAAGTACTTCATCAAAAAATAAATTGAAGCTTGCAGTGGAGCCGTGGTTCAAATGCTTGCACAATATTCCTCAGTTAAACGGTTGGCGGCGTAAAAATATATTAACATAACGGCACAAAACTAGTTAGGGCATTGAATTGCAGAAGAAGCCCAACGTGGAAACTTCCTAAATTAGAGCAGGTTCATGGGGAAGGATCAATGTTCGGCTGTAATAATTATGTTGCGCTTTCGTCTACCTCTACATTTGTTATTATTACCATTTTTCTGTTGTCTCTGATAACTTCTGACTGGCAATCACTTTAAAAATCAATTTAGGGTTATTTCTGCACGGAAAGCACAACTACTTCTGTTATGCGATCTCATCGCAATGATTAAGCAGATCACTCATTTGGATTGCACGTTGCATCGTAAAATAATAAACAGTTGATTAATAATTATATTAATGGTCGCAAACAAAACGTAAATAATTTCTGTACGGTTAGTGTCTAAAAACAAAGCTGAATTTAAAGAATACGGTACAATGATGTTTTATTTGCAGAGAAATATTGTTTTATTTGCTGATGTTTTTACTTTCCCTTCATATTTAGTGACTCATATCGTTGGATGTTGCAACTGATATATATATATACACATATATATATATCTGCGGTTATAATAGTCCTAGCAGTGTTTTCCTTGCATAAAATAGAAATGGCATTTATCATTTAAGTAAACGACCATTTCACAATAATTTTGTTCAGCTAACACGGTCTGTCGAACTTAATGCAGCTTATTTAATGAATATTAACAGCTACTATGATTTTTTGTTGTAGTGCGGTTGCTCGCAATGTGTATAACAATTTGCTACCAAGACCTTTGTTACCTTGTATTTTCATGTTTAATAGATATGTAAAATTTTCACGTTTAAAGTTTTAAATTACGTACCAGTTTACACAAACCATGAATACGTTTAGCAAAATACTCTGAAGGTTTTGTAATAAACGTATTCTGTTGTGCAGCTTATTATATAATCCATGAGTCATAAACTGGTATGCGCATACTGGTTTATTGCTGGAATAATGCTATTGATAATGTGCGGAATATATGCGTGTAACTACCTGACAACCATGTTTTACATTATGAGGTGCAAATTCTCAGGCAATGGCCAAAACAATTTTCTAAACAATGGGTAAACAATGTTATAAAGCAAATTAATCCTAGTGTAAATATTCCTGTTACTGTTGTCAAAGTTCTCAAAGTAGTTTACCCCAATTGCAGCAGTCGCAAGTCAGGGTATGCTGAAGACATAAAAGAGGCTGAAGCAATTTTAACTTAATGTACGTTAACTCCATTGATCCATTGCGAAACTTCCAAATCTGCATCATATTGCTGGCCGTGGACTCCTCAAACTAACTTGTATAATTTTTGCATTCGAGACACGTAATCAGCCTATCCTGTGATATTACATGCTACAGTTTGGCAGTGTTTACTGTTCCGTAGAATTTGGGGTTTGGCCAATACATTTGGTTTTGGTACACCTACAACGCATCAACCGCGACATTAGCGTTGCTAAATGTTTTACTTTCGCCTGTCATACCTTATGAAGGGCGCAAGTCATAGCACATACCGTGGTTGCATAACGAATATTATAAGCCAACTGATGACGCAAGTGCAGCTGAAGGTGCATAGGTATGCTGTTATTTTAATCGTTTTACCTGCGACCTCAATAAACAAGACACAACACTATTATTAAAATTCCACACATGCAGATTAATTTCTTCACTCTAGTTAATACAAAAGTATAAATTTTCCTTAGTTATTTGTTACTTGCAGAATTAAATTAAAGCAATAATTTTATCGAGATATCAGCAAGAATTCACGCGCATGTCTAAGACGAATTTAATTAAATGCAATATCAAGTAAAACAATGCGCAACAAGACGATGTCAACGTAATAAAAATCTTTCGTGCAGTTTTATCAAGAAGGCAGTAAGATTGTAGTCACAATGCATACAGTAAAACGGATCGATATATCGCGTTAGCAAATAGCCCAACAGTGATATCTACATTATAGTTATGCGTAGCTAACCGGTCATAAAGTTATTGTTTTCTACAATAGTGACGCATACAGAACAAGGTGGATGGTAAGTTATAACTTTGCCAAACTGTACTTGCAGCTGTACTTATACCGGTAATGACAAACAGTCAGCCGATTATCGAAGAACACTAAGTATTTGAATATCCTAGATGGTTGTTAAATGTTCCGGAATAATAAAAGGAGGAAGACAAGTATTCAGCTCACTGAAAAACGCGAAAACGCGCTTTGGCCTGAAATTATCTTTTTAACTCATTCATCATTCAAAAAGTTTTTGATAAAGAAGTTATATTGTTATTCGAGAATAGTGAGAATATTGTGTAATGATTTTGGTCAAGTGAGCTGCAAGTATCCACTACGTAGTCTATGTCACAAAGAGGAAGCACTTGACACGAAATAAAGACTTCCTCCAGTTGCTCATGCAGTTAAGCTTTATTGCAGTAATGTCGAATTTTCATAAGGCTGAGCGTTAAATATAGCCTTGTGAGGACAAGCACTATGAGATACTCTGACAATGCATCAGATGTAAGACGGTTCCAACTTAGAATGCCCAGATTGAAAGATGTTGCTGATAGGATACATTTCAGATAGCCATGCGGTTACCGGCGTTTAATCTAGCCTCAATATTGTGGTTATTATGCTGCGCATCATAAAACGTACGCTAATTGCTTGTGGTGTGGATTTTACGAACAAACGAACTACTCCAGCTAACGATGATGACGTCATGTGTACTGCATAAATGCGGCAATTTCTGCGTAATTAAAGGTATTAAGACGGGCAGTTTAGCATCGCAGTAGATATTAGCAGTCAATTAAAAAAGAATCGGTCTGCATTGTCTGCGCTGTACCGCGCCGATTTATACAAGAATTTAGGTAATTGTTCTTCGTGCAAAATGCGGACGTGTGCCGCCTCTTTGCTAGCGCGGTTTTCTTCCTTGTCTATCATCATGAATTACACAAGCACTTGTAAATAGCGTTACAGTAAATTTCATCACATATTTGTCTATTCAATCCTTGGTTGTACAAATTTAGTTTCCCTGACAAATAGCTCATCCTACAACAATGACAGCTTTGAATAGGTTTCTCAACACACACATCTCCCGCAAAGACGTTTTCTCCGAAACGCCATCGTGTAGTTAGAGGCCAAGGTTTTGCAATCGACACGAAATTTTCCCCTGGCCAAGTAAACCAAGGAGCGATTGGTATTGTGTTCCCAACGGAAAGGGACAATAATTGCGATTATCTAGAAACAAGCAGGCTGTTAGTCACCTTACAGATCGAAGTGCTATTTTCAGTGCTGCACTAGCAATCCTGTGGTTCTACGTAAGAGGTCATCAACTTACGTTTCTGCCGGCTATGGGAGTAGCAGGGATCTCATGTTCGCTGTCTGCGCCAGGTTCCTTCGCCAATGTCCTTCATAAGACAGCATACCAAACACTCGATAAATACATTCCATCAACATTTTTTACACAGCTGTTGGCCTAAGCAACTTCTGACGTCTCAGCAGTCAACAATATGGGTGTGCTTCACAAAAGCTTTCTAAGGATTTCGACGCTGTGCAGGTCAATTTCATTCCTAGTGTCCTCCTACATGAGTGGACTGAGTCGTTTAAATGCACCCGTTTGGTTGAACCGTTAGACCGTAGTAGACTTAGATTTTCTTTGTTTAATACCTTTCGGATTGCCTCTGAATTTCCCTTTATATACAGTTAACACATGCGGCTGATCGGATCAGTATTGTCACAATATTTTGCACTCTGAATGTGCAAACACATGCCGACGCCTACAGCATAACACGACGGTCGAATCAGTTTGCTTACCTAGCATCTGGTTAAGAACCAAAGAGGACCAGATTGTACATAAGGTATGTCATTCAGTCACTTTGTATATGCAATGTACCATACCTGTATTTCACAGAGGTATCAGAGCTCAATCCATCATTGTCACTAATCTACTTTGGGCACTGTGTATGGAGCTGCTTGTACCTGGCTCTTATGTTTTGCGATAAAAGCGTATCATGACAATCGGATGGATTAAAGATGAGTTAATTTTTGGATGTTCTTGAGTAGTGTAAAGTTTGTAGAAAGTAGAAGTCCGTTTTGGACCAACTATTGTTGTTAACTAGATGAGTTTAAAACCGCCGATAATAAACGGTGTATCGCTGATTGACACCAAAGCTCATGTTGTCAGCATAGTTCATTTATTTTCGTTATACGCGGAATACTATTGAGATGATGTGGGAAGGTAGAGCTATCCACAAAATGTTGATCGAATTCGTGGAACGATGTCGTCACTAAGATGTTGTTTAACTTTTGACCATGGCGTGTCCAATATTGGGAAAACGTAACTAGCATTCTCTATATTTTTTGTTGAAAACTGTTGTGCTTGCAAATCTCTCCAATTCTACAAATACATATTCTCTCCTCTACATCTGAGGGTCGCCTTATCTGCTACAGCAGGGCGGATAAGCGAAAACATGCTACTGCTGGCGCCGCCCTTCTTTCATTTCCACATTTTTCTTTTACTACCATCCCGGCCGCCATTACTAACCTTCTGTAATTCTCAGCTTCATTGACAGCAACCGAAGTGCTACTGGAGTAGTACAATCAGCAGCCACTATCCCACAGCACCTATCGGTCGCCTATCGGCAAAATTCCCTTATAAGACCACACTCTCCCTTTCCATAGCGACATTCCACGTCCGCCATATAGGACAAAAGGTCAGCAGGCTGCACTCGCACGCACCTTGGACACACTGGGTATTGATGTGTGTTGTGTGTCCAAACCTAGGATTAATGACCCTAACAGGGTTATTGAATTGACAGCACCCGGCTTATCCTCTCGTTATTAGTTGCACGCATCCGAAGACGCCGATGCGGCACTCACGGGTCAAGCTGGTGTAGGTATCATTCTCGGCTCCAAGGCTGAGTCATCGTTGGTTGATTGGATTCCGGTGAAGAGCCATTTATTTGCAGCCCGTTTGACTACATCAGCTAAGGTGAATTCGCGAAGTAAAACAAAACGCTGTTTGTTTGTGATTTCTGCTTATTCTCCCACCGGCTGCAGTTCTAATGCAGTCAAGGACACTTTCTATCACGATCTGAACACGCTGCTACGCAGTGCTACTAGTTCAGATATTATAGTACTTGCAGGGGATATGAACGCACAAGTAGGGCGTCTGAGCTCTTCAGAAGCTCAGCTGGGTGGTAAGTATGGACTTAACGCCGAACGGGCTGACAACGGCAAGCGTCTGCTGCAACTGTGTGCGGAGCACCAGTTGTTTCTTACTAGCCCTGCTTTTAGATACAGTGGGCGCCGAAGTGCCACTTGGCGTCCAACTTTAGCTGGCCAGCGATGGACCCAAACTACAACATAGCCATAAGTTACAGGTGGCGCGGATATATTCTGGATTGCCGCTGGTACTGGAGTATCTGTGTCGACTCTAATCATGCCTTGGTGCGCTGTCGTTTTTCCATGAACTTTACCGGGGGGGCGCAAAGCGTCTCCTCCGATCGGCAACGGAGTAATTGTCCCAGCCCTCGGTCAGGCAAGCCTATCAAGAAGCACTTCATAGCGAACTCTCGTTGTCTTGTTCCAACGATACTGAACTTCAGTGGAATAGCATCTCAACCGCTATGCACGATGCAGGAGCATGTGTTTGTGGCACTATCCATCGTCACCGCACCAGTCACTGGATATCCGAGAGGTCTGTGAACCTGTTGGAAGCTAGAAGACACCTCCCGGCTGGTTCTGAACACAATGTGACCAGACGGGTTATTAGGCGTGAACTAAAGCGGAGCCTACGTGCTGACAAGGAAGCCCAGTGGACCAGTCTGGCTCAAGAAATGGAGGAGGTAGGAGCAGTAGGCAATAACTACAATCTCTTCCAGCTAATCCGCACCACTGGTCCCAGAAAACTAAGCGTAAGTGAGACCATCAGAGACAGCGCGAGTGCACTGATACAAAATAAGGAGCGCAGTATGGCTCGTTGGGCTGCATACTTTGAAGATCAGTTCAGTTTGCCCCCTGCTCACGGACCTCTTCTTACTCAGGTGATGCAGGACGTGCCATGGACGGTCAGTTTAGGGCATCCGTCGCAGGCCAAGGTCCGGAACGCCATCACAACCCTCAACCGTTTTCGTGCCGCTCGCCCGGATTCCCTCCCACCTGCGCTATTTAAGAATGGAGGTGAGGTCCTCTGCAGGGCAATGACCTCCCTATTTGAACGTATCTGGAACGAAGAGAGTGTGCCGGCTAATTGGAGCGAATCGATTTTTGGGGCAATATAGAAGAAGGGCAGTCGCACAGACTGTGCGAACCACAGGGGTATTAGCCTAACGCCAGTTGTGACAAAATTACTGGCCTCGATTATCGTTCCTCGCCTCACTGCAGAACGGGAATCTCGGATTAGGGAAGAGCAGGCCGGTTTTCGCCCAAGACGTGGCTGTATAGACCATATATTTACTTTGCGGCAGGTGCTAGAGCAGCGCCACACATAACGCAGACCAACATTAGCTGTGTTCCTCGATTTCAACAGTGGGTTCGACTCAGTCGATCGATCGATTCTGTTCGAGTTTCTTGCGCGAAAATGTGTTCCCACGAAATATGTGAACATCCTTCGTGCTCTCAACTGAAACACTACAGGGCGCATCAGGGTTTACGGTGTCTTATCGGATAGCTTTCCGACAACAAGTGACGTTCGTCATGATTGTCTGATTTCCCCGTTTTTGTTCAATTTCGTCGTGGATTCTATCATGGAGTGTCCCCTTGCGGAATCTCACGATGTAGGCGTTGAAGTGCTGCCTGGTGATAGGTTAGTTGACCTAGATTATGCGGACGATATCGTCTTGCTTTTCGACAATGTTGAGGCAGCACAATCATCCCTGTATAGCCTATCCGGAGTGGTTCCATTATTTGGTATGCACATCGCACCTTCAAAGTGCAAATTGTTGCTGCATGACCTCCAGCCACTTGATGACCTCTTGACGCTTGCTAACGAGGAACTAGAGGTGGTTGATCAATTCACTTATCTTGGCAGCTGCATCAGCAATGATGGGCGCATAGAAACTGACGTGAGCACACGCATTGCAAAGGCCGGAGCTGACCTCTCGAATCTGCATCATCTTTGGCGACAGAAGGTAGTTTCCCTCCGTCTGAAAGGCCGTGTATACAAGGCCACAGTGAGGGCCGTTCTGCTCTATGGTAATGAAACTTGGCCCCTTCGGTCTGAAGATCTGAGGCGCCTTTAAGTCTTTGATCATCGTTGTTTGCGAAGCATCGCTGGTGTCGGATGGCACCAGCGTGCCTGCAACGATGATGTGCGTATGCGAGTATTAGGTGGTGATAAACATGCTACCTCCCTAGAACAACAGATAGCCCTGAATAAGTTGCGTTCGCTCGAGCACGTGCTATGCATGCCTGGTCACCGCTTACCTAGGAGGGCCTTGTTCAGTCTACCAGGTGTAGTATGACGCAAGGCGCGAGGTGGACAGAAGTTGACTTGGCAGCGGGAAATGAAGTCACTGACGATCAAACTGGGTGCCGTTGGTGCGTCTCGCCTTCCGGGTTGGCGTCCACGTGACTCACCTTGTGCTTGGCTCGAGACTTTACAGGACAAGGCTCGCAACCGACACCAGTGGCGCGTCTGAATTCGTCTCCAATCGGATTGTCTGTTTAAAGTGTGTTTGGTGCTGTGGTATCTGCGGGGTAATGGCTGATTATGACGCAGGGCAGTGAACGCCGCAAGGAAGCTGACTCGCCGATACCGCCTTATCTTTGCATGATAGCCAGCTGTTTATGACGGTATGTTGTCTATACAAGGTGTAGGCGCCTTGACCCAGAATATTTGCTTAGGGTATTAAGGTTTTCAGGTAAATGCCCCTTCTCTACCTCTTATTATTCTTTATTTCATAGTTTCTCCTTGTTGTATAACAGCGAAGCATCAGTTCAAAAGGCTGAGGTACTGCTGTTGTTGATTATGATGATCCACATCTGAAGACGCCGGGTGAAAATAAGGAGAGAGCTTTTAAAGCAAAACACGGTATTTAATGGAGCTGTCTCATGGTTTGTACCAAGAAAGAGCTACGTCGACTCAAACAATTGTACATCAAGTCTATAAGAGTAATCCTTGCCGGAAGTAAACAGTTGCAGTATTTTGCAAAAGCTTCCGGAAAGCCCGAACTTAATGTCGGTTACGAGCATTTAGCCACATATAGAAATTTCAATTTTAGGAAGCAGCTGTGCGTATCCCTTATCTATAATTTAGCAATGCTAGCTCTGTGAGCACATTCTCAATTCGCATGCTTACAACGAACCACCTTTCATCAGCATCGGAGGAGACCAGTGTAACGGATTGTCAGTTCTCAATATAGGGAGTATAATTATTGATGGCTAAGGTTGTCAACACAATCACCTCAGGTAATGCATGAAAGAGCATTTATAAAGATTGCTCATGTATACTATAAGACCAACACTGCCTGAATTTTGGCAGCATTTAAAAACAATACTTTGTGAATTGTTTTTAAAATATCTGCTACCTCACTGACGGAACGCACTCAGATATTACGAGTCTGTGACTAATGTTCACACCCGCTAACCACAAATCGGAGGAATTTAGTGAGGACAATATCCACCTAACAACAATTTCATTACATCCCATTAACAACAATAACAGAACTTGTTGACTGTTTTAACAAGCAACGCCAACTCAAATAGAACCCAATTGGTCTCAGTAGTATTTCGGTATTGGGGCTGTGAATGAAGCGCCACTGAACACCACTTTCTTGTACCTAATTGGTGTAAGATATTCCTAGGTGCATGATGGAGATCATGAAGATATACTATGCAAGATAGTAGAGAATGTGTTACATCGATCGGTTTTGCAAGAGGCGCTAGCCTGCGTTTCGGCTCAGCATTGCCAGCGTCTGATGGATCATGTCAGTAGGAATAATGCCGGCGAACTATATTGTCCAATTTTGTAACTTGCTTTCATTTAGTTGTTAAAAATATATGTAATTTCAACTTGTGTTTTTAATGCTATGAATAAAATTCCATTAAATCAACATGCAGTTGTAATTGATGATGGTTAGTCTGAGTGATTTCTTCAAATATATTTTGGCTATTTACTCTTTATCCTTTGCGACACAACCAGAGCCTATCCGGATGATTGTTGACAACCGATACTAAATCGCTGATGATGATGAGGGTTCACATGTATTTACGTACTGCTGATCCAAGTTTTTACATTATGATGTCCGTGTGGCGGAAAGACTATCGTGAGCAGGAAATGAATTGTCCTCTTATTGAACATTTGATTAAACTTCATTGCAGAAATGTCGGTTTTGCATAACGCTGCGCGTTCAATATAGGCTCGTGAGTACAGGCAATATGACATACAATATGACGATTCTTCAGATTTAAACCACTACCCCATCTTAGAATTCCCAGGTTGAAATGTATTGTTGACTGGGATGCGTTTCAGTGCCTTGCCGTCTACTGCTTTCAATTTAGCGCCTAATTTGTGACACGTCATGCTGTGCACCATGAATCGTACGCCAATTGTTAGTGGTGCGGCGTTCAACAACAGCCGAACCCCTCAAGCGAAGAATGATTGCTTCATCACGGCCGCTTGCACCTTTACCAGCAAAACAAACACTTGTTAAACCAGTGCAAACAAAGGATGGTTATTTCAATGCCACAATTGTTTTGCTGAATGGCATGAGGTATTCGTTCGGCTAAAGTTTCACAGTACTTTCGTTTTGTACACGCCTGTATAAAACACTACCTCAAACGGAACCCTTCGTTAGCCTTTTGAACAGATTGCCGCACATGATTCCATCCTCCCATCCATGTTTCCTCCATTCAACCCAGAACTCCGTGGCAAGCTTCGCAGGCCACTATTCTATCTTTCCTTATAATTCAACTACAATTCAAAGCCGATCTGCAAGATCTTGTATCCAATTTTTTCTTTAGTATCACATCACTTCAGGAAGCAGGCCATCTCTTTTGCATCTTGTGCTTACTACCTGGGAGTATATGATTGAATTGTTAGTTTCAGACACCTCTTTTGGTCGCGGTGATCACACAGTTTTCCTTTACAATATCGTCTGCTGTTCAGAATATGCAAAATGACAAGCATGAGACTGTACGAAACATTACAAACTACGAGCAATTAGTCTAGCTCGTCAGCGCTTCAAGTTGGTTTCTCCTAGCCAGTGAACTCCAGAAGTCAATATCTTGGAACATATTTGGAACCGATCGGGAAGACATCATTTCAGAAAACTTGGTAAACGACCGGTTAATGTATTTATGTATTTATTTATGTATTTATTTATTTATTTATTTATGTGTAACCTCATAAATACATTAACCGGTCGTTTACCAAGTTTTCTGAAACTCCAGAAGTCGCCTATCTCGAGTTCATCAACACATTCATTCAGCTGAGTGCAGTGTATATAGAGCTAGAAGATTACTATAAGTGTACATCATTTCTCGCTAGAAACATAACTCACATTTGGATTACAGTATGCAACGCGGCATTGCAAGTGAACAGAGAAGCTCCAGTACTAGACATGTTGGACAACTACGTAGCTAAAGGTAACCACTACACTCAAATGCTATGAGAAATATTCCTATCAGCAGAACAAACTATGGTACAAGCACGTCAATAGCCTACGAGATGTGAGACAAAACTTTCTCTAATCAGAACTGCTGCATTTCCAACAGGAACGGTTGTTGAAGCAGCAAACGCACTGCGGATGCTTTATGCATCTACCTTTCAAAGGATTTTACCAATAAGCAATCTATTAAAGTTTGTCGTCGTCTTGCCTGGACTAACCCAGCGGCGGCTGTATTGCAAAAACTGAATTCTCTACGCAAACACAGCTCGCCGATTGTCGACGCCATTCGGATAGAGGTACTGAAAGTATAATCAAGCCAACTGGCAGGTCAAGTAGTTTAGATTTTCCAGCGCTGCTCAGAGAGAATCAAGTTCCCGCTATTTGGAAGCTTGGAATAATAACCCTGATCGAAAAAAGTTGGAAGCAAAACTGAAACCTCAAATTACCGCTCAGTATTCTTTCTTCCTAAACTCAGCAACATTATGGAATCCGTATATGCCCATGCAATGATGTGTAGACTAGAAAACTGTAATATCAGTACTACTGAGCAGCACGACTTCCGTCAAAAGCGGTCAGGTACAATAAATTTGTTAATCTCACGCAGTAGTTGGATCGAGGTAGATGACGATGAAGATGTCAATTTGATCTAGCTGTATTGTTCCAAGTCCTTCGGTCGTCTAAACCATCAGATAAATCTCTCCATTCTCCAGCTTTATGGGATCGGCGAACCTATTGAAGCAAGACTACCCACATCCACTTAAACTGCAATCAGTGATCAGAGCTCGGAGCTCTTTATCGGACCAAATACAGGTCGGGTTGGTGTGCCCCCAGGCTCAGTTCTAGGTCCAAGCAATTTTTGATGTTTATTAATGAAGTTGCAAAGGGAATCGCTTCAAACTTCCTAATTTTCTCCGATGATATCAAGATCTGGAGCGGGATCTAGGTGAACCCCGACCACCAGTTGCTTTAAAGTGAGTTAAATACGGTGTACCAATATTCAACCCAAAACATGCTACATTTCAAAGTCAGTCAAAGCGAAGTGATTTCCATCCAACATCAGAGCAGTTGCTCATACGAGCTCAGAACGAATATACTGCAACGATCCATCTCGAACGTGAGTTGAGTGTCCTGGTTCAGCATAACATGGGTTGCTCCAGACAATCAGAAAATGCATCAAATACTGGAAATCAACACATTGGACTGTTGGGAAGGGAGTTTGGACAAATAAACAGCTGCATAATTGGACAACTGCACAGTGCGTCTGTTCTCCCCCTTGTAGGACACCCAATTTCATTTATGGCTGAAACACGACCCTAATGCGCTTTAAGAGCCACAATGTCGGACATATAAGGACCTAATTGGAATACGTAATATTTCATACGAGGAGAGGTTGCAACGATTGGGTATTCCGTGGAAGCTATCACAGACTAGGTTTCTACTTGACTATTGCATATTAAATTCTGCGAGACCGAAATCATGTTTGTCGCCTTTTATTGCAACTCGGCATCAATTTAAACCTGTGGAGCTACTCATGGAAACTCTCTTTACAATAAATCTGCCTGGAGTGCAGCAGCATTTTATTCCCCCTTCGTGTCTCTGTGGTTTAAGCAAAGCAAAGCATTAGCCCTACGTTTCATACTTAAAGCAATAACTAGTTTATTGTAATTATTATCATTACTGCAATATCGGTATTCCCACCAACTGTACATTAAGACTTGTAATGTAAAGCTTGTCAACCCATATAAATTCAGTAAGTATTCTAACTTGTGCACACAGACCATAAGCTATTACCGGGAATTTCGGGTGAATCAAAATCGATATGTCAAATGGCGTTGCCGCAGATGCTACGCTGGGGTGTTTAGCTAGCTATCAGTAAAATTAAAATACCCGGGACGAAGCATCATTTTGCAGTGCTCTCCGCAGGATGTTCCAAGCCACACTCTAGCTTTTATGAAATTGGTATAACTAATATCTTGGTCGGGTGATGCGCCGTTGATGGCAACGGAAAAAAATTCGAAAATATGGAGTGACACAGAACTATCAACTGTGAGTTTATATGTCCCAATAGGATTGCCGGACAGGTTAGATAAAAATCTAAGAGCATATTATACAAGAATAGGTAAATTGCGCCCCATAAACAGTTATATAATTTTGAGCAATTTTGTCTTCCACCTCAAAGGACATCGCCAAACAATCCTGCGGGAAAGTAAAATAGTTCATGAAGCGGCAGATGAAGTCACCGGCTCGTGTTTAAACTGATGGTCTGGAGTTGATGAAGGGATAAACCAACGCGGAAATGTGTGCGCTAGTTGTCAAGAAAATATTTCATTCCAACAGCAATGGTCATCGTCCCCATGGCAACGGTACTCATACAGGTTGGACAGATTATAAATTGACTTCTGAGGACCCATCGATGGCTTCATGGTACCACTTACAGTGGACGTCCAATCTAAGAGAATAAAGTATCCGACAATCACATCCAAATGGAAGTGAACCACTGTGCATATCTTAAGGAATATATTCGTCACACATGATGTATAATGCACGGCTACTTCAGATAACATCTCCTCATTTAACAGCGACGGCTTCGGATAAATCCTAGGTTAAAATAGACTAGGGCAAGTTCTCTCTGCAACATTTCACCCTTCTGCCTATAGTCTGACATAGAGAACGTTGCGATAATAAATAAATAAATAAATGAAATATTCCTCGGTAATTCGAGGTGCAGTCTAACTGTGTGAGCTGATCAACGTGTACAACGGGAAGGCAAAAGTAATCAGTTTGTTCACGCTTTTTAGAATGGATCCAAAACACGTATTCAAGTAATTGGCAGGATTAAGGTATTAAAGAAATTAAAAACCAGGAACCATAATATATGAAGATTTAAATAGACGTCCAGTTAAAGCAATACGTTCACTCGTGGAACCGTTCTCAAGGAACCTGCTTCCATGCATGGTATGCCTCGAAAGTTTTCGCCTGCATTTCCATGCTATACCTGGCCTCGTGCCAGTGTGGCATAGTAGCGTATGAGCCATCATCTGTTTATCATCCAATCAAAATAGGTGCAGCCAAACAAGATTCTGGTACTTTAGAAACCTCTTTGATAGAATGCTTAATACAGTATCGCATCAAGTCATACACTACCACGGATCATTTGCCGTATGAAATTCTGATGGGACAAAGTGAAATAATTTTGATCAGATAAAGACCGATCTGTACCGAGGGGTCAGTAAACGTTGGTCTTTGCTGAAGCAACGCTACAGCATGAAAACGAAGGATCGTATGTTTGAGGCAGGTGTCTTTGTGTATGTCAAACTGAGGCTGACGGATAAAACTTGGGTCTAAGTGATTAGGAGATCAAAAATGGGTAGTGAAGTTTGAGCGAAATTGGGGCATGAGCGAACACCTTCAAGTCATTCGGACAAAGTGCGGTGAAAGCATGTGATATCCGTACATGAACAAGCAAAATGCACATCGCCTGCGACTCTGAGTATAGCACTAGAAGTCGTAATAGAGATAGAGAACTCAGAGAAACCAATAAAACCATGTCGATCACTAAGTGTAAAGCGGAGTGTAAAACACCATCAAGCAGAATACTCTTAATCTAGCGGTGGAAGATTTTTGTGATTGTTTTTACCGAGCCATCGTTCGTCTGACGATGCGTGCGACTTATGTGGGTGAATGCATGTCCATATTGTCGAGCGAAGCAGTGAGTTGGGCTTGTGCACAAATACAACCATGTTCTTTGTGTGTCCGTGTTGTTACTTGAAGTTTAACAACCATAAATTAATTATACTCCTAGATTTGCTCTGGAAATATCAGCCATCAGTTTAACTATTAAATTGTAGTACATGGCCCATGTATAAAACTTTTCCACGATGCTCCTGAAAGCAACACTCGTCTAACTTAACGTGATGGCTGTCCAGGCTACATATTCTAGACAATGTGCTCTTTTAAATCCATCTAGACGATACTGCTTATTAACGTGTTGCCATTAATTGTGTGCCACAGTGAACAATTGAGATATTTTCCGTGGTGTTTTGTGTACCTTAAGTAACACTCCTCCCAGACTACTCAATATCTTGAGGCCAGAAAAATCAAGCTTTTGACCATCCTGTTTGAGTTTTAAAATGCGAATGGATCCTTAAAGCTCAGTCCAATGCCGAAGCCTTGCTGCTTTGTGGTCAGGCTTTTAAAAATTCCTTAAGTTGCGTAAACATATTTACACCGTCTAAAACTGGGTAGTCTGATAATATAGTAATAATGTCGCTACCAATGTTTTCTGTGTTTATTAGTTCCGCAAACATGTTATTGCGGTAAATTAACTGTGTTTCTCCACATCAGCTAATGGATCGTATTTAGCAATATAATGTGTTCTTTCAATAAATATTATGTGACATTATTTGGTAAATGTTGGCAATCGCCGTGCAGTAGCTTATCGGTCGGCGAAATTATATGAAGAACGTGAGCGTCATTTCATGCAAAACCGCGGACTTTGAAATAAAGTAGCATTAGTAGAATCTTGAAGAAATATATAAAATTTATCTTTTTGAAAAAATGTGCATAATAGACTCTTTCCGACTGGGTGGAAAGTGTAGACATTTAATTGGAAATCTAAGTCACCTGTTGCTTGGCTCTTTCACAAAGCGCACGCAAATCTTCCGACTAACAAGCAGATTGGTCTAGGGCGCTGCAAACCGTTAGTAAACCAACGACAATGACCATAGGGAATATGAGGCGTATGGTTTCAATTATGATTTACCGGACAAGCCAACTCAGGGCACCCAAATGTTGCTTTGCATGCTGTGCTTTCATTCCTTGCATGCATCGATTTTCTCAAGGGCCTTAATCAGTTTCGGGCTGTGTGACGTAAATTTGGAGCAACTTTTACATGAACGACGTAGGCAACTAGGAATTCTTAGTTCCAAGATAAAAATATATCCAGGATTAATTTCAATTAAAGCATTTGACCTGATTCTATGCCTAAACAGAAATTGTTACACACTTTTGTGCGTAATAAAACTGAAAGTAATTAAAGGTAAAATTAGGTTTACACATTTAATTATGTTTGCCTTAGTTGATTATATTATTTGGCGCTTATAGTTTCTCGGGAATTTATATCCTGACTATGGTTGGAGGTCAATCAAAAACAGAATTGTTTTAAGAAATTGCTTGATTTCTCAGTGAGCTCTATTATCGCATTTCCTCGTTTCATGCCTAGCCATATCGACGTTTCCAGTACAACATTTCTATTTGTAGACAGACGTGGGCTGAATAACGTCAAAGTTAATACATCATATTCCAAGTTTTTAATGGAATAATGGTGAAATTTTGTTATAAATACTTAAAAAATCTAGGCGTAAGTTCACCGTACGACTGCCGTTTCTGCAATTCCTTGGTCTCATTAAATGTTTGGATATAAATTTGATGCTTGCGTCATAACGTATGTTATCAATGTATCTGAGAGTTTCACTTTCCCCGCAAATGAACAGAAAAATATAACAATTTAAAACAGCTCTGGTAAATTAATAAAGAAGTAGAATGAGCAGTTGGGGAAAATATATTTGAAAACATTATATTTTGCATTGGGAACGGAAATAATTTAAACCAGATGGTGGGAAATAAAACCAAATAACGTTTTAAATATTCTGAGAATATTAATGGTACGCTGATATATGAGAAAATTCATATTCTACAGGTAAGGAAGTTGGAATGATTTGCCATCCATAATCATAAGATTTAAAATGTATACTAGGTACTACAATTTGTTGGGATGTTAAAAACAGCACGCCAGGTCATAAGTTTTTGAAAAGTTGAGGGAGAGGGACCGGGATCAAGACCAACTGACTAGTTTTGTAACCCATATCGCGATAGCAAAGATTCCTCGATGCATGTGGTTATGCAACCCCGGACGCTATCGGCAGAATATTTTACCTCAGTAATTATAATGCAATGGTGAGAATATCGATGTAGACGAAGAATAAAAGTTGTAAGATGATGAGTCCTCAAGTGTTGTTCTATCTTTTGTGCCATGGTCAAAAATTTGGTAAATTCTTAATCTCAAAGTAAAATATCACTTAGAAATTGTTTACAAAATTTTCATTCCAGTGTTGTTTGACACTGTACATCAAGCTTGAAGCGCCCATCTTCGTGCTTTCCATAATTGCGTTTGGCCAGACATTCAGCGGTTTCTGAATATTGGCCAAAAACTTAACACAAGCGCGCCGCACGATTTTATTCTGGAAAAGGAGCTCCTTGATAGATTAGAGCATCAGACATTTATAATTATAGCACATAATGTTGGATTAAAAAGGCTTGATGAAGTCAAAGAGGAATAATGAAAGTCGGAAACACAAAAGTATTTATTGATAAAATCTGCAAACTACACAGTTTACAGAGTACGTGTTACTTGATAGGTGGAATGCTTAGCGCATCATGCGATCATTACCAACGCGTGGTGACAGAATTTCGCAAGGTAATTATGGCCAATGTTATGTTATCCTCATCGTGTCCGCTTCTGCTGTTCTAAGAGTTGCTTCCTAAAGACTATAGAGTGCCGATTTATAAAAAAATAAAATACTGTGAAGCAAAAGCGGATCTAATTTGGTGTCCGCTTTCCACCAGATGTTCTAGAATGTAACTCATGGTGCGAATGACGATGCCTTTCTCCAAAGCCGCTGGGCAGTGTTCCGCAATGCTGTTTGACAGACGCCTGGTTTTGTGTTCCGCATACCTTGCATCACAGAAGCAACTAAAATATATATATATGACTGGGAAGTGACCGAAAATATATCTTTGACGCTTTGGCTATAAATGCAGCAGTTTCTGCAAGGACCTATGGGCAGTCGGCCTGAAAGTTTCAAGCCAATGCAAGGAAAATGTTTCTGGTTAGCATATCAGTAGCAACATTGCTTTTTAAGGGAACTGATATTAACACGTCATTCTTAAGGACAGCTGTAAAAAGTTAACGGAAACCGCGAAACACTCCAAGCTATTTCATATAGTTTGTTCGATAAAAGATTTTTGCAGCGTCTGAAAATATTATGCTTTTAGTCCCCTAGTTTACCTTGAGTGCAAAGTGTCATAGACAGTGAAACAATGGAGATAAGCATATACCAGGGGGTTCATTGCACCAGACAATCAGACCTAAATGTCTACCTGTTATGCTATGTATTGTGTAAAAGAAGAGTAGCTACCTTTCTACTGATTGACATCTGCTGTAATGGCAAAGCTCTATAACCCCTCGCGGACATTATCTATACTGTATCGGAAGCTGCTGCTCCGATTTCAGTAAAGAGCGTTTAGAGAACTTTACTCCATTACAAGGGGTCTCCTGGTGTTCGTAACAAAATGTGCTAAGACTCCTTTACTTAGTGTACGCCAAGCTATCCTAGAGACTGTACCATCGAACCACTGCTTAGAAAAGAATTCTACAAAAATGGATATTTCACTTACTCCTCGGTTGCCTAGAAGATACAAGAAAAATTGTGCTTCTAACGTAGCTGTCCCAAACTTACTTGATTCAAACTCTTGCGTTGACAGACTGTAGCTCAAGGTACGTTGCAGATATATGATTCTGCCTCATTGGGTCTATAACATCATCAAATTAAAATAAAGTAATCAAACGCTATGTGTTTTCGTGTGTATGACGGTTTGTTCTGCCCTGTAAACCGCGAAATGCTGCTAAAAGTTTTACTCATTCAAGGAATACATCCAACGATCATGCATTTGTTGAATGTCAAGTCGTCAGTTCAAAATACTACGAGCTTTATGTACTCAAATTAGCGCATTGCAGAATGTTACCTTAAAAATATTTAACATACCAAAGGATTACCAACCAAAATACTAACATTTAATTAAGTAGCAAAATAAGAAGAATACATGCTGCTGACTCGAGTTCTGATCGAAAGACCGAGCAATGATTTCAGTATGCATTGATAAATCTTCTGGGTTTGAGTCCAACCCAAAACGGCTAAATTTTCTCTGAAATCGCTCTTTATAGTTCGTCTCATTTTTTTTAAATTTTGTGTCCAATGACGATTAATCGAGGATAGTGTGCGATATCCGCGTTTATATCCAAAAGCTAGATATAGTAGATTAGTCGATTTGAATATGGAACTTGGTTGAACAAACTATTCGTCAGCTTTTACTTGCAAAACGGATATATCTCAGTAGATAATGCAAACTATACTGTTTGGAAGGACATAGGTTAAATGACTCAGGGGCAGATACTCGTTCACACCAACCACCAACCATTGTCTTATTCATAGAGAAATTTTCTCGACTAATGAATTTCTACCTACACCAGTTGTGTTATAAGCTAACGTCTACAGGCGCCTGCTGAGCAAAGCAATGCCTACTCACCTTGTAAACAAAGTGCCGCAGTTGTACTTCGGTAATAACGCTCTCTGTGGAATGCTGCTCCCTACATCTGTCTCTTAGACAAGACAGACAATTGTTACACCACATTGCAATGGCAATTGTCGCAGACGCCTTCCGTCACCTCACTCGCAATACCATCACAAAGTCTTGACGTTAATGGACCCGATCATTAGTGTCATGCATCGGTGAATATTTTACTGTCCGGACGCAGTGTAGTTGAATGCCCCATTCAATCACCAGCCTTGGTATCTAGTCCTAATCCTTAGGCTAAAACACTACCAAATTAACCTAAGATCACTATTTTTCTGTTGCATCGCCATGTTTGCAGACCCCGTCATTAGAGCCGTGCGCGTCAATGCATTTACTTACACTGTAATCAAATTACGACACCTGAAATCCACACTCAGTCAAACTGCATAAGTTTGGACGAGCTTCTGTCCATATCTGTGTGGAACTAGGTGCTTGTAGCCAACGCGTCTCCCAGAATATCCTCGACCCATATTATCCATGCAAAGGTTATTACATTTAACCACATCGGCAGAATTGGATTAGCTCAATTCCTAGGACAATGCAAGCACGGTACTTTGAAAGGAACGTGACAAGTTTCAGATAGGTTAAAGTACAGTTGCCTTACTTATGCAAATCAGAACATACAGAGAAAACAAATTGCTACATGAATGCAATCTATCGAGTAGGTTGTAGACAATTTGCTTTGTGATGATTTTTGCGCACATTAATGAAAAGAATTTATCGATCGGATTGCTGCAAACTTCTAATTCGGTTAACTTTCGATCAATTTCATTCCCAGCTGATTGGAAGCAAAGCTTCCATTGTTACTAGTTAAGATGCCGGTGCATAAACCGCGTGAATTGATTACTGTTTTATTCTTTATTATTAAGAGTGATCTTCTGGTTATGTAAATTGGTCTTCTATAACTTGAAATTTTGTAGTTTTGATCGTACGATTTAAACTAGCAACGACTAAATAATTCAGTTTTCGATGATGATCGAAGGAAGTGATGGAAATATGAAATATTAAGTTATGTGAAATGCATCTAAAAGACCCTTCCATCAGAAGTTATTAATAGAGTGAGAAACGAGATTACTTTGTGGAGAGTGATAAAAGTTACCGGGGAAAAGTTATGCACGCCTAATTCTAAATAATGCGAAAAATTACCACAATTGTTTGATATAAATGAGTCAATGAGTAGTGAGCGGTTGCACAGCTCTCCCGGCGTTTTTTAACTTGGAACATCCCGTGCATAAAATCCCACTTCCATCATATTTCATTTGTTTTTTTCAGACAGACAAATATTACATGAATCATAATTTTCTATTTCACTTCCTTTGAAAATTTTGCCATTTCAATTGCTTTAAACCGCATCTCAAGCTGCCATCCTAAATGCGAAACAGGTGCTTTTTTGTATTATCTCTATCAAAAGAGAGCTCGATTTTTCACACACAATTTTGACGGTCCATATTTCACCGTATTTACTGTATTATATATGTACGATAGCGCTTTTGCTTTGTACATTAATTTCGCCGTTATTTAACTTAATCTTTTTCCCGGTGTTATGAAATTAAATAGAACTTTGCAAGAGGAGGATAATTTTCTTTACTTGGTGGAGTTTCCTAAATGTATGCGGTTATGTAATCGCTGGTTTTTAGGTAATTTGATAGAGAAAACGTGCAGTTGTTACCAAAAACTTAGAAAAAATCCTTAGGTTCTTTATTAACAGTTGGAAGATTTGATTAATTTATTCATGCCCATTTTGTCAATTGCATATTAAATAGTCTAGCTGACTTCTCGGAAATCATAATATCTATGGGGATTCTATTCATACATTGCTAAGTTTTCTGTTGTTACGTTGATGGCTGGAGTGGGATATAATTTTCATAATATGCAATTAGCAGTCCACCTGTTCATATCTGCTTACTAATTACTACATATATGTAAACAGCTATTAAATAATGTCTAAATTGTACTGAACTTTTAAGACGAGTGTCTGTTTTCATTCAAAATAAAACACTGTTGCATGAATTATTTGAACTAAAAACATATTTGGGCTAATCGTAATTGAATATATTTTAATTTATTTTAAATTCAATGGTTAAATAGCAAATTTCTGCATTGTTATGGCAGGTTTTGTGTAAACGTATGCACTTGGAATGGGACAACTTGAAAAGTACACTTCAGATAGCACGGTGTTCCTTGGAGAATACTTAATATATTTGAGCAATGGTTAACAAGTCAATTTTTCTCAATGCGTAGTTAAGGATTTAGGCACGATATCGTCGAATTAGAATCAATTTGCTATCCCATTATATTTGTGTTTTTTGCGATTTCGGAGCTCACGCGCTGAAATTCCCTTGCATTCAGTATGCTGCTACAGCCTAGCAAACTTGAAATTCAAAGATTTGTTTACTATGTAAAAAAATACATAAATTTGTTTGGAATGGGTAGACGCCATAATCAGGAAATTTTATTCATTTAGATTTTTATCCACGAAATAAACCTGCAAACATCCGTGATATTGAGTAAATGCCAGTGACAAGAAATCATTACACATATACTCCATTTTGAAAACCTTTGTATTAACGAAACACCATAATTGTAAATATGTTGCTTTGGAGCTAATGTTCAAAAGTTTTTTCAGAACTTGCTGAAATATGGCATCTATTGATTTTACTCATCGATCACCAAATAGAGGGTTTCAGTTTTACATAAACCATGGCAGAACCAACAACGCATTTCCGACCATCAAGTTTCTGCTTTTAAACCAGGCTTATAAAAATTAGAACGGTCGAACCTTTTTATTCACGAAGATGCTCAAGGACATTCAGCGCGGTTTCTTGTGTGCTGCTTCCCGCATAAATTGCCAACTAGACAAAATACCTTATTTGATTATCCATGTTATAATGACCACTATACACAGAGCTTTTGGCCGAGTGTTACACAGAAAACTAATACCCGATTTCATGGCGCATAAAATATTAGTAACAAGCTTGCTTGGATCAAATTGTATTTGCAAATCGTACACAATAGTAAAAATTCAGAAACACTAGTTTGAAACAACAGCAGCCTCAAATGGACCAGTAAATTTCGTTAAACTTTGTCCTCTAGACTCCTTGATGAATGACAGCGATATATTTGCGCCAGGAATTTTGGAGCACCCTCGTTTTTGGTGGACGAAGTTCAACTTGCGAACAGGTTCAACTCTGTTGTAATAAAAGGACTTAACAAAGCGATCAAAGTCGACTTTGCACACTTGGAACCTGGTGCTCAAAGTAGGGAATGTTATTTACAATGGACATGTGATAATTCATACTCTAAATGCGACAGAAAACCTTATGGCCTATAAACTTGTGACATTCATATTAATATATACTTCTTCGTATGGAAATTGGAACTGGGATTATCTTGCTTATTCACCTTCTGCATAAAATAACACGTCACAGAAAATATCAAACGGGGTATCGCAATATGATTTAAAACCTTCATATGTAAATGGCATATACTCTGCTTCCTTTTATCCATTTCGCGTCCATTATTGGAGTATTGCTGAGCGGTGCTTATTATCCGCAATAGAGGGGAGTGCATTGTATGGAATCTGTAAAGGAAACATTCCCAAAATGCTTATTATATAGCTGATCGAGTGTATATATTTGAATGTGGTGAGAAACTCAAAATGGATACTTTTTGTTGAAACGCATGAACCACAACGTGACATGTTTTTCAATTTTCTGCACTGATAAATACATGTTTCCAAAAATTTCCAAACGTCGCGACGGTACAAACAACATTGCATGACAAAAGATATAAGAATTCTGTAATTGATGAAAGGTTGTAAACCAGCAGACACGCCAAATAATTACTTAACTGACAGATCGGTATATGGAAATAATTGAAGTTCTATATACTTGCTTGCAATTAGGAGCACGACTTGGGCACAAAGACCAATGAATACTCTACCTTCACAATATGCTTTGTCTACTTGGATATCATATAACAAACAGAGTATTGCAGTAAAATGATCCAGCATTTCTACAATTTAGAAAACAATATAGGCAAGGTGTTGAATATTACATTCGTCTAGTGTTTAATCTCCCGGAATCAAACTTCGTTGTACTCCTACACACCAAATTCAACCGCAGTGTTATCAAACACAAATGTGCACTGGTTAAAATTGACAAACGTAACACCATCTGCATTATGTGTTTTCATTTTTCTTGTTCTAACAGTGCGTGTTACATTCTAACTAACATTGCAGTACTCCGGTCTCCTCTCACCAGGGTGATATGTGTATCAGTATAAGAGTCATTTTCTAGTGATTTAGGGTTGCTGACATTTACGTGTTATGTTTCCTTTATCGCACATTATTTTCATCTGTAGCCGCAACTAGTAATGGATCTTGACCGCTTATACACTTTAGAAATCAATTCCAGCGCGACTTGACGCTGACCCCACACAATCAGTGATTTCTGGTCTGAATTCACATGAATAAATATGGGCTTAGTTAGCTAATAGTTATAAATTGATCTAAGAAAATTATGCATATAAAATATTTAATTTAGGCGCATATATTTTGTCAAAAAGCATATTTATCCTTCTGTATACTTATTCTTAAAACTTCTACTCATGATTTTATAGATACAATAAGAAAACTCAGATAACACATTTAACTAACTTTCAAATATTTATCTCTGTTGTTGCTGAATTATAATTTTTGAATTATAATAGCAAATTTTCCAATCTCAACATGCTGCAAGAACCATACGCAAGCAATCCGTAATATTCACTAAGATCTTTTAGTCTAGAATGCAGAGAAATGTGCAAAGATAAATATATAGGCGCTTTCCATGAGCCGAACTTTGAGGCAGATCATATTGATTTCAATATAAAGTAATTAAAAATAATGCACATAATATGAAACTAACAACTATTTTAATAAAATCTCGCTTACTTATATTAAGTAAACCTCTCAATGAAAGAAAACGTTTATGGAAATCAGTTCTCCGAATAAACCATTTTTTACAGGATTTATTCAAAATTGTGCTAGAATGATACATTGAAATACCGTAGTGTGTGTTCTAAGGGGTCACACATGTGGTCTAAGTCCCTGTACTTTGATATATCGCATCAGTTGTTAGTTTGCTGCCCAACGCAACAGAATGGAAACCTTCCATAATGCTACACTGTTTATGTTCCAATCAGAGGCATGAATATACTGGCGCTTTACCGGAACACCACGCTTTTTCAAATATTGCTTTCACAAACATAAACTAGATGTTTTTGCTTCAACTACTGCAGAAAAGTTATTTTCACTGATAAAGTCAAAATTAACCAATGTAAAATGATTGGACAAATCACCGCGTTATTCTGATAGAGTACATAAGTAAGGCTGTTGATGTGACAATTAGAAAATGAGATTTTCCTTGTAATTTGCAACCAAATTTCGTCTCAATTTAGCTTTCTGACAGGTTCAGTGACCTAAGATTAACTGCTACCATTTAGTTAACGAAAAACTGTCAGCTACATTTACAAATTGCTGATGTTTATGTATTTTATAATGGGGCCGTACGAGCCTCGCCTTAGCGCGATTCCATAATGCTGCACATTTACGTTTTTACATGAAGGAAACATAATGGAATAGCGAGGGGAGCGATTTCCTTTACCATGGATTCACTACACTCATCTAAAAGTCAAAAATCTAAAGGATTTGAACGCCTCTGGTTAGAATCAATATTTATTACAACGAAGTTCACTCTAAACCGTTACAACCCAAACACAATTATTTATACTATCAAAAGCTCTTACTAACATACATTAATCTTCTTCCTCTACAGATATGCTTTCACATGGAACAAGCTACTAATGTTATCGGATCGATCGTAACGTCCACAAATATTGTACCATTTTATTCCGCTTTTAAATTAAATACTACAGTAACCAATGATTACCTAAAGATTTGTTACAGTGAAAGTACGACAGCAAATTTAGTTTCTAACGTTCAAGCAAGCCATATAGCTTGTTTTTAAATTTTGCATTTCCTACCCGAAACCCTTTTTCGATAAGAGTTAACTTTACTGACACGTTAAGATAACGTGCTGCCTAGTTGCTTAAGGCCTGATTTGCAATGCCAGAAGTACCTGTTAATTTCTGGTTGTTGGAAAACATTTATCGCAATAGTATGCAAAAATCGGTTCAAAATCACTGACTTAACGCTAGTTGAATTGCCCTCAGTTCTACCTAATCAATCATTTGCTATAATGAAAGATTGTGTTGAGTTAACTATACGCTGCAGGTCTTAAACCAAATGTTCCACTCAGTTTAAAAACACAACGCGTATTATCAAAAAATTCATGACATAAATGGATGCTATGCATAACGACGAATATTGTTTATGTGTGCTTTTATTTGCTTGGAATATTTCCTCTTCGTCCTCAAAGTTCTGACATGTGGCTTTGCTCGCGCAAATATGAAAAAATTAAAGATGTGGTCCAGAACTCTTCCAATTACAATAATGTTGCTCGCACACTTGAGTATTACTGATATTATGAGCTATTAATATTCTGAGTTCTACCTACTTTCTGACTGCATAGCGCAAGGTTCATCCTATCCACATTCGTACACTCGTTTTATGGAGATGCTGGTAAATTAATTGCGGATTATATGCTTTACTTTTGGCATGTACGCCGAGGTTCTTCCTTATTCTACTATTTTTTATTCCCAGTTATTATTCCTTGAAATCGTATCTTTCCTCCCTACGCATAAAGAAAATCGATCTAATATTCTCCCCGCCTCGGTACATAAGCTTGCCATTTCGAAGCCATTCGTCATTATATTTCCGCTTCTTAAGAAAACGGGATTGTACCAGGGAATTTCGACATTAATCTCTAGGCTAACGATATTCTTAGAACTCAAAGATGTGCTAAGTAAGAACAAGGATGTACTCGGCCATTTTAACTCTCTTTTCCTCTCATTCTCTCTCCATATATACCTAAATATACAGATATATATGCCTTCCCCATCTTTTATTCGGTATTGCAGTTTATTTTCCCAATCGCTAGCAGTTTTAATGATATGATACTGTACTTTACTTTATATGCTTTTTGCTACTATCTACATATGTAACACCACCCGTTTTCTCGAGTTAAAATATCATCTTCCACTTATTTTCCTGATCATTTCTCACTATATCCATATAACATGCTTATGATTTGCGCATCAGCAAATCAAGCCTAACCTGATTACGTAACATGCTAAAATATATGAAGTATGAATATGCCTAGCAAAATAACATAACCATTCATATGACGCTATCGCTTAGGTATCTAATTTATTCGCCGTTTCAAATTTCGAGAATTACTAATATGGTTTTCTTGAACTTCATTAGGCAGTCCCGTTTCTGGAAATAATTACACAGGAAATATGGTGATATTCATCACATTTTGTCGGGAATAGCAGAATCCTATGTCGCATGTCTGTCGGATATTACTAACTGGGTCCTAACTTTCTTGTCACCAGAAACAATAAAACAAACAATTCGATAATTCAGCGTGAAGTTTTCCTATGCATCTTGCCTAGGTTGTTAGTGGGTAGATGAGCAGAGGAATATTTGCTACCGTATACAACGCATAAATGTATTTTTTGCTCTCCGCTGAACCAAAACTTTCCATACATATAGTAAATGTCATCACATTGACGGATATAAGACTGACGTGTAAAAAATCCTCGTTTTACCGCTTTTTTCGGTGAACTTTCAATGTATCTTCTCACATACTTTACCTTCTTCCATTTATCCACTTGTCCGAAAATTTTAACCTCACAAACGGATTCCAATTCTGCCAACGCAAATTGCAAAATATTTCTGCGACACCGAATAAAAACAAATTCAGTACTCGGATAAATTTAATCCACATCAATGTAGACATTGGAAATATTGCTGCCACTTATAAAATTCGGTTTCAATTTTTGTCTGTCAATTGCTGTCAGCTTGAAATTTTATGTGATAGTTCTATTTTAAATAGCTTACTTCGTAGCACTGACTCGTTCCGTTTTATAAGAAAAACACAATCCAATCCCTTCTTTGTTTCGCAACTATACACCCGGCTGACATTATCAGAACAGCTAAGATAGTTGCACAAACATACACTAATCAACTTAATTTTTATATCACAAATAAGAGCAGATTTCCTAATAATGCCGATGGAGCTGAATACGAATATGCACACCAAATGTTTCTATCAAGTCGGTTTTTCCTTTACTTTTATATTTTTCATTTCAGCTAAGCAGTGCTTTCCGTGCACGAAATGCCCCATTGTGATTAGCCAATTGGCTCCCTGTAATCGTGGCCATGGTGTGCACCTCATATTGCAATTCGACTAAGATATGTTTTTCCTTAAATGATATCATGATCATAACATCAACACGCTGATTTGTCAATGAGGGAAAGTGTATTGGTTACATCCGTGGCCAGCTTACTGCAAAGTACCAGTGCAGATCCATGTTATCACTACTAAACTGCTTATCACACATATTTTGGGAGGAATTTGGGATATAAGGATCATCAGTGGGCGCCACCTATTGTCTGTGTTTCTTGCAATCTTCATCTGATTCAGCGGTTCAGTGGCAAATTAAGATAGACTTTGGAATCCCAATTGTGTGAAGGTAGCCAAAGTTCTCAGGACAGATTAATACTTCCGCCTAACCAGTGTTAGTGGAATCTCCAAACAAAACATGGCAAACTTCATTACCCGGATCATCACAGACTGTAATTTGGAATGCCAGTTGAATTCAATTGTTTGAGAAAGCGAGGCTAATATTTAACAGAGATTACGGAATTCTTGGGTTAAGCCATGGCAGTGACTTACCCAGAGATCATGAAATTCTCATTACGTGATCTCGGGTTGTTATTGATCGAATGTTACTCAAGATGCACTTTTAGTATAGTCCTTCGAATTTCTAAGAGAGAACTTGGGATTTGTTAGCGATGAACATGTTGCGCGCTTTAACCGAGATATTTTAGTCATGAGACAAAATCACATTGACAACTACACGTATTACATGATAGTTAATTTTTCTGTTTTCAGCAGAATTTGAGCGCTGGCTCATGTGAGCAACGATTTTGGGGCCCGTTTTGCGGTGATGTTTTAAAAATATTTCCTACATAGGTACATGTTGTACCTGGTGTCCTTTAGTACATTTATTTTTAATGTAGGCTTGACACATATTCATATAATCATTTGCTTATTTTGGTTTAAACTGAAATGCTAGTAACATCGCAATACTCTGCTACAATCACTGGTGGGTAGTATAAAATTTATGGACATTAGCATTTCCGTTATATATAATAACGTTTCGTTTCCCTTACGGAGTAATCTTAACCACACAGGCAGGCATCCGCTTGTCAGAGATCGCGAAGTGAATTAGCCATACAAAATCAAATAAGAAAATTTTGAAAGGCTTGCAACAACAGAAGAGGGAAGTGCTAGGTTATCACGCTTAGTCTAAAGAGGATTCCCCACTTCTGTCTACGAATCATTAACAGAGATTATATGGAATTATCCGTCATGACGATTAATCTAGTCAACATAGTGCAGTGGTCAGAAACAATGTTTGATATATCGCTATTTTTAGAAATAATGTTTGATGGCTCACAAAAACATAGATATATCACGTGTAAGTCAAATATATTTTAGGACATTACGTTGAACCGTAGAAATGCTTACAGTATTGTAAATTCCCAGGAGCTGTTAATTTTTCTTTTTTACTCATGCTCTATGCAGATGTTGTCAAATTTATATTTTGTGAAATAAATGCGTCGAAAAATGTTAACAATATATTAGTCGTTGGCAAAATCTAAGACAGTAAATTTATCGCTTTTGAGTTAATGCTACATAACAATATTATCAAATGCAAATCTCGAACGTTATCATGTTCAGTAATGATTATTGTTAAATTCTTGAGGTGCGGTTATTAATTTTTAATATCAGTCAATAGATATATTCCTATCTCAAATCTTAATTAGGTATCTTATTGGATTGATATAATAGTGTTAACTTTGGGCCTAATTATCCGGTCAGATTTTGGCGAATTCGGCGAATCCTACCAGTTACACATTGACAGATATTAGTAACTATAATATAATTTAAATAATTTTTTATATTGCGATAAACCAAGGAAATGTTTGATCTTAAACTTTGCCACCTATCTGTATATTCCTTGAAATTATGTGTCCTTTTACCTTTTGCATATCTGCCTTTAAGTTGCAGCCCTTGACTCTTTAATTATAAGCACTTTTATATGTTCCGAGCGGCTACCGAATAATTTCACCCATTAAAGCAGACGCACTAAAATCTTTATATTTGTTATCACGCACACTGAATTGAGCATACTGCATATGACAATTAAATATCTGATGGTGTCAACCAACCATAACATATATCTGCTCGCATGTTTAATAGTGCATCGTGGAATACAATATATTGCAGTTAGTAAAAGGAACACAGTGCGAGTGGTAAGTTAAGAGGTCTGTTCTTAATTAGATCACATTTTGATACACATTAACAACCATGCATCATGGCTGTTCTAAGCGATCATAGAAATCATGACTAATGGCAGCATAGAATAAATACCGTCCTTCTACAACCACATTATATAATATAAGGGACAACACATACATAATATGCAGGAAAAGCAATCTTGATTCCTGGGAAAAGTCAATATAATTATAGGTGATGGACTAATGAGTAGAACTCGTATATTTTCTTATCAGTAATAAGTACGAATCTGCGAAATTTAGATGTGATCCTCAAGTATGTGAAATGAAATTATCTTTGAAAATCTCATGAAAGTGATAGCGGGAGTGGTAAAAATGGAAAGTATTAATCCTGCCTATCATTGTATTGGTTAAATTAGCGTAACAAAGTAACAGCAAGTTATACATTTTAAAATATTTTTCACGGAAATATTTGGCTTTTAAACAAACTGAAATGAGCAAGCCAAATAGGATGGATTAAGCGCTATGTTAGCTGCCGAGCTATGTTGCGTTGAATCCCTGCGGCTACTCCCCATTCTCGACTAATCATAAGTTTCGCAGATGGCTTTCTGGATCCAGATTATCCCACTTTCTCCGGCATATAATCTACCAAGTCAATCATTAACCCATCATTCTTTAAATATATGTAATTGCTTCTAAGGCCCGGATGACTTCTGTCTACTTGCAAATGACTGGGAGGACTACACTACAAAATGACTGTGTATTATCATTGATTAATGGCTATACATAAATAACAAATTATTTACTCGACCCTTAGAGAGACTACTTCATATTGGGAAACATCAACTTATTTACATAATGTATCCTTTTCTCTCCTCAACATCTTAACTTGTAATGTGCATTATGTTATATCCATGTTGATTTCACAGCTGCAGGTTGTTCAGGGTGAAGTGCAGAAGGTTGTGCTGGTGTCAGATCCTTCGGTGACGGATATACCGTAGAGCTGAACAAGCGCGGTCTGACCAGAAGGCGGAAATTGGACGTTCATGGATAACCTATACTTTAAAATCTTGGCTAGTGAGCAATCCAACTTCATCCATCGATTAAGACAAGTTTGGAACTATTAGTTCATGTTGGACTCAGGGAGAGAATAAATAAACAAGCGTAACAAGCTAGGAAATAATCGGCTATAAAATATGTTTCAGTAAATATGTAATAAAGCCTAAATATCTGGCAAAGAATAATCCCGAAATATAAACATCTGTTTGTAAGCAATATATAACATTTGGCGAGTGTTCTTGTAATTTCTCTAGTAGTCACCCTGGTATAGCTAACAATGAGGACACATGCTGTATGTGTTACCCTGTGAGAAGGATACTTCAGAATGAAACGAAGTTTTATTAGCATCACATTACGGCACAAATTTCAATGCGAGCGCTAGATGCATATCTAGGTACATACGGATATTTAGTGCAACGCAGCTGTAATAGGAAATGCGACCTAGATATTGGCCAAATACATTCTAAGTTGTCAAACGTTTTCTAACATATGTGGTGTAGCATAATTATATATGTGGTCATGAGTCTTTAGTGAAATGCCTTATGATGCTATACCGCATTATAACATCATGGAGTAAGGCTTGTTTACATCACTAATCGTAACCTCCTTGGTTAATCTGAAACATTGTTACTTTTATCCGGCCAGGTTAAATTACGTAGCACAGTATAAGCGTGGAATAGCAGGTCTTTGAAAAAATAGGACCTAGGTGTTCCCCATCATTGAGCCTTAGATGGAACAAGCGCATGTTGGAAAATGGAGCCAGATAAAAAAGAACTGAAAGAAGGTGGCCAAGGTATAGTGTAGTGCGGTCAAAATCGTGTTAGTCCGGCTGTCCGAAATGACAGGAGCCACTCTTAAACGCGCTAACATTCTGGTCAAGTTAATAGAATATGAAATATTGAAGAGTAAAATGCTATTATTAGGGTTGTTGCATAAAATTGATTCGGGCAGTTTATTTTATAATACCGGATACCCTATGAGAAAGCATTTGGCGCTCAAAAGTGTACTCAATCTAAGGACGCGAAAGCTGGATGATGTACTTCCAGTTGGATATTGATGGAAAATGCTGAAATCGAGAGCATCTGGCACCCTAGCACTGTATGTACTAAATCGAACAAGAAGCAATAATAATGCTAATTCTTCTCACCCATAATAATTCTAACTTCAGAGGTTTACACCGTTTTTATAAGTAATGGATCCAAACACGGGTAACTGTTCTGTAGGTAGACTAGCAATTCAAATAGACAAGCTTCACACGAACGACCACGGAAGAATCCATGTTCCGAATTTTCCACCAGATTTTGATTTAATACACCATGAATCTTTCTTGGATTATTCTTTCTATAATACGAACAAGTATGGAAGCATGAATAATGGGACTGTAATTTGATATCCAGTGACTTGACCTACCTTTTGTCGGGTAGGACGGTGGCCCAATTCTACCTAGCAAGGTATACAGCAGTGAAATTTGACGAGGTTATTACGTTTATCAGGAACATGGAAATTTCGGGCCCGGCGGGTTTGAGCAATGCTGGTGGAATGCTGTCAGGTCGGGTGTGAAAATATTGCTTTAGGTTGACTGTTTACCTGCTAACAATACACAGGTGGATTTTAATTGGATTTATTGTTTCACTTCTAATTAGATGCGATTTTTCGTGTGCAACGCAGGCGCTTGCATTGAATGAGGAGTATAAATGCTTTGTCAATTAAATTAGAGAGATTTGAGGCAATAGTTATTTGTTTAGGACGTTGTGTTTCGTATCGAACTCTTGTTATGCGATGTGAGATATATTTCCCACTGTGAACTACTTGCGCATATGCCACTTGTGACATCAGCTGTTTCTTGTCCCGCTTGCAAGTCATAGATAATTTTAGCAGTTTGTATTATCATACATGTATCCTTAATTTTCTTAAACATAAAGCGCAAGCGTTCTAGACACATCGCAACAGGTTTAAGAATGAGAATTGCAGTAATGCATGCAAGTCAGCACAACAGGTGAATGTTAATAGAACTCATCCGCTGCAATATCTGGACAGTCTGTAAGGACAAAATCCAATCCGATCAAGTTATTTAATAGCCAGACGAAAGCTATTTCAGTCTAATTTGCGTTACGGCCGGTATTGGCGGTCGCATTGAGGGTGTATGACCGTGTTTTGGAAATCGTGAAGTTTCCTTGGATAACCTTACGATTGCTCCCAGGGAGATTACTAAGTGTCTGTGTTTGTGAACTGGATGTGCCACAGTTGAAGTACATGTCTAAAATGTTACTGCCTCTAGTAAGAGAACAAACTTGCCGTGTCCATCACGGGTGACTAATGAAGAAAGATTATTCCGATAATTAGAGTGTGCTGCTCGTTCATGCCACGAAACTTCGGACATGTTGAGGTCGCCATCAATAATTATTTAAAGGACGCCATCTCAAATGCACTCAAACATTTCAGTCAATTGGTTTAATATGGACTTGGCAGCGCCGGGTGTTAAGTAAATGCAACCAACAAGCAAATGATAGCATTTAATCTTAACATGCATCCATACGGTGTCCTCAAAGCAACCTGACGAAGTAGTCTACATTCTAATCGCGTCTAAAGCTTCGTTAACATTCAAAACGCAAACGTCAACTTGACCATAATACGGCCACGGACAAAGTCATGAAACCAAGAACATGTAGCTCTGTGCACTGCAATAACTAAACCATGTTTCCGTTGCAAGGGAAACATGTGTTTGGGAGAAGAAAATAAGTGTCCTAAGAGATACACTATGTTCGCCGGCGGTCGAGCATTAGCTGGATAAAGGTTAAATAATTTATTTTGGGATAGTAGGCTTGCTGCATCTAACATCAGCCTGTTGGTGCTAGAATTATCGACTACGTATTTTCTGAAGATTTTTAGGAGTCAATATCAATCCCATTTTGCATTTATTCATCATTACCTGTAATAATGGTCCTATGGGACCCTGAGTCCTTGTGTTGAGTGCGATGTACAGAGACCGTGGTATAGGCCCCGTACGACGAAGCATAGTCTGTTAGTGAGTGACGGGAGTGGGATCTGGGCTTATTTTACATAATTGGGGAGGTTATTGGCTGTATGCATAGCTTGTAGAACCAAGTGATGTACTTTGCATCCACAATAACCGAAGGATATGCTTCGAGAGGAGGATAGGTCGGATGGGCGCCGGGAGAGGAGGCGGGTGCCCTCAAAAAATTGATTGCATGTAATCTGCAGTTTTGTAGTGTTTTTCCGAGGGTAGAATTATGTTGTTATTTCTGGATACATGACTAAGTGGCTACTCAAAATTTGGTACGGTTTATGAGAGTATGATTCCATGAGAGGATACAATCTTGCTCCTGTTTTTACCATCATGGCAACAATAGGCATTTGTGCCCAAGGAGAACGGAAATAGAAAGAAGTAATTGGCGCACAATGAGTTGCGAACTTACAATCCCCTGTCGAAATTGGGATAGAACTGATCACGGGAGAAGCCTTCGCACCATTTTAAATGAGTTGGGTAGAGATGTGATTTGGTTTGCTTCTGGCGTCTGGCGTCTTTCGGACGATTGTTTAATAGTCTTTTATTTGATAGTTCAGACTTTAGCCATTTTTGCATGAATACCTTTAGGTTTTGGTTCTGATCCGGCAACCATACAGCAGCCATAGACAAGGATGGCTTACCGTTTGGTTTGGTGTTATTTTCACTAATAATCTGGGGAGCAAACGGCGTGTTGTATTGTGGTTCTGGTTGTTTGTTTTGCACTGATATATGCCCGACAGTTATTTTAGCTTTCTTAACTATGTTATTCTCGGAATCATTGCCTCCATATTGAAACTTGAACTTTCACTGTTAGTGAGGACAAAGTTAGTATTATTCTGCGGATACTTAGAAGACCTTTCATTCAACAACTGAAGTGGGTCAATGTCAAACATACTGCCTATTCTTGGAGAGGCTGTTATGCATGTATTATAGGACGCCGATTTTAAAGGTGCAACTCCCAATTTGGGTGATGCATTGGAGAGGCTATTATTAAGGTACCTTTCTGCATTTCGACTTATTTAGTGGTTCATATGTACAGGAGTAGCTTCTTTCTGGCCTGCCAGAGATCGTCAACTTCAAATCATTTCCCACTTGATTGATGTCTCATCCTGTTTATGAATAATCCTTCTGAAATCAAATCTTGCGGCTATAAGACATTGAGAGCGGATGATATTTTCTGCATTTGCTTTACCATCGAGCTTGCATACGACGAAACAATAACGCTTATTCAAATTCTTCATTAAGCTAATGGGTGTGCAACATATGTTTCTGGCTTTAAACTGCCTGTATAAAGTTTTGATTATGATATTTTCAGGCAAATTGAACACGACCATCATTTTGAATGACCTATACATTCACAATAATCTGACCCAACTGCAGAGATGACGTATGCAGCTTTGTGAAAATATTATATTTTTGATTTATCAGACATATTACATAAATAGGAAACGGGACACAATGCAGTTGACAGTAGTCGTCTATTGCCGAGCTTTATTTTATGAAGTTCACGTACTTTTCAACCCGATTGACTCTGTGTTGTACCAATGTAGGACAATTGGTAGTAAAAACTAAAAACATATTTGGACTTTTTAGTAGTTTCCGTATGTTTACGCACATTTGCAGCTTTTAATAAACCATTTAATCTTCATTATTTTGTAGCAGCACATTTGTGGCTGGGGTCCTAATCTTGGCTGTCAATACCAGGGAAGAGGAATCAAGTTTCTCTTTCTCCAAACATTTAACAGAACTCCTCATTTTTCGTGGGTTTGATAACACCGAGTTGGTGGAGGAGATATCCTTCTTTGCAAATATTGATTTAGATGTCATCGATAGAGTGGGAGATTAGTCGGAAAGCTAATAGTGTTGACAAATCAATCGAAAGCAAAAGGGATATCTTTAAGGCCTTAATGGTGGGCATCTGGGAAGGAATATTTACGGTGAAATAATGGAGAAAGCGAAATTGTATTAACAGGTTTAACTTGCGGTATGGATGCATTAAGCTATTGTAACTAAACAAGTACATGTGTTCAAAAGCAGTTAAACCACAGCAACCAACAATGAAGCAAATTCGCTATAAATCTAACGCATCAAGATATGCCCAAAAGCAACCTTATAACATTAACCTCTATAAAGCTTACGCACATGAATTCTTCAATAAGTAATATGGCGCTAACTTGTTGTTACAACAATTGACAAAATAGATTTATTAACAAGTGTTTCAATAGTTTGCTGCAAAACTGTCACCTTCTGAGACACTTTAACAATTTCCTGCAACGTAAACATCAAAGCGAGCAATTTGTATACATCAAGCATTTAATATATATATATATATGTACATACCCAAAAGTGTAAGCACTAAGATGATTTTGTATTCTAGAATGCAACCTAGTTTACCTAAGTTAGGCTAAACTGGCTTGCACTTAAGTGTAATCCAATTATTTAAAATATGTATGCATTAGTTGCTTTCTCAGTTCTGTTCGTATGCTGCATACTACTTGGAATTTGCGTGTTATTTTTCCCTCATATTATTTGTTGGATGTTTGGTATTCCCGGTGTGGCTGCTCTTGAGGTGATTATTGAATGATGCCTACCTATCTGGTACCCGCTGCCTCGTTTTGCTGACTTCATAAGGCGGTTGGTGTTTGATGGAAGAGGCCGTTTGCACGGAACGTGTGGCCTTGCTGAACTAAGTCAGCGGTTCTATCCAGTGTGTACGTCCGGTACGTAAGATTTGCCATTTAGACGTTAATGGTTCTGTTTCGCTATATAGCAGAATGTGGGTGGCTCCTTTGATGAAACTTTGCTCCCATTCACAGGCCTCCTGCTGTTATTCCTACTGGTTTGTCCTGAATGTGGGGTGAGTGGATGCTGCTATAGGTGGAGTAGCAAAATCATCCAAGGACTATTTGTGGACGCACAATGCCTGTGACAATGATCAACTTGGCCGTTGTGGAACGTAAATTAAAACCGAATGTTGCAAGCAGACATAAGCTCATAAAAATTGTTAACCATAACATTTCCTTAACGTCATTTTGCGAATAAGAGCGTACATCAACCAAGACCTTTTTGCCAGCCACTGCGCTATTTTTAAGGAAAATACATAATCACCAATGTGATAGAAACCCTAATATTTTAAGTTAAGTTGACACATAAAGACTAAAGTATTAACATGCTCACAATTTCAAGAGAAATATGGCATGGACACTGAGAAACGTAACAACAGGAGCAATAATACTCTGTCGGATTCGAACCAGAAAATAATCCAAAATTAATTTTTTATTAAAGTTTATATCTAACGCTATATTTCTTAAGCTAAATAATTGTATAACATTTAAATTAAGGCTAATAATTTCATGTATTATGGTTACCAATATTTTGCGAAAATGAGCTTGAACCATCAACGTGTTACACAATACAATCCGTCGGTTCAATATCCCTCAGATTTTCATTTTGCCAATACATTTGAAATGGCTTAACCTGCCGTAATTTTAAAGCGTATTCCGATGGGCACTTCGACAATTTTCCTACGTTGGACCCAAAACAATTGCGTAATTTTCTTTTGGTTCCTTTTGTGCCGGTACTTGTTTATGTGCCTAACAACCGCTAATATTTATTTGTTTATCAATTAATCGAAATTAGCAAAATTCTTACAACAAGGCCTCATTTACATCTATATTAACATTGTTCTGTCTACACATGTACTCACCGTTAGACTGGTGATTTAAGCATGTTTTCGAAAATGGTTAGCATGGTTATCGAGGATTTAAAACGACTTAAATTACATAATCAGTCTTACCTTTGTTCCCTTTTATTAAATGTTATTTCATTATTTCAGCTTATACCTTTAGTGCATCATGTTCACAACATTCGTGAATCATAGCGTCTGACACATTTTTCTTTATTTTCATCTTCCCTATGTTGCGACTAAATAGCAATTTGGAAAAGTATTTTGGAAAATTTAACTGTGAACGGGAAGTTGAGTGGCGAAGCAACACAATAATCATGATAGAGTTAATAGGTATTGACGTTTACATTCTCAATTGTCAGCCAAATGCTAATTCCAGTTGAACCATTTTAATTTGCTTCGTACTTTGATAACAAATGCAATACCACGTCCTTGAACGTTGGAGAGCTATTCACATGTATGTTGATTCATTAGAATTTATACATACAAAATCGTTTCTCATAATATAAATGTTCTGCTTAGCCATTATTATTTTCAATTTCTACCTAAATCATCCATTTGATAAATGGTATTTGAAATTCACTATGCAGTGCCTTATTTAATTTACGTTAAAACAAGATCCTATCAGCTTCCACACATTCTAAGGCAAAATCTAAAATATCTCGGTCAATCTACCCGTCTTTTTTCTTTAATAATTAACTGTAATGCATGAATAAGAAGAACATTATTTTAGGTCCTGAATGTCGCAATATCCAGCAACTAGTTCTTGTAAGGAAGATGTAAGAAGTCGAAAGCTGGTAGCTACATTATTTCATATTGTTCCCACAGTACCATTAACTATAAGTGGTATACAATTAGATCAATTAAGCTGGATGTCAGCAAGCTTGTATAAGGTGCCCAATTGGCTGAGGGACTTCCAACCCTATGTTCCTAAATAATTTTTATTTACAAATTGGACTGTCTTCGTCCAATCTTTTGTTAAAGTCTCAGCGAAAACGGAGAAAGTGAGAATTAGAATGATCCAATAAGTTTATTTATGTTGAGCACGAAGACAAATTGTTGTAGGGATGCCAGACAAATTCATGTTGAATCCACCTCGTCATGTGTCACCTTACTCTGAATGCCTAAGCTCACTTATTTATGACTAAGTACCAGGATTCGAATTCACACACAGATTCGTATATATATCGTGAATAGGCTCTGATCTACTGAGCTTCCTTGTTGGAGGAACAGGAAAATTACGAGTTCGGATAATGATCACAACTTTAGCAGCATGGTTATTTCTCTGCGCTGCAGAAGTAAACACTAAATTAAACTCGAGACAGAGATCTGTGTTGAGAATAATTCATAGATATATTACATTAATGAAAATTTTTTCACTGTAGGATGTTACTGAAAATAAAAATCCATGTTATCAGATGTTATCAGACATCGAGCTAGGTTAGTGAATATGGGTATTCAATTTATTGGTATACTGTAATGCTGCATAGGCATTGTTAGTTAATACAAGAATTTCGTCCAAATCTAGGTTATATCAAACGCAACAATTGTTTCGTCCAGGTAGCATTGCTATCAGATTAAAGTTGTTATTTCCCTGTTTTTGACATATCCAGCTTTGCCGTTAACATAGTTGTCAACATCGGATCAATAAATGATCCTATGGCTCACAGTCTTACTGCGGATATTATTTACCTTTGAGCAGGAAAATAATCCGGTGCAGATAAATAATTGGCTTTTCAACTCAAGTGGAGGTAGACAAACTAGTATTGCTGCTTTGCTTATATTGTTCCAAATGTAATCTATTGTCTCTGTAAGCGGAAGGTTAGTCAAAATCGAGACAGCATCAACGTGATCGGTACATTCTCATTAATTTTGGGATTCTGAAGGCTTTCGACTTACTGGACGCTATAACATGGAAGTCATGTTGCAGTCGTTCAACCCGTTCATTTAATTTTACAAGCGTAAACGATTTTGATAAGATGAAAGATCTAAAACCAGCAAGTGCTAATAAACTCATATGGTTTAGAAACAAGCTGGCTGATATTGCTTATGAGGTTAAACAAATGCCAGTAAAAGAAACGTGTTTGCTTACAAAGCGGCATTTACAGGCGTTACGCGAACTAGGTGACGACGATGTGATTGTAACAAGGCCAGATAAGTGTTCTGATGTACTACTCATGAATAAGGATGAGTACATAAAATAGATGAGAGTCATACTCGAGGACAAAAGTAAATTCAATCGTTTTGAGAGAGCGGAGGATGTGGCTGTGTTAGAGTCTGGCAAAACTCGTCACTTAGATATGCTTCACCTGCATCGTGTGATACTTGTGACAGATTAAAGCCGACCGGCTCCACTACTCCGCAGCTGCACGGGCTACCGAAAGTACGTGAGTACGTGGGTACCACTCAGACCGATTCTATCGATGGTAAACGCGCCTCAAAATAAACTGGCTCGCTGGCTGGTGAAATTGCTTTCTCCGCTGAGAGAGTGGGCCAATCTATACATCCTCAAATATTCATTCCAGCTTATCGACGACCTCGACATACTTAATGTATCAGACAAGGTCAGGTGCACTTTATATGTGGAATCGCTGTTTACCAACGTTCCCCTGCACCAAAATGTTGATAACATTTTGAAATAGTAGGTTTGCGGTGTCCCCTACCGATGCCAGTTGAACTACTAAGAGACTCGCTGTTATTGTGTACGGAGAACGTCAACTTTCACTTGAGAAATATACCGTACTGTCAGATTGGTGGAGTAGCGATGGACAGTCCATTGGGTCCAGTATTTGCTGATTTCTTTACGTTAATAATAGTTCGAGGTATGTCTGGAGAAATATCTCGACTTACCTACTACAAACGCTACGTGGATGGTATGTTGGCAATTTGCTTATCGGATCATCAGATGGAGCAGTTGGTAACTCAACTAGATTCTGCGCATTGCACCATGCGGGTCTCCTGTGAGGTAGAGACGCAAACTGCTTTCCGTACTTAGATATCCTCATCAGCTGTAAAGAAAACGGGCAAATTAACATGTCCGTCTACAGGAAATAAACATGGTCAGGCAGTATTTGCATTTCACTAGCTTCTCACCAATGCGATACAAGCGGACGCTCGTGAGAACCCTGATTAGTCGTGCCAGACGGATCTGCTCCGCTGATTGACTGGCTGACGAACTGCAGTTGATTACTAACACGCTCATCGAAAAAGGCTACTCCCGAAGGTTCCTTAAGAAACATAGTCAAGTGCGACTAAGGGACCAAGTTAACACGGCATCTAAGAAGCCTGTAATAATCAAAATACCCTTCAAAGTTGACGTCTCCTCCTTGACGACCAAAAAGCGTCCGATCTTGCTATGGAGACGACTTAATATGCGGCCAAGTCGTTGTTATAAACAAAACCAAAATAACTGCCACTTCCTTCTGTAAATGAGGCTTAGTCTATCGGGGCCAAATGGCATTGTCGTTACCAATTCATTTGCGACTGCAGCAGTTACATATGCAGGAACGGTAGAACATTTAGTTCTCAAATGAAGGAGCATATACCTAATTGGGTTTTACCTTCGACCGCGCAGGAAACTGGTGAGAGTCACGCTGCTTGTATGTGTAAGCCACCAACCTCTTCGATCGACCGACACTTTTTGACCACAGATCACCGAGTCGAGGTCACTTCGGCGTTCACAATCCTATTAAAGCACACCAATTCTCACCTCCTCCGTTTCGCAGATGCGATAGCATGTAACCGGATTAAGCCGCTGCTTTGTGTTCAGAAACAATTATGGATCAGTATTAGACTGCCGTGCGGATAGTGGTGACAACCCTGCCCAGCTTATCGTGTGTTGCTCTGTTTGTTTGTTTGCATGCATGTTTGGTCTCAACCTTCACTGAATAAAAATATTATCGCGAGTTACTTTTAAAGGCACTGATGAGACAATACGAAATGAGTGTATTTGCCAGTCTCCGTCTTCTTACTGCGCTTTTCGAATAACCAACTGTTGCTAGGGTGAAGTGGCCATCGACATTTTGGCAACCCATGAAGTTTTTAAATTTTTAAGCCTGCAAATTTAAGGCTGTCATACCGTACATCTAAAATTAACACCTTAGTCGAAAGTTGTTCAAGCTCTTATCGATCTGTGTCCCAAGTCGATTAGTGCCATCAAATTCCTCTGTGCTGCAACTGAGTTTCATCTCCTCGCAATATTACTCGCAGTTAATCTGTACTAGTTCTGTCTTACAGCAAAATTGAAGCTCTTTTCGGCGTGCTGCTAATAATGACCAACTTATTGTACTTTAGTTCCCTTATTGCAACTGGTTGCTGTTGTGTTAGCAGGCCTTGATTATGAACGTGATGTTACAATAGTGAAGGCAACACTTAAAGAAAAAGCTTATAGAAGTTGCTATATCCATATAGTATTTTTCATCTAATATTTTTAATTGGTTATACAAGCTTTCAAATTGTAGCTCATAATAGAGCTGTTTAGCCATGCGTATAGGTGCGCAAGAATATAGGCCAATCGATACGGCCTCTATTATTTTTGTGAATAAAAGCACACTAGCTCATTTTTGTACGTATGTCTCTGACCGTTTAGTAAATGGAGCTTAGGGCTTAAACTTGCTCAGCGAGTTTGTAAGAGCAGCGCGCCTCCGCAGTGCACTGTTGGTAATAATATAAGTAACACAATCAGAAAACGTCCTCTTATCCTCTGCAGCCAACTCGTATCATGGTCGCATAGTGTTGGATTTCTTTTCTATTCTGCAGTATTTTACTACATTGTGTCAGAACGATGTAGCACGTACCGTCTAATGGGTATTGATATTGGGATAAATCTGATCACGGGATAACTGCTTTCAAAATTTGGTCGCACCTTCATTGAACTTACCAAATAATAGAAGAACAAAGCTTTTTGCATCAACATTTTTATTGGAGAACCTGAGTAATAATTGAACAATTACACTCCTTATAATTGTTTGGACCATTTAAGTAACTTGAAAGGCTACATCTAACATTCCAGGCCATTTAATATGTAACTGCTCTCAATATGTTCTCTTCAAACGGAGGCTATTTCTGTAAGATTGCGTTACGTCCATTCAGTTGCATGACTATGATATGTATTTCGTAATTTTGGTTCATTAAAGCATAACAAATTAAATAGTTATCTTGCTGCTGTGTTGTGCAACTGCTTTCTCTACTGGAAAATTGCATTTACTGGTCCATCTAGGTAGAAATGATGCGCTATTTCCCTGGTAAAATAAGTTAATTCCTTGGTATAATCCAGGAAAATTTGCAAGTGATGCGCAGATGTACATGCGTCCAAAAAATCTACACAACAAATGCTGCTAAGCTATTACACGGAAAGGTTATTTGATGCGATCTATTTAGATGGGTTAGTTGCCTTCATTTTATCAACAATTATTTTACAATACTCGGCGAAATATCCGAGTGCCGTTATGTTGCGAGATTATGGTAGACCGACTGAGTATGTATTTTGATTACTGTGCAGCAAAAAGAGTTAATGTTAAGCTGCTTAAAAAGTTCCTGGTAACTCAAAGTGGAAGATTAAATGAACCAAGTTTTAGTGAATAGCGAATGCAAGCATACCAGGGGTTTCTCTCGCTGTACACTTGTTTCTATATTTCATCTCACAGCATAGGAGTGGAGAAGCATTTTGAAAGGACTGGATTAGTGAGCTATTTGCTATTCGGGCTGCTCATAGAATGGATGTTTAAGGAGCATGCTATTCCTAGCTCAATTTTATATGTTTCTACGCAGAGGCGTACAGTAATTATAAGAAAAAAACTTTAAATACAGCAAACGTTTAGGGAAATTTGCTTTAATTTCTAACTTAGAAGTTCAACTATTCGTTTCCACACTGTTTCTCAAATAAATCATTTTGTTCTTGTACCACCATATTTTTGCTACGAAACATATCGCGTCGATTCGTCGGCAAGAATATTATATATCGTTTTCATTTGACACGATTTTAGGGGTACCAAAGGATATCAAGGCAATTGCCAACACCATGCTTTTATGAAATTACCATTTATTTGACGTTGAGAGAATAATCACACACAGCAAACTAGAAACGCTCAGCAACATAAGTGTTCAACCATACTAGTAGTGTCTCTCTGATCTAATGTACATTACTTTTTATCATAAATTTATGAGGCAATCGGTTCAATACACCTTGCATAATCAGAAAAATTGCAACGGAAGCTCCTACGTGAAAATGATCGCTCGCACTTATGGGGCCGTGTACCGCCCGTCGGTAAATATACAAATTTATTTATTTATTTATTTATATGCAATGTAATCAAGGCAGTTTAAATAAGAAGTTGTGCGAGAAAATTTATCTAGAAATGCATCGTGCGATTAAGTAAGCACTTCAAGCATTCGGATGCAGATAACCATTCGAATTTAAATTACATTTAAGTAGTCGGTCGGATATAGGTAATAATAATATGCCGTTAAAAAACGACTCGCATTTTGGAGTATATTACAGGACGATCGGTAGTAAAGGACGTTTCATTTTGATCTGTAAAAAGGCATACTTTCTACTAATATGTTATACATATTCGGCTAAAACAGCGGTATATTTTCCCCTAGATATTGTGGTGGATGACAGGCGATTTCGGTATCCGGTTTAAGCAAAGTTTTGATGGGATGACAACAATTTTATGTTTGAATAACAGCTAGAAATTCCAGAAGATGCTTTCTGTTATGTTGTCAGTTTACTAGTTTATAGAATAGGCAAAACGCAACGATTGTTTAAATATTAGGTAGATATATAAGTTGCGAAAGTCCTTATCGACAATCGTTGTGATGGAGGAAGACTTGAACATAGGGTTTAATAAAATTTATGTTTAATCCCAGTTTATTCCGCATCAACTGCAATTTTGGAATGGGAAACCAATTCCTAGTACTTAAATGTTATTCAAAATTACTGTGCCTTTCGAAATTTTCTGATTAACTTGCTCTTTTCTCGGTCCACCTAAATCCCACTTGACTTCAAGCTAGCAATGTGTAAGCTTTTTTGGGACATGTAGGTATATTAGAAAATTTGTTTAAAGTAAAATGTCCAACTGCTTTTCGAGATAAAGAAACCTTCTAGCGTGATGACTAGATTAGCATTGAAAATCCAACGAATCCAATTTAAAGAAAGAAGGCATACATATGATATGTGAAGTAAGCTGCAGCACCCTGTAGTCAATAACAATAGGTGGTCTTGTATGTTATTTTGTGCACCGGGTGAATAGTATATCTCGTTTGCAGACTGCATATTGTTTAGTTGACCGACAGAGTTAATAATAATTAGCTATGAGATTATGGGAATGGATTTAAAGAACAAGTTACGTATAGTAAATGGAATTCACACGCGAGTTTCTCTTTATCTGGGGGTAAGGCCGATGAGAAATTCAACTCCGAGGAGACGAAAGTGAAAGCCGGGCTATGGCTTTCGAGGGTTGAAGTTGGAAGAGTATGGGGCAATGAATGATTGTCACAGATATACAGGAATAGCAAATTTGATCAATAAGAAAAGTGCCGTTAAATTGCCATGGCGGTGTACGCTACACACATCTTCAAGCGTTGATATTCTCATTTCACTTAAGTGGTAGTACTTAAGAATCTAGATCAAAATCCAACGCATAAGATAAGAGCTAATTGTAGGCTTCAAAGCAAGCATGCAGTGTGCTTAAATAAGTAAATGTTCTCCTCAACTGCAGATTGTTTTTGTGAGCTCTTTTAGAAATTATGTGTATTGTGATTATGCTGTGAACAACAAGCTTCTTTGGAAGCCTCTAGTGGTTTTGTTGATTAAAATGGCAGGTAGAGATTTAATCATTAATATTAATGTTGCCCGCAATGGCATGCTGAACACAACTACATGTTGTGCTTGTGCTTGATATCATCAGGCAGAGAGAGCGGGCATATAAAACGGAACCGTTAGGATGTTTTCTAAACCTCTATTTTTTTCGTCCAGGTAGCCACGAACAGCGCTTGGCCCATCGTTAAACTAGTTATTGGGTAGTCATTTTAATGTACTTGTTCAGAGATTTTATTGCAAGGTACTTACTCGATGTAGGGTTCTTCAGCGCTGAGGCAAAGCTTGGTCAATTCCATCGGATTTACCGTAGCTAACGCGTCTGCGAAAAGGGTGTTTTCCACCCAAATAGCTGTATTCCCATACGCCTGGAGCGCCGGACCACTGAGATGTAAGTTGGAACTAATGAAACTTAAGAAATTGTTCACGAGAGCAACATAATTTTAAAAGGATAATTATCGAATGAAGAAGGATTTGGTGTTATTCGTCGAGTGATTGTTTTGCGGTAGACAAATACAATGAAGATCGTGTTGCTCATCTGAACAGAACTTGACAAGGTAGGTATCCAAGAATTCGTTCGGTGACTGATGTATCTCTCTAATGTTATCGAACTAGACTGAAACTCGAATTAGAGTGCCTTGTTTACTGGTGGGCAAAACACATTTCCCCTCCGCTTCAAGTATGTTCCTAATGATGTCATGTTCTAAATACTGCTTTATTGCGAATCACAGTCTACATTAAAATTGTGTACCGAAATTGGCCCACATATTCAGTACAACAGAATGTCTATCCGCTAAATAATTGGAGGTTAATAAACGCATCCTCTTAAGCGTATGCTCATACTGAAGGATACTTTGCGCACAAATATACCTTGGCGGTGGTTCAATAATGATGGGAAAATGTTAGGTTCGTATCTTTGTGGTATTGCGTTACTGGTGACATGTCAGTGAAATACAGGGAAGACGGAACAAGCTGATGTGTAAATGCAGGGTGTGATGATGACGAGAACGAATACAGAAGCACTGTCACCTCAGGTAAAACGGAAGTGTAATAAAGAGACGAGGAGTGAGGTTCTGCGTGTGCCTTGTATATGAGGCTGTACAACTAGGTTTCCAATGTAGATTCCGATTTCAATTTACTTTTTACGCTTAAAATAAAGTTGGGGATGGTTGTTAGGCACGTTTCCTAGAGATTCGGAAGCAGATAAAACGAGACTACAACTGTTGCAATTTTTCATTGGATATAAGTAGCGTGCTGTTCTAATAGGAAAGAAAGCCACTGACTCGGAGCCTTAAAATCTTATATTCTTTTGTTGACTGTAAATAGCACGCAATCGCCAAATATTGCGTTACAAAGGCAGTCGCCAGACACACGTATTGTGTTTAAAATATAAGTTTGCAAATTTAATGGTCTATTTTGGAACTTGCATAATATTTATGCTCTTCTTGATTAGGGTTTGGCTAATGATATTGCTGTATATGTTTATCAATCAGAATGAGCTGGGAGCGAGTTGATCGAGATCTTAAATACTTTGTTTATAGCCTTCTATTTTCTACAGACGGCCACATGATTAACTGAAGTAAAGCTTTTATTTTTACCAGTTCAGGTACGGATTTTCCAGGTCCACGTTGACAGCTACGGTAGCCCCAAATATTTGTTTCTACTGTGGATTTATGAGAGGCTTATCCAATACCGCTTTTGTTCAGCTTTCACGATGTGGAGTTGTGAAAGGATGCTTCCAAAAGTGTGCAATGCGGCTCAATCCGCGTGTTTTATTGGTTCCAAAGTCCATCTTCCGATGCTTCGCTTGCAAAGTGTACAATTATTGTACACTGGTAATTCTATCTTTTGATATTTGGGTGCAAACCATTTCTGACGATCTCCGACATCACACACGTATTACTTTGTCCAGACCGAAGAAGTCTGGAATGATAATATTATCCAATAAATAGCTCACCTTTTCTTTCATGTACTTGGCGGAAGTTATTCAATCTGCTGTACTGATATTCCAAGCTGGAGAGGATCAATGTTGGCTGCTTGTTCGTTGACATAATATATTGAAATTAGTTGCTAATTAATAGGTTCAAGTTAAGCCTTTATTTCATTTATTTCTTGGAACCGATTGACAATAGCTGACCGCGGTATGGGCTTCGAGTTTGAAGATAAAAAGTATAGTAGCTATTGTACCACATGAAAATTTCAGGAATACGTTGTTGTTGCAGTATATGATGCTTAAGACTGTACAATTTCTTAAAAACTAAAGCCATTTTGAGTTAGATATATCAAACGCCAGATTATTTTTTATTCACTACGAGAAAGTAACAAGACCCAAGATCTGACTTGATACCGTTGCACGGCACATCCCTTTATCTTCATTACTTGATCGAAGACACACCGGGTCAGGTGACTTTGAATATCTTATGTGAAATTGGCGAGTAACCGTTGTGTACCCGAGCGTGCTAGGTATTTCAGGCACAAGGTCATGCAGCGTCGATCGTTGTCGTTTAAGTTAAAATTAGACAGCTGATGCGGTCGGTACGCTAATGCTAGTTTCACTTGTTTATACCTAGGTTTACATACTAGATTTTCAAATATGCATGTTACTGACGCACATCAATTCGGAATAATTTGATAGCGGTCAAAATGGGAAGGGCTAAGCATGTTTCCAAGGATATTGAAAATAATGAGAATATTTATTTTCGATACGAACAAAATGTTACCGGAACATTTAACATGATAAATAAATGCACGTAGAATTCAAAAATCATGGCTACACAAAGGAAAGTTTTAAAAGATTTTGTTGGTCGGGTGCCTATTTTTTGCAAGTCAAGCCTAACAGATATATATCACTTGTGAGAAGCACCAACAAATTCCCAGAATAATGCGATAGAATTGCCTAAACTTAAGCAAAAAGATGGTTTATATTATTAATTTGGTTTATAGAACTTTAGTCGCTGCAAAGCGAACGTTATAACCAAATTATTTTTATCTGATAGCAAAACAATTATGAGTTCAGTTTCAAGTAATCGCACGTTTTTCGTTTAAAATTTAGAAAACATAGCATACAAACCTTTCGAGTAATTTGGATTTGAAATCAACCTAAATTTTATTTGAAAATTGTAACTACTGTTCTGCTGACTGAACCATGATGTTGAGCTGCGCAAGTAAAATGGACTGCATTTGTTCGATGTCTACGAAATCTGGTCTACGTATTAGGGCATAAGATAAGCAAATGCATTGCAAAATCATGGATTATGGGCACTGCATTTGCATAATCATTCGGTTGAAATCTGCCCCTAGTCGTCTAACAGCCAACATCACCACCAGTGAACGCCTTAGTAAAATGAACGAGGATAACTTGCAGGAAATAAATACTGATGTATGCTAATGAATGTGCATTCATTGCTGACGTGCAGAAGGTAATAATTATCAATCTAAAATCTTTGCAGTTTATCCACTGGCATTAAGTTGTGCACGCAAAAGTAAGCTGAAGAACTGACCATAACATTTGTTTTCCCGTGTAACTAAAACTCACAGTCTGTTGGATTCCACAGAATCATGCAATAATCGCCTTCCTATTCTCTTGTATTCCTTACCTATGTTATTTACAGTGTGATATATGAAACTATCTATTTTGTTGCTGAAACCCTTTTGTATGATTTGCTTGGTTAGGTGTAACCGGTTGGATTTTATTTAATTGTTACCGGCATTGTTCTTGTTTAGATGTCGGGTGTAAATTTGTGAACATATCTGTGTTACATTTTGTAGGGGATATTTTCAAGGTCATTGTATAAAAGGTTTCCCTAACCATATGTTAATATAGCCCCGTCGCGCACTTCTGGAAATAAATTCTAATTGGTTCCAGAGTCTTTATGATTGCTTCAAGCCACCGCCGACTGCTGGTCAAGCACAGCTTAGTTTATTTCGCGCCAATTAACTCCAATCCACTCGTGTTATGGCCGAGGTAAATATGATTGAGGGCAAGTTGTACAACAGAAATCGTGAGTTGGCAACCGGCTTAAATAACTTAAATGGTCTTACTAGCAGGTGTATCTGATTTGGGGCTAAATACAGATTTATGCAAGCAGCATATTTATAACAATATAAATTTTTGCTATTCCATTACAAGGCACATTTTTGCTCATTCCGCACGCGCTTGGTAATTCAGGGATTACGCTGTAGAATGTACGTTGCAAAATTTATCAAACCGATGCAGCAATATTATGCTTTGATATACTCTTTCTAGATTTCATTGTACGTGTAAAATCTTGCAGACCGAAAGAGTACAATCAGTGCACGTAATTTATTTACCAATTAACTTCGCTGCTCATCACATGGTGGTTTCTATGAAACCTTCTAACGGTCTATACAAATTGGTTTTGTGTATGCAGTATACATTTGTTTTCCGACAAAGGAACATAAAACATACTGCACACACTGAAATATTTCTTCGATTAAATTCACTTAATCTTCTTACTAGATTGATCTGTATGTCCCAATATATTCATCTGATTGACTTCTGCATGGTAGTATGATGCACCAATATTTAATATACATGCAGGTCTCATGGTCATCTATGCATTTGAAGGGAAACGGTTTCCAATTTCTTTTGCATTGATCGATATTTTGCTCGAGCACATAATCATCCGTTAAATTTTTACGTACTAGTCAACGATACCAAGTCGAAAGGATTTGCAGATTAAGTAACGGGTTTTTGCATAGGTCCAAATTTTTCTAATTCCGGACAGCATCTCGTCTACCCTTTTTTGTAACGGAAACAACGACATTTTGTTTTGAGAGTACCTATTTTAGGATACTAAATTGGCAAAAGGCAAAAATGCAGTGTGCCTTTCTTATTGTGGCAGTTTAGTCTATTTGCAACCTCAGCAATTTTAACAAGGCTTATACATGAAAACATTTATGTAAATTATCTACAATGTTGGCAAAACGCAAAGTATGAAGCGGTATTCAACTGTAAATTGCGGTACCAATTTTTGAGCTTGGCGACAATTAACGCCAGTATAATCCGGTAGACCACTGGCATTGTAGGAGTAGATCTTTTTGATGTACCTGTAATATTACGTTATTTTGAAAAAAAAGTTAAACATTTTTGATGACCAAATACATAGCGTGATAACTTATACCTCATGAAATTCTTGACTACGAAGCAGATCATTAAAATTTAGTATATTTCATAATCATGCTAATTCTGTTTTAGGACCGCTAGTGTGTTGAAACATCTTAACTAGCCACGGATATTTTCTTCACTATTGCCTAATCCTTTGCTAGTTCATGTCGTTAGTTCATTAAACTTTCGCAAAATAATGGTTTTGTCTGATGGTATATCATTGGTTATATCTGCCTTTAGCAGATTCCTTTCATAATATTTGGTTTCACTTCACTGTGTTCCGATTTAACAATTGTCTAAAGCATTGCACTTCGTTCTTGACTTCTAAATCGGGTATATTCATTTAAGGCTTTCCAAATTCGTTGTTAACTGGAAGATATTTGGTCGCATTTGCTTTGCTATTAAATCAAGGCATATATTTTGCACTCCACTCTACTTCGACTGCTTTATCTCAAGTTATTTAATAAGCCTCGCCTTTATGCTAATCTGTTGAAATGCATCTCGTTGCATTAATCAGCGGCGAATGCGCATTGTAACATTCAACACTATTAAGTTGAGCTGCTCTTGAACATTGTCTAACATTCAAGTATTCACATTCAAGATATCGCTGCCGAACGCAAACTATTTAAGAAAAATCGTAATTTTTACAATAATTGCTAAATATCTTATGTCTATATAAGAAAAACTCCTAATAAAATCATACGAGCATATTCACGAACAGAATATAGTAACGATACCTGCATTTGCTCTGTTTGTTTGGCATGCCGGAAGTAGATGAATAAATATTATCCCACAAAATACTTGTGAACCATTTTGAGTTAAAGAATTTATGTCTATTAGATCAATCACACTAAACAATTTAGTGCTGAACATAAATAATCCAAGTTATAGTGGAAAGAATAATACGTAATTTGATGTGCCTGCAATATATTACAAAATCCTCAACTACCAATTTAAAATATATTCTGTTGACCTTTTTATCCTTAGGGAAATGACCGAAAGAGCTAAAAATATGGAACTAGGAAGCATCAGCTAAGCAAACAAGTGCTGTATGCATTTACTAAAATTTAGCATCAAAGATTTTAAGCAGTTACAATGTGTAAACGTTGAATTTCGCGTGCATGGCGATAAGTACTTCATCAAAAAATAAATTTAAGCTTGCAGTGGAGCCGTGGTTCATATGCTTGCACATATATTCCTTTGTTAAACTGTTGGTGGGGTAAAAATATTTTAATACAACGGCACAAAACAAGTTAGGGAATTTAATTGCAGGAGAAGCCCAACGTGGGAAATTCCTAAATTATAGCAGGTTCATGGGGATGGCTCAATTTTTGGCTGTAATAATTACATTGTGCTTTCGGCTACCGCTACATTTTTATTCTTTCTACTTTTCTGTTCCCTCTGATAACTTCCGACCGTCAATCAGTTCAAAAATCAATTTAGGGTTATTTCTGCAAGGAAAAAACAACTAAATCTTTTATGCGATCTCGTCGCGATGATTAAGCAGATCACTCAGTTAGACTGCACGTTGCATCGTAAAAGAATAAACAGCTGATGAATCATTATATTAATCGTCGCAAAAACAACTTAAAAGAATTTCTGTACGGTTAGTGTTTAATAACAAAGCATAAGTTAAACAGTACAGTACAAGGTTTTATTTGCAGAAAATATTTGTTTTGCTTGCTACTGTTTTTGCTTTGCGTTCATATTTCATGACTTATATTGTTGGAAGATGCAACCTACAGGTCATCATTATCCGAATTTTCGCTGTTTCCACGCATTTGTTTTTACTTTTACTGACTACGATAAAACGCGCCCAATTGAGCTAACAGTATCCGATAAGCGTGACGAAGTATTGCTGACGAAGTATTGCTGAAGTATTGCTGATGAAGTATTGCTGACGAAGTATTGCTGAAGTATTGCTGAAGTGCCAGCATCTTAAGCGAAATACCCCATAAGTAAATCTTCGCTTCAGCGGCTACATGGACAGAGATCGTGCTCACCGGAAAAGTATAGACTTTCCCACGGCCATTAAACTGGGTACTGCACAAGTTACTCGTAATCTAGGCTCGCCTATAGACACTCCCTAACTACTCACACCAACCATCTTTTCTTGCCAACAGCGGTCACTCATCCACTACCATCTACCTCACAAAGCCAGCTGAGCGTACTCCACCAACTGCTGTCAATGGTCTAGGGCCTCCCGACTACACCACATGTCGCCGCAACACGGTGAAAGTGCTACCCGGCCTCATTTACTCCCTATATAGCGAAATGGTAAGCACATCACCTAATAGGCAAGACGTTGTCATCCTTCTTCTTAATCCTGGTTCCTTGTTGCATAAACGCACACTCTTCGTACAATAAACTTCCTTCTCCCCTCGCACTTTATCCTAATCTCTGAGACATGGTTAGGTGTGAATACACCGACTACCTCTCATCAGCTGGCTAGATACATCACCCTCGGCAGTTTTCGAGCCACAAGCCACGGTGGTGAATGCCTTATTTACGCTAAGGACGACATCCATGCACGCTTACACACAAACTCCTGCTTGAGTACTAAAGTAGACTCGGTGTTTGTAACCGCTTGCATTAAACAAACTGCTTTTATCATGGACTGCGTCTTCAACCCACCAAACGCGGATACTGCAGATTGTAACATCATGCTAATACTTTCCTTCAACCTCCTGAGCATCCCACAAGCTGCACCATATTGGTGGTGACTTCTTCAAGCCAAATGTCGCTTGGAACCCTCCCACGACAACCACAAGATACAGCAGATTCGCTACCTCAATTCATTCCCATAAATGTACCCATCATGTGCAATCACCAACTCAGGAAGATCACATTCTTATCTCCTTTTCAGGCAGAGCGTTCCGGACAAACCGTCTGAAGTAGTTGGCAATTTCTCCGGTAGTGAAGATAAGCTGGTCATGATCTTATTTAATCCGCCGGCATCAAATTCTGATCGCCCAAACGACTACCCTATCTGGTATCGCGAATTTGCTGATGATGATTGGGAACTAGTCGCATCACTAGCAAGGTCATCTCTTTGTGACAACTTACTCCTATATCTAACTAGCAAATTGCTGCTGATGTGTTTTACAGAAATACGAAATCCTGTCTTGATATGGTCTGTCCACTCAAGAGCAGGTGCACTGGCTTTGGAAGTAAAGGAGACTTCCTCACGCCCAAAATTGCACAGAAGCTTAAGACCTGGTTTAAATGGTAAAGAAGAACAAGCGAATTCTAGCTGGCTCTGCGACAGCAACAGCGATTGTCTAAGTGCTACTCTCATCGCTACTCATGACAATTAGCTGAGGAGAGGAATGCCCTCTCTAGCACTAACGAAATCCAAGAGCTATTTGGACTGATAATGCACCGAGACCCTGCGACAAATGAAATTGCCTTCATCATGCTTCCCATTGGCTTGGTTACTCATGACTAAGCCTCAATTGCCGAGGTGCTGAATAATCACTATAGCTTATGCTTTAACTCAATCAGCAACTTTTGCACGTCTCACTCGCCCACCCTAAACTCTGCACAGCTATCTGCCATTGACTTTGCACCCAATGACATAGGAAAGAAATGAGCGACTGTTAAGCAGTCAAACTATGACTGTACTGAAGGCCTGCCCTTCTTCGTAATAAAGCTTGTTGGCCCATATATCCCACTTCTGCTTAACCTGTTCTGTCTATTGTTGAAGACTGGGAATGTACCTACACTGTGACAAACAGCTACGGCTATAACAAATATTGGAGAGCCCAAACATTACATCGGAACTATCAGCCCATTAGCCACAATTCCATCATCTATAGAATGATGGAGAGACTAATTTCCCCAAATTAGTGGACTTCCTACCGGCATATGAGCATAACAATTACTCTCATCATGGATTCTTAAAAACACGTTCCCGTGTAAGTTGCGAGTTGGCTTTCCTTAACAAACTTATTTTTCCCTAAATCGAGCCATGTCAGTTGTCGTGATTTATCTTGATATGCAGCAGGTATTCGACCGCGTACCTCACAAATGGTTGATGGATACGCTTGCTTCATTTGGAATCGGCTGCCAGCTACTAGCATGGACAAGGTCGTACCTGTCGAACGGAACCCAAGTGATTGGTGTTAGTGGCCAAATTTCCACTATTAGACCAGGTCTGAGCGGTGTAGAGCAGGACAGTGTCATTGGCCCGCTACATTTCTTTTTATACTTAAAGGATATGTTCGAAGTTATACGCCTTGGTTACCCATACCTCTTTACAGACGACATTAAAAATTATACACATTCGATCGTACAGATACGATCTCTATACTTCACATAATTTCAACCGAACTAAAGGCATTGGAACTATGGTGCACCTATTTTGACGTGCAGTTTTCACCGGAGAACTGTACTGCCCTCCTGTTTCCCTGCACAATAGCCCAGGGGACTATTACTTTTTGTGGAAATCCGCTAACCTGCAGCAAAACCATAAAAGATCAAAGCCTGCTCTACTTTGGCTCCTCAGACTTTCCGGAGCACGCCACAATTGCGGTAGCGATAACCCGCTGTCGCATATGCCTACTATTCAATACATTTACGACGCTGTAAGCGATAGTTCCTCTATACATATTAACAACACGACCAATGCTTGACTAATTGGTGAAAACGATCGTCAGCAAATTGATAGGCTGCAAAGGTGGTTTACTAAGCGCCTACTGGGCTCATATTTGCAATTATCATACGCACAGCGCAGTAAGAACTTGCGCCTCTGCCCGATATCGGTGAGAATATTGAAACTTAACCTGCCTCTCCTAATCGGTATAATACATAAACGAGTCCACGCTGCTGATTTAGATGTGGAGTTCAATAAATGTCTGACATACGTTACTCGAAACAGCAATCACTTACTAAGACTTGAAAGGTCGAGAACCCAAGCCTGCAAAGTTTCAACCTGAACGTCTACGACCACCTTCGGGACCGGTAACCATCCAGGCTGCGAGCATATAATTTACCCGGAATCTTCTGTAGAGAGATATATATTTTACTTGTCATTAAATAAACCATTTGCCTCCGGGGATAAACCATGTCGGGAGAAAGTGCATACCAAAGCGGATTGGTGGGTTACTGACGCACCGACTCCACCCCAGATATCCAGATATTTACTGTCTGCTCGATAGCAGGACAGTCCTATGCCAGTGGCAAATTACTATGTGATTGATACCGTATCACTTCCGATCCTGCTACATTCGCGATAAACAGCAATTTCTAAACTACTCGTCCTACATAACCAAGAAATCCAAGGAGTCAACAAAGCTGTAGAAGTGTAGATATGCGGCTGCCATGCTTGTCGAACCACTTATGTCTCTCCTACACTAAACCTGTACACATGGCCGCCGCAAACCATCTTTTCTCCAGTCTTCTTACATTTTCCGTAGCCTGTCTTATAAATCTCCTAAACTCCAATGTTGGCAAACTTTATTCGATCCTTCTTATTTTTCTCCGATTCGTCACAAAAGCCGAAACATCTACTGCACTAAATTATAGGTAACCTCGTGTATATGGGTGGCTCCACATCCTCACGAACCGTTCCAATTCTCCTATTTTTATTTGCTTGGAGGGCTGCCGTATGGTTGTGGTTACATAGACACATGACCAATCCATACACGGCTGCCTCATACTTCCTTTAACGCCTAGTATTCCCCGCTTGGCTCTTCCATATATATCGGCACCCAAACAGCTTAGCAGTGTAGTGCCGGCGTACAAATCAACCTCATAATATTCTGGTCGAATATAGGAAGATGAGTGGCTCCCATCTCTTCCCCACCCTTCTATTTCACAGGAATGCATGCTGTGAGCTGTGTTTCAATTTCATTCTTTTCAACAACTCAATTTCTTTTATTACTGTCCACCGAGTTACCGAGTTACTAAGTTACTGATTTACCCTATATTCGCACCTCTAGCGCATCCTTTAACTTGATCTCATTCTTTACCTCTCATACAGGTCGACTCGTACCAATGCTTAAGTAGATGGCTACATGGACTGTAGTCCTGAAGTCCGGGAGTGCATCACAGGTTGAAACTTGTCGTATCCATCATTATAATATACCAGTTTTTCCTAGCTCACCAGGCAAGAGGTCCCCACTGGTAATCCCATTCGCACTGACAGTCTAAGACCACGCAAACCCCACATAGTTATCTATCTCAACTCTACTCTTTTATCTCCTTTAATATAACGTTTACGAAATTCGTTTACTTTTTTGCGTCTCACTAGATCTGAGCCATCGCGGAAGTAGATCACAAAATGGCAATGTTACATGGAAACTCTTTCTTCTGTGCTTTATTTATTTACCTCATATATTCTACCATGATCTTAAGTTCTTAATCGCACGTCTATCTGTATATAATCGCAGAAGCGTAATAAGTTTCCTCCTAACTAGCTACCAAACCACGCGTAATTGCCGGAGCTTGCATGGCCCTAGGACCTCGTTGCTGTTATTACTCCCGTTATTATGCCTAACGTATTTGGCTTAAATCCGGCTTGCTTTATTTGCTCGAAAATAAGCGAAGTATATTTACGGGGTAGTCAGCGTCCACTGGCAGAAATAATTTGAGTCCCAGGCATTTTTGTATCCACTACTCATTTGGTCCATTCCGCTTAGATTTATCTGTTAAATGCTAGCCAATAGCTATTGGAAACACTGGCTGACGGGCAGCACGAGAAACAAGAGCCCATTTTTCGGCCATTCTTACATCTTTAACTTTTCATATTCTATTGATTGGCTCGAAAGCTTACTATTTGTCAGATTGCAACTGTATTGTCGGCAAGCTGGACATCCAGGACATCTTGATCATCGCTTCATCTTACAATGGCCATCAGTAGGAAACTTATCTTTTACGTTGCTCCGATGCCCACCATGAGCTGATAAAACTCATGCATAATGGCGGTTGGACAACAAGAACCAACAGTTTAAGAAGCCTTGCTCTTCTTAACTTGTAAGCTTATTCATTCATTATGCCTAGCGCAATGGAATAGCAAGAACCAGCAAAACCACAAGTGCGTTTACGCACGAAATAAAGCTTGCGTTAGCCGAACCTTCACTGCAATATAATAATCCACCCACATCAGGCCAATAAAACAGAATAGCCCCGAAAATGGTATTATGGTGAACGCATAGTGTACACAAATGCGAGAAAACCCATATTCACAGCTAATTCAATTCTAATGTATGAGACCCATGGTCGTCAAGACCCCGCTTAAAGGTCTCAGCGAAAGTATCCTTACTATAGACTGCTTCCCGTATTTCCTTTGCTTATCTACTTACTTTGTCGGTCTATGCCATGCATATCATAAGTAAAGCAGACCGCAGCCTTTTAGTACCTAAAACGTAAAAACAGTTGTAGTTTTAGCAGTTTCTACCACGTGCATTTCTATACCAGGAAAATCAGAAATCGAAAAATATTAACTATATTCGGTTATATTCCACTTGCTCTATATAAAGTTTGGGTGAGAACAAGGATAAATACATTTAACCAGCTTTGCCTTAATGAGTGGCGAAGTTATATTGCTACAATACGTTTTTGGAAAAGTATGCCGTATATCAATATTAGGAACAGAAATGGATCGATCAATATCAGTTTACAGCCTATTGGCAGCTCATATTTTGGTCGCGAAAGTGAAGCATACATATTCGAGTAAATATTGAACAGCGAAGATTAATGAAATGTAAAGGTAATCCTCTTTACTTTGATTCTCTTTTTAAAGCATTAATTCGGGAATTCCTGGTAGGTAAAAACAGTGTGTATTTTGAATCAACACATGTGCATCCCAAGCCTTTCTCAAAGCACACTTTATATCAACTATATGTTGTAGTAATATTTTTTCTGAATATACGATGAAGCAGCAAAAACACTCAATATTTAATATTGAAGCTCCCCGATAAGTGAAAGTTTTAAACTTTGTTGCGTCCGAACGTATTTTTATATATTTTATTAAATTTTTCGTTCAAACTTTTTATCTATATGAACGACATGGCCGCCTTTGTTAACATGCAGACTCACATCCAAAGGTGACCGACCGTGCCGTAGGAATTTGCAATCGCGGTTTAGCATTCGCGCTTTAAAGTTCTCGATTTTGAATTCAACGTACAGCATCACTCAAATTGTCGAAACCGTTAAGCAAATTATGGTGGCAAATATGGCTAGTATGTTTGGTGATATTTTATGTGTGTTGTCAAACAGAGTGAGGTGGTGCAACGAAATGATAGTTAGTGCATCCACACGAAGGGCGTAAAAGCATCGCCTGATGTTTATTTGCCAGATTGCTTACCAGTGAATGGCATTCCGCTGCTAACATACTCACATAAAGAAGATCTTAAGGCAGCATTATAGTGGTGTTTCGTGTTGCCAGACTTATGCTGATGGCTTCTCAGGTAGGCGTTTTGAATGGACTGAATGATCGGCACAGTTCGCTTGAATTCTTCAAGATTTGGTATCATGATGTAACAGATGAATCAACCTTGAATACCCCTCAAAAGCACCAATACTCATTGAGTTATTTCTGTAGGATTTTAACATGAGCTCCAAGACAAGACGTAGTCTCTTGACACCTTTTGTTTTCCGAAATTTCTCAGTTTAGCGAACAGTGTGACATTGTTTCTGCCAGTGGATCAACACAGCGATTATCTATTCCACTTGAGGTTGCGTACTGGTGACAACTAGACCGAGTACAACTGAAGCGCTGACAAACGTGATCATTAGTTTACAGCTGAGGCCGGTAAGTCAATGTCGTTCGCCTGACAACGGAAGGCCACCCATGGAGTACAGTTAAACATAGCGCACTGAAGATGGATGCATAAAGGACGAAATTTGGTAGTTTCAGAGCACGCCAACAAATAGATGAAATAAAAGTTTGGACATTATAAACGACTGCAATATTGCCGTAAGTTTAAGCTGTTAAAGTTAAATTTCAAGACGCGTTGAGCACCCGGGTTAAAGATGAATGAATTTAAGCGCTCGAGTACTCTTGGCAACAGGTCGGCATAAAGTTTCTTATTGTCAATTAGAACCATGAATGTGTTGAACAAAAACGAATGTTCAAAACCAGAGGATAGGTTTATTATTTTCAAAATATCGAAGCAAGGCGGCATAACATGGTTTTCTACCGGTCTGGTCAGATGATTACTTAAAGTTGTACGTTCTTAAATACGCGACAATGGCTGCTGATGAAGTAAAGTCCGGTGTAAGTATGTATCTAAATATGCGTGAATAATTTCACCGAGATGTACAATTTCCATTGTTAAACGTGCCAAAATATTTGGCTATCTTTTATATGATTATATCTACGGACCTCCTTGAGTAAATCACAACGAAACAGAACAGCTGGTAGATGCTATGTAGATAGTTCCTAGCATTAATTATATACTTACAGCTCACTTGAGGTAAGGCGCTGCACCTATAAGCAATGCGGCAAACATAAGCAAATGAAGAAGGCCGAAATCGAAGATTACCACTTTAGGGCTTCTTGTCACAAGACCGACAATTTTACAGCGGAATATCTAGAGGTGCTATGGATGTGATAGCGTCAAAGGGGCAATCAGATAATGTATGATATTGTCGCCTACTAACGCATAGAGGACACAGAATCAACAATACACAGTAAACATATGCCATCAGTGTTTTGCGGTACATTCATTGCATCATTCTACCTGCTAAACGTATTGGTGACATTTGCTTCCGTATTTCCATATATTTATCTATCTCTTGTTGATAACCACAATTTTGACTAAATATATGGATACCATTTTTAGGTTGACGATTAAACGCTAAATAATAAATGAGTCGTAGTAGTTGCTTACACTTTTAGGTGGGATATTCCAACCTTACATGAATATGTTTGTTATAGTTATATTTAATCTGTATTCGCACACGTAAGTAGCGTTGTGGCTAAAGCGGGTTATTGTTGCTCCATCCAATTTGTATTAATGCATATACCAGTTGGGAAAAATGCCCGTTTACAACACTGCAATACTGCAACTCGAATCAGGGAGCTTTGGCCTGTCGAGTGATATCTTAGGTGGAATGACTAAGTGGAAGCCATTTGGAAACAATTGTAAGCGCCACACTTCAGATTGCTATACTGATATATAACTGGGGTTCTTCCAAATTACAAGCGCCGCAAACATCTGTTCGTGTCCCCTAGGTTCCGACTTGACAGATGAATATTATTACCTTTCTTCTCGTGTAACTCCGTGAATTATTGCTGATTGCCTTAGGAGGTCAATTTAGCCCATCACCGGTGCCGTTATACGCCCCTTTGTACTGGATACTGAATTCAGGTAAGCGCACTGAGATTCAGACAGGTCAACAACGTTGATTCCAAAACATCGGCAACGCGATGTGACATGTGAATCGAAATTCTTGATTAAAGGTAACATCCTAGGCGCTGATGAATTGGTCGAGATATGCTAGCGGTCAGGATGAATGAACAGGTTGCTTCTCGCTTAAGTGGGACATGAGACGACCGCAACCGAACTAGCCTAACATTTGATACGAATAGTCAGCAATTAGTAAGTTAGATGGCATTCACAACACGCACACCAGCGATTATTCATCCCTCTTCTATTGTGCTTCTATTTCATTGTGAAATTGAGCATGGCTATAAATTCCGTTCCCTCACTCACATCGGACTATAACTTAGCTAAGCTTAGCAACATCCCTGTTTACTTGAAAGCTTGCTTACTCCATCATCGTCAATTTCGTTGTGTTCTTCCTTATTCTATATCCCGCATGTAAGTCGCGCTTAGGTACAGCTTCATTCCAGAATGATTCACTACTGACTTGGTGCAATGTATTATCTTTATATCATCTGCCTAGAACGGATGAGCGACATCTAACATATTTATTGGACTTACTGAACTCTGTTGTACATCGGGATGACTTCTAGTGTTGCCCATTAAAAGGTTGCAAAATTCATGATCTATGCTATTCTTACTACATTCTCAAATCGAGTGCTGTATGGTGACATAAAGAGACGGCGAGCAGCGGCGTCTTCCTCTTGGTATTACTACTCAAGCGCGATTCACATCAATATATAGGCTCCATGGTAGTACTCACCAAACTATTCTATCTGTAGTCTGCTTCTTGAAATCAATTTGTAGACTGTACGAACCTAGCTACCCCATACTAATTAGCACGACGCTTATATAACCGGTGTTGACTTCAGGTGTTGCGAATAAAAGGCGATTTTCTTTGATGCGATTCTCGTGGAATAAAGAAAATGGCGATAGCTCAGGTGCGAGAGAAATTATTGTTGCACGTGGAATAGAAGCACGATGCGCACGCTCCCATTAGATTTACTAATCTAAGACAATGATGCGGCACATGTGGTACGTTTGCCTGCGAGCAGAGTAAAATTGCTTTACAAAAGTAGATTTTGTTTGAGCTCCCCGGTGTGGTGGCGACTGAATTGCATGATGAAATGTGCCTACCTGTCTATTACCCAATGTCTCGTCTATACTGGCTCCAGGAGACAGTTAGTCGTTGTTGGATGCGATGGGGTGCACGGTCCTCGTGACGATGCTGAGCTCAAAGAGTGGATCCATCCTGTGTGGAACAGGCTACGGTCCAACCACCGCCTTGCGTACAGCTGGTGTGGGTGATTACCTATTTTGGCCGGAATGCTTCTGTTGTGCTTGTTGAAGGACAGTGGACCGGCTCCGTTGATGCAGCGTGTCTCCCATTCACATGCCTTCCGGTCTTATTCCTTCGGGTTTGCACCGGTTAAGTGGTGGATGTGGATCTGTGCATGGTGAAGCGCAAGCCAACCACGGTTTCCTACATAGGCGCAAGCGTTTTGTGGCTGTCCTCATGGACGCCACAGTGACAGGCAAATCCGGATACGGATTCCGACATACCACATATGTTTTGGAAGCCTCACGCGAAAAAACAAAATCTTCTTGTGCAGGACATAAAAAATGAGCCATTAACTTTCTACGCTTGAATGCAGGTCATGGGAATCGGAGGAGGTTGATCGGATTGAATGGCTGGATATGATCATGAAGGTAGTTGAAGGGGTCGAAAGAAAGTTTTCATTAATGCAGAGAAGATGCGGAAGCGGCAATGGACGATAGGTTTTACTAGACTATGATTGAGCGCGTGGTGCTGTAGCACATACAAGGGCGATGACTTTAGTCAGGCAGGCCTAGTGAGCCATAAGCTAGGCCATTCGGGGCCAGTATAGAAGAGACAACGGTACCTGCAGAGAATTTAGGCAGAACAAGAGCAGCGATTGTAGGTACGTTTTATTCGAATTACTAACCGCGTGTGTGCATGCTAAGTCATCATATTTCAGATGGTGGTTTTGCAATTTGTTTTAATGCTTTTCATTCTCATAATCAAATCTACCTGAATGATTTTCCCTAAATTATCATTCATCGCTTCAGCTAATTGTAGTAGACTTCGCTAAGAATTTCGCGTTTGTCGCTTTTCGTTTAATTAAATTTTCTGACGTCATGAGCTTATCGTGAATTGGTTCTTAACCAAATTATTTTATACCCTCATTTAATGAAGGGTAATCTCCCGGTATCTTTATTCCTTACCCGATATATTTCCTTTCACCAGGTTATTTCAAGTGATTGGTTGTTGTTTGATATCCTCAATTTGGCTGCGCTTGATATGCATCTTGACAAGGTTCATACGTGACTAGTTCTCACAACTACGTCCATACTGATTCTAGGAGACATATGGTTGCAGATGTAGAGGACGCGGTGCACGGTCCTTGGGGACGTGCTAGACTCGAAGAGTCGTTCCATGCATTCAGTGTAAAGTGGGCTACGAACTAGCCACCACCTTGCGTGCGCATGGTTCCTCAAATACAGCGTGTTTGTTTTGCCTGTAGTGGAGTGTGGGCCGGCTATGTTGATGAACGTTGGCTCCCATCTACATGTCTCTCGGTCCTATTCCTTTGGGTTTACACTGGATATGGGTGCGTCTTTGGTGCTGTGGATTGTTTAGCTCGAGCCACCCATGGCCGGACTATAGCCGCACGTTTCCTGTGGCTGGACACAGTGAGAGAGAAATAGGAAACCGGATGAAGCCAAACATGTATGAATGCAAGCCGGCTCTAAATGAGGCAGATGTTTCATACATGCAGCTTTTTCACCGGAGCTGAGCTAAACAAATTTACATTTTTAATCTAGGTCTTTTGAATGCGGATAAAATTCTACCCAGTTATATAGCTTATTCTGCGTACATGATAGTTCTAATTCGCACAACTGAGACATGCGTAATATTTTAAACTAGCGGAAATTATTCACGTGTTAACTAAAAAACAAAGAATATAACGCACTGAGCGCCGAATCGATTATAAATACTTTTCTCCCTATGTTTGTTATATGAATACATACGTAGCAATATAAGTTTAACTTACTGCTATCTGTTACTTGATATCGGAAATACAAATCTTGTGCCTCTTTTGGATATTCAGGTGTGGCTGTACGAGATGTGAAATTTGACTAGATAACTATCTGACTTATACCCTCTATCTCGATTGCTGGCTCCAAGAGTTAGTTAGTCATTGCTGGATGGGACTGGGTGCACGTTCTTTTGAAAGTGCTAGGTTAAAAGTTTGGCTTCGGTCGTCTACCAAGATTTCTGAAATGGAGCCAAAGTACTCAAAAACCCTTCCTTGCATTGGAATGCAGTTTGGAAATTCGATGTGGAAGGCCCAAGAATGTTCGTTGCAAGTTCCCAAAAGTTGGCTCGTCCTTACCTAAACTGAATAATCCCGGCAAGTATATGACTAGCTCTTAACATGCTGATATTGATCCTACATGTTTTATTCCTCATATTGGACGCGAGAGTGAGTGTTGCAATATTTCCTGCATTTTACTCATCATACTGAACTTAGTTGCGCTTGAGAAAGACAACTATTTTCCGCATAATTTGGCGGAATGGCAAAGGTGCCTGCTACAATTTGAATTAGAAATAGCTAATCATCTGTATTACTTAGAAATAGGTTGGTCTAACTGGAGTGGTACGATAGTGTTTAAGTAAATGTTACATTACAATTGAACTCTACGCACAACAAAAATTGATTTGTAGCGCAGAATAGCTACAAACGAGTTGTTTGACGAAAGACGATTAGTAAATTGTAAGCGGCAAATTTATTATGAGAACCGCAGGCTGCATGGAAATATCATACGTTCAGTTAACCACCTAATCTGCGCCACCTGCCGAGGCTGTTCCCACCCATTATTTTTCTAACCCCCTGCGATCAATAATGCAATGCTCAATGTTGTCATTGCAACTTACGCCATGGACATTGAGATGCATATTTTCCGAGCTATGTCCAATTGTTTCTATTCCAACACCCGCTGTTTGATACGTTGGTGACCATACTGTACAACATGCTTAGGTGCATTATTGCATACCAACTAGAGATCTGCTTTAGTCACAGGGATCATCCACGGTTTTATTCCTTTCGTTCTCCATTGGCTATGTGAAACACTTTACCCACCATTTCATACTGTGAAGTTGAACATTGCCGTACGGTTGTTTTGTGCATTGAGAGAGGCCAGGCATTTCCGCGCTGTACTTTATATGTTATCTTCCAGAACGATAGCAATTGAGGTCAGGTGCATTCATTTGGTACCTTGCAATGATCCTGTTGTTCTGGGTCAAATCTATGAGCTTATTGCGCTTGATTTATATTTTTCAGTGTCACCATTGGCAACGTCTCTAATTTTCATCTTGAGTGGACAAAGTCTGTTGTTACGTGGTATTCGATTCCTAAACGAAACTGTCGTTTATAATTAGCTTGTCTCCACAGTGTTTTATAATGCTACATTTGCCTATGGTTAATTAATTTTCAGTTGTGCAAACTACTTCCCGGAAATTTGCTACAACAGTTTGCACACCCTTTTGAAGGCCTATGGTTAGAAAAAGGCAGCGAAATTTACTGGATTTGTTATTGTTCTCTTAGCGTCAAAAGGGCCATTATCTCATGTAATATTATCGACTGCTAACGCATATAGCAGACAGCATCAAAAATAAACCGTAATCCTTAGTCATACGTGTTTTGCGTTACTTTATTTGTCCATCATTATAGTAGGTGTCGCGCTCAAACACGTTGGTTTGATTTTTACCTCTATTTTCCTATCCTACTCACTCTTCTATTTAGCACTCGTTGGTCAACCATGTGAGCTGGACTTTGATTTGTTGCAACTGGAGCCTCTGTTTATTTATTTGTACTGCGCGTGTGTGCTGACTGTATTTTCCTTATATTAGTTCCGGTGCAGCTCTGGTCTGTTGCTTTTGCGGGATACCACAAATTTTATTCGCGTGTTACCCATGCATTTGTATGCTACTACCCCTTCACCGTTCTGGACTGACTCTGCGGTTACCCGAAATGCAGAATTCTGCGAATACTGGAAAATTAGTTTTTCAGTAAATTTCTGTGCTACCAGTTCTCAATCCAAAGCGACGCTTAAAACGGAGGATACCCTAGGCCTTTGCACTTCCACTTCGGCTCAGATGCTCGAAGTATATTTAATGCTCTAAACCTGCGGGAGAAACCTACGTTGAAAGAGGTGTTATCGGCTCTGGATAAACATATTGTTGTTTAAGTATACACCTAGACATCTCGGTACAATTTTTGAAGCTGAAACAAACATCTGGGGAATCGGTGGATGCATTCATTTCCCGTCTTTTTTGTTCTGTTCGAAAGTGTGGTTACAATAGTATTTCCAAGTAAAAGGTTGAAGTAACTAGGCTAAAACAACAATGGCTTTCTGGCCTCACGGATTTTCGGATCAGAAAGTCTCTTAATGGAGAACGCAGAAAAGCTCACATGGGAGAGCGCCTGTGAAGTGGCTCGCGTGAAGGTCGCAGTCACGCGCTAACACAGAAGCTACTGAAATTGACCGTTTGGATTCTACACGCTCTCTGACGTGAGCTTCAGTTAAAAATAAGTGCTACCCTTATGAAAATACGGAACTTGGTGCAAATAATAAGTCATATCCTGTAAAGAGTGCAATCGGCCGGAATGGCAGCAAGCCTGGTCATTTTGTTTGGGATTATGTTCCCGCACCATTTATTTAATTGATTCTGCAACTGCCTTTAGATCTTCGGCGGTCACAATTATCCAACTTGCAGATGCCCTTTCGAAAATCACACTGTTCAATGAAGGGGAAAACGAAAACTTAGAATAGTTAAAAATGATATCGCATCCTTAGACGGAACACCTACGTTAAAATTTGAACTTATACGATAGTACACCGTAAAGACCCCAACCGAGCGGAGCTTCGGGAGTATATTTCCATTTCATGGCTCCATCGTACCAAGATCCAACCTGAGTTGCATAACATACCCTACGGCACCAGCATTCTATTGTGAGCAGCTGCATTATAAGTGGCGAGCAGTTCTTGGTCCCGGCAACGCTTATTTCTATGATGTTTGCATGTGTTCGTGAAGGTCATCCAGTGATTGTGCGAACCAAAGCCCGGATACAACAATACTGTAGGTGGCCGAAGTTGAATTCCAGTGTCGAGGCGGTTATTCGGGAATGTTACAATTTTTAACAACCCGATAAGAGTGCTAAGCTTCTGAATGCTCCAGTCCAACGTATCTTGTACCCAATTAAACCATGGGCAAAAATGGAAACCGATATTATGGGCTTGTTTGCCAATGCAACCCGCAGAAACGAAAGGTGCTGATAGCTACATATTTCTGCAGCAAGTCACCAGATGTTATTCCATGCGGGGACGTAACTACAACCGTCATCATACAGTGGCTCCGTTGTTTGTTTGCAAGGTACGGTTTGCCAGAACAAATAGTCACTGATCAAGATCCACAGTTTCGAAGTAACGAGTATACTGAATTCCTAAGGCGCAATGGTATCAGACACACGAGGGCTGAAGCTTATAATCCTGCAACGAATGGACACGTCGCACGAATTACTCGTACTTTGAAAAAAATGCTTTAAGTTCTTCGGCTTTCGCGAGAATCCTGCGACGATGAGTTGGCATCTGTATTTGAGGTATACAGAAACACTTCACATACTGAAACGGCGACGACCACCTCGGAGCTAATGCTAGGACGAACAATTCAAACTTGATTAAATGCAGCTTTATCGTCTGCAGAAACCGCCAATCACAGAGATTACGAAAGACTGGCTGTATACCAGGATAAATATAGACGCATTAGGAGAAAATATACTCCAGGTACATTTGTTCGTGTGAGACTATCCTATTACCGGAAACGAGGTAAGTTATTTGGATCAGCGCCCTTTGTGGAATCTGTGTGTACGCCAGGAAAGTAACAGTTGGCTGATTAGACAAATGCGAATGCAATACAGCATGAATGCATACAGCGCTTTTCCAAAGTGTTGTAGAAAAGCAGAACACACCACAACACATCGTTCGGTAAAATTATTAAAAGCGCACGACCTTCCGATCGTATACTTTACCCTCGTCTACAGATACGCTTTAACGGATAACACCGCATGACAATTCTTCGGCGTGCCGTCCTTAAATTAGATCGCTCATGGACATGTACTGCCTATATTTTTACGAACAATGGAGGGGACAATGACACGTACAAATATTTTGCTTTGATTTTGCCCTCGATTTGCTTATCTTACTCACACTCCTACTTAACACTCTTGGTCAATCATGGGGGCTTGCATTTGATTGATTGTAATTCGTGCCTCTACCGAGTTAAATTTACTGCGCGTCTGCGCGGACAGTTTTCTCAATACGTAGGTTGCCGTGCCACTCTGATCTGCTGCTTTTTTGGGATAGCAAACGTGGTAAGCATGGCGATGACTTTTGCTTCCGTATTAAAATATCTCTCTCCATCTTTTGTTGATGCCAACACTTCTGGCTTAATTTAAAGCTGCCGCTTATGTCCACATCCAAACAACAACTAACGACCGACTGTCGTATTGGTTACTTATAATTGTACGTGCGATCTTCCAAAATTAGAGGAATAGGACCGTTCTTCTTTCATTCAATACAACCACATGCACTACGTAGTGCTCTGGTTACTGTTTCTCCATCCAGTTTGTGGTAGTCCATACCCAGATGAGAACAAATGTCCGTTCGCATATCTGCAGTAATGCAGAAATATCAAATAGTTGAATTTAATTGAGAAGATTGACGTGTTATATCTTTTGGTAAACACCAGCCATGCAACCAGCAGAACATTTTCTGCTGTCAAGACATGAAACAAATACGCCATACGATTATCATGAGTCCTTGGATAAGTACGGTATTGCATTTATCATAATGCCAGGGTTCATATTTAATAATGATTTAATGTGAAAGAATGGTTTGACGGTATTACACTCACAACGAGAAGTATGATACGATGAGCTTCTGTCTGGGACCACGGAATGTTGATGACTCAATATCTGGCTACTTTTCACCAGTCCAAGATGTGGTCAATTTAAGGAGTTTCAAGTATATGAGCTGTAACGCTCTCACGATTTGGTATTAGCCTTACATTGATCGGTCAAAGCATTATTGCTAATGACTTCACGAATATAGTGTGCTCGCAGTCCTTATTGTATATTCACTAGTTTAAACGTCTCTATATTGTATGTCCATAAGCATAGTTACATCTGGTTATCCAAGAAAATATGTCGAAATTTTGTAAGATTGAGGTCCGTGACCCTCAATGATCGTAGTATAAGTGACGCAATGCCGTTGCAATTTAGACGTCCCCTGTATTTCTTATACTGAGCGAGTAACACAACACTGAACAGTGAAACTTTCTGTATTTCTTGTAAGTGTCTTTTATAAAATGTGAATTATTCTTCAATTATTGCAGCCACCAATAAAATAAATTAATAAATTGCAGCTCCATGTAGTGCAATATATAGGCTCCCTAAGTAAGAATCTTCCTAGTCTCTTATGTATCCTTTAAGCTATTCCAAGCACAGAGATATATGAGGCCGTGTATGGCGCGATGCATCAAAATTTCACATGATGCGAATTTTGTTGTTGCTTAAAAGGTTGTGTTAACAAAAGTCGACGTAATATTTTGAAGTACATAATTATTAATTTGGTTAAAATATCAACGGCAAAGTAGTCAAATACACGCAGAGGCATATATATCTATAAACATATTTTAATTTGTTAATTTATGATAGCAAATAAGCGGCACAACTTAAATGGCAACTACATTGATTCTATATAATTTAAACCGGAGGAATCAGGGTTATTCAAATGCAAAGAGTTCAAGCAACAACATAGACCAGAAGATAACAACAATACGCAATATAGCAAGCAAAGAATACGTCTGATGTAACAAATTCGTTCACAAAATAGGTCATATAATCCTTATTTGGTTTTGTTTGAGCGAAAGAAGAAGTGTATAGGTACATAATAGCGATAAATAAAGAAATGTCAGTAAACGAAAATAATTTTTCACTAAGTATAAGTGCTTCAACTACTTGAGCCGTAGATGCACTTGATTTTGATTTCATATTCATTACATAACCAAGCTGTGAAACGCACGACATTAGTGAAAACATAAACTTTCTTCTGAAAAATTGGGTTTAATATACTCCAGTATGAACCCAAATTTTTAATATATTTGATTTAGAAATTTTGTCTTAATTTGCGTCATAAACTTAATTAGACAGTTATGCTATACAATGCAAGGAAGCAAATTGATTGGAACGCAACGCCATCTAACCTAACTCAGTATTCCTAATCCACCGCATGCAATTTTAGTATACATAGATATACCTACAATTAAATGAAGGCCATTGTTTGTTTTGATGTCATCTTCATGAGGCAGATCTTATTTATTTCCTTATCCACTCTTAAATTTTGCGTCTAATCTATACTTGCGCAAGACATCCAAATAGAAATGACGATATTTCCAATTACCTACGATATAATTTATAGAGAAATTTCTTAAAAGTTGTGACTTTGCTATTTAGGAATTTGCTATATTTCAAACTGCGTCTGACGAAATCCGCATTAAAGCATATTTATCTTGATACAGCTCCTTTATATATATTGTACTATGAAATCATTTTTACAACGCCTAATGACAAGAATAATTTAACCAACATCAAAGTTTGTGTATCATACGAATTCGTATCAAATGCAGGCGAGCACATTGTATCACAGGTCTAAAGTGAGTTCATTGTGAATTACACTTAAAATATCGCTTACCATCATGCGCAAGTCAACAATTTTCAGGAGTTTAAAATCTCTGACCCTAAATTTATACATAGTGGATAAATTTAATAATGCAAATGCTAGAAAAGATTTTCTGTTTTTATAAACCTATGATATTCACGGTGCTGCTGCATTCGCAGGACGTAAGATCTAATTTGACCTATATAATTGGCAGCAAAAATCTGTGCGTCGAAAATATTTGTCCTTAACACATGGGGGCACCTCAGTTTCCGCATTCAAATCAGCGTGTTTACCAGATTAGTAAAAGCAACTCTGACGCAAGTGATTTTGACGCTTGATAATCCATTTTTAACTGCTCTGCGTACGAAGAAAAACGTTTGTTCAGTTGCGTTATCACATATATGAATTTTTGTTTAAATAACGCCGTGTCCACCAACTCTACAGAATCTTAATCATAACATTTTCTTTACTCATGGGAATAACTTTTAAGATGCACCATAAGCCAATCAAGCTGCAACCAAGACCGCTTATATTTCTTTGCCTGAAATACGAAGAAATAAACCTACTTGCTTCCGGTTGACGCAAATACATATAATTCCTGGGTGGTCATCGCCAAGTGAGAACTCAACAATAAATGCAAAATGCAGAACTGATAATCATTTGTCCTGCATTATGTAATCAAAATGCCGCTACGCATTTTTGTTAATATTCACAACGTTGCAGTTCCTTTCGTGCAAATTTTATGTAAGCGTCATCATTTAAATAAAGGTATATTGCGCTAATACTAATAAGTCTAATGTTAACGTACAATTGCATAATGTATCTCTTTTTATTTTAGTACATGCCTTTTTAGCTTGTTTTATGATGCCTAGACAAGTCTTCGGTTTAAGCCTGTGGCTTAAACGGCTGAACAAACATGTATTAACTTAAGGGGACATATATATTTATATATATGGTAAATGAGCAGAGCATAAAACCTCTAGTGAAGTTGGACTGCTATCCTAAACTTACGTCAAACGGTTTGGACCATTTGCTACATGGCAGATAGCTATGCGGAATTAGGTTTGCTAACTAGGCGGTCCAACCGTAATGAATGGGCGATAGGCGTCATCTAGGAGCAGCAATAATTACTGTTATACTTATAGAATGTATATTGGTGCAATATATTTAGTCTATTCATATATATATATTGAAGACAATGTTGTAATTAAAGTGAGCAAGTAAGTAAACATTCCTGCAGCTTAACATTTATCGCAAAACTGTTACTCTGTATATAGCTGGTGTCAAATTGATAATTGTTCTCAAAAAACAGGAGATTACTCAGAATGCATGTAACTAGATATTGTCTAACTTCATAGAAAAATTAAATATCACATGTAGCGAATACATGTGTCGGATGATAACGGCTGTAGCAAAACATGTTTTGGATTGCAAAAATGTAGTTTAAACAAAGTGCATGCGAAACTTAACAGGATTATTTTGAATACCTAACGGCATACTAAGAATACAATCATATTTTTTACTGGAAGGGATACGTGATCATTACATGACTTTCATGCAGGATAATCCTGGCTTTGTTTGAAGAACGCGTTTAAATACGAGTATACAACGAGAGTGATTTCTTAACCAATGCCTGGCTAATTAAGCAAGAAGAGACAAATCATATTGCAATATATAAACTATAGCATTTATATTCCTCTCATTGCAGTTATGTAAAAATCCGTCAATCTTATAGTTAGTTAGTAGATAAATTTCAATCGCAGGAGGATTAAGTCGTGTAAATGACGGCTTGGGCTTTAGCCTAGGCTTCTTTTGCCGAAACTTTCTCATCCATCACATGGTGCTGGTAGATGACTGTATGAATAAACATGATTCAGTGTTGCACCTATATAGCTGATGTCTATCTTTGTAACCCGGACCGTAAGAAACTTGTTTAAGGTAAAGCCAGGATTGCAGCACCTGTGATTTGGTAAGTTAATTTGTCTGTCTGCCATTTTCCTTTTTCGAGGAAGTTGTCATATGACCAATACAAAGTCTGATGATGTAAAACTTTTTCAGAATTCTGAAACCCATTCTGCCGTAAAATGAGAAATGTTTTCAGTTTAATATGCGCCAAAATTCGCATCCGATTTGCAGATGCATACACAATTGCAAACTTTGTTGGACCAATTATTATAGGCGTCGAAATTACTTGATGTTTATCCTCTGGATGTAGATAGTGTTTTTCGCCGATTTTATTTAATTAAAAAGTTCAGATAAGAGACCAATATAGTCTCTCAAGAGCAGGTTAGTGTTTTAAACTGATCTTAGTAATTGTTTAGAAAACTGAAACGTTTCCCCAGGAAATTCCTTTCTTTAAACTCATTGACGCTTTAATATTTGTTGTGCTTTCATAATATTATGTGGATTCGTTATACAATTCGAATAAGTAATCTTACGCAACCTTAATAAATAAACATGCAAAGGAATATAACAAGCAGCAACATTGAGTTTAATGAAGTTAAGTGAGAATGTCACATAATAATTTATAATTAAAAGCTGATGAATAAAAGCTTTGAATAATTGAACAATTTTGCCAAAGCTTGCGAAGCCGTAATTTTCGGAACACTGAAAGCCTCTTCGCTTGGTGCTGAGCAAATGCACTCAACAGATATAGGTCACCTATTCACATATGTTCCAGTACATTAGAAGGTGGACAATGTGTGTGATATGCTCGTGAGTCAAACACGTCAGCTGGCCTGCCGCTGGATTATTTAAGTGACTTGATCAAATTGGGCCTCTTAGGTTCTAATCTTAGTTGCATGTCATATCAATCGATGGCGGTTGATCAGCGTGAATGGCTTGATATGATCTCGAAGACAGTTAGCGAAGTGCGGAAGAAAATCCTCATGCAAGCATGGAAGTGGCGGCAAATGCGGAAGCTGCAAGCGCTGATGGGTTTTACGCCATGGACATCAAACGCACGGTGCCGTTGCAACCTTGAGTGCCTTAGTCAGGCAGGCCTAGTTGCCATGAGCCAGGCCACTCAGGAATACCACTGAAGCAACGACGGGTGGTGCTGAAAATATAGTCAGAAACGGCGCAGCGTTTGGTTTATTAACCACGTGCTTCCATGCTTCCTCCTTATTTCAAGTGGTCGGTTAGCAATTTTCTCCTAATTCTTTTATTTGTCATATTAATATTTGTCTGAATGATTTGCGTTATATTTTCACAATTCGCTGAAGCTAATTGCAGTTTTTCCGATGATATTTTTGAGTTTGTGCCACATACTAGCTTATATTTCTGACGTCTAGAACTTATCACGGATTCGTTCGTAATCAATTTGTTACGCCTATTTAGTGGAGATATGTCTCCGTATCTGTACTTATTATCCGAATTATTTAAATTCATCTTTTCCTTTCAAGTGATTGGCTGTTTCTTGATAACCCCGGCGTGGCCACGTTTGATGTGCACGTTGACAAGGTGCCTACCTGTCCCTTACCACTACATCGACCATACCGGTTCTAGGAGACAATGGGTCGTTGATGGAAGGAACGGATTTCACTGTCCTTGTGGCCATGCTAGGCTCAAGGAATGGTTATAATCACACAGTAGCGATGGGCTACGGTCCAACCATTGCCTTGTTTGCGATTAGTTCCAAAATACAGCGGGCGTGTGTTTGCCTGTTAATGAGTGTAGGCCGGCTTTATTGATGAAACGTGGCTCCTACTCACATGCCTCCCGTTCTTATTCCTTCGGGTTTACACTGGATATGAGGTGTGTAAATGGAGCTGTTGGTGGTGCAGCGTAAGCCATGCATGGTCCCTCTGTAGGTGCAAGCGTTGTGCGGCTGGCTACAATGACAGGTAAATCAGGAAGCGGATGCTGCCGAACGCATTTTGCATCGCGTTGTACTTACATTTTTTGTTATGGCATTCAGTCTCCTTTAGGTGCTGGATTTCTTCATCGTACATTTATGTTAGACTTTCCTAACTTGTCTCTCTACAGTCGCTTATCACCTAGAGTTGGAACCTCTATTTTTGCTACATTGTGCCTAGTAATGACAAATCCGAAATCGGTTAATTGAGGATTTGTACAGGACGTGGGGCAACTCTTCTTTGCATCGTAACCTTTCGGGTAGTTTCACAAGACGCCGTACCCGGATCTAAATGTTGGTGGCTCTTTTGCGCATACGGCCTTTCATACATCGGCCCGAGTTTGGGCCCCAAAATTTTGTAGTTTAATGAACAAAATTGATCTACATCGCTTTGTTGCCTCTGGTCGTTTTAACCTACTAGTTCTGGCTGAAAACAATTTAAATCCTGAAATCAATACGCAGGAATTCAAAATCATTGGTTACTCGTGCTTCCGGTGCGAATACCATTAAACTAACGCATTGGCCGGTGTTATATTTGCTGTCATCGCTGTACAGGAAACTGGTAAACATACACTGATTTAAAGATGCCCGGTGCAAGCAACTACGTGCTCGATCCACCTGAGAGAGTGTGAAATTTTTGTGGGTGCAGTTTTTCGCTACCCGCCAAGTTGATATGTGGATGGGTTGCCGTAAGTTTGAAGCTGATTGAACCGATCCTGCTCCCTGCTAATTGGCGAGTTTAACTCCCCTTGATTTCTGTTGTCCGAAATGCAACTTCTCCTCGGGCACTGTGAAATCGAGGCACGATTTATGGGGGTGATATTTGAGACTAGTTTAGCAAAACACTTCTGATAACGGACGCGCGTTACACCACATTCCACTCCATCGCGCTTGGACCTGCGGGTAATTAGTTGTACGAAACTTGTATATGATATGCAGATGCCGGGCACTTGATAGCGAATGACCACTCGATGGTCTTAGCCATCCTAGATTTGTCTCTGCCTTAATCGCTTCTGCTGGAGTCGTCCAGCAATTACTGGATCACGGACATCGATGGTCTCATCCTGGCAGCTCGCAAACTATAGTGGTCGAAACATCATGGTTCTGCTGTTGACGATTTCTGATCTGTTACCAAAGGATGTGCGGAATTGATAATCGAAGGTTTCGTACTTCCAAGTAAAGGATATCTTGACAGTAAAACCAAATCGTTTCAACAATGAGCATGGCCAGTTGGGCTGCTCGGCAACGCGTGTTGTTGTAGGAATTCCTCGTACCTTGATATATTGCAGCCGCGCAAATGTAGGAAAGCGTCTACAGTTTGAAGAGGAGCACACACTTTCAGAGAACTCGGGCCACAAAATATGTATCGTTTAAGCGAAAAGATACGTCTGTCGAAGTGTGACCTAACAATGTTAGAAGGCTAAGATACATAGGAAATGACTACCAACACCAATCATGCGTCCGCTGTGGCGAAGCATGTCGCTCTCGATTTGCGCCTGGGCATGCGCTTCTGCCGAACTCGAAGTGTTAAGCTCCTACAGAACTTGAGTAGCTGGATTGCGACGTGGAAAATGTCTGCAATCTCATTGCCAAGCTTGACAGAACGAAGTTTGCCGGATCCGACGTTCATCCCCCGCTAATTCGATGGTACCCCTCTTCCATATTCTACCTTGCTGTGACTGCTCAGTTCAGAAGATGGCTGTTTGAAATTGCATTACCCAATTGCTGAAAATGCCCGGCGATGAAACCCATTCCGAAAAGCGAAGACGCTACTAAATCGGAGAGATATTGGTAGATTTCACTGACCTCTAATTTTTCGTCGGAGCACGAGATAATTTTAAGAGTTTTGATCGTCTCTCAGAGTCGAAAGACCTCTTAAGACATGCACAGAACAATTTCATAAAGGCTGCTTCAGCATAAACAACCTTCTGTTGTTGCGGAAAGGATGGTTACAGGCTTTGAACCGGGGGAAGTCAGTTTTTCAACTAGGTTGATTTTAGTGAACACTTCGATACAGTGAACCACGAGGTCCACCTCCACAAGTTTCGGCTATGTGATATTTGTAGCGAAATGCACCAGTGATTCAGTGACATCCACATTGGAAGATCATGGCGGGTACTGATGGATGATCACCTAAATTTACGGTGCCGTTTCAATAGCGGCACGCCCCAAGGCACAGTATTAGGGTCAGCTATGTTCCTTAACCAAAACAATGAACAAGCACATCGCCTTCAGTCGTCCTGTGCAAGGTATGCAAACGACTTGCAGGTTTGTAGTGTTATTGGTTCTCCTGACAAATGTGACGTCCGTCAGCAAGACCATGACCGCCTATAGTCAAAATAGTTAAGTCAGTTTATAATTCTGACTCAGGATGGCAATGGGCTTATGTACTCCTTACTCGGGTAGCTGCAACCTCAAACAAGCTAGGCAAAGCATTTAAGTATACTCTCAGGCTTTGAATTGAATTACGTCGATAACCTGGATAGACTGTATGGAAATGAATACGCCCGCTTTGAGCGCTTAGACTCAGCTTCTGCACTTGACCTGAAGAGATTACAACTCGCGCGTCCGCTTTCAAGAATAGATTGGTGTTTGCGTAAGGCTCATCTATATATTGTCCAATCACTATAGGTAAGGTATAGAGACTGGAACGGGTAAAGTATGTAGCTACGCGGCTCATCCCCAGTTTGCGGTGTAAGTCGTACGAGGAATGACGTGGAATACTAGGATTGTATACGCCGTCATTCACTCCATTCTAAGGGTAACGTTGCATGCACCATGCTTCTTCACTGCAGTTAAGTCACGTTTATTTACTTTTCACCATTTAATATTTACTTACTTAAATCTATTTGTATATCTTTGTCACACATGCTTCTACCATCTTGTTCGTATGCCTCGTAGCAACATATTCTTGGCCCAGCGCAGTGTTATGCCTGAAGTGCTTTCAATGACCAAGAATGGAGTAGAATTACAAGAAGGCTCAAATTCACTGTTTTTGCGTAGTGACGGATAGATGGAGTGAATCAATTTATTCTATGTTGCATGGACCCGAACGGAACGGACGTATTGTTTGATTTTTCAGTAAATCCGTTTATTGTGCACTTAGTATTCGAGGCGTAAGTGCTCGTTACACGAAATCTTGGCTGTAGTCCTTACCACTAAACCGAAATCATAGACATTTGCATTCTTAAGGTTCGTGAGGATCAGTATTCTCCCAAGGAGATCATGGTGTATTGTACATATTTGTGTGCCCGCATGGTTAATGTGCATTTGTGCTGACATTCCGCAGTTGTCTACGCTGAGCCTGACGACAACCTCAATGACCAGACATAAGAATGCAGGTTACCATGTGCTCTAGCAACTTAACTTTAAAGGTACCAATAATCACAAAGTGACCGGAGCTCAAACCTACGGGAACACTTATTTTCGGTACGGCCAAGGTGTAGCTTTGCTGTACCAGACACCGGGGATTCACAGTCTATGTGGACCTAGTGTCCGATCTGGGGGCAACCCCTACTGATAGTGTCCTCGATTTATCTTTAAACGTCTACATGTGTGCTGCTCATTACGAATATCAGAACGCTAATTAACCATATAGAACGTCCTGTTACCCCTACCCTGTAGGGACAGTTGAAAAACTATTAATGACGAACATCGAAACGACTGTGTATGTGTTTATGGGAGCGTGTATGTTTGTAACAGACTCAATGGAATAACGATGAATCCGTTGGATTTGTCGGTTACTCTCACGGATTCTTTCGCATTTAATTATATCTGGTGGCTGGTCTGTGCTTTGCATTTTCGCTGTTAGAATCACTGCTATTTGTATACCGAGTAGCCAGCGCCGGCTTTTCGTTTTCATAACTTTGGGAACGCGTTAGCTCCGGGTTACTAAATGCATGCTGTCTAAAATATTCGAAGGAGGAATTGGTAGTAATGATTAAAACGTTCCCTGGAGACCAGGTACTATACAACGATTCCTCGCTTTGGTGTGCAGTATGGAATTTCGGCGTTCAAGCGCCAAACATGTTCGTTGCATATATCCACGTTGGATCATCATTTTAAAATGAACACTTTCGGCAAGTAACTGACTAGCGCTTTTTATGATCCTGATAATACATGTTCTGCTCTACATTACAGCATTGAGATCGGGTGAGACTCTATTTCCCGTTGTTCATCCGTCATACGGAACTTAGGTGGATTAAGTAAAAGCAGGTAATTTTCAGTTGCATGGCGGAAGGCCAAAGGTGCCTGTTAAATTTAAATTAGAAATGGCCAATTTTCTGGATTGTCTTGGAAGTTGGTTACTTCCACTATTTTGGTGGGGTAGTGAATTGGTATATTTCATCAAAGAAAAGAAATCAACGCATAGAAAGAAATTGTTTAGCTCTGAATGGCTGAAACCGAGTTGTCTGAGGAGACAATGTTATCGCCATGACAGGGTATAAAGCCACATCTGTTTACATTTGGGTAATTGGCTGATAGCCAAGCAAGTACTGGAAAACTTTCTAAAACCCTTTGAACACTAATTGGAAAACTGATTGTTAGACAAATTACAGTGGGATTTACTTGCTGTTTTCTTACTGTGTTTGCATCAAAGCGGCCGTCAGTGAGTGTGTGATATGTACGCATTTCCGCGCTTTAGTATCGGTAAGGAAAATCTCTCGGGATTCCTCACATACCTCGGAAAGAAGACGCACGCGTCTACCCAGTCTCAGACTGCCAGATACGCAGTGAATGCATTTAACACCCCGAGGCATTCACACGTGGTGCGACGAGCATTCCCACTGTAAGTGCAATTTCATATATAACAGACAGCATCTACATTACACAACTGCGAAAAGGCAGCTCTGTTTTAACGTAACTCTTGTTTTGCATTATTACACACGGGAACCGCACGGATGACAGTTGCTCCATATTCCTGTTATTGTCCCTATAAATTTTTAAAACGTCCAGACTTATATATAATAAGTCTGCTATTTATATTCATGTCTACTCGTTAACCAACTAGTGACAGTCGTTTGATTACTTATAATTGTACGTGCGATTCTCGAAAACTGGTGGAAGTTGGTTGTTATTTTTACATGCAAGCAAAACACACGTTCGTAGTGATATTTTACCTTTGCGTTACTGTTCCTCCATGCAATTTTGTGGTCGTCAATACGCGATTGTAAACAAATGCCCGATAGCGTCACTGTAGTACTGCAACTCGAACCAGGGAACCTATTTGTGTCAGCTGATATCTCTACTCACAGCGGGTGGTACTCATCCCCATCTTGGATGACTAAGTGGAAGCAATTTAGCAACACTTGTAAGTGCCAAATTTCATGTTGACAGACTGATTGTGTTTTTCACACGTGTGACTCCACGATTTAATTGCTCGAGCTTTAAGTGGAGCTCGGAAAATTACAGACAGCGCTAAGTTCTGTTCGTGTGGAGTTGCCTTCCCAATTGGCAGATGGATCAGATTTCAGTTCATCTCCTGTGACACCGTTAAGTACTGTGGGTTACATTGTGATGTCAATGTAGGCTGGTCAAGAGCCTCTGTGCGTCCTATATATATGCTGTCGCCTACAGGCATACGCATGAAGATTCTGCAGAAAATGAGTTTTGCCTCACGGAGAAAGGCAACACGATGTGACATCCGAAAAGAAATGCCTGGACACAGGTAGCATTTTTGGTACTGATGAATTGGTGCAGATATGCTAGCTCACAAAAACAGGTGATCAAGGGACTTATAATTAATCATCCGTGACTGACTGTCAGGTGGTTTCACAAACATCTGAATTCTCGCTTACCTTTCGGACAAGAGACGATAGGATCGGCTCTGACATATTTTCTGACACGGATAGAAGGATTCATTTCGAGCGCATGCCAACGGAAATTCATCATTGTTCCGCTGTGCTTTAAATTCCGTTGTATCTCACGTTGTATCGTTAGTAATGCTACTAGTCTCACACTGTGTAACTTTTCAGTACATTCTCCATTGTGGTGTCTGTCCCGATTGCGTCAATAAGTGGACCAACACGGCTCTATTTATGATGCATTTTATGCTTCCTTTATTGTATTCGCAATGTTCTTGCATTTTCAAGCATTTTATACATTATGTGTCATCTCTTTTTTGTAGCCTTTGAGACCAGTTTCTGGAGTTCTTGGTAGTACTCCACAAGTAATCCTCGCGCTGCTACTGAGTATGCGATGTCCATTGCAAAATAATAACATCGTTGGCCTAAGTAGTTCATCGAGCAATATTTGTTTATTTGTCACCGTACCTCTCACAAACTGTAGGGTGCATTAGCTACCTTTACCCATCACTGATCACTTGCTTCTTCCCGGTTTTCATAGCACTTCACATTCGTCCGTCCCTGTCTCTAATTCCCCCTCAAACAATTCTTAACCCCATCCACCCATATGACCACTACTGATATCAATATGCAAACGCGGCCGCCGAGCAGCACGCCAAACGCTCAACGTCGGATGCTGGAATGTACACACGTTGAACGATCGGGACACTAATCATCGACCTACTCGACGAAATACATTAGTCGCCATTGAATTTGTGCATTGGTATTGCGGCGCTGAGTAACATCCGACTGGCTGACCTAAGCAAATTGTATGAAGATGGTGTTGAATTGGATATCCCGACGCACCACCACGTGCACAATGCGTAGGATTTGCAATTGCTGACCACATGAATGGACGATTAACGGGGAAGCCGATTGGCATTAGCACACGGTCGATGTCGATTCGTGTATGTCTCAGACGTGGTGAGTTCACAACATGTATTGACACTTATGATCCCATCGTGTTATCCGGATGACATGAAAAACCATTTCTAATTGCAATTGGCTTATGTTATAAGGTCAGTCCCAATGACTGACGGACTATTATTGCCATGTGAATTCAATGTAAGTGTAGGGTGTGATGCCACAGTATGGGATACGGTTATTGGGCAGCACGGGGTTGGGGTAATCAATGGATTTGGAGAGTCATTGCTTTCATTGTGTGCCACACATTGTTTGATGACCACGAGCACGCATTCGGCTCTGTGGGCGAGTGGTATTGCTACGTGGACCCACAGATGAAGTGGTCATGCTCACTTGTTGGGCTACGTCATCCCAAGTCAACTGGACATGTGTGAAATGCGCATAACGCGGATAATGCTTGACGATGAATTAGGAATTGGTCGTAAATAGGTGCGCACAAAGTTCTACCAAAAATATACCGATAGTCATACTTTCCATGGAGTACCAATAGGAAGAAATACGCCGCATGAGCCCTATCGAGTGCACAGGAAGAGACAAGCGCTGGAGGATGCCCTAAGGACTAACTTCGTCGAAGATGACTACTCGGCTTCGGCCCGCTTTCTATGCGATCTCTTGTGTAAAAACTGTAAACAACCTAACTAGTGCGATGAAAACCGCACGACAATTTGGCCGTTAGTACGAGCGAATAACGCAGCCTTACTTGCATCCGAGCTTGACCCTAACAACGCGATGGAGAGAAAGAATTTTTGCCACATTCGGAAGCAGCTAGCTGGAGAGCTGCGTCAAGTGGAGTATGCATGGTGAACGATAAAAGCTAAGCAGATGGAATCCTAGGCTAAACATTATCAAGAAATAGATTACCACTACTTCCCGAATTCAGTGTACGGGCCCACCATGCAGCAAACGAAAATCCTGGAGGTTTTATGGATGGCTCTGTCTACACGCAATCTGGTGACATCTTGCAGATGTGGCAAAGACCCTTTTCACACATCTTAATAATCTATTGAAGATTGACTGGGACATACTTCGCAGGCAGCGACACCACCGCGTACTACCTGAATTGAGGCGACACCAGGGATGTGCGAAACACAGGGAACGCTTGTCCAAATACGGTATTGGAAAATACTCTTGTGTTGATGGCATAACTCTGGAAATGCTAAAGAACGGAGGACTAGTTATGATGCGCGCACTCCATCTTTTGGTGGAAGCCTTCTGGATGGTAGAGCAATTCCTGCAGAGTCGAAGCATGTTTTCTCCCTTTCATTCTACAATGCAAAGGGTAGTACGCCAAGTACCAACAATTATCTTGGCATCAACTCAGCTGCCTCGGCAAGATGTTTGCGCGTATCCTGCTCAATCTTCTTGTGACATACATGCGGGAACTGCACATATCAAAGGAGCAAAGTGGATTCCGTTCAGGCCAAAGCAACAACGACGTAGAGCTCGCAAAATCTCAACTAAAGGATCACCTCGTGAACGCCTTGAACCGTTGTACCCGCTCATAGTCGGATACACCATAGCGTTTGATACGGTGTACCGTGGGCCTTGTGGCTGATTCTCCCAACGTTTTGATATTCTGCAATGTTTATTCGTTTAATTGTGTGCTTACAAATTGATACGCGGGAAAAACTGCCGCTGTTGGGACAGATTTCAAGTGATATTTCCCCTATCTTTATTACGAAGCAAGGGTAGCTCTTAGCCCCCACACTGTTCAATATCTGTCTCACTTCCGTGATGTCATGCACATGCAACACGCGTGAATAAGATGTGCGTCTGAAGCCACGCAGCGTTGGGTTTTACATTAACGTCCGCCGTTTTGGAGCAAGAAGCCTAATTCGTTAGGCAACTATCCGTATACTGCTACTTGCTAAAGACTATGTGTTGAGCAAACGGAAGAAGAATTTCAATGCATAACTACATTAGCTTCCATGGCGACAAAATTTGGTATTGTATAAACACAGGCAAGGCTGTATGACTATTGCTTTTCGCACCGGTAGTGAATCCCCTGTGTAAGACAGAAATACGTATTGCAGATTATGTACTACAGACCACGTCAGCATTCTGTTATCTCAGGAGCTCAAAGTCAACCGGATCCCCTACTAAATGCGTGTTTTTATATCGACAACAAATGCGGCTTATGAGAAACTGGAGCATCTGGTGTAGAAGAACCATTATCACAATATTAGAACCAAACTGATGGTGTACAAGTCTATGGTTCTATCGGTCCTTATCAACGAATCGGAAAAGTCTAGATTGTACAGAAAGGAATTCGGGTTTCTGGAACGATTCCATCAACAGCGCCTTCGCCGGATTCTGCATACCTACTAGTAGCAAATTGTGTCGGACATTGATGTGATTCGTCCCGAAGCAACGTGTGCACCATGGACTGCATGATAATGCAGCGGCACTTCCGATGGCTTGGACATGTGCGCCGTATGGATGCGACAAGAATCCCGAAGAAATTACTGTAAAGGCAACTGAGCGCGGGTGCCGGAATACAAGCAACTCAAATTTGCGCAACCAAGGCAATACCAAGGTTAGTTTATCCCCATTAAATATTGATCCAGGGGTTAGGAGAAGATGGCAACGATTGCCGCAGCTGGTGAGATCTCATCACTGGTACCGTTTCTCAAGCGCAAGAAAGACAGCTCCTGTATCGGGAAAATAAACATGCGATACAAAAGCATCAGCTAGCTGCAGACAACAATTCTTCGAATATCTCACATGGAGCTGTAGTGCATGCGGCCGTGTGTGCCTTAGCCCAGCCGTTCTGACCACTTACCTCCTGACCAAGATGGATATCTGCGGAACAGGCCAACTGTGAGACCGAGCACCACAGAATGACACGCGGCCCTTGTTGGTAAGCTACTGAGAACGGACGGTGCAAGTAAACTCGGGCAGATGCTAAGGAGCAGGGTGAGTCAGAAAGGAATCCTTGCTGTCCGGCAGAATCGGAGGAGAGCACTTTTGCGTTCATAATGCAATAGTCCATTGCGTGTTGAAGAGCAGCAAAAACCAGTCGTAGTTTCTGCAAAGAAGCAGGCGCTTTGTACTTGTAACACTGGAATTCCGAAAACAGATTTTCACATGCAATTGCCCATAATGCTGAAGTATGTTGTTGCATATACCATGCATCTTCATCGCTGTTGAATTACACTGACGTACTTTAACTTATTTTACCGTCCGCTATTCATATCAATTTGTATGCTCCATGGTACTGCTTACCAGACTATGCGAAGCTGCGGCTATCACTTTGCTACCTATATCATGCGCTTTAAAATCGTTATGTTGATTACCTGAACCCATCTTGACCAGCTGCCGAATACTAACTAGCAAGAAGCTTAGAGAGCCGGTGAAGCGCAGGATAATTTTCAGTCCATCGATGAGCTCATTTATAGTATGCGTGCGCGCGACAGGCACATTACTGAGCATGTTTCCAGTTTGGTGGTAAGGTGTGAAGCACAGGTTACAAGTTGGTCGATTATCGTACCTATAAAATGTGCAAAAATTGAAATTTGGAACGCAAGGCTGAACCACCTTTCCTCTTGTGAACACATTGGACCATGCATCCAAAGAAAAATCGCCCTGGAAAATATGTGGCATGTAAACAATCTTAAAATAAACTGGTTAGCTCTTATTATGAGTTGGCGGTTTATGTTGTGTTCCGCCTCTTATCATGAGAGCGAGCATAGCTATATATTCCGTTGTTCAGCAACCATTCTGAAATTACCTGGGCTTATGAAAACGCAGTTACTATGCAGATTAAGAGCGAAAGCGCTGAGGTGCCAATCAAAATTTTAACTGTAGATGGACAGACTTGTGTCGACTAAGAACATAACATCAACAGCAATGTTGCGTCCGTGTCTTAGTCTGTTGCATCGCAATAAAAGGCTGTAGCAATATTTGTTAAATTTAGAAGCACTGAATGGCAGCCCCCTTGACTTGCGAGCAAATTGTTACCAAATAGCTTATGGCCAAAGCAGGGTACCCAGCGGTATGTACAAACGGATGACCAGTTAAATGACGACCATATTACGTCCTGCACGTTTGCAAAATAATGCAACGATTGTTTTGAAAGCTGTATGTTTGACAATGACCGGCAGGACTTATTGGCTGTAGTACTGCGGTTGTTGTCGTACCAAGGTGGCCCTAAGCGGCGAATATGTGATATTACCATATGTCAATGCTTAAGGTTATAAAAAGATTTTCTTTGAAAAGCCGCACGTTCCTAGGGGCAGCAGAGGATCAAACCAGTCAATTGCTAAGCGGCGTTCTTCGACAAAGCGGGACGGAAGTAAACTCCCCAAAGCAAACGCACGCTGTGCGACTTTCTTTATCTGGTCCGTAAACAGGAAGTACATATGGGAGGCAACACCCACGTACACGATAATTTACTGTATCACATACTTATTTATCACTCTAAATGGTTAGCGAACCTATGGCAGTTTTTTCCCTCTCCCTATACGGAATTCTTTCAAATGTGGTTTCATAGAGTTTAAGGCTGTCATTTATGTTCACATTTAAGTTTTGACAATACGTTTGATATTTTCATTTGATAATTATAATAATGCGCTAGAAAACGGCTGTTAGATTGACCTCCAAATAAAACCCATGCACGTTAATAGTAGCAATGTTCAAGCGGTTTATTGGGTTTCTATCCTATTTGTGAAAGTTCATAATTCAGTTTGGACAAACGAATGTGCATATGTTATTTTCGAACTGTCATTAGATACGGATGACGCAAGTTCAAGTATAAAAGTGAACCGAATGATTTCGATGAGGATACTGCCAACTTAGTGTAGGTGAGCGGCGGGCGGGCAAAGCGAATATAACATTATCAGGACATAAACCTGGCGAGTTTATGCCGAACTAATGTTGCTTTCATGTGTTGAGAATCCGAAGCAAATTTGATCGGTGTGAATTCCCTGGCCACATAAACAGCGCGGTTGCTCAGGTACAGGAGATGCACTATTGCAAGTGGAAGAGTTGCACGATGTGTACGCTCCCATTCGATCAAATAATCCAGACCAATAAGGCCGCGTATATGGTACGTTTGTCCTTGTAATGAGAATTCTCGCACTGCATAAGTTTGGTGTTTGAACGCCCTGATGTAGCTGAGCCCGTAATGAATTTTTACAGGGTTACCACCTGTCTATCATCGTACACTTCGTCCTTACTGGCTTTATCAGACAGTTTGTTGTTCCTGCATGGAAGAGGGTGCGCTCTACTCGTGACAGTACTAGCTTCAAAGGCTCGTTTCATCCAGTGTAGAACTGTCTACGGCAACGCCAACAACTTGTGTACGTCTGGTATGCATGATTTCCCAATTAGGCTGGAAGGTTTCTGTTCATTTTGTTAACAGAGTCTAGGCCGACACGGTTGATGAAACGTGACTCACATCCACATGTCTAGCGGAATTATTCCTTCGCTTTTACACTGGATATTTGGTGCGCTGATGGAACTGTAAATGGTGTAGCTCAGGTTACTCAAGGCCTCTGTATGTTTAGGTTTTCTATGGCTATCCCCGTGATGGACACAGTGACGAGCAATCCGGTGACCGCTGCCACCAATGCATACCCTTTGATATCATCTGCTTGTACTTGATATCATAATATTGCAACCGGATATTGCACTTGTGCCACGTCCATTTGTCTAGATAGCTGCTGCAATTTCGCGCACCAAGCAGCACTCGCGGTCAATGGTTAAAACTTATGGCATCGGATGTTAAGTGTATCGCCCATCCTCTGTGCTTCTTGCTTCGAGAGGTGAACTGGTGAAACAGGATGCCAGAGACAATAGTCGTGGTGAAATCGATGTCAGAATTTAAGATATTTATTGACTCACACTGAACAGATTATCGGTATTGAAGCGTATCGTACTGGGATAACATGTATTGTCGCTGTAATATGCTGCTATCGCGTAGAAGCTGCAGCGGGGATTTGCGCAGTTGCCTTAGCTATATACGGTGGGACAAAACACATTCCTAGCTTCTTGCTCTCCGATCTCCGATCTAGTGTCCAGGTTGGGCAAGGTTCGGATGTAAAGTTTTATATGTTCTTCCCAAACATATGGTGATTGAATAATGAATTTCCAAATCTCCCATTGTGTAACCGAAGTGGTTTTAGTTTCGCAACCATATGTTCATGTAAATTTTGCACCGATACGCCATTACACCGCATCCATTTACAGCGATTGACAATTGACAGTTTTCGTACCATGGTTCCGGGGCAAATATTTAACTGTATCGTTTTCAAGGTGTCTTCTAGACCCCCAGAAATAATAGCTTGTAATACCCTGATAAGGTCGGAAAATAATTGAGTACCTTAACCGCAACATTGCATTTCAGTAGTACATGGATTCACACCAAGTATATCCAAGGACCAAGTACGCTCCCCATAGTACCGCTACTGTTGACAAGCTCTTATTATGACCTGTGGTTCCTTACTTAACATTATTGAAGGCGAATAATATGGGCAGTATGGACCCGACGTATGTTTCCCTATGGTGACATTTTCCCTAGCAGGCACACAGTTTATGGAAACGGCGCTGTTGCATTATTAAATTTACTTAACTCATACAAGATAACTACAGTACCGATGTCTTAAGTACCATATTCAGTGGACCGGGAACATTCTGCAAACACTGAGTGATAACGTATATTTATGGTATCATCTCCAGATGACAGTTATAAACTAGGAGAGCCACATTGTCGACTACCAATTTATATCCCGGTGCATAAAAGTTAAAGACTGCGTTTTAGTTATCTATAAATGGGAATTCTGTTTGATAGAGTACGTTGCATCATACAGCTTTTATGTGTTCCTGGATGGCATATCTCTCAGACTACGAGCAAGCTGGCTTGTCTTGACCGCACCCATTATTTCCCAAGATAACTGAAAAATGTGCAGCCCGCTAAATCCGTATGGTTATGTGATGAAAGACAGATGAACTCAAAACGAATAAGATGTAATTTGTTATATAACTCTTAATGCTTACAACACATTCGTTCTTAATTCAATGATTGACAAAGTTCCCAGCAGTTCAATATTTTAACAAATTACTCAAGATTACAGAACAATTGTAGTATTCACTAACTGAAACTCATCGTCTAATGCACAAAATAATTAGATGCATTCACTTACTGATAACTCATTCGAAGGCAACAGCTATAATTTCTTCATTAGCGCCATCTGCTATGGTTAGATTTAGCCTGGTAGTGCAAAACTAGCGCTTTCTCTACTGCTTATTCACGCTAGCATTTACGTGAAGAAGTATGAGAATTGCGCAAACCAAATTTTAGCTACCAGCCTGCAAATGATACGGCAACTAGCGGCCGTGGAATTAAAGTTGTAGTCTTGCGGATAGCAAATATATCCAGCGCGGATGTGCTATTTCACGCTAGTCTGAAGCTGTTACGGCAAAGCCATTCATGGCTTAGGTATGTTTACTATATTTAGATTTACATGCTTTTGGAAACCACATTACAAAAAGTGATGAGAAACGAGTTAAAATTTTAACAACCATGTTTAATATGTTCAGCAACACACGATAATGCATTAGGGTTGATAAATGTACTAAGAACCAAATGGGGATAATAACCAGAATTTAGGTAAGCTACCAGAAATCAAGTTTAACCGAAGGAAGTGACAGAACATTAAGGCATATAGTCGTTCTACAACACAATTGCTGAATGTGACTGACAGCATTGATTCCTTTAATGTCTAAGTCTGAAAAGCAAACCCCGTAAATCCACCAAATTCCGAACAACATTTCGAAGCAAATTGCACAAATTTGGCAGTTACAACTTTAGGAGACTTAAATATGTTGTTGGTTATTTTCCACTTTTCCAACTCTTTGAATCTCTTAATTATGAAATGCACACAAATCTTGCTAGTAAATGTAAGTGTCAATATAGTGTTTCCTAGAGTAAGGCACTGGCTCTTGTATTGCCTGATGGCACCAACACAAACAGTGAAATTGAACACACAACTGGGATGTATGCGACAATGATTATAAAATTTTGTAAGCAAACCTAACCCCTTGAGGTGCTGTATACCGCGTAAAGTTGAGCAGTTTATTTTGAAGTTTGAGCTTCAACCAAGGATTTTTCTTTGACATATTGTGCGGCTTCACTGATGACGTGACTGTTGTGTATTCTGGCAGCAAGCTTGACGGCTAACCTAAACAGATACTGCACACAGCACCAGACGGACACAAAAAGCGCCCAAGTCGCTGCTTCCCTATAAGTTCATCCTCCTCCTTGCGACCCTTTAATGTACTCACGTAGTTAGATACTTACCAGATTACAGCAGTTCGTTTACCGGAGCGAAATGCTTACTCCGGCTCGTACATCTGACTTTGCTTGCACACTACTAGTGCCATGGTTTGTGAAGCTACCCCACGGAATTAGATCCTCTCTCACTTTACTGGCCTGAGCCTAATATACTTCATAAAGAAGGTGCATAGGCCTCGTGAAAAGACTTGTTTACAAACTATGAGTCCTTTAGATAGTGTGCCCGAATCTGATTAAACAAGCAATGCGGAGCACCCCCACATCCATTATCCGCATATGTCCGTTAGCTAATGCTCATCCATGTCGAACTCCTTTAGAAGGAAGAGAGCTGTTCCGTCAGCATTACGGCAAATGTTTGAAGTTGATCTCATTATACCCATTAATGGTTCTGAATTCCTCCACCATATGGCTACAGTCCTCATGAAGTACGGTATAGTGAGAATATGCAATATATTGCAGGCCCAAATCGTCAAACCGAAGTAGAACGTTTTGTGCTTTCAGTCGTGGATGAACATTTAGTCAAGTAGCCGGGGCCCGATTTCGTTCAGAATTGGACCTTAAGAAGGGTTTCTTTCACATGCCTCTAATTAAGGAGTCAAGACCGCTGACCGCATTCCTTACTATGGACGGACTCTTTCAGTACAAAGTTTTGTCAATGTCCTAGAGTTCAGCCATAGCACTTTGGCAACAGTGTATGGTTCAATAATTTGCCCAATTGTCTGGTCAAATATTATACTTAGGCGACGTTTGTGTATTCGTTATGAATCCAGCAGAACATGATTCACGAGTGCATGGCAGTTCACGTCGACTACATGAGCTTAATCTCCGGTTACTCGTCGAGAAGTGCAAATTCAATGCTAATGTACTCGAGTTCCTGGGCCACATTATAACAACTGACGGTATGAAGTCTAAGTATGACAACGCGGATTCCATCACCGAGGCTCCTTGTCCACAGACCTCCACTGCAATAAAGCGTTTTCTAGGTGTGAGTTCTTAAAACCTACGTTACCTGCTAGATTTCGCCAACATTGCTGAGCAACTGCGTGAATTGACAAAGAAGAAAAGTGCATTTTTTTTGAGGTCAACCCCAACAAAGGGCCTTTGATGAGCTAAAACGTCGCATTTGCTTATACATTAGTCACGGGGATTTTCGATGAGTTGTGCCCAAATTTTGTCACTACTGATGCATCAAACATGCGGTTGAGTGCTATACTTTCCCAAATGCAATATGGGCATGAAAGAGTTATTGCATACGGTTCCAGAAAATAGTCGGCGGCAGAGCCTGCTTACTCTGCTGTGGATAAAGAATACCTTGCCTGCCTTGTGAGCTGTGGAATTTGTTCTTTTTCGGAAGACACTTCAATTTTGTACTGACTATGCAGCGTTGACTAGCTAACTTACTCGGTGAACAAATGACATAAGGCAACTTAGGATACATCGCTGGTATGCACGACTGTTAACATAGGGTTTAAAAATTAAATTCCGTCCCGGACACTTAAACCAGGTAGTGGGTAGGCTCCCTCGACAACAACCCAACGAAACTGAAAATATTGAGGATGGTAATTAGAGATTACTGGTGTCTTCCCTGAGTAATGAACAAACCTCAGCCCTGAATAAGGAATACCTACAGAAGTCGACTCGGGAAGATGAGGCGATCTGCAGCGTTCAAAGGTTTCTACTAAACGTTTGGCCCCAAAATAACAAGATCACAGGTTAGTTTTGTCCGTACTTCGCGTGTTGCTCCACGAGCTTTCATTTATAGACGGATGTTTAATGTGCGGCGAAAAATATTCCGCCCCTGGGAGCTTGATGCAAAAGATCATGCTATGTGCTCATGAAAACCACGGTGGTATCGTTCGCACGAAACGCATGGTTGACGCCTGCTACTAATTTCGCAGAAAGTCACACGAAATAGCAAACTTGTTATTGACTGCTCTTCATGTCAAAGAGAAGACAAGAGTTCAAGGCCGGTTTCTTCCCTATACAGCCTATTGACTATCCTATGCGACCTTTGGCCAAGATAGCTCTTGACATCATGGGTTCATTTAGCTCAAATAACCAGCATCAAAATACTGTAACGTGGCGAACTGCGTTTGCAGTAAATGGCCGGAATTCCATTTGTGTGGACTTGGACTGAGTAAAATGCAGCCTATGGCTGGACAAACTCCTACTGGTCACTGACGGTTATTATATTTTAGCCAGACCCTGCCGAAGTATTTGGGCATATGCTTTTGCATCATGCAAAAGCACCTTTGATAGCGCGCAGTGTATAGAGAACATTGTACATTTCCTCATTTTATCGATTGACAGCGGACGTTAGAAATGCACAAGTGCATATTGCTTGATTACTCGAAAGCATATGCTTGGCGATTCGGGAATATGGATCGCACCAATACCGTTAAACACTCGAAAGGTATCGTGGCACAAGACCGAGTAAAACTCCACAGAGGCGAATACCAGTACTTTGGCAGGGCAAGCTACAAATGCTTATTAATTAAATATAGGAAAAACGTTAGCGCGTACCTGTAGTTCTCCATGGGCATCTTCGGTTGTTCTTGTCATGAAGTGAGACCGTGTTTCCAATTGTGCACTGGCTATAGACGGTTAAACGATGTCGCACCGAAAGAACTATTATCTTTCCAAAAATCCATGATTTTATTGCTGCACTTATCAGATCAGCCTATTACAGCACACTGGACCCAGGTGCTGGGTACTGGCATGTCGAAGTCACGGAGAGTGACTAAGGGAAAACAAAGTTTGTAGTACAGTCTGTTCTTTATGAACTTTATGCCAGGCCTTTTGGGCTAACACCCGAGCTATTAATATTTCAACTAGTAATGCGACCTGTTTTGAAAGAACTGATTCCCCAAAATTGTCTTGTTTGCTTGGATGATGTCATTCTACATGAAGAAAATTAAGGGATGTAACTTTATTCGAACTGTCAGAGGTGCAGAGTACGCTTAATTGTGGTGGGCCTCAAAATACAACCCGCAACGTGCTACTAACTGCAACTAGAGGTGACCTACCATGATCACATCATTCCGAGGAACAGATAGAGACCTGTTCGAGATAATAGCGGAATACCTGCATACGATCAAATAAGTTCATCAACTAGATAAACAATTAACGATTGTTGGTTAGCCTTTCACCAGTCATTACACACAAAATTGCACTTCCCTCGATTCAACAATGAGATCACGTAAACATTTGTGCATGTATACGAACGCACACGTTTTCCGAAAATGCTAACCGAACTGCGGCTACGTCAACCATCATGCATCTTAAGCCAAATCTTCTTAAGGGAAATTGGTTACACTCAGAAACCACCGATGCTGGGGTAACTATACATTGTGTGTCTCTTTCTCCAAGCGATCGCACAAGCAACGTCGGGGTGAAATACACAACATTACAGCGACCTGCAGTGTGAACTGTGTACCAACTAGAAACGCTGATCACAAAATCACGTTCGTGTCGTCTACGACTGAGACATAATACCACTTTCATTGAAGCGGTTATTTACCGTCCCTTTATGTCCAGTCCAGTTATGGAATAACGACTGAACTTAGGCTTGGGGAGCATGTTGTGACCATCATTAGACATGTTCTCATCTCAAAGGACTTGGATGTTTAGGACTCAACTGACTCGGCTTCCCTTAAACTAGCAATATAAGGCCAACCTGCAAAACCTTATTACAGGCGTTCCGTTTTTCTTTCATGTACGTTATCGCCCTAGATGCAGTACAGGACATAAACCATCTGTGCTTGATATAGAGCGCATGTGCAGTGTTGATAATCGCGAAGCCAAAGACGAAGAGCCATCTGGGGCTGAGTGACCACTCAGTAATTATTTACGACCATTTGTGTTACACAGGATTTCCACAAGAATATATTGAATTGTTTTGAAAAATTACACAAAAACGAGATACCAACAGAACTACTTGGATATGCTATCTGGATGTTTTCTGACTGCTGACAGATGAACACTGCCTGGACAGGGATTTATCTGGCAACTTCATTGATCTGTATAAATCCGCCTTAAATAATACAGGCCTTTTACTTCTGCCAGAACACCACCATTCAGCCAGATTACAGTCCACAAACGCAGAGTGGTCGGAGACGCTGAGTGGTATGTATACAAATACCTAATCCTTACAACTAGAACAAGCTTCTATTGCACCGGCATCACTGTACCAGAGTTGTCCGTGAGGAAATATTAGTACACCATCGGAAAGCTTTTTTGCTAAAAACTCGGTCTCTGTAAGTTGAACTGTGTTTTCGTTATTTCATGCCAACAAATAAATGTGCTCAAAACCTCGAGGGTACAGCAACTATCGTGACTAAAATTTGCTCAAATATTCCGCTGCTTTATCAGAAGGTGTCACAGACCTGTCGCAAACCCCCAGAGGCTAGCATTTACTACGTCAATTGGGGTTCACCGACTGTTTTGTCGGAGTTTACGTCGTTGCGCACCAATAGTTTCCATGATGTAGATTACATTTACCCATAAGCTCTGCAGGTGGAAGTTACGAGGAAAACTGAGTTCTTCATCTGAATTTTGCAAGGATGAGTGCCTAAAGAGCAGACTTCTATTCTGTAGAATTGGGATACAGTTAATTTGGCAGCGCTCCGGTACTCGCCTACTTTCGTCTAGTGCTCCTGTTCCCGAGGCAATTAAAGTAGCTGGAATCGGTTATAGAGCATCTATTTAAATAGACACGTATTTTTACCAAAATCTTGCTATACGACCAGTGAGTAAGAGCCATCGTTTGTACAATAATATGTGGCTTTTGTTACGCGACGATCATTAACGGTTATAAAAGGAATTGAAGTAATGGAATTTTGGATAACGAGTATTACCTCGGATCCTAGACCCCAGCGGCTAATATGTAAAAGTTACCAATATTTGTATCCCCGTTTGCTACTTTTTGGGCTCACGGGTAGATAATAATAGGAAGAAGTTTATTGGTTTACGCAGAAACTAGTTCGGTTTTGTGGGGAATGTGATGGAGTGGGTAAGCTGATTGTAAGCAATCAGCTGTTCATAATTTATTCATGCTATCTTCCGTCGATGTATTTAGAGCTTACAGTAATTCAAATATCTTCAACACATTTTTTATGGTGAGGACATTCTATGGAATACGAAATGTCACGTTTGCACTCATGCATCTCTGTAGGATTATTAAGTCTACATATCTGTGTAGTGCACCGAAAATTTTGCATCGTGTTTTATGACTTGTAAGGTTTGAGAGTAGCACCTAGTCGCCAATACTTTTGGGGGTGTTAGTAGTTTTTCGCAGCGCAAGTGCTGTTCTGTCTAGGTATATAGGTTGGTGAACAATTTTGCAGAAGAGAAGCAGGTGATCTTTAGTCTTCGAAGCCAGTTGTCGATAGCGATAATATTAACTCAAATTTGAGTAGCTACCCGTAAACAGCTTGGTAAATGAAAGATTCCAATCAGGTTTCCGGCAGTGTGAAACTTCGGGTGATTTATCTGCATAGCTTTCTCACTTCCGCAGCTTGAAAAAGCCCACGTTGAAAAAGGGAATCAAGTTGGAGTACCTATTACAAAATTCTGAGTTGAATTACACATTGGGATCAGGTTACCGGTAAGTGTGATATAGCCTTCCGGAATGCAGCATCTGCATCCAAGTATTGGGATTTTACCACGGAGAATTTAATTAAGCCAAGTTCACTAGCTCTATTTAGTGGGAAGAGGTACTCACAATTGAATCGCAGGCTATTTCTAGTTGGTCTGGATGGATTCAGTAGACCAGTTTGACGTCTTCTGTAAACCGAAATCAGCGTTCGTGTTTAACACGATTCTCGTCTGTTGTTTTCGAAGGTTAGGAAAAGTGGTGGTCCGTGCACAATTCCTTGATTGATGCTGCTGGTTATTTGTTATGGCTTAGGCTTTTGTTGACCGTTTCTAACTCTCAAGGTCCAATTATTTGAGTTTTATTTGGACCCGCTTAACGTAGGGTTTCCAATGTAAATGACTATGGAAGGGACAGCAGTGCCTTGTGCGGCACCTACCCAAACACATTTTGCTTGTCCAGCGGAATTATAATGAGTTCCATATTTCTGTAAAGCATTGTCCTAAACATGATCGTTGAATGCAGGTGGCATGTAAGCAGGAGTTTTGGAGAGAAAACCATGCTCTGAGGGAATGGTTACATACAGTCATATAAGAAATTTGACGATGTTCCTCTTGTTTATACTACCTGTGGTTTTAGAAGCGGCAGATATTTTACTGATAGGGAAGTATCTGTACTTTTCAATTTACTAGCCACTTTCACTTTTAACTATTTACTTATTTGTAGCCAGGAATGACGCGTTACCGTTCATGGAACTTATATGTCAATTAATTGAGTTTCACTCCAAACGATCTAGGATGCGAATGGGTGTTAACATTTTACATACCGGTTTAGATAATTAAATAGTCATATCACGAAGCACCGCGTTAAAATCACAATCCGGTAGTGGATTATCAATACTCACATATGCGGAAACGATCTTCTTCATGAGAGAAGTGGCACATCTAGCTGGCTCTTACATGCCGGGTCCATCCTTCGAGGTGATGCATGTGATTAGTTTCCGAAGACCCGAAGGGATTCTGAGTGAAGGCATTGTTCAGCTAACAAATAGCAGACAAACATTTCCAGTTGTAAGCTTAGAATTGCAGGTGATACTGGAGGTGGCATCGATCAGATCGATTGGCTTTTAGGTTTCACATTGAGTCGCTCTGGTTTGGCCGACAGATAAAACCCACTCGAGGATCAGAATGGTGAAATCACCAGCCACAGTTTGTGGTCTTAGTCCATGAACACAATTTCATTTGCGGGAATATCAGTCAGAACATTTCGAAGGTGTATGGCACAGCCACCACCACATCTTTGTGAGTGGTATTGACAGAAATATTCATATCCTAAAATGTAAAGATGGGAGTCAATAAATTCCGCTGTGCGTCAAGTTTTAGCAATAAAAGCAACATAGAAGTATCTAATAAATATGTGTTTAAAGTATTTCTACTAGAGACAAAAGGAAACGTATCTTAACAACGACAAATATACAAGACATCTCATGATTCGTTTCAAAGTATTGGATAAAATATATCCCTTCATTGTTACTAATGATTGCGTGTTGTGATGAATCTGCAAAACACTGAGCCCTACATCGTACTAGATTAAATGGAGTAGGTCCTCCAGTATTCGCATTATTCTCTAATTCATTATGGCACGTGATATTGTCAGGATTGTTGGAGGAAAGCTTGGTGAAACTGAATAGCATAAAAAGGACAACTTCTTAGCATATAGAGGTAGGGATGCTAATTCTATAAAAGCATTTTCTTTCAGGTTATATGCTTGCCAATTTAGTAATAAAGTGGGTGGTGGTTGATGGATTTTTACTTGAAGAAATAAGGGTTGAGCTCTATCGTGTGTAAGTCCGTAAAGCGTTCGTCGTTTTATTTGTTGTTTTTTGTCGCAAACTTAATGGTTTTGTCACCTTGTATTAACGAGACTAGGAGTCAATACTATGGATATACGTTCAACCGGCCCTTTACTACTTATTAAGACCTCCGTCTCTTTGTTGAATCTTGAAGCCTGAAGACGTACACATGATTTTTTGGTCTAGCTTGATATTTCTCTCATTTTGTAGCGTTCGCTTCAGATTAGATGAGCCTTGTGTTTCTAGAAGAAACCCTGGGATGGTGATTTCCGCTGCATTTACCTACTAGTCGTTTATTCTAAGATAGACCAAAAATTTACTACATTTAGGTCCCATTTGGATTCGTTTTTGTTTATGGCAAAATAACGACCTGTGTATTACTTATGTAATCCAGAGTTGTAGGTAAAGATTTGTCTACTTTGTATAATCTGGTGCCTGGAAAAAGCGAACATATAATACAGCGTATTATCAACAGGTGTCACCTAAATCGCTATATTAGCAGCTTGGATGGCATTGTTAGCCACAGGCACGTTACTACCACAGCTGGAGGACCCGCTAACTGGCCACATGAGGACGGGAATGATAATTAGATATTATTTTAGACGCGGTGCTGACATGCCATTATAAACATTAATGATGACAACGTTAGTACTGGCTTCATTAGCAGGCATGTGGTGCGTTTACAAAGTAGGGGTTACATTCCTGGGCTATTCACATTTGAAGATGCGTTTGTTCGCGCTTGCTTATAAGCTATTCGAAATGAGTTTACCTCTTAAACAATTTGATGCACTCATGTGGTCTGAAATCTTTTGGATTATCGGACATGAGGCAATGTTTTCCCTTTTTCTCGGTCCCAAGAACTGACAGGAGTCCGCGTTCATGGTGCAGAATTTCAAAAGAACTTTTACTTCAGATGCTTTTGGTATACAATTTCCGTTAAAAATGCTGATGTTATGGAAGCCTTATTATCGTTCCGTGGTTTCACATATAAATATATTTATCAAGGAATCAGCTGTGTCCAAGCGATCTAGTCCATGCTTTGCCAAACCTATACGTAGTACACAGAATGACAGAAGTTAATACTACTTTGTACTAAATTCTTGAATGTTACCTTTTAGCATATCAGCGTCTTACTAAAGTGTTTTATCCGAACTAGTTAATTAGAGCAAATTTGTGATAGTAGTGATTGGGGATTCATAGTAAAATCCGATTTATTTTTCAGAATTCAGGGGACGAACTTCTTTTCACTGCAATAATGGGTGAATAGGTGTATGACACATCGGTGGTTTTTAGAGTCCTTTAGGTTTCCCTGTCAGCTTAATTACGAAGACTCCCGTTTTCATTTTGTTAACAAGTAGTCCCGGTTAATACTCGGAACGATGTTAAGGTGTTAGCCGTAAGGCCACTAAATGTTTAGACGGGGTAGGAAAACAGCCACAGGTAGAACAATAAAATATGGCACAGGTTATACTACTGTAAGCTCTACAGAACAAAAGCTTTTACTTCCGCGCTCTTTTCCTTAAAAATTTTATTGTTAGGTCTCATTGTCACCTGCACGTATCGCTTGCGCAGCGTCTTCTTCAGCCTTGTTTTTCGTCTTTGTGCAAGAGTATTGGAAGTACTTTCCTGCGCAGAGAGTTAATGAGGATACGACGCTAAGGTGATTCACGCACACATTAAGACATGCAGAAGAGGACGAGTTTGGTTCATTGGCGATCGCATGAAAAAGGATTACTCAAATCGCTGGTTACCGTTTAAGGTAGGCTGATGACAAAGATGTAGCCCGCAAGTTATAGCTGGGATCCGTTGGTTTGGGAGCAGATTTATAGTACATATTTTGTAATAGGGCACATAATTGCAGATGGCGATGTCATGAAACTGTACAAATGGTTATTGAATATAGCTGGTACTTCCGTTTTGGATGGTTTAATTTGGTTTGTGGGCGTAGCGATGAGTAAGGGAAATGACATTACAAAGCGTAGCACGGATTAGGTAAGAAATGTTTGCTGCGTTTTCGCCAAAGTTTCCGCCAAAGTTTTCATGCAGACTAAGCAGTTCAGTACTGACTGTCGACTGCCTTGTGCCCTGCATTACAAGCTCCAAACGGACAGATCACTTATATGTTTGGCAGGGAACATGCTCTGCACTGAGCATTGCTAGAGACTAGATAGAAAGCACTTGAATAGACAGCTAGTAAAGCAATTGTCTCAATGCGTGAAAAAATCAAGTTATGACTGCAAACATTATATAATAAACGCGAACCTTGCTTAAGCTTATTTGCATATTATACTGCCTTCTTGACAACACTGCAGCTACGGAGATATATTAGGTTTTGTTGTAAAGTCTTTTATACTGAATTGTATAAAGCAAGCCTTTTTATCAGAAGTAGCTTTCGTCAAAGAACAATATAGTTGAGTAGCATCCTGCGTCAATACTTCAAACAAATTATTCTAATATTAATATGTTTACTCCTGTTTTTTAATTACTGCGCCGCCAGATCCAAGTTAATTCTGTAACCAGTTGGACACTTGTTTCTAGGAAATCCATGATCCAGATATTATGAATATCTTGCTCACAGCTTGCTGCCAATTTTAAACTAAACACAATGCAGCTGAGCGCAGTGTTATACTTGTTTGCCAGCAAATTTCACTTTCGTAACTACCGACTAAACGAAGTTAACCTCAGCTTCAAATTATCTATTTAGATCTCGGGCAATAGGCCACGGCAGTAAACTGTGACATGAATAAAATATGGCACGGCGGGTATGGGTTAAAAAATTAGTTTGGTAATCCCAATAACGACCGATGGTTCTGCAACAGAAATCCCTATTGAGCATCTTTTCACTCATGAAGTGATTCGAGCACAACATCTGCTCATGTAAGTCATCTTTTGTTGATCGGGGCAACCCATGTGAATTAGATAGGCTATAAAATGGGAAGTAGGAATAAGGCGTAAGCTTGACAATCTAAGCTAGCGTTGCGATGAGAACGCTGTACAACTAATGATGTTCGTTAATAGGACATTGGACGTTAGTAAAAACTATATTTTGATTACTGTAGCAAACACTAGACATGTTTGAATATAGAGCGAAAGAAGTATCCCATTTCGAGATCGTGGGATAAATACACTAAAAATAACAGGTATGTTTTACGCAGCGCTTTACCGCATTAGGTCGGTGATGACCATGTGAGTTGAGTTCGTTTTGCGGTTTTCAAAGCAGAGCAATTTTGTGACATCATGCCCCAGACTTCCCAGCAAAGAATTTCTTAAGACTAGGTAGCCTCGTCGGAAAGGTTACTCGTGTAGTTCGGACCTTCTCGGCATTGTTGTGCTATGGCCAATAAAATGTTTTAACTTACTCAATCCCTAACCACATTAAAATAATTGCAGGGCTCCAGGACTTGAGCTGAGATTGAGATAGACTCAGGTCATCTTAACCGTGTGCTCAAGCGAAATAGCATCTTTAATCATGCTTTACGTAACAATAATTTCTTGTGCTATTAAAATGATTATAATTAACAAAATCTGCGTACATTGTATGTGAATCAGTTTTTGGCTTCGCTCATATATGTTTATTAAAACTACACGCATTATTTAAGATTAATGTTTGTTACTTAGTTAATTGGTTAAGATATTTGCAACGTTGGCGATCCAATTATGGATGCTTGATCACACCTCAGGCAACACCACATAGCAGGCTCTATGAACACATAAATGTAAACTCAAATAAACAAAGAAACAGGAATTAATTTGTAAAATATCTTGCATGTTGGCGTTTATTGGGACTACATAATAATAATAAAAATAATAATAAGAATAACAATCTATTTTCGCGCAATGTTTGAGGTGAATAGTTACCTGTATTCCACTAATGCATTCATGAGAAGTGCGCTAATTCACTTGTGTCACTGGATCATGTAGTGTTTGTTCATGGTTCTTTAGCTCGTTTCGGTGGTATGGAAGTACCTCTCTCAACTCTCTTATATCGTTTGGAATGAGTGGCTTCCAAAAAATTACTAGCATATGTTTGCAAGTTTTTCAGTAACAAAGTTCGCTTTCCTTGGCAAAATTACTGACGGAGATGATGAGTGAGCAAATTACGTAGGAGCATTTAAACTTTTGTGTAGGTAAATTATACCAAATTAGATTACGTCACGTAATCATAAAACATGAGAAACAATATGTATCTTATCCACTAATGAACGGCCATCCAACGAACTTATAATATGCTTGTTTGTCTTAATGTATGTCTGTAACATGTGTTTAAAATCTATTCATGAAAAACTTCCTCTTACAGTTAAGCGGTTTAGCATTTTATTTTAATATTAGCGCTTTGTGAAACATGGACATTATATGGTTCCATGAAAGGATATGCTTGTGTCAACACACTAATTAACAAAGTGAATGGATGCCAATTGTCAAAAACGTACTGACATACCAATATTCATCTTACCATGTTATTTAGTATGCCAAGTTTTAGATATCATGTTACTAATTAAAATTATTGGATTTGTCAATTATAGCAGTAAATTTTTCATATGGGTAATGCCCTAAACAATTACACACTCAAATTGTATTTTCATTTCTAGCAATGGCATAGAATGGGAAAATGAAATAATTACAATCGGATTTGGAATTGATCTATCCATCCACCTTAAAAGCAGAATAAGTTAGCATAAATTCTCCCGGAAATGCAAACAAAAGCATTGTGACTCTTAAATTTAATAATGTGCTGGTGTAAAGTTTTTGTTTATAGAAATAAAATTGAAATGTTTTGCATGACCGCCAGTTCGTGGCATATGAAACGAACTAACATTATATAAAGAAAAATCCTACAAACGGGATGCATAATTGGACACAATTTTATTCCTAAGTACGCGTTTCTCTATATTGCTTCACATAAGTGAACTTTGGCTTATTTATTTTCCTAGCAACCACAAGTAAACCCGTGTATGCAGTTTGAATTTTTGAACTTAGCATGTTAATATAAATTATAATACAGGATAAATTGATACAATTTAGACCTGATGATGTTTTCAGCCGCAATCTTGCATCCTTAAGTTATAAATTATTTTGTTATTTATAACCTAGTTACAACGCTGGGCGTAAAACCTGTCTGAGATTTTTAATTCAAATATTTATGCGTACTCTCAATTATGGTTCTTTTCGAAGTTTGCACAGTGGATTCTACCAAACGTCGGTTTTTTTAATTGTACCCTACTAAAATTTCCTTTTCAGCTAAACAGTCAATATTAGTAGAGAATATTGCATGCTGAGTTTAGTTTATGTTAACACCAACCCTTCTGCAATTGTTAACATAACAAACTTTTAAAATAATAATAAGTTAAATAGAAAAACTTGTTGTGCGCTTTTTTATTTATATATGGTAAGTCAAATCCGAATGTGTTGCTGCAGCAACAACATAATTTCCTTGTATTAACACCGCTTGTGATTAATTTTCCACACTTGATTCAATCATTCGCGAAGCGGGAGCCAACATTTAATGACAACTTTACTACTACTGCGAATTGTTATCCGTTGATGAAAATGAGTATTTTTCTGTCTTCAACAAAATCTGCATCATGAAATAAGCTGATTTAACCACGATACAGCAGCCAGATGTACTGACTCCGCATAGGTTTTAGGCGGAATTATACAAGGGTTAATGTAAGTGCTAAGCTTTGCTACTCAATCAATTGCCAAAGAAAATACAACGAAATTATCAAAACAGGGAACTAACCACCTTAAATTAGCTATATTGACTAGTCATTAGTGATTTGTCACTGAATGAGGTGTAGATTGTAGCCATATATACTTACTATAGTACTAACGTAGGCTTGCTAAACAGCACAGCTAGAATGCGCCTCTTTCGACTGGTTTGGCAGTCGATATTATTTTGAATCAGGCAGTTGTTCGCCTGGTTCAATTGCAGAGTTGAATGAACATTAAGGTAGGAGTACAGCTCAAGCGACCAAATAAATACGCAAGCGAATTTCTATAATGTAGAAACGATAATACAGCCGTCAAGCGTCTAGATGCTTAGCTAGAGATTGACAGTGGGAAGCCAGCATCCATACAAGCATTGGAAGAGAAAATTGCAACAACTAAGATGCCAGTACCTTCAGTTTTGTTTAATCAGGATCTGCCGGAACGCAATAAGGAGCGGAAAAGATCAGTTGAACAACCTGGGGCTGATCAGAATGAGCTGCGCAGAAAACGAGATACATGGTGAAATGGAGAGTGAATATTCCATCACGAGGTCACCAAACTGCTTGGATGTATGGCTATCGGAAGAAAGGAGAGATGGTGCGTCTTGGTAAAGAAACGTGATTCATTATTTCATTCGTTCGTGAGCGGTGTTGAAGCCTGTGTTTGCGTCAGTTAAGTTTGGGCTTCATTGCCAAGTCCTTCTTGGTAATTTATGCGGATGCAGCATGTAATCTGTCTATGTAATGGCATGTATATCTATCCAACACCAGTGTTCACTTGCACTATGGTTTGCATTTTTCAGTGCTTCCCAACATATCACAGTCTACAAATTGTCCTTTAGCGCTTTTGAATGAAAACCATTCTCACACAGATAAGCAACATGTTGTCATTTGGAAAACATTCATAGTTTTTTCATAAGTTGCAATCTGGATTCTGCTTGTTTCGTGACCTGTCTAACGGGCGTGTAACTGCACGTGCATGCTCGTCCTGGAATTTCTCCAGGTCACTCCATCATTTCCTGAAATAATAATACTAATTGTCTGCAAGCGAGGAGACCTATCAAAGGCGCTGCAACTTTTGGAGAATTATTGGTAGTAAGTAGATTAGTGAGAAGTCGCCAATTTCGGCAAATTTAATAATAGATATTCCCCAATAAAGGAGCATGGGTGAGCTAAGCCCATGATTTTTTCTCATCATCTAAAGCCCTTTATAATCTTTAATCTGAGCTATAGCTTAAGTTTCTATAAATTATTCATACTTTATTAGCGGCTTGATAATTTTGTAGAATATATTTGGGCTGGAGTTTATTTTTTCATTTACCCTACATCTCTTCTAATATAATCATAGTCACATCTTGATTTGCTCAAACCAAGGAAAACCGATGCTTACTTTTCAGCTACCAATTTCTACTACTTAATGGCTGTTATTTTTGTGGTGTTCTCTTACATTATCCTAACACTTTACTAACCCGGTCACATCACATGAACACATTACCATGTCAATTGTCCCACAGTAATCGAACCTATCCCCGCTTCTTCACTGAGCTTTAGAATTCCGCTCTCTATTTTGGACTCTTTATATTCTGCATCATGCGCTCGCAAATTTAGTGTGCAAATTATTTCATATTAAAAAGTACAAATATTATATGAATTTCCTTAAAATTTGCTATCACACAGTACTTCCCAATGGCCCCGTGAGTGACCTTGGACGCCCGTTCTCCAACACACATAGGTGCCACCTAGGCTTCTCGTCTCTCCACACCCTGTGTATTTTTCCAACTCCTTGTGTTAGTTCGAAATCCACCATCAATCAGAACAATGGAGTTACAACCACCTTTCCACACACTCTTCACAGAGAGTATGTCCACATGTTTAAAACCGTATTCACTCCTGACCCTAGATGACCTCGCATATCCCGTTTTAGCACCCATTATTCTCTTATATCTTGATAGGTTGACGTGTGAAATTATGATCTCACTGTTTCATTATGACTGAGGGACATTGAGTCCAACCCAGAAATCACCTTTGACATTCTTGAATATCTGGATTCACAACTGCCTCAGACTGCCACTCGGGCCTAGCAAAGCTGCTTTCTCAACACTTGCTTTTTGTCTACGTAGCCAGGGCTATTCCACGACATGACCTAGACGCACAATTGCTCCACCAAATTCCCTCACGCCATTGGATGCATTAACCATTCTTCATATTACTCCACAACAGATCGGGGCTCGATAGCCGCTAGCCCTTGGCACAATAAAAGATACTTGACCCAAGTTGGGTTTCCTCTCATCCTAAATTGTTGCCACTAATACCTATACCTATATATTTCATATCCTTTAGTTTTCTAGCGTCCAGTGGTACCGGCTAATGCCTGAACTTGCCGCCCTTGTCACTCTTTCTACCCACCAGTTTCCTTTTTAGGAATTTTCTATTCACATGCTTTCCACCTATGTACCTGGCATGAAATTACCACCCAATTTTATTTCCTTGTAACTGTTAATGTTTATCTTCACAACATTATCGCCGTGACTACTGTGAAACATTTCTTCCATCTACACAATGATGATACCAGTCAGCCAAACTTCCGCGTAGTTTATTACTTCCAAGTTATTAGGAATCGCTTGGACCGTTAATATATTGCTTCATTTTGAAGGTGTAAAGACGGTTCTGACGTCAGTTACTGAGTACATTATTCTCCATAGCGTTGTGTCGTTCTAACAAATGGTAAACTAGTTTGTGCAATTTTTACTCTTAAACATTTTAGAGTTTCTTCCTGTTTTCGAAATATTTCTTTTCGCCTGCCCTTCCCCCACCGCTCTAAATCTCTTCAACTAACGACCGTACATAATATGGACTGAGCTCACCTGCCACCCTCCTCGCCGAACCTGCAATGAACCAAGAATTTGCAATTTCATGCCGTCTCGATTATATCCTACACCAGCAAACCACCCGGAGTCTTATATCGAACAAACTTGCATCACACAGTTTCTGCATCAGCAACAGCCGTCTTTGTGTGGTCCTCGATGTCCGCCAATTCTTAATCCCCGGAGAAGGCGCAGAACCCTCTTTCCACCTCGTTTGTTTCACAGGGAATCCATAACCACCAATATGATATTTGTCAAGAAGTTTATACTATGCCAGCATTCAAAGGACACCTTTAGGAACGCCAGTGAAATCCGACTGGATTCATGGCGGAAACCGTATGCTATAGAATCCGTTATATAAGTGTCGCGCTTGTAGGTGAAATTTTAAGACGCAACGAGCCCTTACACAACATCGTAGAATTGGCCACCTCGCAAACAATGCAGAATCCCTGAGACGTCAGCCTACACACCCTTTTATCTGCCAGGTCCTGGTAGAAGAAACCCTGGTTAAAAACGCCGACGCTCGAAGTGCAATGCCAGTTCTTCATCAAACTTAGCCAATCTCCTACAGCAGTAACTCCCTGTCCGATCTGCGGAGAGTAGTAAAAAATGACAGAGTTTTACCCTGAAATCTCAATGAGGCCTAAGCAGACAATACGCAGACCATAAAAATCACTGATCCACGTCCTTTCTCAACGACGGGACAAAGCACCCAATCTCATGAATAGCAGAATCCTAGAGCGGTTACGCCATCATCAACGTTATCATTATTACCATCTACTAGGAACCTAGCAAACTATCTCATTCAAGGCCACAAAGATGATTTGCATAAGTCCAACAAAGCCTCAACCCCGTATGACTTCAGGACAAGAGCAAAGCCTCCCACGCTAACGCCAATCGTACCAACTTCGATCACACACGGAGAATCTACGTAGTTTATTTTAGAGGACTCAGTTATCTCCGTATTTGAAGGACCCGTAACATTTCAACAACTGCTCCGAGAGGCTACTTGCCCACTCCAGTTATGTGTGGATGTAACAAATAAGGATCACCGAGCTTCGAAATCAGTTACCCGACAATCACTCACTACTTAGTACACGAATGCAGTAAATCTGCAACAATATTTGTCAGGTGTGGTTTCCACATACTTGCAAATCATAGAAAAATATAAAGCATTCAGAACAGAAGGCAACGACGAACACCAGTTTGGTCAAATCCAGCCTGTCTATCATTATAGGCGTCGGGACGCTGCGGCAACGGTACTCGATGGCTGATGGCGGAAGAGATGCGGAAAGAATCCTTGGCTTCTCTGAATACTGGGCAGGGGTATTCTCACAACAACAATCGTCTGAATGTCGATCCCCAAGCGTGAACATATCACCCAAAATAGATATTATTGGATTCATCTCCGTAGCTAAATTTCGCTCATCGCTTAACGTCGACAGCATCAGAACGAAAAAGGTTTAAAGCATGGGTTCACACATTACTACTAAAAATGAAGTGCACTCTTTTTCGTGAACTATGGATGGGTAAGGTACGTACTACTGGAATTAAGTACTTACGTTACATTTGTATTCGTATAATATTCAACGCTGTATAAATTTTGTCCATACCCTCAAAAAACGTAGAACCCGTTATACTTAAATAGGTTAACGAGTACGATTTTTACAATCTAACAACTGCCGCAAAACGCTTACAGTTTACACAACTGATTTCAGCACGTCACTTTATCATATTTACAAGGTTACACAAAATGCATGAAACTAGATATTTAATGGAGGTTCATCGCAGTTAGTTACCAAATCAGATAATATTCCACATGGGCGGAAAAGCACTAGAATGCTTTTGTCTAGGTATCCTAGGAAAATTCTGTTGCGCACGAAACTTCTGTAATTTAGTGTGGTAACAGCCCATGCAAAACATATTGAGACATGCACAAAATATTTAGCTTGAACATAGTGCACTAAGAAAAATTAAGCTTCGGATGGTTAGCTTGAATCTTAGTTTGATATACTGACATCGCCTTAATATTCTCTTGGCTGGAATAGGTCTTTGGGTATTACATGATTACCACTTAGGAGTATAATGTTCTTGTTGGAAGACACGCATGTATACGTGGTGTACAACGGCGAGAAGTTTCTTGAACGATGTCTGGAAGAATAAAGCATGAATATCCGAAGGATTACATAGTGTAGGATTCAGAATACTTCTATTACTGTTAATATGTTTATAGAAAATGGTCTCAACCGAAAGGTAAATTAACGGGTAAAAATTAGTTGCAAGACAACCTAAATAGGTTAACTGACATGGCAGATTGCACTGGTGCGTATTATTGGCCCTTGCGTCCGGCGATCCATTGCCAGCACAAATTATCAGACATAAATTGTAGGAACCCACCTGATTCAGTATTATATCTAGGTTTACGATGTGTGTCTTTTCAATGTTGCCCGCTTGAAACAAGCTTAATTTACTGTATCTCTCTGAATTGTTGCCTGTTTTGTGGAGTTGACTTGTGGCCAATGCAAGTACAGCTGGGGCGGTAATGTTTATGTTTTTCTAGACGCCATCCAGTGTGATATGAATGCTGCTCACAATGTACCTATCTGGTCTTTGCATGCGAAGTTTAGATACATCCAAACAGCTAACAGTGCAGGACCAAAGCACAAAAACGGTTAACATGCTTGCTGCTCATGTTTTGAATGTGGACGTTGTTTTTCTGTGTTTTTTTTAAATTGTCAGATGTCCAGATAAAAGGTAACGTTAAAAAAATGTTAGCACATGTTGTATTTTTAAATTGTCCTCGGTAATATTTTAGCTAAACAGTGAAATTTTTCACATGGAATTTGAGTTGCTTAAATGCACTGGTGTTTTTAGATAACTTAGAGGTCCATATTTTTATGTATATTTGGTGGGCAAAACTAACGGGATATCTTGCGCAACCTTGTTTGAATGGCGCGCGAAGTACTATAGCAAACGGGAACTTAGGTATAGTATAGTACAAGTATTTCGCTGTGTATATATCAAGCTAACACCAAACTAGCCCATATGGCAACATTCAAGAAAACAAATAGGGTAGATAAATTGTGTAGTATATAACCATGATTTTTATATTCCGGGTTTCGCGCCGCAGACAGGTTGTAATTTGACTTGTCAATATGTCTCCTCGTTCAACAACGAAGGTTAGAAAACCGGCAACAATTCTGCTGGCAAATATTCCTTAGCCTTAATTACGCATATTCATTAATGTTTGCCAAAGAACGGATGAACTAAGGCAACGTAAAATGCATAAAAATAAAATGATAAAGTTTCACATGCAACCAGGCAATTTAAATGAAAACCTCACTCAAAATGTGCAAATCAAACGTAAAACTATAACGACGTGTATCTTTCAACATTCACTTGTCTTGTTATGATTTTTGTGACAAATATTTTCTGAAATAATTGTTAGTGACAGAACACACCATAATAAGTTGAACTAACTTGGCTTTCGAAATGTCCTTTAATGCCGGACAAACGAGCAAATGTTCACTTGATTCTTCAAATATAATTGCTTGAATGGCATGTAGAAATAAAATGTGTTATAATGCTTCTAACAAACTAATTTCAATTGATAATTAAGGATTTCGTAAAATTGCTGATTAAAGTTACCTATTCAGATTTATACTTGAAACCAGTAATGATACACAATTTTTTCATGGAGGCAGCAATATATTTTAGTACATACATAATTTGACTTTTTTCTGTATTAATTTCGCATGTGATACAGCCGATGCTTTCTCGTCTCACGGCTTTTCGATTTGGCCGAACTGTTCGGTCTATGTCCAGTTGTCACATTCCTTGTCCGATTTGTACGACCACGCGTTTCTTCAACTAGGTAAGACAGGAGGAAACGTTTACTTTCGAAGGCACTATTATAAATGGCACGATAATTAAGGCATGCCAAATCAAGCAGGATGAATAATAATTGGTCTGGCTATCGTCGAAGTTACGAGTTGACAGCCCTTCTCTTGTTATGTGTTGGAATCAATATAACTCAAAATTTGTGGAGATATAAAGTCTAAATCCACCCGCTTCGTTTTTACAGCTTCTTGAACCGAAGAATTACAGTGCAAGGAAAAGATACCAAAACAATTGTATTCTCTATGTTAGAGTAGGAAGCCATTGTGTGCATATTCTCATTATTCATACTAACTAAGCTAAACAACTATATATCCTTTGCTTCAAATTCGATAACATTGCCCGTCAACTAGATCGAGTATTCCATGCCATAATTGTGTTTTCCTTGGACAGTATTACAGCAGTGCTAAGGATAGGAAATAGTCACGTAATACCCTATAGCCTTCTCTAAAATACGGTGAGAAAAGGCTCAAAAACGTGCTTTTTGTAGCACTGCTTTCTTAAATAGGATTCCCATTTACGCGGAATATATTTCCATTCCCGTTATATTTGTTGTACACTTTTGACGAAATCCAAGGTGTGATGCCAAAATCATCTAGATTTGGGCCATTAACTGTGGTGAACGGTTGCGTATAGTGGTAGGACAAAATTGGTTGAAGAGGATGGAATTATGCAATGACACATGGCGCCTATGAAAGTCGCGAATAAATATATTACAAAAATTCAGACATAAATATGAATTTCCAGCATGTAGTTTTTCACTTTCTTAGATCGTATATTAAAAAGAAGCAACCTCGTTATTTCTTGCTTTCATGATTGCCATCTCTTTTCCTGTCCACATGTGTTCCGTAGTTATCACAACTCAGCATCATCGATGGCATATTCTGCAAACCTGAACGCTCTCTAATGTAATGTATCCTAGTAAAAGATTGCAGCCTAGAAGCTGATATGTACCAGTCAAAACATCCTTCTAAAACTCCATTGACCTTAGAATATACTTGAATATTTTCCGGCATCTTTTTGGTATTTCTGACGCGGAAATCGATCGGGAGCTCACTATATTCAACACATTATGTGAATAGATTTTGTCCTGTAAACAATATATGCAGCCATCCAAATATCAGCTATGTTTGTGAATTCTAGTACAATCCATGACGCAAGATCTGTTATACGCGAAACTCACTGGAAGATGCAGAAACAGTTGATATGGTCTTATTATTTACGCGGTCAACTTTGTCTTCATGAGGAGTACCGATGTCTGAATTTTGAACACCACTGTTGGTGTGACGTTTTGTTGAATAAAGACGAGGAACTCATTAGCAATATCGTTTACATTCTCTTCTGCAGAATTATAAGATAAGGCGGTTGTAAGTTACTTTAATACCTCAAGTTGTTCTCCTCCTACGTGGAATCATCAATAAAAGTCAATAAACCCATATAACCTAAAAGTAAAATATCACTCGGAAAATGTTTAGCAACTTATCACTCCAGTGTTGTTTGACACCATAATTCAAAATGGAAGCGTACACCTTCCTACTCACCCTAATTACTTGTGGCCAGAAATATAGCGGTTTCTGATTATTGAAGCTATTAATTCTCGAGGAATATTTTATCAGAAAATTTAACACAATTGTGTCGCACGATTTAATTCCGGAAAATTTTTCTCTGCGTATTTTCAAATGCGTACTATACACGTGTATATTTATAGCATCATGAAATGTGCGCAGTAAAACCGTCACATGGACCAAACTGTACACACCCACATTCATGTCACCTTGTCATCCGTTCCGGACCTGCTGGCACGCATTTGTGACCCTATCCCTGGAGTGGTAGCAGGCCGCGAACAGATGGCAAGGCTACATGGATGTAGGTGTGTACATTTTGGTCAATATGACATTTGAAGTACGCTCTTTTCACGATGACATATATTCACAGGTCTGTAGGACGCACTGGAAAATATGCAGCGAAATGTTTGCGGAATTAAATCGTGCGGCACTCTTTTGTCAAACTTTTGCTAAAAGATTTATGAATAGGAAGCAAAAAAACGTATTGTTTGAATACAATATTTGTGATCACATACGAGTCGCATGGTGGCATAAACACATCAAAATGTATACTTGTAAAATGGAATGTCAATGCAAAATGGCTTGATGAAGCCAAAGAGGAATCAGGAGGAGTCAGAAACTCAAAAGTATCGATTGATAAAATCTGAGAAGTAAACATTTGACGGAGCGTGTTGGTTGATAGTTAGAATGCTCAGCGCATCATCCGATCATTACAAACGCACTAAGTGATAGAAGTTCACGAGGTAATGATGGCCAAGGTTTTGTTATCCTAATGGTGATCCTTCAGGCCGTTCATAAGATTTGCTTCCAAAGGAGTTAGGGGTATCGTTTTATATAAAGTACTTTTAATGCACAAGTGGACCTAATTTGATGTCCGCTTTCCACCATATGTTCTCGGATTGAACTGTTGATCTGACTGACGATGCCTTTCTCTAACCCGTTGGAGAGTGTTACGCTGTACCTTTGGACAGACGCCCGGTTGTATGCACAGTGTACCTTATATCACAGACGCAACTACACACATGTGTTTGGCAATGAACCGAAAGTTTGTCGTTGACGCGCTGGCCATAGATGGAGCGGTTTCTGCAAAGAGCAGGGATAGGCGGCCGGGAAGATTCGAGCCACAGTAATACAAAAGTTTCTGGTCAACAGATCAAAGGAAAAATTGACTTGAAGGAAACTAATAGAAATAACTCGTTCTTAAAGGAATTTGCAATAATTTCACGGACACCTAGGATCAATGCATGCTATTTGATGAGGGTTGTTCAGTAAACGTCTTCTTGCAGAGTTTTGAGAACACAGACTTTTGGCTCTCTAGCGTAGCTTGGCTGCAAAGTTTCATTTTAAATGGCACATTAGAGATGGGAAGATACCAAGTGGTATTTTTGGACAAGTACATCAAAATTAAGTGCCTACCTGCTATGCTAATTATGGTCACAAGATGACTGGCTATCATACTTTATGTTTTGAGGTTTGCTGTACGTAAATTTCTCTTTAATTCCGGACTAACATTACTGCTGTCTTATCTGAAGCGGCTGCATCGATTTTAGGAGACAGCATTTAGAGGAAGTGACGCCATTACAGGGATGTCACTTGCTGTTAGTTACAAGCAGGTGCTAAGAGGGCTTTTGTTAGTGCACGACGAGGTTATCTTAGGGACGGTAGCATCGCACTATGCATATAAAAGAATCCGACAGATATCGATCTATCACTTACGCCTCGGTTGTATGGATGATACAAGAGAAAATCACGCTTGTAATGTAGCTGTCCCAAACTTGCTCGATTATACCCTTAAGTCCAGATATTGTAGTTCAAGATCTACTGCAAATGTACCATTCTGCCTGCTAGGTTATATAATGTCATCAATCGACAAAGGTAACACAACAAATACTCTACGTTTTCTTGAGTATGACGATGTTTTCTGCTCTGGGAACCACGAAATGCGGTTGAAAGATGTACTCATCAAAGGTATAATCCAACCATCATCGCGTTGTTGAATGCCAAGCCAAGTCAAGACAGTATAAGCTTTATGTACCCTAATAGGTCCATTGCAGCATTTTATCTTATCAGCAAATAACATACCAAGGGATTACCAACTAAAATCTAAAGTTTTAAATGTGTATCAAAATAAGAAGATTACACCTGATAATTCGAGTTTTGGTCGATAGATCAAGCAATGATTTTAGTATGCTTTAATACATCTTCTGGGTTTGCATCCAATCCAAAACGGCTACATTTTCGGTGAAATCGTTCTTCAAAATTCGTCTCATTTGTGGTGAAATTTTGTGTCCAAAGACGGTAGATCGAGGGTACTACGCATTATCGCCGTTTACATTCAATAGCTGGATAGATTAGATTAGTCGCAGTGAACCTGGAAGTTGATTGAACAAACTATCCGTCAGCTTTTGCTTTAAAACTGACATATCTCAGTAGATAATGCAAACTATAATTTTGGACAGACATAGGTTATAGGACTTAGTGGCAGACGCTCCTTCACACCAACCACAAGCCATTGTCCTATTCAGGGAGATATTTTCTCATCTAATTAATTTCTACCTACACCAGCACAATTCGAACCTAACGTCTACAGGCGCCTGCTGAGAAAAGCAATGCCTACTCACCTTGTAAACAAATTGCTGCAGTTGTACTTCAGTAATAGCGCTTACTTTTGTTTGATGTTCCGCGCGTCTGTTTCTTAGACAAGGGAGCCACATTTTAAATCACATTCCACTGGCAATTCTCGCAGACGCCTTCGGTCGCCTCACTCACAAGCCCATCACAAAGCCTTGATGCCACCGGACCCGATAATTAGCGATCATGCATCTGTGAGTAGGTTACTATCCGGACTCAGTGCAATCGGATGCCCCATGCAATCCCAAGCCTTGGTAGCTGGTCCCAATCCTTAGGCTAAAACACTACCAAATTAGCCTAAGATCCGTATTTGTGTTGCATTGCCGTGTTTGCAGACCCCGTCATTAGAGCCGTGCGCGACTCATGCATTTACTTACCCTGTAGTCAAATTACGATACCTCAACTCCTCACTCAGTTAAACCAGGTAGGTTTGGAAGACCTTGTGTCCATAATTGCGTGGAACTAGCTACTTGTAGCTCAAGCGTCCCCAGTGAACACCATGGACCCATTTTATCCATGCCAGCTTTAGTACATATAACGACATTAGCAGAATTGTGCCAGCTCAATTCCAAGGACAATGCATGCACAGTATATTGAAGAGAACGTGACGCGATTCAGATAAGTTAATCTTCAGTTGCCTTATCTAAGTTAGTCAGATCTTAAGGGAGCAAATAAATGGCAACATGAATGCAATCTAGCGGGTAGGTTGTAGGAAATTAGCTGGTATGAGCATTTTCGCGCGAGCTGACGAACAGAATTTATTGATCGGATAGCTTCGAACTTCTAATTCGGATAACTTTCGATCGATTTCATTTCCATTGTGTACAGTTATAGTTATTCTGATGTTTTGCCGGAGCAACAAACGCGTGAGGTGATTACTGTTTTATTCTTGATTATTTAGATTGATCTTCTAGGTATGCTAAGTCGGTCTTCTGTAATTTGAAATTTTTAAAGTTTTGATCACAAGATTTACAGTAGCGACAAATAAATATGTCCTTTTTCTATGCTGATCTAACGAAGTGATGGAAACTTGATATATTATGTTACTGGAAATGCATCTAAAAGTCTCTTCTATCAGATGTTATTATTTAGTGAGGAACGTGATATCCAAGTGCAGAGCGACCAAAGCCACCGCGAAAAAGTAACGAAATACATGGGCTTCAGATAATGCGAAAAATTATCGCAACTGGTTTATGATCTAAATGTTACAACAAGTTGTAACCAGTTGTACAGCACTCGTGACTCCTAGGAACATAGAGTGCACAGAAAGTAGAAGGTTCTTCCATCACTTTTGGCTGTGTTGACAATATCACTTTTTGTTGGCTTTCTGCATTCAATGGAGGTATTTCGTGGAAATTGTGATACAATTCAGTTTTATTTCCGATTCTGAAATTTCCGGCCAGAAATACTTGTATTTTCATCGCTTGGTTTCGGCGATCTTGCTATCTCCACTTTACCTATCAATTGGCCGCCATCGAGTTTTCGGATTATTCACAATGCCGAAGCAGTCACCCTGTGATACTTGCTCCAAACTAGTCGGATACCGTGCAAATGCCCTCATATGTGTTTTGTGTCAAGTTAAATACCACACTTCATGTGCTGGATTATCAGTTGAGCATTTTCATCGCCTTCCCGAGATCCAACACGATTTCGTCCAAACTATTTGTGAAAATTGCAGGAATAAGGTACAGCAAGAAAGAGTTAAGCCGATGTGTAGGCCTCAGCGTTTCGGTACGAACCGCTCTGTATGTTTGGCCCAACAACCTTGCACGAAGAGCCTTCAGGTTACGGCTTAGTCGTCCTGCTCTACGCGCGCAAACTGACGGACACGAACTCCAACCGTTCTGAGAAGCCCAGTTGCACCTGGCCTAAATTGTTTACCTTTGTTGTGTCCAACGGACACTGATATCCCAGCGGATGAAGGTCTGAGGGCTGAAGACCAATGGAAAGAAGAGAGGACGAAATTACGAATAAACTTTGGGCGTTTACCTTCTGTAAGTCAAAAGTTAGCCAAACCACGTGAGGCTGGTAATATACTTCGCCCTGCAAGACCAACCTCTTCCGACCAGAGGCGTTATAATCTCGTGATCTTTCACCCACCGTAGTCCAGTGATCCATCACTCCAAGTGCGCTACGATCACGATGTCCACTTTTTACAGGATCTAATTGACAAACTCCTCGACGCTGGTGAGGACTCAGTAAAAGTGAGGCAGATAATCCCTCTTGTAAATCAATGTGATCAAATAAACGGCCTATGATAATCACTTTTGTGGACGAAGCCAGTCCAAGAACGATCATATTTCGCCTAAGTAGGCTGCATGGTTTGAAGATCCATGTTTGTCGCGACCTGGACCCAGTAGAGATAGAGCGGCTTAAGTCTGCCATCATTGAGCTTAAAAGCCACATTGGTGAGAGCGTAACAAATCTTCGTATCGTAAATTTTCGGGTGGTTTCCAACAATCCGCGAATCAGGATAAACATGCTGCTCACACTCTAAGCGCGCCCGGTGGCTCCTGCTGCTGCCTGCGAGTAGCCTTCACAAATGTTTGCAGTATTATAAATAAGCGCGATGAGCTTTGTTGTTTCGTTGCGTCTGAGCGGCCAGACGTAGTGGAACACGCAGAGACATGGCTGCATGCAGAGTTTTACACCCAAGAACTTGAACTCAGCGGTTACTCGTGCTTCCGATGCGATAGACTAAAGAATGCCCACGGTGGTGCCATACTTTACATCCGGTCTTCTCTGCGTGGGAGATTTGTGAGCAACTACCGAAGTGATGATGGTCTGTGTGAGCTACTGTGGTGCTTCATCTGACTCAGGCGCCGAGAACTGCTTGTGGGCGCAGTTTATCGCAGTTCCCTGAGTCGTTGTTTGGATTGGCTGCCCATTCTTCGGATCCACATGAGTCGTCCACATTTTGTACTTATAGGAGATCTTAACTGTCCTAGAATAAGATGGCCTGATATGCATTTGATGCCTGGATATAGTGAGGTCGAAGCAAAGTTCTTGGATTTGGTACTTGAAACTGGTACATCGCAAAACATATGCCAGCCAACACGCATATGAACACATTCATCCCCGTCCTGTCTCGACCTGATGTTAACAAGCTGCGAACAACGACTGCCTGACGTTAGGATCCTGGAGCCTCTGGCTACGAGCGACCACTCAGTACTGAAAGCTGATATGGAATTTTCTTTGTTGTATTCACATCCGCTGCAACCAGCTCCCAACTACTGGAAAACGGACTTCGATGGTCTAGCTCAAACCGCGACCCAACTGGATTGGTATGTCACAAGCTGCATCTGTGGAATTTTGTTAGATTTTTCTGAAAGAGTGATTGATATCATTTTGTTCCCAATTTATGCCATTGAAATGTCGAAAGGTTGGACCGATTAAGCCTCTTTGGATTGACGAGGAGTGTGGAAACTTAGCTCGGAGGCGGCGCAAACGGTGGGACAAATTCCACCTCTCTGGCTCCGCCAATGATTACGAAGGGTATAAATGTCAGCGGAACTTGTGTAACAGTACAATACAGAATAAACGCCGTCATTTCGAAGAGCAGCTCGCATTAGCCGCGAAGAACGCCTCAAAGAGAATCTTTGCATAGTGAAGCAAGGCCTGAAGCCGGCAGGTGATGTGCCAGTGCTGGATGGTGAGCATAGACAGCCCCTAACCTTTGGCGCTGAGCGTGCGTCCGCGATGGCGACGCACTTCGCTTCTGTATTTGCGAATAACCAGGTGTCTGTTCCGAGTTCGACGTGTAGTGCATTTATCGAACTCGATTGTCTGCATTGCGGCGTCGGAGAGGTAGCTCAACTACTCGCCAACCTTGACGGCACCAAACCTGCCGGACCTGATGAGCTTTACCCACTGGTTCTCAAGTCACTCTCAACCATCCTCTCTCCTGTCGTGACTGAACTTTTCAACAGGTCGCTGTCCGAAGGTTTGTTGACAGTTGACTGGAAATGTGCGGTGGTGAAGCATATTCCGAAAGGCGGCGACCCTAGCAAAGTAGACAATTACAGGCCAATTTGTCTGACACCTTTTTTTTGCAAAGGTTGCTGGAAAAATCATGAAGAAGAGATTGCTGCAGTTGCTACAGTCAAACGAGGTCCTGACGCCCGCGCAGCAAGGTTTTATGCAAGTTCGCTCATGCATTACGAACCTGCTTGTGACGAAGCACGAGTGGTTGAGGGCAATAAACAAAGGGAAGTCCGTCGACGTGATATTCATCGATTTCAGTAAAGCGTTCGACAAGGTCAGTCACGAGGTTCTCCTTCACAAACTCAGCATGTGTGGCGTCGGTGGCTCACTGCACCGGTGGATCCGCGACTTACTTGTTGGACGAAAATGGAGAGTACAGGTCGACGACCATCTAACTGACTGGTACCCCTCTACAATTGGCGTGCCTCAAGGCACTGTGCTGGGGCCCACTGTGTTCCTGATCCACATCAACGATCTACCGCAGCTTCTCCGGTCGCCGTGTGCCTTGTTTGCGGAGGACATGAAGATATGGAGAGAAATCGACGCTTCCGATGACTGTGACCTACTTCAGCAAGATCTCAGCCGCTTATCCACATGGTCTGCAGAACTTCTTCTCCCGCTCAACTCAGCCAAGTCTGTATTTATGAGCCTGGGAAAGAATGCTAACGGATGAACCTACACTCTTGACGGCCAAACGCTATATCCCACACCCTCCGTGAAGGACCTAGGTGTACTCTCACGCTACGATTTGAAGTCCGTAGGCAACACGAACAGGCTATATCGGAACGGACTGCGCATGCTTTGGGCGCTCAAACGTAGCTTCGGCAAATGGTCTGAGGAGGTTGCGACTCGCCTGTTCTCTTCTATCATTAGACCAATGCTAGAGTACGGTTCGCCCGCCTACTTTCCGATTACCCGAGGCGAGGCACAAAAGATCGAACGGGTCCAACATGTTGCTACCAGGCTCATCCCGAGTTTACGTGGCTTTGGATATGAAGACCGGTGCGAGAAACTAGGACTCTGCACATTGTCCTACCGTCGGATGCGAGTCGACCTCATTTTGACTTACCGAATGCTACATCTCGGTGAGTTCCTCATGCTAAGGCCAATGCTGCACTTACGATGGTCATGCAACACACGCGGACACAGATTCAAGCTTGTCGTGTCGGATGTGAAATGTGTTCCTCACCTACTGTTCTTCGAACGTAGAGTGGTAAACATTTGGAACAGTTTGGAACATGTGATTGAGGCAACATCTGTGCAACAGTTCAAAACGTTGTTGGATTTGTATTTTGTCTCTATTCAATTCAGAGAACGACTGACAATTACGAGGACATATCACATTTGTGAATCCTGAAGTATCGTAAGTCGAATATTTTGAATATTACATAAGAAGGACAATTATATCCACGTTTAACAACTTTTATAACGTTTTTCACTATATTTCGGAATCCATTTCTGCTTACTCTATAATACAGTATTCAGTATTTAGTATCCAGTAGTATTTCATTTGCTTTTGTCAAACATATAAGTAAAGCCATAACGATTCTGTGCCATTTGCCTTTATTTGAAATTATTGTTATTTCCATTGCTTTCAAATCACAGCTAAAGCTGCCATCGTAAAGTCAAGTCACGTTGATTTATTGTACGATCTGTATCCTAAGAGAATTGGAGCTTTCACACACAAATTTGACAATCCGCATTTCAACGTATTTACTGTAATCTGCATGTATGCTGGTGAACCTGTCTTTTACATTGGTTTCGTCGTTTTATAAATTAATCAATCTCCCGAGATTACGAAATAAAATATAACTTTGCAGTACGAAGTTTCTATATTTTGTTCGTGTATTTTCCTAAAAGTATACGGTGGTGTAATCGCTAGTAGTCAAGGAATTTGATAGGAAAACAACTGGTAACACTTTTACGTAAACCGTCACAAACAAATGTGGCATTCGTTGTGTACAGCTAGAAGATCTGATTAAGGTATTCATGCCCATATTGTTAAATATTTAAATAATCGTCTAGCTGACTTATCGGAAATCATAATATCTATAGGGATGCTATATGCAAAACACCAATATTTTGTTTTTCCGTCAATGGTTGTATTTGGATTATTGTTAACAATACGCATTTAGCAGTGCGCATATTCCTACATTGGCACTAATAACTACATATAGGTAAAAAGCTGGTAGATGACGTCTAAAATATCACTAAACTTTTATGAGGAGTGCCTGTTTTCATCAAAAAATCCGATGCTAGGGCATGATTTAATTAAACAAAAAACACATTTCTGCATAATCGTAATATATTATAATATAATCTATATTAAATATAATGGTTTACAGAGAAATGTTTGCATTGGTATGTTATGTTGGAGGTAGACATGTGCACTTGAGATGCGACAACATAGAAAGTAAACATCCAAAAGCACGGACTTGCATGATAGTTACTTAATAAATTGAAGCAATTGTTAGTAAGCCAGGTTTTCTAAATGTGTAGTGAATATTTTAGACAAGATATCGTCGAAGTAGGGTCCATTTTCTATTCCATTAAATTTGTGATTTCGTGATTCCGGAGCTTTCGTTTCGAAACACTCTTACATTCAATACGGTTCTACCTCCTAGCAAACTTGAACTTGTTGGCTATCTAAATCAAATGTCCCAATTCATTTGGAAAGGGGTGTTGCCATAATCACGAACTTTTATTCATTTAAATTGTTACTCACGAAATGTGCTTTCAACCATGCGAGAAGTGGAATAGTATAGGTGTGTAAGGAAACCCGTTATACATATATTTCTTTTGGAAACCTTTATATTAACTAATGAACCATAATTTTATTCATTTTGCCGTGGAGCCAATGTACATAAGCGTTCCCAGAACTTGCTGAAATATGAAATCTATCGATTTTAGTTATAACACACGAAATGAGAGATTTCAGATTTACATAAACCATGTCCAACCAACAACGCATTTTCGTCCAATAAATTTTTGTTTTTAAACCAGGATTATAAAAAGTAAAGCGGTCGAACTTCTTTATTCACTAATTTACTCAAGGATTTCTGCATGGTTTCCTGAGTGCTGGTTCGCGCATAAAGTACCAACTAGAAAATCTACTTCATTTTTATCTCAGTGTTTTAATGGCAAATCTGCATAAAGCTTTTGATGGAGTGCTACACAGAAAACTAATATCCGGTTTCATGGCTCACATAATGGCGGAAACACGCACCCTTGAGTCAAATTGTACCTTACTTATCAAACTCATTAGTAAAGACTCAGGAACACAAATCTGAAACGACAGCAGTTCCAAGTGGAGGAGTAAATTTTGGTGAACTTTGTCCTCTAGTCTTCATGATGAAAGACCACGATAGATTTACGCCTGTGAATTTTGGAACAACCTTCGTTTTGCTGGACGATAGTTATATTGTGAACATGTTCAACTCTGTTATACTAAATGGAGCTACCAAGGCGATCCAGCTGGACCTTCACGCGCTTGGAAGCTGGTGCTAAAGACAGGGATTGTCATTTATTATCAATATGTGATAGGCAATGCATTAAAATTCGACCTGAAATCTAGTGTCTGTACATTTGATATATGCTAATTTTTACCTACTACCCCTTACGAAACTTGGAACTTGAATAAGCTTGCCCAATCAAATTCTGAATAAAGTAAAACGTCACTGAAAATATCAGTGAGGTTATTGCAATGTGATTTAAAACCTTCATTTTTAAATGATGTATACTTCGCTCCAATTCATCAATTTCACGTTTCATATTGGGATATTGTTCAATGATGTTCAGTATTCGAAATAGACGGTGGTTCATTGTATTAGAAACTGTAAAACACATTCCTAAAACGCTTAGTATGTAGCTCATCGACCGCAGTATATTTGAAAGATGTGAGAAAATCACAATGGATCCGTTTGGTTGAAGCGAATGAATCACATACTGACATGTTCCTCAAACTGCTGCATAGGTATATTCATGTTTACAAACATTTCCAAACTCACAATAGTGCAAATAACATTAGATGTTATACGAAAGCGAGGATAATTCTGTAATTGTGAACAAGTTGGAGACCAACAGACATGGCAAATTATTCCTTAACTGACAGACCAGTATATGGAAAATATTGAAATTCTAAATACTTGCTGGCAATTAAGGTCACGATTTGCGCAGAAAGACTAATGAATACTTAACCGTCAATACTTGACTTCTCTAATTTGATATCATATAACAAATGGACTGGGGTAGTAATGTGGCCCAGGAATTATATAATTCAGGAAACAATATATACAGTGGGGTGAATATTGCAGTCGGCAGGTGTTTAATCTCACCTACTTCATTTGCATTGTCCGCCTACACACCAAACTCTACTACAATGTAATCAACAACAAATGTGCACTGGTAAAAATTGACAGACGCAACAAGCCTCTACATTCCGTGTATTCATCGTCCTTGTTCATCTAGCGCGTATTCCAGTCTAAACAACATTTCCGTACTCTATTTGCTCTCGCCGGGATGATATATTTCTCGCTACCAGGGTCCGATAATAAATATTGGTTTAGTTAAGCCAACCCTTATAACGTGCTCTAAGAAAAGTATGCGTATACCATACTTGTGTTAGGCGCATTCCGTTTTGTTAAAAATAAGCTTTGAATCCTGCTGTATTCTTATTCTTTATTGGTCTACCCATGCTATATAGACACACTATGAAACATTAAATAACACAAAGAACCAACATTCAAAACGTCTGGTATGTTAATGTTGAAAATCGGTTTGCATTATAACTGTACATTTTCCGATCAATAGTGAAAGCTGAAATAGAAATAATTTTATTTATCTAAACTTGCTGTCGCAGGGATCTTACTGCATATATTATAGATCGTTGTTAAAGGAATTGCATAATCTGTTTTTTATGCTTGTTAATTTTCTGTCCAAATATGCGCTGTTATTTTGGCCTCCGTTTTGGTGCTTGTCTCTTGCATATGCTCTCAGACAAGATTACGCATTTTTAGCTTCATCGCGACACACTTTAATTAAGAAAAGTTGCTTTATTAAAATCATTATCTAATCAGATAAAGTAAGTGCTATTGACGAGTGATGTTGCGCATCGCCTTAAATTCGTTACGTTGAGGAAGCATATGTGTAAATTGTTTGCTATTAACCTGATACCAAACCATCTCAAAACCGGTGGCTTATCTTTTAATAGTAGAACTTTAAATATTAAGGGAACAAAAATGCAGATCGTGGGATTAAAACAATACTACGGTATGATGAAAAAGATACGCGTTTCTAATCAGCTTCCGCTGGTGCAATATGTTTTCATCTGTTTTATTGCTATTGACCAAATATCGATACACGGTAGACACAAGATTTTAAACAGTTCATTGCTGATGCCTCAGTTAACTGTAAGTAAGTAAAAGGAGTCCCAGGATTTGTTGCTCCAGTAATGTCTTGTTATTAAAATGAAATTATTTACAAAAATTAGAGATAATATGCAGAATTATCTCAACATCATACAACAGCCAAATGCAAGTAATCCGTAAAATTTACTAAAATCCTGTAGTAGCGAATATAGAGAAATATGGCAAGGTGAAATATAGTGCCACTTTTCGTGATCCAAATTAAGAAGTAGGTAATGTTGATTGCAACATGATATACTTAAATTAAATGCACATAATAGGTAACTAACCGCTTTTTATTACGAACTGCCTAACTTATTTTAATTAAATATCTCAGTAAAATAGTTTATGAAAAAACATCTTTTGACGGGAACATTTGTTACAGAAATTATTCAAATTAGGTTGGAAATATAAATTTAAATACGTAAACTTTTTTCTAACAAGTCTTTCAAGTGGCTTATGCCCCTTTACTTTGACATATCGAAACAGTTGTTAGTTTGCTGCTCATCATAAGTAACATGGTGGAAACCGTCCTAAAATGAACTGTGCGGATTCGAATCAGAAGCTTGCATAAATAGCGCATTACCGGGAAACCACGCTGGTTCGTATATTGTTAACTTCAAACCTAAACTACATGTGTTTGTCTCATCTAATGCAGCGAATTTATTTTCACTGATGATGTCAAATTTACTCGATGTAAAATGAATGTACACATATAGCTATGTTATCCAGAGCGAGTGCATACTGTTAGTGTGGCAATTGGAAGATGAGATTTTCCTCGAAAATTGCAAACATAGATTCTTGCCTATTAAGAATTTTGACAAAATCATTGACCTAGGATTAAGTGTCTTACTTTATTTAATGAAACGCTATCGACAATATTTACAAGTTGTTGGTCTTAATGAAGTTTAGAGTGAGGCTATCCAGGCCCCAAACAAATGAATAACAGTTAACAGAATAGCGAGAAGAGCGATTTCATTTGCTGTGGGTTAACCATAATCATTTACAAGTTTATATTCTAAAAAAGATAAACTCCTCTAATTATATGCACAGTATTTGTTTTCTAAAACAAAAATGACTGAACAGTTACAACCCCAGCACGATTCTTGTAATATATCAAAAGTTCTTACTGACATGCGCTTAAGCTTCTTCCTCTACGGATATGCCTTTGTATAGAACAACCTACCAATGGTGTCTGGTTGAGCACAACGTTCACAAATATTGTAAAATATTGTAAAATATTGTAAAATTTAATCAACATGTAACTAACCAATGATCACCTAAAGAATTGTTATAGGTCTAAGACGATAGCAAATTTAGCTTATAGCATTCGCTCAAGCCATACAGCTTGCTTTTAACTTTTGCAGTTTCTACCCGAAACCGTTTTCGATCAGAAGTAACATTATCGACGCTGTTAAAGAACTTGCAGCCCAGTGGTGTTAGGCCTGAGTGAAATGCCAGTAGCACATGTAAAATATCTGACTATTCGCAAAAATTATCGCAACAGCATGCGCAAAACTATTCGAATTCGCTGAGCTAACCCTAGCTGAAATGCACACAATTATAACTAATCCATCGTTTGCCATGATGTAGGAGTGTGCTGTGTTACTTATTAGCTACAGGAGTTCAACCAAATGTTCCACTCAGTATGAGAACACACACGTATTATCAATATTTCCATAACATAAATGGATGATATGCATAACCAAGAAGATTGTCCACGTATGCTTTTCTTTGCTTGGAATATATCCTCTTCGTCCTCAAAGTTCTGACATGTGGCTTTGCTCGCGCAAATACCAAAAAATTTAATGTATGGTTCAGAATTTGCCAATTACAGTAATGGTGCTCGCGCACTTGAGTATTACTGACATTATGAGCTATTAATAATTCACGTTCTACCAGCTTGCTGACTGAATACCTCAAGGTTCATCCTATCCACATTCGTGTAACATTTTCAATGGACATCCTGCTAATTTTATTCTGGGTTACGTGCTTCACTTTGGGCAGGTTCTTAAACGGTCTCCTCCTTTCTATTATTATTTACTCCCAGTTATGTTTCCTTAAATTCCTATCCTTCCTTCTTCCGCCTAAAGATAATCGACCTACTATTCTCCCCGCTTCCGTACATAGACTCACCTTCTCGGTGCCCTTCTCCATGATATCTTCGCTATTTTAGAAAAAAGGATTTTTTCCGTACAATTCCTATATGGGTAGATGCTTTTCGTCCTTGCTCTGTAGGCTCATGCTCTTCCTAGAATTCAACGGTGTGTTTAGCAAGAACAAGGATGAACCCGGCTATATTTAAATCTCTCTCCCTCCTCCTATATATATATATATGTATATGTACCCGCCATATTGTGTAGCCCGTAAAGTTATCGATTTTCCCAGGCTCTAGCAGTTTTAATGCTATTAAACTGAGTTTTTTAATATGGTGTTTGCTGTTTTATAAATACGTAAAATCACCAGCGTTCTCAATGGTAAAAATAATGTCCAATTATTTCCCTGATCAAATCTTACCACATCCATAACTTAATTATGATTTGCACATTGGCAAAGACAAGCCTAGCTTTATTTTCTTCCAATTTTAATCCATATAATGCATTCTTTGTTTGACCCAAATTCTTTGCCTTCGCTGGCCTAACTAGTTGACGACCTTCTCTTTACTAATTCCTTGATTTTTTCTAGCCTGATTCCATTACACAAATGTTTCAAGTTTTGATTCGCCAATTATTCCCGAGGATGACAGGCTAACTTTTTATGTGACCGCACCTAATCCGCGTTAGATTATTTAGCCCCGATTACGAAACATGCTAAAATATGAATAAACATAGCAAAATAACATAACACTTCATACGAATGCTATGGCTTAAATATCTACCTTAATCGATGTTTCCACTTTCGAGAAATATTAAGTTTGTCTTGAGCTTTATAATGCAGTCCCGTTACCGGATAGAACTTCACAGGAAATCTGGTGATATTCATCACATCTTGTCGGGAATAACAGAATCATATGTCGAATATCTGTCGAATATCACCAAACTGGTTCCTAACCTTCTTATCGCCGAGAATGATACAACCATCAAATAAGTTCTTCAGCGTTAAGTTTTCCTATGCACCTTACTTTTTTCGTCAGTGGGGAATAGGCTAAGGCATAATTATTATCTTACGTAAGCCATAAATGTATCACTTGCTCTCCTATTGACCAGCGCATACCATAAAGATTATAAATGACCTCACATGGACTGATATAAGACTGACGTGTATAAAGTTCTCGTTCCACCACATTGTTATCCGGTGAACCACTTAATATGTATTCTCTCCTACTTTTACCTGCTTCCTTTTATCCACTTACTAAAAATTACAACAGTTCTCTTTTTATAAGTTCACTTCAACCATTTCTGGCAATATTCACAGATTGATAACTCTTTAAAAGAACAATCATCGTAGGCAGTTCTGCCTTTATCCCTCGCTGGACGGTAATGAGATTCGTTAAGCTTCCTAGGTAATTACAAAATGAGTTGATTGGCAATGAAATACTTTAAAGGTATTATTGCTGAAATAATTTAGAAAACGCAAAGGAAAACTAGGTTTATTGGGACTATAATCACTGTCCGCGCAGTATCCTTGCAGAACACATGGAGTCCAATTCCGCAAATGCAAACCGCAATTATTTCTGTGATGCCGCTTAACATCAGAATCTAGTACTCAGGTAAATTTAATCCACATCAATACAGAAATTTGAAGGAATTCTGCGACTTACTCAATTTGGACATAATTTTAGCCGGTCTATTTCTCTCAGCTTGAAATGCTTTGTGATGAGTCTATTTTACAAAGCTCAATCCTCTACGTTGACGATTTCCAGTTTATAAGAAGGAGGCAGTCCATTCCGCCTTTTTGTACCGACTGACAGTATCCGAACAGCGTACATAGATACACAACATAACCCTAGGAAACTGACTTTCTATGACAAAATGAGGTGAGATTTTCTACTAACGCCAAGAGATCTGAATAAGAATATGCAAACCAACTGTTTCTATCAGGTCGGGTTTCTCTTTAAATTTCATTTTTTCTTTCAGGTGAGCGGTGCTTTCCATGCATTAAATGCTCCAATGTGATTGGCCTATAGGCTCCTTGTAATTGTGGAAAAGAAGTTCTCTTCACCATGGTGTATCCCTCTTATTGAAAGTCGATTAACATATATGTTTCCTTAAATGACATGTTGATTACTACTTCCACACACTACTTTATCGGTGACGGAAATTTTTGTTACGTCTGTGGTCAGTTTAATGCAATTCTCAGTGCAAATCCATATTTTCACTACTAGAATCTGCCTATCATGCATTTTTCTGGAGGAATATGGGAGATAAGTATAATCAATGGGCGCCGCATATTGTCTGTGTTTCTTGCAATTTTCATCAGATTCAGCGGCTTATTGGCAAAAATACGATACCCTTTTGCAATTCTGATTGTGTGGAGGGAGCCGAAAGATCTCACAAAGGATTAATGTTTCTGCCTTACCAATGTTAGTAGAATCTCCAAAAAAACAGAACAATCTTTAGTACCGCTATCGTCGATTTGCTGTTCGACCTGTTTCTGTGCTTGCATCTTGCTCATTCCCATGCCTCGTTAAGATGTCATTGAAGATAAGTAGTGATCCTGCATCGTAAAGTTTCCCTCATTCTTAAATCTGTATTAAATATGATGGTGATCTTGTCGACCCAAAGTGTAATGAACAATCAGAGCTTAATAACTTAGTACGTGGCTTGGGCTTGCCCAATGAAAAAACCGAATTGCTGGCTTGACGGCTGCAGTAGTGGCACGTAGTTAATGCAAAGACACTACGGTTACTGCATGCAGAAAATGGCGTTGCGTTTTGCGTTTCATACGTCACGAGACAAGCCTTTTTGGCCCTACCTTCGTGAAAGTACTGATGGAGGAACTCGACGGGAGGTATACCAATGATGAAGAGTGTTTGTACCTTGAATCATCCATAAGTAGACTTAAGGCCATACTACTCCACAATACAAATGTGCGCTTAACTGTGCCTCTGTTGAATGTCACCAATATGAAGGAGACTTACGAAATATTGAAACAGATACTCGCTGAACTGAACTACGAGAATTATGGTTGGAGTCACTTTGTTGACTTTAAAGCAATTGGACCCATAATATGTATGCAAGGAGGCTACACAGAATATTGCTGTTTCTTGAGCTTTGGAGAAATTACAAACATACGACAGCATTACACAACTGAACAATGGTCAGTGGAGACGGATTACGCTGCAATATAGGTAAATGTGTAAAGTATACGCTTCCTGTGCAACCTGGTCATAGCTATCTACCACATTTGCACAATGAGCTTAGTTTGATAATTTCATTGAAATATTTGTCAAAGTCCACAAGCAAACACTTTCTCTGTTCCAGCACCTAAAATGTTTTTCCGAGTATAAGTGATGCAATGCTCAAAGAAGGCGTACATTTAGACCTGTTACTCGCCGGATAATCGCAGGTTGTACTTTTGAATGCCAGTTGACTTAAATTGTGTAAGAAAGCGAGGATACTTTTCAACTCAGAGTTTACTGGATTAATTGGTTAAACAATGGCTGCAAATAACCCAGTCATAATTAAATTCTCGTTGCGGGCTCTTGGGTTGTTCGTGTTCGAATGTTACTCAAGATGCACTTTATGTGTAATCTCTTGACATTTTCAGCGAGAACTTGGGATTTGTTTGCGATATACATGGTGCGCTATTTCACCGGGATATTTCAATCATGGAGCAAAGCCACATTAGCAAGTACACGGGTTCTACGATGGTAAACTTCTTCTGGTTTCCGTAGCATTTTGGAACTGGCTCATGCGAGAACGATTTCGCTGAATTCATCATTCCCAATTACTAAGCCGCAGTCAATATTAAGGGGCCCGCTTTGCGTTGACGTTTTAACAATATTTACTACATCGATGCATGTTGTAAATTACGTGGTTTAATTCATTTATACTTAACTCTGTGGACGATGGCTTGATATAAATGCATAAAATCATTTGCTTATTATATTTAACCTGAGGTGCTAGGCAACAACGCAGTATTCTTCTACCAGCAGTGGAGGGTATTTTAAAAGTTGCGGTCCTTGGCATTTTCGTTATATACAATAACAATTTTTCCCATACCGAGTAATCGTAGCCATTCAGGCAAGCAACAACTTGTTAGAGATCGCGCAGCAACTTTGCCATGGCACAGAGCTACCCTAATTTTGAATGGCTTGCAACAACAGAATATGAGATTGACACGTTATCGTGCTTAGTCTACTAAGGATTCCCTATTTCTGTCTACGAATAATTAACGGAGAATTTATGAAATTCTCCGTCATGACCAGTGTTCTAGTCAACATCAGGGAAATGGTCAGGAGCAATATTTGTAGTATCGCTATTTCTAGAAATAAAGTTTGATGGCTCAAAAAAATAGATAGAGCACATGTAAGTCAAACATATTTTCCGACATTACTTTGAACCGTAGAATTGCTTACAGTATTGTAAATGCACAGTTGCTGTTAATTTTTTGCTTCCTCTCCAAGCAGATGCTGCTAAGTTTTATTTCGTATACTAAATGGATCTTTAACAAATACCATGATTTATAGTCATAGGCAAAAGCTAGGACAGTAAATTTATGGTTCTTAAGTTAAAGCTGCAGCATAATATTACCAAATACATTTAACGATTTTTATCATACGTTGAGTAAGGATTTTTACCAAGTTGCTTAGATGCGTTTATTAATTTTCTCATATCAGTGGACAGGTATATCAATGAAGCAAATCATAAAAAGGCATTTGATTAGATGGAAACAATAATAATAATAATTTTCCTTTCAATTATTCGCGCATTCGGCGAATTCCACAAGTGGCACACTTGCCAGGCATCAGTTAATTCCATTTAATTTAAAAGCGTTTTATATTAAGACAAAGCGAGTAAACGGTTAACTATTAAACTCTGCCACTTATCTGTGTATTCGGTAGAAATATGTGCCATTTTATCTTTCGCGTCTAACTGTTTAGGTTGCACCCATTGACTTTTTATTATAAGCGCTTTTGTATGTATCTATGCGGCTACCGAATATTTGCATTTATTTAATCAGACGCACTACAATCCAGATATTTTCTGTCACGCACGCAGATGTGTGCATACTGTCATGACAATTAAATATCTGATATTGTCAAACAAACATAACTCACATTTGCTCTAAAATGCAACATAGAATTCAACCTATTGCAATTATTAAATGGAACACACTGAGAGTGGTAAACAAAGAGACGTCTGCTTTATACTAGAGCATTTTTTTGAGTAACATTAACAATGATGAGGCTAGATCTTGATACCTGAGCTAAGCGATCAAAAAATCATGACTAATGACAACAGCGAAGAAATACCATCCTTCTACTATACCACATTATGTACGGTAAATAATAATGCATATAAAAGGGCAGGTAATGCAAGCTTGAAGGCTGGAGAAAATCAACTTAATTATCGGTAATGTACTAATGAGTTTAGTTCGTATAATTTCTTATCTGTAACAAGTACAATTCTGCGAAATTGTGAAGGGATCTCCAAATATGTGAAATAAAATGATATTTGAATATCCTAAGAATGTGATATGCGAAAATGGTAAAATTAAAAAGTATTAACATTGTCAATATTTGCATTGGTTACGCAGCGTAACAAAGTAACGGCAAGTTGAACATTTTGAAATATATTTCCTAAAATTATTTGGCTTTTAAACGAACTTAAATTAGCAAGCTATCTAGGATAGATTAAGGGGCTGAGTTAGCTGCCGAGCCACGGTACGTATGAATCCCTGCGGTTACTCACCCTTGTCAGCTGATTGAAACTTGCGAATGCGGCTGCCTGGAACAAGAGTATCGCACTTTGTCCGACATACAATCTACCAAGTCAATCAGAGTTATATTAGCAGGTGACCCATCATCTTGTAAATATATGGCATTGCTTTTAAGACCGTAATACCTTCTGCCTACTTGCAGCTGAATGGAGTGACTACACTGCAAACGGCTGTGTTATGTCATTGCTTATTGGCTTTAAATAAATAAATTTTTTATTACTCGATACTTAGAGAGACTATATCACTTTGGGAAAGAGCAACCCGTTTACAGAATTTTCATTTAGCCCACTCCGCATAACAGTTGGAAATGTGCGTTATGTTATATCTTTGTTCCTTTCGCACGTGCAAGTTGTTCAGGGTGAATTGCTGAAGATTGTGCTGGGGTTAAATCCTAAATTGACGGATATACCGTCGAGCTGAACCAGCGCAGTCTGATCAGAAGGCGGAAATAAGACTTTTGTGGACAATCAGCGGCGCAATCCAACTTCATCTATCGATTAACACACGTTAAGTTTTCCCAGTTCTTAATGGACTCATGAAGGGAATAAATGAACAAGAGTAGCAAGGTAGAATATAGCCTGTTATAACATAGTTTTCAGTAAAAGGAAATAAAGCATAAATATCTGGCAAAACTTAAACCCGCAAGGTAGATATCAGTTTGCAAATAATACATAAAATTTGGCAAACATTCTTGTCATTTCTCTAGTAGCGGCTTTGGTATAACTGACAATGCGGACTTATGTTGAAGACATTACCATGTGAGATGAATACTACAGAATGAAACAAACATTTTACTAGCAACAAATTCTGGCGCTGTGTTAAATAGGAGCGACAGGTGCATCGTTTTGTTAAATAAGAACATTTAGTGCGTCACAACTATAATGGGATAAGCGACCTAGACGATGGCAACATAAATTCTAAATTGTCAAATGATGTCTAAAAATTGTGGTAAAGCCCAATTATATATGTATTTTGTTCGTCGCAATCAGCCGACAATTCAGATATGTCGACCAGCTGTCCGGAAAAGCACCAGACGGCCGTTTCGCCCTATTGGGGCTCATCAGTGGTGCGCATACTTCGGCCCTCTGCGGAGGATCGAACCCATGACTGCTAGTGGCTCTTGCCAACTAGCCCGCAGCTTATGCAACTGCGCCATGAAGGACGGTATCTAACTATCGTGAATTGTTAGCTAAATGCGATATAGCCCGACGCATCCGTAACCGGGAAGTCCTGACGCCGGAAGGCCGACCGCTGTCATCTGCATAGCAGGTGCCTGCATGGCAGTAGAGGATGCGTCGAGCTATATCGCATTTAGCTAACAATTCACCTGTGGGACGCCGCTGGTTACTGGTATAGGAGAAGATACGAATTTTCTTACTCGGAAAATTGGGTGAGTGCAAGCGAGAAACTTGACAGCCATGCTACTAATGTTTTAGAAAACCCATGAGAGGTTAATTTTAGTAGAAGTTCTGTATGGGGTACGCGGTAAAATATATTTGTCATGTCAAAGGAGAGAATAATCAACGACTGCCTGAAGTCAGCCTACTTGATTAGGTAGACCAGATATTCAAATTGGCAATCTTGACATGAACGACCACGGAGGAATCCATGTTCCGAATTTTCGATAAGATTTTATGACTTCAGATATTCCATGAATCTTTCTTGGATTATTCTTTCCATAATGTGTCATTATGGAAGTATGCCTAATGATGTTGGAATTTGATATCTCGTAACATGCTCCGCCAATGTTTCAGGTAGGAAGGTGGGCCACTTCAACCTAGCATTGATTATATTCCTGCTAATACTTTATAGATTGAACGCAACTGTATCTGTTGTTTCACTGCTGAGTAGATGCAATCTCTTGTGCAAAACAGGCGCATGTAGTGAACGAAGAAGATAAATGTTTTGTTAAGTAAAGGAGCCGATGAGGCAAGGTTTATAGGTTGAGGGTGTGGCGTTTCTTATCTAACTCTTGTTATGCGATATAACCTGTATTTGTCGCTGTGAACTGTTTGCGCTTGTGCATCTTTGGACTTTAGCTGTTTTTCAATTCCGCGTTAAAAGTGTTGGATAATTTTATCAGCTTTTATTAGCAGACATATCATTTATCATTTCATATATCAGTTCATTTCATATATCATTTATCGTACATCATTTTTTTAAACATAAAGCGCAAGCGTTGTACACGCATCGCAACGGCTTAAAGAATGAGATTATAAGGTGGAGTCAATGGCTGCTTTCTGTATTGCAGTAATGCAAGCAAGTCAGCACAATAGTTTAGATGCTAGTAGAATGCATTAGCGGCGAAATCTGGACTCTCTGTGAAGAAAAAAAGACATTCCGTTCAAATGCTTTTAGTCTTACGAAAGCTATTTCATTCTAATTTGCGATGTGGTATATATTGGTGGTCTTATTGGGGATTTATTGCCGTTATTTGGGCAATCTTGCAGTTTAGTTGGAAAATCATATGACTTCTCCCGAGGCTATTACTAAGAGTCTGTGTGCATTGGATATGCCAAAGTTGAAGTATAAGTCTAAAATTTTACTGCCTCTAGTAGGAGAATACACTTGCTGTGTCCATCCATGAGTGACTAAAGTCAAAAGAAAATGCGGATATATAGAGTGTGCTGTTCGTTCCTGCCACGAAACATCGGGCATGTTGAGGTTGCCACCTACAAATTTTAAAGGACTCCATCTCAAGTGCAATTACGAACAATTCATTCAATTGGTTTGATTTATACTTGGTATCGCCGGGCAGCAATTAAATGCAAGCAACAAGCAAATGACATCATTTAGCCTAACATGCATCCGTACGGAGTCCTCAAATCCACCTGACTAAGGAGATTACATTCTACTCGCCACTAAAGCGTCATAAAATTAAATTTAAATTTAAATTAAAAATTAAAAATTAATTTAAATGCCATCTTGACCAGTAAGAGGTCACTAGCAAAAGTCATGATACCACGAAAAGTAGCACTGTGCACTGCGAAATACTAAACCATGTCTCCGTTACAAACAAAACATGTGGTCGAGGGAAGAATAATAAGGTTCCCAGGTAATACACCTTGTTCCATCGCAATGAGGCTGGACCTTACCGTGGTGCGATGGTTTGTGTGCCTCAGCGATCCATTGAGCTATGCTGGGTGGTGCTTTTGCACTTACAGAGTCACTCATACCAGATTGGTCAATGGTTAGAGGTCAGACAAACTCAGCCTCCTGGTCCTCCAGGTTGGGGGTTGGAATGAGGGTGGCACCTTATTCCTTAAAACGGACTCCTTGTAGTCCAACGCCAAACCCTCTGCCTTGCGGTCAGGTTTTTTAACCAAAGGCTTTGGTTGAGAACCCTAATCGTTCTCCTGTCTAGGCCTGGGCAACCTGACAGTATCCTGCCCACGCAATACAATGAAGCACACTTCAAACAAATTGCTGATGCTCTGGCCACCGCAGAGGATAATCAACGGTGCCCTATCTGCTGCATCGAGCAGGGTGGATAGGGGTTTGGATGCTACTGCTCAAGCCTTCCCGTCTTCTTATTCCCCATCTTACGCTTTTTCTCTCTTACCGTCCCCTTCCAACTTCACTTATATCCCCCCAGTTTTCAACCCCCTGATTCTTGGCCCTCCCCCAACATACTTTGCTGGGCATTTATCTTCTAGTTTTAACTCACATGTGAACGCGAAGCGTCACTCCTCTCCTGTCGACAAGCCCATGTCCAACCAAGCGGTCCATTCCACTTCATCGGCTTCCATTTGGAGCCCACGATTTTCCTTCAGATTGACATGCCATAATGTACGCACACTACTACAGATCGGTCAACAGGCAGCACTTGCTCGAACATTGGAGACCCTCTCGATCGATATCTGCTGCTTATCAGAGACCCGCCTGCAAGACTAGAGCTCTGTGCTCACTCTGCGATCCCCTTCAGGTGACGCAAACAGTATTTTCTCATTGCGCCTATCCGGTGACGATGCAGCTTCGAGCACCGGCCAAGCTGGTGTTGGCATTGCTCTAAGTCCCCGGGCTGAAGCTGCTCTGGTTGATTGGATTCCAATCAGTAGCCGGATGTGTGCGGTCCGATTGGCTGGCTCCTGTAAAGCTTCGAAGTCGCGCGGGACTAATAGATGTCTATTCATCATCGCTGCCTACGCGCCCACAAACTGTAGCGAAGATTCGGTACAGAACGACTTCTACCGCAAACTGACTCAGCTCCTTCGCCACATAAGAAGCACGGACACTGTTGTTCTGGCGGGGGATATGAACGCACAAGTTGGAAAGTTGTCCACTGATGAAACGCATCTGGGCGGTCAGCACGGTGTAGGCTCCCGTAATGATAACGGTGAGCGGTTACTTCATTTGTGTGAAGATGCTCGCTTATTTCTTGCGAGCACTAATTTCCGACACAGCACTCGCCGGAGGGTGACTTGGCTCCCGCCAGCCTCGAACCAGCCTTGCACGCAGATCGATCACATTGCTATTAGTTACCGCTGGAGGGGCTGCATCCAGAATTGTCGCTCGATTTGGAGCACATGTGTGGACACTGATCATGCACTTGTATGTGCTGACATGCGGATGCGCTTTGGAGGACGCCCACGACGACGCTGTGAGCGCATTGACACCAGCCAACTGACAAAGCCAGCTGTTCTGAATGCGTATCGATGTACGCTGACATGCGAGTTGAGTACTCGCTCACTGGAGACAATTGATGTTCACTGGTCACATTTTCGCCAGATCTTACTAGCAGCTGGCAAATCCTCATGTGTTATGTCTAAAAGCCCACATGGACATTGGGTCTCTTCTCGGTCTCTGGAACTTATCGACGCTCGCCGGCATATCCCGGCTGGAAGCGAACACAATGAAACTCGCAAAGAGCTCCGGGCAATACTCCGTGCTAGCCTGAAGAGAGACCGCGAATCTTGGTGGTCTCATCGTGCGTCAGAGATGGAAGTGGCCGCTGCCCTTGGCAACCATCGTAAGTTATTCCGTCTGATACGGGAAACGGGCAGCAGGAGACCTGGAGTTAGTGAAACAATTTGTGATGAGAGTGGACAGCCTATCCACAATTCGTCAAAACGTTTGGAGCGTTGGGCTGAGCATTTGAAAAGCAATTTAATCGGCAAGAATTGTCCGATTCGCCGGTCACTGATCGCGCCGCTCCGTGGGCTGTCCCTTTGGATCCACCCTCTCGCACAGAAGTCGAACGTGAGATCGGACTGTTGAAGTTGAACAAAGCCGCGGGACAAGATGATCTTCCTCCAGCCTTCTTCAAATTCGGAGGCCCTGCTCCTGTGGATGCTTTGCATGAATTACTAGTGAAACTAAGGGAGCAGGAGACTGTCCCAACCGACTGGAGCCGCTCCGTCATAGTCCCAATTTTCAAAAATGGCTCGCGCTCGGAATGCGGCAACCATAGAGGAATCAGTCTGATCTCCATCGCCTCCAAATTACTCGCCTCCATAATTCTTCACAGACTGACTGGCTCGTGAAAGCCAGATTCGTGAAGAGCAAGCCGGGTTTCGTCGTGGTCGTGGCTGCATTGACCACATCTTCACTTTGCGTCAGTTGTTGGAACACCGCCACACATATTGGCGGCCCACCCTAGTCGTGATCCTCGACATCAAAGGTGCCTTCGATTCGGTTGATCGATGTGCCCTTTGGAATTGTCTACTCAGGAAAGGTGTGCCCGAGAAATATCTAAATTTTATCCAAGCATTATATGCGCGTAGCACGGGCAGAGTGAGGGCTTACTGCAAGCTGTCTTCACCCTTTAATATCTCCAGCGGTGTGAGACAAGGATGCCCGCTGTCACCTTTCCTCTTCAAATTCGCTATTGACGAAGTCATGGAGTTTGCATTTACAGGACATGACTTGGAAGGTGTGGAGCTACTCCCAGGAGAACGACTTCTTTACTTGGAGTATGCTGACGACATCGCCATCTTCTGTGACAACTCCCAGACGTGCCAAGCCGCGCTAGACAGATTAGCACTGGCTGTCAGCCGCTTCCGGCTTTGCTTTGCACCATCGAAGTGCCAAGCGCTCCTCCAAGATTGGCAGGGATCGCCTCCTGCGCTGACCCTTGGTTGGATCAGCTAGAAGTCGTTCAGAAATTCAATAACCTGGGTAGTTGTATCAGCGCCCTTGGGATCGAAGACGAGATCACGAACCGTATAGCGAAAGCTCGAAGTGCTTTTGCTAACCTTCGCCACCTTTGGCGGCGGCGCGACATCACCCTTGCCCTGAAGGGTAGAGTGTACAATGCAGCGGTACGTTCGACCTTACTGTACGGTTGCGAAACCTGGCCCATAAGATCGGCGGACATGATGAGGCTAGTTACGTTCGACAATCGGTGCCTTCGCAGTTTGGCTCACATATGGTGGGAACACCGCGTGAGTAACGAGCGTGTTCGACGCATTGTTTACGGCCCAGGAAAAGGATCTGTACCGCTCAGCACCGTTATTTCCCGCACCAGGCTCCGATGGCTCGGCCACGTGTTACGCATGCCAGCCCACCGACTCCCTCGACGTGCGTTGTTTGCTCACCGGGGATGTGGGTGGAAGAAGAGGAGAGGTGGCCAAGCGATGACTTGGTCCAGAGGAATGAAGTCCCTCATCTCGGAGCTAGCCTCGGTTGGAGCTTCACGGCTCCCTGGTTGGGGTCCAAAAGACGGTGAACACGTTTGGCTGGATACACTTGCTGACATGGCAAGGAGCCGACCTCAGTGGCGTTCATGCTGTGAGTTTCTTTGTCCCTCCCCATCCCTTTTAGCCTCCCCATCCATCTACGATCTCATTTCCTAGGGCAAAACATAATATTTTTTGCCTAGTAGCTAGATGGAAGCTTACCGGAACGATGCCTATCCGTTGCTGGTAGCTCAGCTGGCATGCAACTGTTGTATCTACTTCTCCTTTGTGTATTGTATTGTATGTATGTATTTCCTTCATGTATTGCGGCACAATAGCGGAAGTGTTTTTCCAACCTCTAGCTGAAGTGTATAATGATATAATGATGAATACACCTTATTCGCCGTCGGTCGAGCATTCGTTAGCAAAAGTAAACTACATGCTTTTGGGGTAGTAGGCTAGTTGCCTCTAACACCAGCTTGCTGGGGCTAGGATTATCCAATAACAAATTTCTAAAGATTGTTGCGAGTCAATTTCCAGCTCATTTTGGCTTTATTCATTATTTCCTGTATTAAAAAGATAAGTTAGGCTAAAGGGGCATAAACTTAAATTAAATCTAATTATACAAAATATTTCTGCATTGTTTGCTTTCTCAGTGCTGTTTTTATGCTGCATGGTCCCTAAAACTTTTGCGCGTTATTTTCTTTTCACTTGCATTTTTGGCTGTTTGGTATTCCCGATGTGACCACGCTTGATGTGCATATTGTAACAATTCCTACCTATCTATTATCCGGTGGCTCGCATTTTTGGCTCTATGGTGCGGTAGGTCTTTGATGGAAGAGACGGTTTGTTGGGTATTTGTAGCCGTGCTGAACTCAATAAACTGTTCCATCTAGTTTCTACTTCCGGTACGCATGAAGTTCCATTTGAACGTGAATGTTTCTGTTGTGCTTTTTGAAAAAGGGAACGGCTCCATTGAAGAAACTTCGCTGACATTCACAAGCATCCTGCTGCTACACCTACGGGTTTATCTTGAATATGGGGTGGGTGGACGCTGTTATAAATGGCGTAACAAAGCCACCCAATGCCCATTGGTGGACGAAGGAGGATTGTGACAATGATCAAGTTAACCGCTGTGCAAAGTAACTTGGAAACTGAATGCTACATGCAAAAATAAGTTAGTAACAATTGTTAAGAATAAAATTTCCCTAACGCTTCGTTTTGCGAAGAAAAGAATGAACATTAAACCATGGTTTTTATATACTAATGTGATATTTAAAATGACAATACATAATTACGATATGTGAAATAAAACATTTTATTTTAGTTTAAGGGACACGTGATCACTGAAGTAATAAAAGTTACCACAATAACATAACTGATAGAATTTCAAAAGCAACATGGCACGGTCAATGAGAAATGTAACAACAGGAGCACTAATACGCTGTTGGCCTCCAGCCATAAAATAAACTAACATTAATATTTATGAGGACAAAAGTAATTATTTAGTATAATGTTTGTTCTATGCTAAATTTCAATCTGTAAATTGAGCATAATAATTTTATTTAATAAAGTTACTAGGATTTTTCGGAACCGTGCTTCAAACGTCAATATGTCACACAATATAATCCTTCGATATATTATATTCAGATTTTCATATTGCCGTACTATCACATTGCGGTCATTTTATAGACCATTCGAATGGGCAATTCGGCAATTTATCTACTTTAGACCCATAATTATTGTTCATATTTCTCCTGGTTTCTTTTATGCCCGTCGTTTTTAATGGACCTAAAATGTTCGTATATTTTTATTGGTTTAACGATTTACCGAAATTACTCAAATTACGTAAAACATGCCATCATACACATCTATATTAAAAGTGTTCTATCCTCACATATACTCACCGTTAAATGCTTGCCTTCATGCAATATTTTAAAGGTTTTCGGAAAATGTTAGCGTAGTTATTCTGAGTTCTGTATGCCACAAACGATATAGTCTTACATATGTTTCCTATCATTAAATAGACCTTCTTTAGTTCAAACTATACATTTAGTGCCTCTTGTTAACCACATTCTTAAATCATGGAGTCTGACATCTTTCATTGGATTCATCCTCACTAAGTTTCGACTAACTATAAATGTGAACAAGTAGTATGCAAAATTTAACTGGGAACGGGAAGTTGAGTGAAGAACTAACTCATTAATCCGCAGAGAATTGAGAGCTACTGAATTTTACATTTTCATTTGTGAGCTAACAACTAAACCCAGTCAGTGCATTTTAATTGACTTGCTGCTTTGAATACAAATGCTATATCACGTCCCTGAAATTTTGAGAGCTATTCATATGTTTGTTGATTCCTTCCAGTTAGAGTATTTAAATTCGAACCATTATATAAACGTTCTGCTTAACAATTTTCATTTTCTATTTCCACCCAAAACAGCCACTTGCTGAAATGTATTTTAAAAGCACTATGCAATGCCTTATAGAATTTACCTTGACACAAGATCCTATCAGCGTCCTTATATTTTATACAAAAGGTAAAATATCCTAGTCAATCTACCGGTTTTTTTTTCAATAAATCATTTCAATGCATTAATAAGAAGATCATTATTTTTAGGTCCTGAATATCGCAAATAGCCAAAAACTAGGTTTCGGAACAAAGATGTACAAAGTGAAAAGCTGGTACGTGCATGAGTTTCATATTCTCTCTACAGTACAAGTAACTATTCGCGATATACTACTGGACAAAGTAACCTGGATGTCCCCAAACATGCATAACGACCGAATTGGCTGAGGGGACTTTCACGCAATGTCCATGGCTGTCTTATGTTCCTAATTGTTATTTACAATACTGCTTACTCCATTCGGTCTCAGCGAAAGTGGAGGAAGTGAGAATTATAATGACGTAATAGATTAATTACGTTGAGCTCCAAGAATTATTGATGCGGAGATGCCGGTCAATTTCATGTTAATCCCACCTCGTCATGCATCTTATTACTCTGGATGACAAATCTCGTTTAATTCTGGATAAGTAACCAGATTCGAATTCACACATACATTTTTATATATAGTGTGAATCGGTCCTGATCATCTGCGCTTCGTTCATTGGAAGAACAGGAAAATTACGATTCCGGTTAATGACCGTATCTACAGTGGCATGTTTGTTTCGCTGTGTAGCAGAATTAAACATCAAATTAAACTCGTGACAGAGGTCAGTGTTGCAAAATTTCATAGATATATTAGATGAACAAAATAATTTTCACTGGAACTTCTTACTTAAAATAAAAAAGAAGCTAGCGAATCTCCCTCAGCAATATAACATTTTATCCGTCAAACTAAATATTTCAAAATGTCGCCAAGAAAGTTGCATGTGAAAAATTACGTCCCCGACTGTTTGATAATGCATCTTTGCACGCATTTATTTTAAGATCTTGGGAAGCACTGCTGAATCCTGCATTTCGGGAATTCTAGTATTATATTATTCATACCACTGTTGAAACATACCAACAGTTTGCGGGAAATCAATAATAGCTGATAAAATAAATCTCAAAAAATTTGGTGGATAAAAGGAAAATATATGGATTTTTCGACATAAATACTTTCATCTATAATAGTGCATAATAGCTTGTATTATGCTTTCGTTGCTGCTTTGTGTAGGTATCGATTAATGCAACCATTCCTTGTAAAAGCGCTTAGTTAACATAAAAATGCTTCTAACTTCTTTATAAAATATTAGGCAACGTTTGTATTATGTATGCATTTATCACAATACCAACCATTTTTATTAGGACATAATGCATTCGTTTGTTTAGGTAGATTCAAGGATAGATTTTTGTTGTTATAAGCTTGATGTTAGCAAGCCTATTTAATTTGATTTGATTTCCTAGTTTACACGTCGAATTAATGCCAAAATATTACATGCGAAGCTAGCAAAAGTCATTGGCAGTGTTTGCTCTTAAAGTTTACAGGAAATGAGTCACATTACAGTTAAATGTGTCACCGTTTTGCCCTAAGACGGCTTACACTTTTACCCGGAAGTATTAGATTCTGTTGCATTTCATCCTTTAGTTATAAACTTAATTACTTGAGTTGTACAGTCGTCCATTATCACATTAATGATTTTAGTCTACTCTTTTGTTTAAAGTAGTAAATAATGTATGTTTGGGAAGAAGTCTATCTAAAAATGCAAGTGCAGTTTGCATTTAAAACATATAATATTTACAAGTCTTTGAACCAACAAATTGTTAAGATTAACTAGGCTTGTTAAATATAAATGAAATTAACTAATATATTTGGCGATTTAAATTGTTTGTTCTTAAATCGACCTACATAATATGCGTATATATATATAAGGAAACTCGTAATACTATACGGTGTGTGTGATGCACACAAAGGTTCTGTAGGTAAATGCACCGTTGGCGGTATCACTCAAATATATGCTTACAAAATTACAATAAGATAGGGAATTGCAAATCTATGTTAAAGATTATTACTTTACAATTCCCGAAACAAATATATAGCGATACTTATCTAAGACTTCGTAGATTACATAGTTGTACAAAAGCACCCGATATCAGCATATCACTTTATCAAAATAATGTAGCACCGAGAGCACAAATCTTATAGAAAATATATGACCTTTTAAAGATGTATTTCAGTACAGCAGCAACCAAGTATTTACAAATGTGTCCTTTATCGTGCTCAACACATGTAATATAGATTTAATGGCAGTTATGTTTTTCTGTGTACTATAATATAGAACAGTCATTAATCGAACTGGTAACTGCTTTTATACATGCTTCGGGAATAGTTTATTTACCGCGCGATCCCATAGGTTGGTCTGCAAATAACCAGAAGCATTTTCTTCCATATAGTAACATGTGGATGTTATAAATATCATTTCTAATCAAAGAAAGGCGCGACTCCGTTGTTTACTTTTTATCTAACTTAAAATTTGAAATAATATCCATATAATTGCAAAAATATATCGCCTACAGCTTACACATCGTAGATTTATTAAGATAAGGAAACTTTTGTTACCCCTCTATAAATTATGTAGCATAATGACTAAGTATAAAAGATTTATTTTCTGCTTTTCTGTGTATGCTTAACTGGACCACCTTTCGTTTAATTTGCTGCCTTCTATAAAATTGCTCGTTATTATTTTTTGACTTGATCGGCTTATTTTTCATTTAACTCATCCGCTCAAAGTTGATCTCGGTCAATTTGATGCTCATCAAATTCAGCTGCCTATTTCTTTCTCACGCGGGAAGTTTTGTGCGTTTGCCACAAAACGCGCAATTAAAACTTCTTCCAAGTAGCCAAAAATATTGGGTTGCACTTCGCCTCCAAATACGTAGGTATAATCCCCTTTATGTTTGCCATCAAATCACATGCCACACAAGCGTTCAGATCCAATATTTTTAAAATATAAGGCTCCCTCCTTTATGCAAAATCAGCTTGTTCCTAAAACGGTTTATTTTGTTTAAAAGTAAGTAGTAAATATTGTCAAATGGTCCTTGTGCGATAAAACACTGACCAACCAGATAATGTTATTTTTATTTAGATCATAAAATTAGGACCATTTATTTACGTTAAATCTGCGCGCTGCTTTCTCGGTAAAGCACTTATATTCTTTTGTTATATTCAGTATTGATTTAACGAAAAAAGTCTTCAATGTTTTCAACTATAATAAAAATTCTAGTGCTCTTTGTTTCTCAGAGTCATCCTGCATCAAATTACGGAATACGTGGCCCAAGGTTACCTATAAAAATGCTAAACGATATCCCATTGCAGTAAAGTTACCTGTCGTTAAGTCTATCAGAAAACTTATACAATTATACTAATGCTGCTTTGAAGACGCAAACAAATTAAACAAGTTAACTACTTTTCAGCATTGTTGGTCAAAATTAGTAGTATATGGCACACCCCAGGAAAAGTCTTTCCTAAATAATTTTGCTTGAGCCTAAAGGTAGGAAAAGCGATGATTGTATCAACTGCTAACCAAAGAAAGCAAAAATGGAACACATAATTGCTGGGAAATGAGCACATTGTAGGCAATTCAAAAATCTCAAATATTCCTCCAACAATTCTCTATATATACAATTGATATATAAGAATATTACCAACAAGTTTAGAAAATGACCTTCTGACAGCTGATCCCGTTCATAAGTAGGATGTTTTATATAAGTGGAGCTGTAATAAAGATTAAAATATGATTGAACTATATCAATTAATGGGGCAAAAATATTACGTGGCATGGGTCTCGGAAAATTCTACACTCAACAAATTTCGGTGATGAATAGCTACCAACTGGCTACATAGGCATTTCCGTAGGCAAGATTTCATTAATGAACTTCCCCTAACTTTGCAGTATACATTAATTTGCAACCGCTGCTTTGGAAGCAACCGAATTCCTCATAAACCGCAAACATGGCTGACTCTTGTAACACCGGTTAAAATACCGTCAACAAAATAGGCGTGTGTCAAAATTCATTGCACATACTGTACCTTCACTTTCGCTCATGACTTCATTGTTCTCCACAGGAATGCAAATAATATTCCCTAGATTCAAAAAAAGATGACGAAATCATTTCTGTGTGCCGGTTTGACTTACAGTCAGCACTCCGGGCGCGAGGAACTGGTTGAATGTCGTAAAATCATTTAAAAGTTTTGAAGATTAATTTGTTGTTTGAGAATGCTTTATAAGAACTAAGTGTCAAAGAAACGTGTGTTAAAGCGTGTTTGATACTTGTCCTAAAGTTTTCATGGATTCGGCTAATAAGACGATAAAAGAGTTGGAAACATTTACAAATCATGACCGAGCAATCGTTGTCTAAAAATATGACAATAATAAATGACTTTCATAATGTATAAAAAAATTATGGAAGTCATTTTGAAAAAATTATTTCCAACCAACTGTGAGTTCCAAGAGAAAATAATCAGGGTTAAACATAACATAAGTACAGTTTCTAGTTAATTCAGTTTTAGGTATTGCTCCAGTTTCTAGGAACTTAACGTTTCAGACTACACGGAACTTGATAAAACATTCTCAATTACTCGATTTTCTAAGCCGTCATATATGTTTATCACCCTTCTCCCAAATCCCATATAAATAATTCTGGCAGTTGGAAATGAAGAAGCTTCATTGTTACGCGGAGATCCATTAGTTCTCTCAAGTAACTGAAGAGCAACAAGTGCGAATTAATGACCTTCGCATACCTCAGAAAAAGCATCGATTAGAAAAAGCAGACAAAGAGTGAATCAACCATGCGTACTGAATTGGGATCAAGATGGATCCGGTTTAATGCGCAAATGAACTTAATCAACATGATTGTTTTCTTAGAGAATCGAAAGGCATGTGAATTGAAAATTTTAATATATAACATTGGTCGAATAAAAGGTTGAACAAGCTGTTGTAGACAAGTCTAACGTATATAGTCTGGAGCATTGAAATACCTAATGAAAACGTACATTATGGAATTATGGGTATACACATCTTCGTGCATGATTATAGTCTGTTCATTGGGTGTGATACCACGTGGTGTGATGGATATGCTGTAATTATATCGCAAGAGAGCGTTTTAATTTCATCGGAGTGAGATATTTAGACAGTAGCCGAAAGGTGCGTAAAAGAAAAGAAGCCGGGGAGGTAGGTAAAATTGACTGACCTTGTCCGATATTTCACTAATTGCATTCTAACTCGTAGAATATTAGCATAGCTCACACCTCGCAGTCGGGGCAAGAAGCAACGGAGCCCCTAAAGGCCACCTTAATTTTAAACTTTAGCATCCTTCTGATGTTGAGACTGTATTGTAGATGTTAATGCCAGACTGCACCGTTCGATAAATTGCCATGGTGAAAGGTTAGAATCAACCTGGATCTCGTTTTGAAATTTCATCTCCAGGTAGGTCCTGACAAAGAAATTCTGCAGTATGGGTATTATAAAGAAACAAGCATAAAATAGTGCAACTGCTGCAGCTGGTATCATCCAGATGAATTCAAATGGCAGTTTAGCACATGCGGACGCATAATTAGAATTAATGAATGCATTCATACTCAAATACGATATATTTATATTTGATCGGAAAGAGTGTACTTCGTAATTAATAGCATTTAACCACATTCGCCTAACAAATCACACGTTAATATTCGTATTGTTTAGTATGTAGAAGAAAGATATTGAGTCAAGATGAAGCTAACGGAAAAAAATGCATCAAATTTTAACCATTTGTAAGGACCTGGGTAGTAAAGTGTATGTGATCACTCACTCTCCCTCTATCACTATTCACTCACCTTAAAGACGGTGGGCAGGTAAAGGCTAATGTTAGTTAGCTCCACTTCCACAAATCTAGTTACTTGTACCAGGGGTTTCACACTACGATGCGTGAACTATTTGTAAAAATGACTTTTCGAGTTCTCGTATATTTGCGGTCAGTCATTAACAAACCTCTCATTCGGCAGCATCAAAGACTGGATAGAATAACTAAAGAACGTAACTATGCTTCATTAGAGAAAAGAAATGTTGACAGAAAGTTCTAACAATCGCAGTTCAAAACTTCGCTGAATAGACTGTAGGCTTGCGATTTGCCAGGGCAGCATGGTTTAACCGATGCTAAAAGCATGAGAATCCATAGTCCTATTTTAAGTGAGCCGTACTTTTTGTCCCACGTACGATGTAATTATAATAGCAGCGGCTTTTTGTGTGCACAAGCTAGGTCTGCGTTGCTAGTGTGTGAGCAAAAGTAGGAAGATTTTGACACGGTCGAAAAGCTCGTAGGTTGCAACAAACATTTCCTAAAAGGAAGCTATCCCGATCCACGGATCTAGCAATATTTTCGCACCCTCTTAAACGCGAAGCAGATACTTGTTGGGGAAGCAAATAAAGAGTAATATAATGCCTAGTGTTTGTACGAAAACTTGCGGCCAATCGCGTGTCTTTTTAGTGCTTAAAATAAGCGTTATCTAAGAGTCCAAAATGAGTTGCGGCAAATAAGAATCACCCGCTACTAGTTTGTGAGTAGGCAGGAGTTTAGTCAATTTGCGCAAGAGAATATTATGGCACGTAACACGTTACTTGTTAATGTGCAGTGGGTTGTAAACGAGCCAATTAACAAGCCAAGGTATTTTCATTAACGTGCACAAAAGTATATTTCCGTGGTTACGAATAGCCACAAATTAAAATGCAGAACCGTGAAAGTCCTCACGGATATTATGCAATTTTTCCACCACCATGGAATGTGAAGCGTTAAGTAGACATCGTTTATGCAACCCAGGATGCGAGGAAGAGTGAAAGGCACAAATTAGTAGTGCAATATCTAAGTAACGATTCCAACGTGTGGAACGAAGATAAAAATAAAGTGCCTAAAATATGTCATATTGTTGCCTGATTGTGCGATAAAGATAAGGCTACTAACAAGCTTACGATCGATTAATCGGCGGCATGTGACTGCAGTAGAAGAATAATCTAAACAAGGTCAATTTAACAACACTAGCTCGCTAATTGCATTTTCCACGATCTGTAGATTTCAAGGCTAAATTTAGGAGAAAAAATTATCGTACAAATCCGCAACAACAGCAGGTGAAATATGTATGGAATATCTATATATCAATTGGTTGAATTAATTACCAACGTGTTTGAAAACTTGGGCAACAAGTGCGGTCTCCGGTTGAACAAATTCAATATCAGCCGGAATAAATCACAGAAAACAGAAAACAAATTCTCGCGCTGCAACTGAGTTAAGATCCCCGGAATCAGTCAAATCTCAACTCCCAATTGACTTCGGTGTTATTAAGTTTCAATAAACAGTAGAAGATGACAAAACGTAAAAGGTGTTTTCAAACAGAAAATTGTAAGCAGTGCCTGGGTGCAACCGAAGAGAACCGCTTTAATGCAATACAAGTAACAAACATCGTGACTAAACTCATAAGATTTCAGAAGTCAGCCTGATGGCAGCTTAAGGAAAGCAGCGTTTGAACCACACAAGATGCAATAATGGCGCAATTGGGATGATCGATGTAGTGTGGCGATATAGACAAGTGGACCACATGTGCATGTCTATTATGCTTAAATAATTCATTGTGTCCCTCGCGGGGTCCGCAGTAGAATTTGCTTAAGCAACACACAAAGTGGGGCATTTGGCGTAGCAAGCTTGAGCGACATTGAACAATGCAAGATGAGTAAACCAGTGTTGAAATCAATGTACACACTGCAAGTGAGAATCAAATTAACTGGGCTTTTATTATGTGAAATGAAATAAGGAATGAAAGTTTGGTAAGAGGTAGTGTTATGGTGAATCAGTATCATGGATATCTCAGATAAGCTGGAAAAATGTTTTTTTCCTTCATGGTTTGGACTGGCAGTTTATGAGGGTTTCTGAACCTTTACGAGGTAACATTATGCGAACGTTTGATAAATTGTGAGCTGTGTCACTGAATGACTCCTCGCTTACGTTGTCGGCGTTCGCAAGAGACAAACACTTCTTGTTATCATTATTTTGCGGGTGTCCGTGTCCTCAGTAAATTTCTGGATGGATGTTATAGAACAACTGGTCTCTTCTTTTTTTAAATTGCCGTATTTCATTAATCATTTCCTGGTTTTGGCAATAGCCGGCAGATACCCCAAGGTTTTGCCAAAGGTGAGAACACATTAATTAAGTGGTGTAATTAATCGAAATCTGAGGTCCATGTATTTCCTATGAGTACTTATCTGGAGTTGCGCGATTATCTTTGACATTAGGGTGTTGATTCGCTGTACCTTGGAAGTTCACGAGTACAATGTTTCTTCATGTTTCAGCAGATAGAAATTATTAGAAAAATTAAGTGTTTAATTTGATGACCTGCTGTGCTTAAGCAACAGTGAAATAATTAATGCAAGTACATAAGAAATTTGCCATCATCCCGTCTTCTTTTGGATTTACATTTAAAATCTGAATGACCAGCAATGTTTAGCTTTATAGTAATGGACATCCAGGAATATGACGAAAATTTCCCACGCTAAATACTCTGAAATATTTCCAGTGTGTAATTAATTGACAGGTATCATCAGTAACATCGTACTTGTGGCAACTGTTTATTAACTAGTCGCTAAATGTTTGCGTCAATTGATATTTGAAAATACTGACCGCATATTGCAACTAAATTTCAGAGTCTCTATACAATTTAACGAGCAGTATAGTAATCGGTTTTTCCAAAGGATATTGGCGATCATTAATTACGTTCATATTTAGTAACCACTAATTACTGCTACGAGCGCATTCCTTGTAATTGTTTTGGACCTACTCTATGAATTGTCCCCAGATGATAAGTTTAAAAGTGAAAACAAGTGTTGGGCTTTTATAACTATATGACAAGTATGCTTAACGTAAATTTGAACATTTTATATGTCGAAAATCCTAATCTCCTCGTCTACTGACCAATTTGCGATATTTCTTAATTAATAGCAACTAGAAGTCTTTTTGCTTGTGCCAATTTTGTTTTACATGGTATTTCACAACTCAGTTTGAAGATGCGAATTTTTCGGACAGAAATAATGCGTAAACAAACCTCCCCATACAGCGAGTTTTAATGAAACTTTAATCTTAAGCACGGTAATGGATGGGCATGTCAAACAAAAATAGGCTTAGGTCATCACGTGCCATCACGTGAACATCAGCAAGCATCAGGTTACACAAAATAATAAAACAGACACTCGAGGTCACTTATGTTTATTTGACTTCCTACACAAAAGGAAGATAAAGGTTCCTACGTAAACCAAATATGCTATCAGAAACCATGTGATACTGCAAAGCATGTGGTCATTAGGAAATTATAGCCTACAGATGTTTTCTTATTGATCAACCCATGCGTTAATATTTTGGAAATTAGTATATTTCATCTGAAGTAACGATACAATTTTGTACATTGTAAATGACGGTAGAAAAATGAACAAAGCTGGATAGATGCCAACTTCCATCTTAAAAATAGCTAAAAACGGAAGGAAATATACAACATTGCAATAGTATTAATAAAGTTCTGTAATATCATCCTGTGGACCTCATGCAAATGTCGTAATTCTGCAGTTCATTTGCACATTTTGACCACAAAATTGATAGGTAACTTTACCGGTCATGCAGAAGATCACCTTCTAGAAATCTAATGTGTTTATCAACTGTTAAAATGTTCTTATGCAATTAGTTTTAAAATAATTTTGCGAAATTTTATAGATAATATGTTTAATCTCATAGTTTTCAAAGCTTCTTTGTGGCACGAATTTCTTTCCCCACCTAAGTGATTCCTTCTCAGCCTTCTTTCCGAATGCCCTTCTTCTTCTTGGTCGGAATAACAGGTGTAACAAGAACCGAGTTACACGTTGGTTTTGATAGGTTAGTGGGAACAAACATTTTATGGTTGACTCGCAGTGTGTTCCTATTAACCAGTTACAAGCAACTGATATTATGAAATATGAGGGATTGAAAGATCATTTGGTTTAGACTAAAAGGTGGGTATTGTTGTTCCCAAGATAAGGACTGTTTCAGTTATGATCTAATTGATTTAGAAAATGGTGTGCGGGTAACGAGATTGCAGCACTTTATATATACTGATACGTCTGGCTTTATAAAGTAAAATCTTCAGATGTCGTCCTAAGGGTTTTAGACAAAGAAAAAAAATGACGTGCCAAAAGGTTCAAACGGTCCCTTCGACACTGTTTCATTATAAGGGCTCACTTACGGCAGATAGGTAAACCAACTACGTCTGAAAAATTTGCTGAATGGGTTGTGCACCCGCGTACACGTGCACACGTGCACAAGAGAACTGGGCATACGATTAGTCGAACACAAGCGATGCATCCCAGGGCTAACGAAGAAAGAGCGTAAATGCAGGGCGATGTTGAGGGGTTCGGATTTGGCGATACATTTGTTAGACACAAAGCATGAATTTGACATGGATCATGTCGAAATCTTTGGGAGGGGTTTGTATATAATTTTAAAGGCTAACTGCTGCGTGCTGGAAAATCCTTACGCCAACAGACGCGTATACATACTTGGTACAGTAAGGTAAGTATTGTGTGGTTGGCTGTCTTTACTTGCTCAGCATGTGGGACGTGGGAGGATGGATTTGGGACAGAACGAGAACAAACAATTTCTACTCCCATAGCAGGCAGATATTTACTTGTTATGACCTCGTACAATGAAACACCTGGGAACTTATCATATCTAGTGTGCCAATTAAAACTACTCTACGTCCTTTAATGGGATTAACATCCTGCTGGCATCTTGATACCCGAAGTTAATGCCCATTTTTGTCATAAATACAGTACCAACAGGCCGCTGGTTCACTTAGCATGACTAATCATTTTGTGTTGAAATCTAAATCTGGCCTGTAACCACAACATGAACTAGATTGCTTTGTTTAGTTTTATTTTCAGCGAATTTTAACCGTCCTTTTTTCCATAGGTTAGGCATTTCAAGAAAATGTTCTCCTCGGGAGATAAGGGCTGTAAGAAATTTACTCAATATTTCAGACGATCTACAAAGAGTCATTCCGACAATTATAGGGACTCTGCACAACTAATTGTAGAACACAAAACTGTTGTATTTTTATCGTAACCTTATCAACGAGTTTGGCCTGCTCGTGACAGTACGTATGGAGTTGGATGGAGATAGCGCTTGCACACGAGATGCACAAATCCGCAATTTGTAGTACACCCAGGCGGGTAATTTCCAGTCCTAAAGGATGCCCTACAGAGCAGCAAATGAGGTCCGATGCTGTCATACTGACCTGCTTTATATTGGTTGCAGTGCTTTACTGCACATAAAATACACATGAAGTTTGTAGGGCCAAACACAAGCGACCACGTTCCATTATGTCTTTCACTCTCAATTTGCGGAAGACACATTTCTTAGTTTACTCAAAAAACATCAGAATATTTTAGAACCACAAGTCCCCATCAATCGCATTTATTCATCGGGGAGCTTTGAAATGCGAATAGAAGAAATTGTGCAGCAATGTGCCTATTTCGTGGTGGTCCTATCCCTTAACCTGTAAAACTTTCCAACGGGATCTGGCCATAGTCTTCGGGTAGAGTATGTCCTAATTAGTTATCATGCACCAGAAAAGGTGCGCCCTATACTTGCGTCTAGTGCTCAGTGCTAATTGGTAATTTCACTTCACACGGTATATTAATCACAGTGTACTCACATTTTTGAAATATGCATCCTGTGTCAATGTGTCAATCTGAGCCGCACATTCACTTGTGATCAATAAGCGCAATGTCACTGGGAATAACAACTGTTTTAGTGGAAAGATAATTAGGAGAGTTATGGTAGTGCAGTGTTTTCCAAGTTTGCATGAGTCCTGAAAAAGAACATGGGACGGGTTTAAGAGTTGGGGTAGTCGAGCGAAGTTTACAGGGTTCTAGATTAAACTAATGGAGGGACGTCACAATTGCTGTTAAAGTAAGTGCAGCCGTGTTGCTACTCTTTTGTCTTGGTGAAAATACAAAAGATGTGCCCACTAAATTTTGAAAATTAATTTGCCTAACTTTGTACCTTTTTCGATTACTCATGCCCGTTGAACCAGAACAAGATGTACGTACATAAAGATACCGTCACATGTGTGGCTCACTGAATCCATTATGTATTCTTGACGGATACATTTCATAATCCGTTTGTTTGTATTTGGGATTTTCGAATCAAGGAACAATGAAAAATCGAGTTACGCGGGGTCAAAAAGCAACTCCCGATGGATAAATCGTGAGGACCTCGAAATAACAATAATGCTAATAATGATAGCAAAACTTTGTGACTCCAATATGAAAAGAAGGAATTATAGTTCGCTCCGCCGTTGTCCTGCCATCCGCTTAGATTCACAGTACCCGTAGTTAACGTCAACAAATTCAATGTAAACTCTAGGTCTATTATGGAGACGTAGGGTTAAGTAATCAAGTGTAGTGGATGAGCTCGTCATCCAACCTTCATTAAATACCTTTAGTTTCGCTGCAGGGCGATCGATTCTGGTAGAGCATTCCACGTTTGATAAACACTAATGGAAAAGAAATTTCTGCAGCCGTCTGGACGGCAATAATAAAAACGATTTTTATAAGTGGCTGCGCCGTGTTGTCCTGGAGTTATGCCGCAGTGAATATTGCACACTTGGTGTGGTTCTCGCAGAACTAAGTATGCAGCAACCAGGTTGTTTCGTAGTCTGCAATAGCTTTCGCTGTATACCCCTAATATTTACAATCTATCCTGGTATGAAAAATTGCGCATACCAATTAGGTGCTTAGGTGCTCCACATCGTGACCGCTTCAGTGCATTAAGGTCGTGTTTCAGGCACGCATGCTAGACTTGAATTGCATATTCCACACAAGGGCAAAAATAAGTAATGAACATTGGTTAAAAGATAGAGCTGTTTATTTACCCAAATGGCCCTCACAATAGCCCGACGTGTTGGTTCCTATTCTTCGAGGCCTTTTCGGATTGTCTGGAAGCACGCAATTTTTCTTTAACCAGTACACCCAAGTCAATTTAGATAGTTGATTGTTTCAGTAGATTCCCTCCGAGCTCATATGAATAGCTGCTCTGAGATCAGATGTAAAGTAGCTTGCATTCACTGACGCAGAAATGCAGTAGGTTTGACTTGACCATTGATACACCGCAACTAGTTCACTCTGAAGCAGATGCTCGTCCGCGTTTGCCTGGATCCAACACCAGATCTTGATATCGTCTGCAACTATTAGTGTGTTTGATGCGATTTCTTTGCTATGGTCATTAATAAGCACAAAAAGGAACGTGAACCTAGTACTGAGCCTGGCGGCACATAGCGCTTGAATTGTATGGGGTACAATAAACAGCTCCAAACTCCGAGCACTATTTGCCGTTGAAGTAGAATTTGGCGATCCAGATTAAAAGAGGGTCGCCGATCCCGTAATGCTGGAGAGTATTATTTGATAGACTTGACGCTCTAACGCCTTGATAACGTAAAGGTAGATCACCTCAGGGCCTTTTCTGGGGTCAGCTGACTCGGTCTAACTGACGCGTGCGATTAGTTACTCCGCAGTCGGTGGAAACCATGAAGTTCAGACAAAATAATAGTACAGTTTTCCAAGATAGCAAACCATTGTATTAGCAACTATGGATATTATGAACTTGGAGAGTATAAGAAGAAGGGATATGGGCGGTGGTTGGACGGATCCTTTCTCTTTCTATCCGTTTGAATCGGGGTTATTATTCTAATTTTCCACATGGCGGAAATTTGAATTCGGTCTAAGCAGCGCTAGAAGTAGTGAGCTTCGTTCTTTGTTTCTGTTTTCCTGGCGAAGACCCTTGCACACACCCTTTAACGCGATTGCTGGTTTTTAGAGTCTTTTTGACTTAATATGCATACGAATTTTCATTAGAGCTAATCTGCTAATCAAATGAGGAAATCTCCACTGACTACTGCTATTTCTAATTTACTTATATTTGATACATATTAGGTTGAGTATTAATAACCTACGTGATATCATTGTAACAACCACAAATATAAACTTTGGCGGATTGTCAGATAAAAGCTGTAGTTTTAACTGTTCAAAGAAGAGTAAGGAATATGGTGCGATTAAAGCGAACCTATGAATTGATAAAAATGGTACCCTTATTTGAAATCAGTATTCCTGGTGCAAAATATTTTCCTCGGTTTTAAGACTATTGAACACATAAATAAATGTGGTATGCACGTTAAAGTGAAGCGATTATGGATGATGTAGCAGTTGAGTTTAATTGAGCAAGAACGTGGATTTTAGTTATTGCGTTGGTCACGTCTTATTAGATGAAGCAAAGATAATTTAAAGCATTGAATCTGATGTTAGAAAACGTCCCAAAAAATGTTACGGTGTAGACGCAGCTAATTCATACTAAGGATTTACATGTGTTTGCACAGAAAATTACGTAGTGTCAAAAGAAATATTGTACTGATTTGCAAAAAGATTTTTTACCAAGTAATAATCAGTGCTAAAACTAATTAGAAATAACTCAAAATACATGAGAAAACAACTGGTTTACTTATTCATAACCCTAATTATTCTAAGCAAATGTAGCTACAAAAGGAAATATTTATAAAGGAGCAACTTTTAACGAATCAAATTTTTGCGCGTTTATTCAAGTTTACAGAAGAGTACTAGGGGGAGTTGAATGGTTTAGGTAAAGATTCGCTACATGTAGACCCACACAGACAGCAAACACAAGCACGCAAAAGCACTGTACGTGCGTTTCACCATTTTGTAATCGTCAGCAGTGCGCGTAGGGCTCGAACACGCAACTTGACTGTAGCCAGTACTTGGTTGAGACCACAAAGCAACCGGGGATAGCAATGACAATAATGAAGAAGTTACTGGATGTAATATAGCGCCGCTCACTATCCATTCAACTCCCCTTATACCCTACTGTAATCTGTACGCAGACTAAACTGCTTATAATGCCCTAAGTGAATTATCGGCTAAAGTTTGGTAAGCTCGTCGCTTGGTGATTGTTCCACCCTGTCCTCTGCATAGCACTAACCTGTAAGTTAATGGATAGTGAGCTGCGCTATATCACATCTGGTTACTTATTCACGATTGTCGTTGCCATCCCCCGTAGCTCTGTGGTCTCAACCAAGTACTGGCAACAGTCGAGTTGCGGGATCTAGCCCTACCAGGGTCCGATGGATCGTGCACTGCTGACGATTCCCAAAAGGCTGAAACGCACGGAAAGTACTTTTGCGGGCGTGTGGGGGCTGACTTAATGAGTCTAGATGGGACGAACGTCTACCTATTATTCAAGATTGTATTAGAAATATTATTACATATACACTTAGTATACTTCCAACAGAGTCCCACATTTGGACCGTGCTCCAATATTTTTGGATATACCATCCATTTGTCTTGTGCTAATCATCAAACCTAACATATTGAACACCATCCTTAAGAATGAACGGTGCAAATTCGGGGCAAATGCTTGTATTCATCGGCATCATTAAACGGCACGACTCAAGTACATATACTGCTTCTTCCAAAGGTAAACCACATCTGTAGTTGCTCCGAAAACTGCAGAAGATTTATTTGCCGCTACTAATAAAGTTACGCAAAGCTTACGGAACGGATACAATTTTCCTTGTTATTCATAACGATTTATATGCCTTGGAATGTGATTGCTACCTTGAGAAAACGGAACATTTCTCTTTAACGTGCAAACATTTCGCTTTCCTGTAACTTTCTGATCAGATCCTTGACAAAAAACGGAACATCACATTCCACTTTCGTTGCAAATTAGACCTAGGATTAAGCCAACCTACTTCTGTTACCTGCAACAAAGCACTATATATAATACGATTTTATCCATCGGCTAAATATACAAGATGATGATGCTGATGGAATTGGTAATTGCCTTGCACAAGTCCCGCGCTAGCCAGATTCAACATTGTTGCTTATTTGTATTTAAACTTGGAGGAAAATTAACAGCATAGTTTTGAATTGATGTGTTTCGGTGCTGCTTTCTCTTTTTCTATTTGTATATATATATATATATATATATATATATATATATAACTGTAAATTCGTCGCAGCCAGCTTCCAAATGCAATATTAGTCCACATGCACGGAAAAGAAGTAGACTTCATTTTCAGCCTATTGAACACCATCAGTAGCGCTCATCTTTCGGATCCATCAGGATTCGAACCCAAAGACCCCCAGAGTCTTGAACCAGCAATCAGCAGCATATGCCGCGGCTAACAGACTGAAATCGAAGTTTAGTACAATTTCAGGCATGTTGACTACTATCTGATTTGGAAAAGGCTGCGACTAACACTAAATCGAAGATCCTGTACTTGGTTGAATTGGTAGCTTCCTTCAACAACGGAACCTTAAAGTACGCATCAAGGGATCACTTTCCAACACAATTGTGGTGGAATGTGGTGTCTCACAAGGCTCAGTGTTGGGATCACGCTTATTCCTAGTGTTTATCAATGACCTGGCAAGCGTCATATCCTCAAAGTCTCTGCTTTTTGCCTGTGACTTCAAATATGGCAAGCGATTATAACAATGAACAATGGTTTATAAGGGGTAAAAAAGCAGGTGCTTGATATGTCCCGAAGAGAGTTTAGCGCGACAAAATGAAGGTAGCAAAGGGATAATAGTGTCGTCGGTTCAAGCGCTTAAAGATGTAACTGCACTGTCGTATAAATGGAGTTTGAAATGAGAATGTACGCGCAAAAAGCAACAGTGGATTGGTTATTGCTCACACCATAGGCGAGAAAAAAGGATAGCAAGAACAACGCTTATTCGTGTGCAACTAGCTTGGGTCGACAGGATACAGAAATCCAGTTTCTATAGTAGTAGCGTTTATCAACTTTCGTGCAAGGGGTTTGAAGTGACTCATTCTAAAGTAGGGTTATGGCACTATCCACTGTCTTTTGCGCGTTAGTGCCAGCAACTGTTGGTCTTGCGTTATAGCATGTATTGTAAATGTGACAGAGTATCGTCAAGGCGTTTTTCGAAACGGAATAGGGTGGGTGCATTAATTGCATGTTCCGAAAGGGCGTTCGAAGGCTGTGACACTCGAAGGGAGAAATGGTTTCGCCGACATGTTAGGCGGCTGTACTGCGTGACTAACTTAAACTAGTGATCCCTTAGAGGGGTGTTTTGACTGAGTATTAGAAGGGAATGAATTGGGTGGTTGGGGCTTCTCAGGATCAGGTACACCATTATGAGATCGCCCCTTAGACGCCGATAACGTCCACTGTATATTTTGAGGGTCTTCAGCCTCAGTGGGTAGGGGAGGCTGGTCAAACCTCTGAAGCTCCTCGTTGTCCTACTTTGTGTAGTTTCGAGCGCGTTGAAGTGGCGGTTGAGCCGGGGTTGCCACGTTTGCATAACGTATTCCGACTGCAGCGTCACGTACTCACTAACCATTTTTGGAAAGACTGAAGGGTCAAACTTCCCGAAGGCTCTGCGAAGAAGGTCGAGGTACTGGTTCGTTTTCTTAGCTGCCTTTTCAGTTTGCCTGGAACAACCGAGGTCATCTTGAATTATCAGGCGGAGATCGCCCACGTGATAAGCCCGCTGTAGAATTTATGGTCTTAGGCGGTAGTTGTGCACACTCTTGTGCCGTATACTGAGAACTTTGCACTTGGTGATGTTGAAATGCAGCGTGTTCTCGATGGACCATGTGTACGCTTTGCCCAGGTCCTCCTGTAACAATCCAGATCACGCTCTACTCCAAAAATGACCCAGGTTGCATTTACGCACGGTCTTAGAGGAAGCTGCTTCAGATGAACATAGCTAACTGCAAGATGATCCATCTGCGTCAACAGCCGAGGAGCGCTTACAAGCTTCGAGATCACACCTTGGAGAAGGTATTTCAGGAGCGAGACCTGGGTGTATTGTTACAAGTAGATCTCATGTGCCCAAACCAAGCAGAGAAAGTGATGAGAACCGGCAATCGACACTTCAGTCTGCTTTGCAGAGCATTCGGGTGGTATGAACCCTAAATCTCTCCCCAAATACTTTACAACTTCGTGCGACCGCACGTGTAATATATAATCCAAGCGTTGCAGCCATGGCAGAAACAGGATCTGTTTGCCCTGGAGACTCCTCAACGAAATTCAACCAAGAACGTCAGAGGCCGGTTTCATCTGCCCCAACAGCTTAGACTGAAATCCCTAAGAATATACAGCAGTCGATATTGGCTTTTGCGGGGGCAGTTGACAATGGCTTACCAGATTCTTTAGAACCCAAACCATTTTTGCAGTCCGCTACTGGAATTGAACCACAGCACTAAGCTAAGAGGCCACCCGCTGAAACTGACAATTTAATATAGCCGGCTTGAATGCCGTAGAAATTGCTTTTTCCTCCGCTTGTGCCAGCCTTTTATTGACCTTCTTAATTATTTCGTCTCTGCTTCCAATCTGGCGATTTTCAAAAAACTAGTTGAGGAACCATTGTCTCACTTACACTTCATGACTGTTTTGCCAGGGGCTACAAAAAGCAGTCAAAAGGTGTCTTGCCAAAATCCCAACCAAAGATTTATGGATTTATAATTTTAATACGCAAAATTCTCCGCTATTGTAAAATGGACTATGCTGAGTCCACTGAAACTTTTTTCACTTTATATTTCAATTCGCTTTTCTCAATAATTTCCATCCCACGGAACTTGTTAAGCAATGCTTTTTACCCGTAATAAATCACATATCCTTTGTTCTATTGTATCAAAATCCCTACTCATGATACGTCATATAGTTACGCATACGAAGTATAATTCACAGGCTTATTTTTTATTGTATAAATGCTTCCTTGCCTCGTTTGGGCTAAACCGAATTACGTGTAATGTTGCAATCATATGTGATAGGTATTCATGCGCCACCGGTTCCGCGCTTGAAGGAATGCCCAGATATTACGCTGCTTCCTTTGTGAATAACCTGAATCCCGGAAGCAACCATGAACAGACCAGTATAACCTATAAACGCAGCAAATAATTTTCTTTGTCAAAAGATGCGTACGTTATGCGTTAGATAAAGAAGCAATTTAAATGTTATTAGCAATATACAAATGTTTGGTTTTTAATTGAAAGATGTTTTGTGAGTAACGTAAGTATTGTAGAAGGCAGAAGTCACGATTAAACTCCACAAGAAAATCTGCCTCGACGGGGAATCGAACCCCGGTCCACGAATTTCCGGTCCGTTGCTCTACCACTGAGCTACCGAGGGCTGACGATTAGGTGCGGAATTTAACACGTGACTTCTGCTTAGTGCGCGACGTATTGCCAGTATTGTAGCTCAGTGGTAGAGCAACGGACCGGAAATTCGTGGACCGGGGTTCGATTCCCCGTCGAGGCAGATTTTCGTGTGGAGTTTAATCGTGACTTCTGCCTTCTACAATACTTACGTTACTCACAAACACCCTTCAAATAATCTACCATCGCCCTTTGGACTTCGGATGGACAGTTACTTCGGTCCACTGGGAAGTGACGAGTGAGTGAGCCGATCTGCAACACCAGGACAGTTACTGTGAGCTCATTGGCAATACGTCGCGCAGTAAGCAGAAGTCACGTGTTAAATTCCGCACCTAATCATCAGCCCTCGGTAGCTCAGTGGTAGAGCAACGGACCAGAAATTCGTGGACCGGGGTTCGATTCCCCGTCGAGGCAGATTTTCGTGTGGAGTTTAATCGTGACTTCTGCCTTCTACAATGTTTGGTTTTTGTTTGAAATACCGAAGCCTCAAACTCCTGGACTACCAATCATTTAGATTGAAGTTTCAATCGTTATTCATAATAATTATGGAAGCTATCGTGTAACACTACTGACAAATGACATGGTTGAGCAGTTCGCTTAAGACAGTTTGTAACCTGATGCCATTAAATCAATCCATGTTGGATAATTCTGGTGTTCGATAAGGTCATAATGGGCTTCAAGCCACAGATGCTGCCTACATAAAGGTCTAACTTGTGAACTTTTCCCAAAGTAAACTTTCTTGAACTTGCTAGGTAGTGTCGCAATCGGGTCTGTTCTCGCATGTTCTCCCAAGAATTTCAACCACAAATCGGGAACTAGTTGGGTATAAATGGCTTTCAATGTTCCGTTTATTGCAACTAGGCATAAAGCCCCACATGTATAGTACCTATTTTTATTGGGGTTCATCAGTGGTACGCATTCCATCGGCCAGTTGCTAAGGCTCAAACCCATACCGCTAATGGCTTACAACCCCACATAGTAGCTTATGCCACTGAGCAATGAATGTCGGTAACCGGGCAGCTCTTAGCGAAATTTAAATGTCATGTGGAGCGACCCATCCTCCAGTGGCACGCAGGATACTACCCATCCGTAGGAGAGTAACAGGCCTTCCAGTGTCAGAACTCCCTTTGTCAGTAGCCGTGAATTCCCACTAAATTTTTATACAGAATTTGCGACTGATTTGAACAAACTAATAGTTACACATCACAGACAGAACAGTCAAAATCCAAGATGAAGAGAATATACATCAAGTGTCTTGAATGCGGTATGCAAATTTGATCCTCTAATCTAGTGTCCATGAAATTTCTCCCTTGTCTCGCTAATTCTTCTGGGAATCCTCTGTTTTATCATAAATTTTAGAAGTCTAATTAATGCTTTATACCATTATTTCCAGTGCAATTTTTGATTACTTGTAGCACCTCTAGCCACACGAATTTTTGCACTTGATATCCGGCTAATGGAAAAGTGCATAAAGCTTGGAAAAGCAAGAGGAAATAAGTTCCTCCACCGTAAAATATTAAAATATAACATTACTTAGAGCGTCCTCGACAAAGCTTTAGATGGCCTTATGTTGAGCCCATGCTGATTTCGAGCATAATATATCCGCCGTGCAAAGGGACTTCAATACATAGACTTTTCCTAAATTGCGGATTTGGTTTGACAAAACCGAAAGAAAAGCTCCATAGATGGATTCATATAACAAATTCCGGGATATGAATTAACAAATTTTGCAGTCACTAAATATATTTCCGAAAATGTCTTATAAATATATACCTAACCTTGTTTGATTCCAAAATATTCACAACAATGTTTCGAAACAACACGTAAGACCGATGGTAATAGACAACTTTAACTTTGTTATGGGCACACCTATTTCACCTCTTATTTTTGGCTTAATTGTTGTGACTTTGTCGTGGGGCTTACAATATTGAGCCATTACTGCAAATACTTATCGCAACGCAAAGGAAGACTTAACTTTTACTGAACCCGAAGAGTCAAAAGCGCAATAATTTGTGTCTCTTCCATTTTCGCCATTGCGAAGCGTACAAAACTCAAACATGAAGAGATTACTCTAGCTTTTAGGAAGAATTGAAATTCACGCTTCAATCAAAGTTTTTTCTATCTTTGCTGGTGTATATATTCTTATATTAAGGTGCTTAGGTCTGCGAAACTTCGTTCCGGCATTAAATGATTAAGAATTTGGTGTTATAAATCCATTGTGTTATTTAATAAATTATTTATTCCGTCATAAATGATGCAAACAAACGATTAACAATTTTAAGGATCGTTGCGATATATACTCATCAATTTTAACAGTTTATGATAATTCGAAGCGCCTAGGTTTCATCACGAAGCTTGACCTGTGGGTTCCTAGAGTTCTTACGGAAGAAACATTTGTGTTGCCACGTTGACGTCTGCTATTTACTTCACAAACGCCTGGAATATAATCTATTTTTATAAACCTCAAACCTTGGGAGAAGAAATGGATTGTATACAACATTATTAAACGCGTTATCATCGAGCAATAACGATGAACCGGCTCCAATCACTTCGAAATCCGATATCCATCAAAAAGAATGAGGTGATCTTTCTGGTGGGATTTTAAGTGAATCGTTTCCTCAACTTCAACTATGCAGCTCAGTGGTCTATCTAAAGTGTACTTTCAGCAACTTGACAAATTTAATAATTCACCTACACAGCAAACGGTATAATTAATCAATAGAAAAGGAGTTGTGTTTCAACAAGTTAATGCATGACCTTAGAAAGTTTTTTAACTCACTGAAATATTCACATTTTGTTCGGGTTACATTCCACTCTTATAATATTCCCCAGAACTGGCACCTTCTGATTATTATTTGTTCCTCTTACTTTAAAACATTTTTAGATGCCAAAACCATTAGTTCTAATAAGGAGGTCAAAAATCCCCTGAATTCTTTTTTCACCAGTAGCTGACAAAACTTTAATGAGCATGGGAACATGCTACGGCCGGAAAGGTATCCAGTGGTGTTGTACAAGAACGATCAATATATAACTCAATAAGATATTTATTCACTATAAGGAAACATCCTAAATGTTTAAGCAAATAACGAAACAGCTTTTCTGACAACTTAATACTTTAGCCATACATAGGCCGCTACACTTTTGTTACAAATTAGAAGGCACCTTCTTCGATGGAGTCTGGGTAAGTAAATTTATTGACCAGGATGCAGCAGGAGCCCTTAAATGTTTGTTGTACTATTCATTCTGGGATGTAAGGCCAGTTATCAAGTGCTCACTGGCCAGTGATTACGCGTTGCCCAAATTGGTAGCGAGAATCTGAAGTAATCGACGGTTGGAACGTACATATAGTTGCACACAATTTGTTCACTTATAGTTGACTTGAAAGGCAAAGTAATGTCTATAGTGGACAGCTCAATAGACCAGTAAGAGATATAAGAATTTGGGGAAATAGGATATCTCACTGGCGGAAATCGTGTTCCTTCGGTAAAGACTTTACATGACTTTCCGTAATCAATTTAGGCGCTAAGTTTGGCTTTTTCTGTTTATGTGATATATGAAGTCGCTACTTCTCCTGATTCTCTAAATTTTGGCCGACCTTTGATAATGTTATACCCCTCGGTTAGAACCGTGATTCGTGTGAAACTGTATAAGAGTGAGCTGCGACGTTCAATCAAACAGTCGGACACAACTTAGCCATTATATTTCACGTATTCGTGTGAAGTTGGAAAAGTTTCGCAGCATACGCTCCAGCAACCGAAGGTTAAACCAGAATGACCAAAAGCAAAGAGCAACTTAGCAATATCCAGCCATTGCTGTTTCTGAATTCTTCGAATCTCCCTGTGATAGACTTTCATAAATTATCTTGGTTTCCTTGTCCTGGCATTTTTATGACGCTTGTTCAGTTAAAACTGTCTACTTCAGCTGCCAAACAGCAAATTTCGGATTTGAAATGTCTTTGTGTATTGTCGTATGCTGTCATGACATGCACTAGCGTCTTATACTTTGTACATGGCTGACATTTGGAAATACTTGATCACGTCAATGTATAGAGAAGAGACATGTTGCGATATGTTATCTTTTTCGATGGTTATCTAAGTCAAAAACACAATACGAGAAGAAACAAACCATTTTGCACATGAAAAAACAGGCAACCCTAAGCATAATGTCACAGACAAAACCAAGAAAAAAATGGATTTTCTTAAGAGTTTCTGGGCACAAAGCACAGGTTGATGACCCTTTATTATGTAACGCCTCGAGTTATCGGACTCTTGTTGCGCAGTGACAATTCGAACGCTTTCTCAGGGTTCACACGATGACGTGTTATCATGAGGAGCTTGGTGATTAGCGACGCCGAGCTCCAATTAATCATCAGACCACTTCCCGTTTTTACGTTATAACTTGTCCAATCAAATTTGGCAAATGGGCGGTAGCCTCTGAGCTAACTGAATGTTAGTTTCATGTGTATGTCAACGCAACGGCAGAAGAACTGCTAAACAACTTAAAGCTGAACTACCCTAGGTTATGCTCCGACGATTATGAAGAACAAGTCCTCACGTGATAGGCGTGTGTCGCAACTGGGCGGTCGTGTAGATGCGACTTAGATACGACCGGAACTTGAGTCCGATACTATTTGCAACGTCGTCTCCCTTGAACTGTACGAACAAATGAACATCCTTTTTCTCAGATATCAGAACCGGCATTTTCTTGCTGAGAGCTTTGTTTTGTAAATGAAAAACTTTTCAGGATGCCGATTAGAAATCAAGAACTTGCGTAAATTTCTTTTTCATATTTTGAAGTTTCGGGGCTGCAGATACGTCTAGCTTTGCCTAAGAGGGATATTAGTAAGCCGCTTTTGTATGCGACTGGGGAAATACTTTTAAATGAGGCTTACCGTCCACTTAAATTTTATTTGCTGTGGGAAGTGCGCTGAAATATACCTTCAGCTCGTCTTATAATTGGTATTTCCAAAAACAGCGGGCAACCGTGGGGTATCTGTTGATTAGGGTATATCGAATTCAGGATCGTCAGCAGCCACATAAAATGTTCCGCACTGGTGAAATCTATAACATAATTTGCGTACCGTCTGTACAATTTCGTTTCACTAATGCAGGCCGCAATTTGTCCTTCTTTCAATCCGATGAAGGTGCCGGTTAAAGCCAGTCTTATAGGGCTTCACAAGCGACACAGTCGTCCTGCTTGTGTTCTGTTCCTTCATACTCAAACCGCGGTTTCTAAGTGCATAATAGAATCATACTGTTTAAATACTCCACTGACGGGCCCACAGACATAATATGGCTCGAAATATAATAGCATAAAAGACCGATCGTCTTAAGTAAAGGCAAGTTTGTGAACATGGAGTCCAAGTCTATTGAGTCCATGAGCTGCGCATTCAGTTACATTAGTTCCAGCGTCTCGGCCACTTCAATGGAGTCCTTCCGGCAAATACGTAGATGGGAATTTACTCACAGGATCTGATAGTTTCATGAGCTACCGAGCAACGTTGTGATAAGGTGAATTGTTCATACACATACTCTGGCGTAGTAGGTTGCTAGCCTTGTCTAAATTGGGATTGTCTTTCATTCTGAGTGTCAGCGTGCCAGTTGGTTTTAAGCGCCTGTATTGAGAATCATTGAGATAACTGTGTAGCATAAGAACTAGAGTTTCTTTGCAACTTGCTTCTCTACCAAAATATTTTCCGGTGCATTATCTAAGTGGAACTTCCGTCTGTCTCCGGGAATAGACTACATCTTCGAAATGTAATCAAACCTGTTCATTACTAAATTCCCGATCCTTTATCCGGCTGCAAAAGTATCTCATGCTCCATTTTTTCAACTCCTTGAGCGCCGTATAGTGTTCATTTTGCATACATCATATCAGGCTTATCGGCCTAAAAAAGAACTGTTTCGCAATATCTACCAAATTCGCTCGAAACCAACACGCCTTCTCCGGCGATCAAAAAATTGAAACAAATTGAACAGTGCCAAGAATATACCCAGCTGCAAATCTACGCTTACTTGCCAAGGCCAAATTACTTGTTACTCAGCGCATTAAATAGAGATAATCGGCCAACTCCGAGTAGTACTTGGTATAAGTTTGTTTGCACTTGTGGTGATAAGTACCTCGGACATACAACCGGGCGTCTGTCGATAAGGATAGCGAGTCACTGTCCAAAGTCTCTAAAGAAAAGCATTGTTGGAAGTATCAGAAGCTCCATTTTTTGAAAATTTGGTTCAAAATATACACAAAATTTTGACCAATAATGCTTTTAACGTTTTCTACACCCTGCAAAACGATATCCTAAGAGGATTAAGAAAAGGGTACTAAGAATTGCGAAATCGATAGCGATCAACTTAAAGCAATCGGAGCTTTGAAAGCAAAGAATGCTATTGCAATCTCTCACGCCGCCATGACCTTGACGAGGATCCATCCGCATAGAGCGATGATGAGACCGTTGTTGTCATTATTTCTTGTCTGACCCAATATGCTTCGAAGAGTGGTCAGCGTGCTCTGTCAAGTGGAGTCAAATAAGGTCAGTTTGCTTCGACGACATAGGCTCCACCTCTTATCCTGAGCAATTTAACATCCATTTGAATAAGTTCAGACACTCTTATTTACTGTTCAGCACTCATTAGCTTATGCAAATACAAAATATCCTTATAAAGGTATTTGCCTGATTTGAGTTGCAGAAAAGAGATCCCTTTGCAATCACATTTTCTTACTATCGAATAAACAGCAATCTCACTTATGTAAGAAATGGACAAGACTGAATTTGCGCATGTTCCCGCGCGAAATAGATATAACCTACATTCTATGGAACACTTCTTAAAATTAGTTAATAATAATATTTCTCACCATGTGGTCGTCTCGTTAAGCCTGACACCACTTGTATTGCATAACAAGTACTGTTTGGTTGCTGATCCAATTTTAGTTTACTTGTTTGTAAAAGTTTATTGTGCATAAGACAGACAGCGCACTCTGTTATCACACACGACCGTGTCAATTCTGCGCCTCTACTTTGCCGCATGCGCATGAATAACATGATTTCACAAAACGACTTCATCGTAAATATCCGTACTCTGGCATCCTATTCTAAATTAAAACAGAAGTGTCATCCTTGGCGTTTTACAAACGGGTATTCCTCACTTTCTATGTGAAAAAGTACCACGGGCTATTGAATATTGACCGCGTAATTGCACTCCACTGAGACTGAGATTCCTGACTGTGCTTCCCATGACCGTAAATCCGTAATGAAATTGTGAATTGCTAAATATCTCCTACCAAGGCAAGGCTACAGATGGTATGCTACTGGCTGAAAGAAAGCCCATTACAAATTAGTAATCAGCTGAAGGAACCTGCAACGCGGTTTTCCAGTATAGTTGACTCATTACAGGACAATAATGTGTTCCATTGGCAGAAGAATTGTAAATGGATGTTCCCGGATACTTTGTAATCAACGAATACCAATTGACATATTCTACAATAAAAAGGTTCCAAAATATTACAAAATTATAATGCAACGCCTTCCTTTGACTATAAGATAGTGAAAAGTATAAGCATTTTAACCAGAAATCAGGGTATAACGTTTATTATGGTTTAAAGCATGTTTTTGGCGTGCACTCAAGTAGCACAGAATCAAAAATAAATATATCCGGTGTGTTTCGAAGTCACCGCTTAATGGTAGATAAATTAACACGTCACGCTTGCAATTTATATTCCCTGTAATGTGAAGAAAACTTTAAAAAAACACTGATAAGGCTATCTTCTTATTCATGTGTAGCAATAATTCGTTTGCAAGATAGGCACCATGCAGACTAATAATTTAGTAAGTGATGCAATTTAGTAGAAAGAAGAATAATTCCAGACTAAATGTTACATTATAATTGACCTTCGACGAACCGTTTTGCCTTTGGCAACTAGAGCCATTTTCTGTATTTTTGTATAAATCCTTGTATCCTTTTCCCTGTACAAGATTTATTTTTTCCCAAATTTGTAAGATGGCCGTACGCAACATACAGGCAGTGAATTCGAACCTAGCAAACTGTCCATCCGTGCGAGTAGTATTACATCAGTTTAGGTTACTTAATTCCAGTTTAGACTGAAGCCACGATAATATGGATTTTTTTGGGCAAACCAAATTCCCTAGAACTTCAGACAAGCAGGCTGCATCAGTGTCGTAAAGAAAATATGGTAAAGATCCGTACATGGAGGCAAAATAGTGTTTACCTTGAGAGCGCAATTTATCACAAGATGAGCAATCAAACAATTAATGTACATCAACGGCCATGAAGGATCCTACTATTTATGTCTGGTAAACACGAGCGCAAACCCTGACTCATGCTATCGTCTACACATTATACTGGCAGCTACTATACGAGCACATTACAATTGCATGCAGAAAACTTTCGTCACAATATTACGGGGATCTCGCCAAGCTCTTGAAATCCTAAACAACAGCAGTTTAACTGTAAATATATAACATTTGTTCTGGAAGAACAGCGACACATGCTACTACGGAAACCTCCACGACTTAACATCCGTTAAGTCAACTTCATCATATATATGCGCAAGGTTTGCTCAGCACCGAATTATTGCCGACAGTTCAGGCATTTTAAAACCCAATGGAATAATCTACATTTCTAAGTTGCGAAATATCTGTATAGTTCATGTTCCACTAAGGACGTAAATAAACTCGGGAGGAACCTTCCACCTGTGCTGGACGATAAGGAATTCATTTGATAAGTTGGATCGGAATTAAAGGTCAGTTGACCGACAGAGAACTGGTAGTACACGAAATAAGGCACCTCACAAATAAAAGCTGCATAAATTGTGACCTTGTTTTCTAGTTCAATGATATTCAACTCCGGATGAAACTCAATCTAACTACATTTGAAAACACCACCATAAATAGCGTACGGTACTTAGTAGCTTCAGTCTGCGATACTCTATGCCTCATTGCAACAGCGCGGCTACTAGTAAAATAATGTTTAACAAGTTTGTCAAGAAATCTTGTAGGAATTGACCATACCGCGAAATACGAATGGGTTTGAGACCTCTGGATTCCAAACACCGTTAGACTGAACAGTAACCCTTTGAGACCTGAACAAATTCAGTCGACTTCAGTCCATCGCAAAGATGATTGTGCTGTTTCTTTTTCACTCGGTATCTGCAAAATGAAGTTGATGAATTCAAAACACAGAAAGGCACATGAATACTGTGCAACCCGCAAGTTAACCTATTTGGGCATTTTCTATAATAAAGCAGAGAGCAAATGCGCCTTTATGAACCTGTGTATGTCTATACTAGGCAGAAAACAAATGAGTTAACATAGGTGAAAACTTATATGAACAGATTTGTTGGCTGTTTGTATACTTCATCGAAGTGTTGGCGCACACTTTAGGAAGTACGGCGCTGCTTATACTTTCTGATGACAAGTTAAATTATTTTTTGAATAGTTGAGAATTTATTTTAGCCTTGGTTTGTCAATCACTTTGAAAAGAAACGCAAAGCAAACGCGGGTCTGTTCAAACTGGACTCGCTGATTTACTCCAAGGCACATTTGGTTGGTGGAACCGGTAGGTTGATTTGGATTGTGGTACTACATTTTACCCGATATCATGCATATTGGAAGCACGCATAAAGTTTTCGTGAGCGAGCGGCATAAAGAAATCTTATTTTAGTGCGAAATGTTGTTTCAACTGGTTTTTGTCGCCATTTTGTCACTTGCCTACTTAGTAATACCAAAACAGTAGACAACCTAATAGGCAGCGCACAGTTTATTACTTTGACCAACGCTAATGGATGTTGCTTTAATTCTCCGCGTTGGGGTACGTGTTGTTTAGACACACCAACTGTTGTATAAATCCTGCAAATGCACATAGTTAGCTGACGGCGCCAATGATTTGGAAGTGGCAATCACCCCAGTTGGAAACGTCAACAAATGGCCTTTAATGGTAGGACTCGTCAGTGTGCATTAAGTTGTGGATTTTTGCAAAGTTGGACTTGGTTTTTTTGTTTTCATGCTTGAATACACCAGAAAACCAAATCAAGGTTTTCATTTACACAGATAATCATAGATTGTTGCGGGCAGTTCAAAGTGTTCAATCAGAATTATTTGGCCGATCGCCATACATAACGATAATGGGTGGAATTTCTACCTGGCTACATCAGACTTATCCAAACATTTGATGTAATTTGTCTGGAGAAAGGTACTGTAGTCCATATATGCAACAGATATTGCGATAGCAGTTGCGGACTATTGAATCAGTTTGAATGCTGTTACTGTATTAAATCATCAAGAAGGAACTAATACTGCAAAGTTTCAATTGCATATGACTACATAATTTAGGCAGGTTACGTCGCCTGCTAATACTCCAGTCATTCTTAAAGTTCCAAGGCAATGTATAAAATTGTTCGACTCATAGTAGCAGCGGACTCATATTGTGAGATATGAATGTCAATGAGCAGTCGTTTTCGCTGCCGAACATTTGTCAACCACAAATCTAGTAATTATCCGAACTGTTGGAAATACCTGATAGATACGACTTATTCTCATGGACGGTTACAAACACTAATCATTCTTCGTGCAAGGCACAGGATGTGGGAAACTCGCTTCATACACCTCACCTCAGGATTGTAACCATATATATTAATGTTTGCAGGTGGCACTCGTTGTTTGAACAGCCGTCTAGCGTATACGTGCAAACGGATCGTAAAATGCGCATGTTGATATTAAGCTCGACTTGTGACATAACTGGACATGGGTATGCTGCTACTGTGGATGCATATGAGTACAGGAAATCAGCAGCTGAATTTTCGTGACCTCTATCAATAGCATGTCCGCAGCAGGCACCGCTTGCTGCTTAATAAAAGAAGCTATTCTGACTCTGGCGCTCTTGGCACTGTTCGCGATTTCGTCTTTCGAAATGTTAATGCTGTTCCTTTTTTACGGATGCAAATACTCCGCTAGATGTAACATGCTTTCCAGTCGTTGATACAGTGTCTGCTGCCGCCGGTTTAATTGCCGCTACGGAGCTACATACATTGGGCACACGATCAGGCACTTGGGAAATTAAACCAAAAACATCTACCAGGTACACAAGTTAATCAAAAGGGCAGAACTAATTAGATTGAGATAACCAACATTCTGATAAATAAAGGGCACCATGTTCACAATTCTATTGTCTTATAATTAGTCTATAAAGTGCCATCCCGTCTGAAGCAACAAATATTAGCAATCTTACTAGCTACCGCTTCAATGGAAAGTGTAAGGTTAACAAGTGCCAGTTTTCGAATCCAAAATAAGCTTCCTCACGGGTCATGAATTCATTGGCCAACAGCTACGGACAGAGGAGCAGATCCGGCTCATGGTCACTTGCCTTCTAGAACCCGACGCATGTCATGAAAGCCATTTGATTTAGTCTAATCAATAACAGTTCTGTACTGTCCAATAGATTTGGATTTCCTAAATGTTATTTCTGTAATAGGCTTGATGAGAAAACAAATTTTTGCTTGACATGATCCGCTCGTGTTTTACTCGAATATGAGAATTAAAAGGTGTATATTACACGAGATTTTCCGATTATTTTTATCCATTTAATTTTGCTACAATGGCTTGTAAATGCAACGCACCAAAGTTATGCTTAATCAGTCGGTGAGAGAAGTCATTGCACTTAGTTGTTGACTAATTTCGACTGTCGAAATTAGTCAATCAAGATTATTAAAGCAGGCACCAGCTGATGTAAATGGTGCGGAGGTAACCCCAAAGACTCCATGGAAACTAAGTTGTCCCTTGCTGTTAAACAATCTAGGACTAGAATGTTATTCACGCACCGTTCGCAACCTGTTAAAATCGGGTCTAGTTCAGTGAATTTCAGCATGGCTTGAGCATGTCGACAAACATGTAGGTTTATGTTGAACCAGGTTCTATTACCATATCAGAGAACATTTGTTCCTGCACCTTTTTATTCGGTGATAAGTCGAAATTCAGGCCATTATATTCGAAGACAACTGGTATGTGTAAAATGAAATGCCTACATCATTCGCCTCTGGACTTTCTCGAGACTCAATTTCCCACAATAACCTAGGAGCTATTGCGCCCTGAATTTATGAAATTTATTAGTAGTGAAACGTCTGCGAAGAAGTTGCATATGCCGTAAAATCAAGAAAGATTATAACGGCTGATTCATGCTACATTTATTCATGTTTATCGCCAGCAGGAAAGCTGAAATAACGACGTTCAGACTCTCACAAACTGCACTCTGATGTTTGCCGATGGTTTATTTGTGAGGTCAAACAATTGGTTTAATGAAACTTATTACAGTTTACATGAAGGAAAGGTGAAGATAGAAAATGTTATGATGCAGCAAAACTTTAAACGGTTTCTAACCCAAATCCGGTAACTTAAAATCAATATTATTTTGACGGTCGAGGATGATGTAGGCCTGCTTTAACAAGTAGCACTATCTGACCATAAGTGCTGAAGTCTCAACTTGGACCTACATTTTCGCAGACTTTTTCTATGATCCTTCTTATGCATCTAGCTTTAGTTTTCTATACTAATTGATATACGCAAAAAGAGTTTGCCACGACTGACTGAATTATCTCAAGTGGAGGCAGAAGCAGTTTGCGAGTTTGGACGCATGTGTAACTCGAGGGCACCGATGATTTTCTGCGGGGCAAAGACCGGACGCCTAGTTAGCCCTCACAGTGGCGATGCTACCATTAATATGATGATCTGCCAAAATATTATTCTTCGGCGCGGTGGGCAATCTGTCATTGTACTGGCATGTTTGCTACAGAGTATCAATGGAGTCTGCCAACCATGCTGTACCCACGGACACGGAAGAGTTTCGCTTTACCTGGTGGATTCTTCTTTTGCTTTGGGAATACTATGTTATAATCGTATGTTTCTGGGTGAATGATGCGTCAGTACAGTTATTTTGGTACAATATTCCATCTGTGCAAATTTCGTGGATATTCTCTGGTTGATCCCTGAGATCTCATTGATTGGCCCAACTGTCGTCTGTGTCCGATATATTGGATTTGTTCTACAGTAATTTAACCTGCTTCAGCCCGATCACCATCTTCAGCGATAGCTTTTGTATGCAGCCTCCTCGTGTACACTTTGCCACGCACGACATCTGCAGAACTGACAAAAACAACGCAACGTATTTCTTGCCTACGAGAAGCTAAGCCAAATGCTTTCGAAATGAACGTTAGTTTTGGCTCAGATAACTGGATTAAACTAGTTAGAGTTAGAATAGAATGCAAAAATTTCCGAAACAGTTTTCATCCTTGATATGCTCGCCGAAGTTACAGCCAGAAAATATTTGAAGGTACTGCTGATTCCCACGGGTTCTACACTGACTGTAGTCTCTTACACTGCTCGGGCGTATAACTGTGTTAGCACAGATGTGCTATGGGCTGACAAAGATTGTGGAACATGCAGCAGCCATGAAAGCTGCCCCACAGAATCCAGACAAATAATTGCATCAAATCATCGCTTTACTTCAGCACATTGCAGCCAAGCCGAAATGGTGTATAACGATATCCAGTTAGTCAAGCCGACACTACCTGCAGCTCTTCTATCAGAAACACGCACCCCAGCAAACACTGTTAAAAGTCCGACAACGCACGAGTCTGTTGTTGCTACCCCTACGACAGAGGCACTTCCCATCGTAAACCCGTCCTCTGTCCAACGAGTTAGTATTCTTACCACCACAGGACTCAAGACTCCATCATTTTGTCAACTAAAGCAAGCAACCAATGGTCCCTCCAAAAAACCAAAAACATAAAAAGTGCCGTACTTTTCTGACTGTCATATGTACTCATGTGAATGAATGCCGGCGAACTCCATAAATGTTAAGCTACCAGGTAACAAGAAACAACGGGACTCCCTATGTCCAATAATAAGGGTTCATTCTAAGACAGTCCATTTGATGCGCAGCGAAACCCCGTTACACTATGGTGAACTGCGGTTACTCCAGGTAACAAGTCGGGCACATAATGATTCAGCGGCAGTTCCCTCGTCAGCCAATCGCCTCCGTACCACCACGTTCGCTGTTCAAATTTTCCAGACCTTCCCTGGAGCGAACGCCAGAATAGCAACAAACATTTCGGATGACCTCTGTAAACAACAAGGCGCAGAACCTAACCTTGTTCACGGAGTCCTCGAGCTCTAGACATTAAGCGAGCTAGAGGCCGAAGCGCATGATTAGGATGAATGGAGTTTTATTCGTGACGTACTCTCATTTCAAAACGTCACCCTTAATTCGACATCAAGCTTACCGTTATCACCTAACTATAAAGCAAGTGGTCCCAAATTGATGCAAGTACTATTGCACTCCGGACTGATGGCAGAACATGTGAGCATAATCTCCATGCCTTGTGACCTAGTTATGGTCGCCGAAACATGGATCAGCACGGCGATCAAAAATGCTGAGTTTGCTATACCAGGCATCAGTTCTATACAAAACGATTGACCTATCAACGGAGGTGGAGTGCTCCTGCATTATCCACCGAACTTATAGTAAGATATCATTAAAGACCCAAAAACGAAAGTCATTGATTCTCGTTGGCGTTGTATACACCTAATACGTGATGATGTGTTTCGTATCAATTGTTTACTGCGCACCAATTTCAAGTTTGGAAATGAGTCAGTGTCTAGCTTCTGCGGTGAAGCGAGCCCTGGCACGACCATGCAGTCACGTCCTTCTGGTGAGGGGTTTCAATCTGCCTGCAATCGAAGTTCTAGCATCGCACAGCAAAAAATTCCAGACTGAGTTTAAGAGATTGTTGATTTACTTCAACACAACTATGTCAACGATCGCAAGCGATTCCGAAACGGTGACGCACCCTGCGTTTTAGACCTTGTGCTCGTTAACTAGGAACTAATTACCCACACGGTGACCATAGTTGTACCACTTGGCAGAAACGATCGCGCGATGTTGCGCTTAATTACTTCTTTACTTTACTTTACTTTGCTTCTTGGAGTACATCAGTGAGAAGAACGTGGCAACCTATGTCGTTACATATTACGATATTCTTTCCAAACGCCTTCACGAAATCAACTGGTCCTTCTTGGCTAAGCAGCCGCCCTTTGTCGCTAGGTAAATGCTTGACAAACAATTCACCGATCTAGTGGCAAATAAGTCAGATAGCAATGTATTTCACCCGAAGCAAGTGAACTCGTACCTGAGAAGCTGTACAAAAAAGTATGATTTTAAGGGACACAACCTGGCGCGCTTACAAAGTCTGTATAAGTAACTTGACCTGGGGTGCTTACAGAACTCTGCGAAACGATTGCATCAAGTTAATCCGTGAAGGAAAGTCCGGAACCAACAGAACTTAGCCGTGATATTCAGTGTAAATCCAACCACGCTGTGTAGACACGTCAACAAGCACCGGAGGGTGCAGCTGCGGATTAAAGTTTACATACAACATATTGTCTGTTGCAAACAATACAAGATGTTGCCAACATGTTTGCTAACAATTATGCACATTTTCCGAAATGAATCGTTATTCACCCACTTTTGACACAACTACCATCTCCTCCAGATAAAAGTAAAAGTAAATCGTCAGCTGTGCGCCGTAACGGCGCTCCGCTGCAACGCGACGACGTATCGTTCACCACAGTTAATATGCTGATATGGTTAGTCATTGCGCGTTCACAGCTCACCTGGAATGGGCAACATCGGACCGAAGGCATTAAAGAAAGCGGTCTTGAACCTTGCCAAAACCATTAGCTTGGTTTATTCAAGGTTGTCTCGATGAAAGAAATAACCAAATTGTGAAAATGTGGACTATTCACTCCTACTTACAAAGTTGTAGTCGAGAAAGGATTTCGAAGTACCGTACATTCACTCTCCCAGTGTTAGCCAAATTAATAGAAGGCTTGATCGCAGAGGCGTCCATGTGATACCTTGCAAGATACTACATCCTAGTGTCACAGCAATACGCATGTCGCCAAAATCGGTTTTGCAATACAAACTTGCTTCCAGTCCGAGTAAAGTGGCCAGAATCAACCGATGCTAGACTGGGAGTTGACGTCGTCTACCGAGACTTCTCGCAAAAGTTCTATAGTTCAGACTACCACACTCAACTTCACAGACTTCAAAGTTTGAAATAGGTGATCCTGTGTTCAGCTGGATCGGCAACTTACCCACTTCTGCTGAATGTGGGAGTCTGCAGCCCAGTTTCTGACCAAATTTACTTCCAGCGTGACGTGCCACAAGGATCGGTACTGAGACCACGTGTATTATAACATGCGTTAATGATCTTTCCGGTGTAATTCAGTCGGATTTCTAAGTATCTGCAGAAAATGCCAAACGTTGGCATGATATCAAGATAGCGGATGATCACATGGCATTGTTGAGCGATCTCCACAAGGCTTTTACGTGGTCATCCAATAACCTGCCACAGTTCAATGTGGCGAATTGCAAATTCTTGGGCATATCAACTAGCATACCCATGCATATCGACTTGGGAAACACCAGTTGCAATGTGTTTCCAAGAAAAGTGACCCCGGAGTGATCGTATAGGACGAACTTGGATGCTTGAAACGGGCTAAAATGGCCTCAAAAAGAGCCAGTAAACATTTTGGACTTACATAGGGCTTTCGCAAATTTTGAGCCATCAACCTTTTCGCAAACGCTAAACGTCTACGTGAGGCCCCACGTGAAATATGCGATCCATGCCTGGCGTTCCTGGCGCAAGCGCGACATCATGGCGCTTGGAGCTCTACAAGATAGAGTAACCAAACTCCTTAGAGGACTGTTTCATCTCTCATACCAGCGCAGAATGCAGTCCCTGAGATTGTACAGTGGTGAATATTGAAGTCAGCAAGGAGACCTACTCATGTTTTACTTACTAATACCGAACCCAATTCACCCGCATCGCAATCTGTTCCAGCTGAGCCGAAATACCAATCTAAGTGACCATCAGCTCAGACTAGCTACACATTGCGGTCGACTTTATTGCCGACGAAACCTTTTCTTCCTCCGTGTGCTCTGTGTCTAGAATGTCCTCCCCACTTAAATCATTCATGCCCCTTCATTAAATCTATCCCACAAACGCTTTGCTGACACGCATTCTAACGCGTTACTTGTGATGAGCAGTTTCACTAGAAGGAAGAAATAAAGCAAACCTAGCCTTATGCTTAAAACCATTTCTGCAAATTGGCGGTGAGGATTCCTGCATATGTGTGCTAGTGAGTAGCATGTATGTACACGAACTGGATTTAAGCATCGCACTTCTCAAATTAAACAATACAATGGGAGCGTTGTCGCTTCATTTTTTATTTCCCACGCATGTATTGAACTAGAACTGCTCTCCATACTACTTTGTGTGTGCACATCCCATTCACGTTTGAAACAATCCTTATGCAACAGTAGCTTTGAATGGATAGGCGCTTAAAATGTCGCATTGCTTATTTGTCGGGCCTTTCAATTTTACTTTACACTCCTAAAATTCTACAGAATTAGTCAAGCGCATGCTTTATTACCCATGATAAATCCTCGTTCATAGTGATGCTCGCAAATCACCTTACTTGGCATGGTGCATGTAACATTTATAATATTTCGACAAACTTTGGCAACGAAAAGCTTGTGAGATCTATACACATTGCTATTCATTTAACTTAAAGTTGCGTTAACTAATAGTACCTAATAGTATACTTAGTATTTTGCAACGTCAAAAGATATCATAGTATGAATGGGTCTGTTGGCGAACTTTTGTTTGTGTAAACGACGTAAAAGTACTCAAACATTTCCTGAATAATTGGCTGTTTACAGAGACTTTGAAACAAACGACCGGTATTGATATTTTTATTGAAAACTTACGAATGTTTTCCAAAACAACAAAGAATAAATGTGAAGCGGAAATAGGATTACAAATCTATTCGTTTCCAAGTTACTGATGGTTATTATTTAGAACACCTATATTCATGTGGAACGAATGCGGAGTATTTGTTTCGTACAAGTCCGAACTGGGATGTCATCACGTTTTCTCTCTGTTTCATTGAGTACATGTTTGCGATATTCAAATAAATCACCGTGACTTAAAAATGCCGTTATTATGGCAAATGCTTTTAGTTTCTTATTCTACGTAGGCTTATCAAAATGTAGCGATTATAGACCCTATTTTGTCTGTTTTCTATTTTCAAGAATATCAATCTTTCCTATATTACTACTATTAAATCTGATATCGCAAACTTTGCACCCTTATTAGGTACCTGACACCTGTGTCCACTTTTTGTGTCCATTTTTTACGAAAAGCATGAACAATACAGTAGTAATTTCCAACAAACTATCTGAATGCGCACCATTGTTTCGCACCGATTATTATTGTAAGGTAGCCGCTTACTCAACAACGAGTAATATTATGTATATAAGATATATATATATTATGTTCATCTTTTTACTTCGACCTCTCACCTGTTACCCAATTGCAGAAGGTTCAAAAAAGACTAACCCAGATTTACTTCGGCGCTTACACAGATAACAATCTACCTGCAAAATTTGATAATGTATCATTCGGCTGTTACATACATAGACCGTGCATTGTGGTACCGTCAACTTTATCCCTGATTCCCTGAAGACTGGCTCGTTGGTGGTAGGGCCAAAGTGCTCATATTTGAGGCTGATGTAGTTTGGAGATTTAGCGGTATATCCTGTTAAACATTACTTATTGGTTCGTAAATATTGCGGTTATCTTGCTCTGCCCTAGTAACTTATTTTGCCCCGGTGGAATTACATCACTCAAACACGGAAATCTGAATTAATCGCTTACATCCTTTCGCCTAGAATATCAGATTTATAGTTTCGGCTCATCGACGCTTTAGTTCAAATCTTAGTGCAATTCAGATATAAAGGATCTTACACAGAAGCAAATCAGACGTGATGCGTTTAGGAATATATTTCAAATGGGTCCTTGAAATGATGCAGGATAATTAATTCTGTCTTTGCGTCCAAACTTTTGGGATAATTTCGAAATATTATATCTCAGAACTTTAATCAATGAAAGTGAAACGGATCGAATCATAGCAGCTTGTTATACTTACGGTTTATCTCACTTGTCTAAGAGTTCCTGTCACCAAAGCTATTTCCTTTATTTTGTAGGGAATGTTGTTATTTCTAAGTTATTTTACATTTATATATATAGCAACAAATTCTCTAATTCAGTGGAAATATGGAATAATGGTATAATACGGTAAAAACAGCTAGGCCGACAAGTTTAGTGGAATGGTTATTGAGAATAATGTTAGTTTATTTGAGTTACACGTAAGTGGAAAACAAAAATGTGGACTCACCATAATATCCACGTTAACCTATAGGTCTCTACGTCTAACCCGGTTGCATGGGGTTTGTGAGCACAATGTTCGTCTACCACTTTTCGTCCCTTAATGAACATAGCTAAGATCAAGTAATTTAACTGATGTAAAGCATTGTCTATTCTTTTTTTTGAAAATGGACCGCGTGAGCAAGGAAATAACCAAAGTCGAAAAAGCGTTTCACGTTTGATAAACTCGAAGGGAAAAAGGAATTCCGGCTACACTCTAGCAGACTGTATTGGGAGCAAGTTTCAATTTATGACCCTCCATTCTGTGTTGCAGCTAAGATTTAGGAGGTCCCGGCAAGCGTGATCGGGGATTTTCAAAAGCTGGAAAGCCAAAATGAGGTCAAATCGTAAAAGACGATAACTTCCAGTATAAAATCACATGGTTTTAGTCGCCCATGGTATTGTAGATGAGACAAACCCTTCACATTTATCGTTGCTTCTCGCTGTGCGGCCTGCAGTGCAACCAGGTCGCCTTCTAATCATGGTTGCCAAACCTGCATCGGGTACTCTACATGGGGCCTCCCATACGCAGTGAGCATTTGCGAGAAGTTGGATGGATCGTATCTCCCAGACACCCTCCGTAACAGACCGGTATGTGAGTTCACGGTATGGGACATATTACAAGATTGCGCCGAAAAGCCAAGGTCGCATTTTATAACCACGTCAAAGTCTCGCTCTTGTGAGTCCGTGTTCAGCATATCGTCTCCAAACTTATATTTTTACTTGGGCTTGTGGTGGACAAGCACATTTTTCCACTCGTCCATTTTAAACGGAAGTAGATTTAGCTTTGATAATCCAAAGCTCAGTCTGACACGTTACAACATATCTTATTCTTCCTGCGAGTCGATTGCCTTCCATAACTTAATGTCAAGTACAAAATCAGAAATTTGACTTGATGCTACTCTCAAGACAAATAGTGAAGAAAAAGTGTAACCGAGGCCCCAACACCGACCCTTTTGGAACACCACAGTTCACATCAATTGGATGAAAATATGCACCTTGAACTCGAACCTAAAGGAATTGCTAAAAGAGGAAGTTTCCGATCTATCCAATGACAGGGATTTCAACTCCGTATGCTTGCAACTTTTGGAGAAGGATCCCGTGGTCTATGCGGCCGAATGCTTTGTAAAAGTCTAGGTAGATGACAGCAATGCCGTTCACAATATCGGTTAGATCGGTGCAACTGCCACAGGCAAGTAGTAGGTTGCTAGTACAGGATCAGTGGTGACGGAATCCGTGTTGCTTCAGTGCTATGATATTAGACTTTCGAAGTAATGTATTACGGCCTTACCTTTGATTAATTACATCTCTTTGAGAGCACTTGGAGGAGAATCACTGTGGGACAATTAGCTGGATCTGAACAGCTACCACACTTAAAAATCGGGGTAATGATGCCTTGTTTCCATATGTTACGGACCAGGCATATTTGGAAATGTCTCTTTATTAGTTCAGATATTCTCGTACCTGCAACCTATAGTGCTTTTGGGGGAATGTTGTCAACTTTGGAGGAACTATGAGTGCGCAACGATAGCGGCTTCCTCAAAATACTCGCTGAACTAAACGTGAATTGTGCAAGGACTGGCAGGTGGGATATGGCCACAGGGTTGTTACAAATGCTTGGAGCACATCGGAAAATTAGGACATACTTTAGCCTAGAACGTTGGCTGTATCCTTGGCAGTTTGGGCACATTCATCCGCAGATGATAGTGGGGGAACAAGTTTCACATTCCGGAGGCTGTTCACATGTCTGTACAGAAGCTATTGTTAACATAAAACATTTCCGCTGGATCTAGCTCAAGTTCTTTTGTATTGAATTATTGACAGAATTTATGCAAAGCCCCAACGAAATGAGTTAATAGTACCTAACATTTTAGTGGTTGTCTGTTATCCATTAAGCTCTGCCTAAAATTTACACATTATAGACAAAATATCATGGAAATCAGCAATTGCAGAAGTCGTAGTCTGTTTAAACACGTTCATAGTAAACATCTGTTTTGTATCTAAATCATTGTATTCTCCGTCACTTAAAGTAACAAGATAAAAATCAGTCACATACGTGCGTCTTAAACTGAAGATAAATGTTGTTCTGTTCCCAGCATTTAGCGTTATTGGTTGTTTGGTTCTAATGAGGCAGTTATCAGATGAAGCAATAGTGACACGCCTTTTCTGCTATTCATTCAACATCCGAGCCATGTGCTCAAGTATTAGTTTTATTGCGACACAGTTTCGTATTTAGAGTGGGTGAGCCAATATTGTATGTGCTTAGGATATTAATCGTCCACTTAAGCTAATAACATTCACGTTTGTTTTAGTGGAGTCAGTTAATTGAATCTTGTTGGCTTATCTGCGGTCAGGATCATTTTACATTCTGACCCTACCTTGATTTTTCGTAATAAATATTTAGCAGAATCGCATAAATTTCTAGGTTTATCCGCATCTGAATAATTGAATCGGTCCAGAGCACCAATTTAATTATCCATTCTTGCTGCAGCCAGTGGTCGTAGAAAAAGTAATTAAAAGCACATAAATTAACAGTGAGTAGGTCGGTTGTCCCGTCACAAATTTTTCTGGTCAGTACAGCATTCATTTCTGAAACTTTCAGCGAATGCAGCAAGTTAAATTTTCCCTATACCTTAGACATTTGCGAGGCATTCAGCATGGTTGGCGGAAGATTCCAACCAAACCAGTCTGTTAGTTCCGAATTCCCAGTGCTTAGCTTACAGATTCCCAACGTTTTTAGTTTGCTTACCATATTGTCTTTGCTAGAGTTTACCTTGGGATCAGACAGATTGGAGTATATTACGGTTATAGTGTTCTAAGCTTTTCTTGTATTCCTAATTTGCGAACAGGGGATGCTTTCATTTAAAGACAGTGTGGTAGATGAGCTCTTCGGAAATGCATTTATTTACGCGAAATTTCCGTCGCTCTTTGGGCAGTTGCAGACTTGACTGCCAAATTCGATTTCCCCCTGCATGTAGCGGCAAGGGATACGCATTTTATCAGAATTAGATAAACCTTAATGAAACTGAATATCATATGGCACAGACAAAGCCGGAAAAACCACCATCAGCAAGATTGTGGTTGCCCGAGCTGGCAGATACTATTTGCCGGCCTGCATGCTACTTCTCGTGGTTGGGCATGCTAACTCCATGCTGTTAAATAAACACCAGGTTTGGTTACGCCTTTCTAAGTGTTAAACATAAGATTAGGAAAAGGGAATCGACTTTTATTGAAATTGATTCCGAGGTGACTGCTATACTAGCAAGCTGCAAAACATTACCAGTTTGCCACATTTATGTGCCAGCACGGCGATGCAGCTTACAACTGGGTTTATCATAGTCTGTACAAAACCGATTGGGTCTGATTTGCAGTGCTATACTTTCATTTTCGCTACAGTTTAAATTAAGCGCCTGGGATGCAATTTCTTGCTGAAATTACAAACTGTTATTTCAACACTAATAGCCTTGGAAAATCAGTTCGCTGCACAAAGATCATTCGTCTGCCTCTTTATAGACGGTGTACAAATCGTTTTCCTTGTCACAGTGTTGCGAAAACTGACGTGGAGGAATTCACATGGGTAAATTTTTATCGTTTATCTTTTCCTTTAAAGCGATTAACGCGCTGAGATAAGCACGCGACCTTATGACTTGAGCGATGAAGGCTTGACTATCGAACAAGCCGGAATTTGCCATGGTGGAAAATTGAGTTTCAAAGAGTTTGATTGAATTCACGCTGGATTGAAGAGTGTTCGAATGATGGCCGCTAAACAAGCAGCAGTTATCCAAGGTAGAGTTGGTTTACTGGTGGTATAATATTTGCCGGACAACGCTAAGAACATCGTCAAATGAGTGAAATGTGTTTTAAACTAATTTGGTGCCCGCCTGAAACCGCTTGAAAATTCCGCTGTAATTGCCGCAATGAATACAACGATGGTATGTTTTAATCAACTATGTTGTAGCAGATCAACTGGATAGGGCTGGTAAATCTGAGTTACGTATGTGTAATCAAAGTAATGTGCGTCGAGAATTGTGAGTGGCAAATCGAAATACAGAGGAGCATTGATTCAGCAAAACCACATGATGGCTATGCAGTGCATCTCAAAATGCAAGTTCCTCCAAGCTTGGATGAGCCTCTTTACTGCTTTGAATTTTGGTGATCTGCAAGAAGTCGTCCAGAAATTCCAGCATCTGGGTAGCTATATCAGCGCCAGTCTAATGGAAAATATCATTAATCGCATGGCAAAGCTAGAGGTGCTTTCGTCAGTCTTGGCCACACCTGGCCGCTGCGCGATATCACTCTCGCCCTGATGTGCATGTTTTGCAGTGCAGCCGGCCGTTCAGCCCTCCGGAAGGGTTTCGAAACCTAAACCATAAATTCCACAGGTAAAAAGAGATTAGTTAATTTTGTTCATCGTTACGCCTGCAGCTTAGCGTATATCTGATTGGAACACCACTTGATTAAACATGCGTGTTCGACGCCGCTTATTTGTTACATGAAAAGCGAGTGAACAAATCGTTACCGTTATTTTACGCATCAGAATTTGTTAGCTTGGCTACATATTACGCAGGAGAGCACGCCAACTCGCGCGACATGCGTTGTTTGCGCGACTAGGCTGTGAATGAATTATGAGCAGGGGAGGCCAAAAGATGACTTGCATAAAAGGAATATGGTCCCTCACTCCGAAACAGGCGTCTATTGGCGTATCCGGACTGTCGGGCTGGGTCCGAAGGACTATAAGTATGTTTGCTTGGATACACTTATTGACACGATAAGGAGTCAACCTCAGCGACGTTTGCGTTGTGGGTCTCTTTTTGCTTTCCAACCTGTTCATATGCTCCTTTCAGACACGAGCTGTATTTTGTAGTATAATATATTACTAACTCCACCATTAACTGTATAATTGTTCTGTAATATTTAGTGGATCACATTTCCAAGTATATTACCCTTTTTTAATTCGGCACAATGGTTGCATTGTGTTACTCACATACAAATTTAGTTATTCAAATTAATGCTCAGTTTGAAAATACGACAAAGTATCTCAGTAGCATCGCACTTTAACAAATTGGCAATATATAGATATTACTTTGAGCGGGTAAGTGCAACTATTCATAGAGCTTTTAAATTATCGTTAGTAACAAGTATTCGTAAAACTAATTCAGCCTACAGGTTGGAGAAAAGTAATGAACAGTTCATCCTGTTCTCTGATTATGAAATAAAATATCTCCAACGTAGAGGACGCCGTTCTGTAGGTGTATTTAAATTCCGCGAATTTGATTCATTGAAATATTCTGGGAAATCAAAATTGTTCTGTGGAATAAAGGCGTCTGCATATTTAAAGCAAAAGGAAAACCGGCATACATTCATTAATTCTTATGCGCTTAGGGTTCAAATATATAAATCGCCGAAGTGAAAAGTCAAAATATTAGATATCACTTATGCTTGTCCATTAACGACATACGTACGTTGAAAACGCTGTGTTAAATCCTGGTGATTCTGACAGCCCATATAATAACACAAAGGAGGAGTCTTAGAAAAAGTTAAACCTGACAGACATTTGGACATTCAAGTTTTAGATGAATCACCATACGATAAGTGCAACATCCGTACACTGTTTACAGAACCATATGGAGTTCATGTGACTAGTAATTCTTTTCACAATGATTTGTGTTAAGTGTGCACATTTACATTGATAGTACTATAAACAAGTAAGGAATTTTTTTAGTCAGCGCAAAATTAACCCAGGTTTTAACTTCGCGGTAGCCTCCAGGTTTGACTCTTTAAACAAACATTTCCTTTGGCAGAGTGTGGTTTATACAGAGAACGCCAACTCCCTTTATCTTCGGTGACTGACCGCTGCCACATGGTCTATCCTTGCAGACCGAGCCTAAATTTGTCGGCCAAAGTGCTGTTGGGCTAACCACCCCAGTAACATGAAGTTTTGTGGAGTAAGCCAGGTTGCAGCTTGAAACTGTGGCATGAAAGCACGTCGAAACACTTATACGTGTTTGCGGGATTGATGGCCATTGTTTTCCAAGGTTCACATTAAGCTGTGACGGTTGCAAGCGTTTATCTTTCATTGTGACTGTTTCGAAATGGGTCAAACGTTGAGATCTTTACGAAGCTGTAGGAGTTGGCGCTATAGACAAAAGCAAATCAATCAGTTGGAACATCAGCTGCGATTAACGCACATAAGGTCAGAAAGCGATGATAAGGTGCTTGTAGATCCCTTGGTCTGTTGTTAAAATATGGTACATGTGTAGCTGTACAAGAGGAGAACATGATGTTTTCGCATAAGATATTGTTTAGACTCCTCGGAAATTGGCAAAAATTAGAAAGTGATGAAAGGATGAATGATTCCTGCATTTAACGAAATAACAAATGCAGCTATTAACTTTGAGTCGAGTAAGAGCCAAATAGCTAGTCTGCGATAGGAGAGCACAGATCAATTCCATTATAGAATAACGCCCGCACTGGGTAGCCCTGAACAGGTGAGCACAGCTTCCGCTGAACATGCAGGTCGAAAAATCTACTATCTGGTTTCGTATTTACTTTGACTGAAATTAATTAACTGACAAACCATCAGCCATTAGTTTTGAAATAAATATATTTTGTCACTTGTCGCAACCTGGTGAGTAAGAGCAAGGAGAAAAGGCCTCGTTGGTTTCTGCAAATGTTTAATAAAGCGTTAATTCCCCGTAAGCGACTGTTCAAAAAGTTAAAATAATTTTTATTCTTTTCTATTGAGAACTGTCACTTTTGATGCGCATCTATTTAGATTAAATTTAGTAAATTAATTTAGCAGTTGGAGGCTAGAGGCTCTAAACCCTAATGGCCCACGCTGCATGCATTTAAGAATCCATTTGATAAGCTTAGGAGAGTGGATTTATTAATTCGCTTTTGGTCAAACAACGTAGCTAAAACACATACTGACTTAGCTAATCACTATATACAACATACAAATTAAATATTTACACTTCTCATTTAGTAGCTTTTGTTCTACGGTTAGGAACATATTAATTGTATAAAAATTAACGTGCCATTAAATTTAATAAACCGTCGAGAGGTATACGAAAACAAACGGTTTCGACTGACAAATTAACGACTTGATGAAACTGGTGGACGTTTCACGAGCATAAATTATTTGTCTTACGCTCATTAGATGGAGTAAATTCTTGAGGAGTTGGTTGATATATTCGAGTTACATAAAGCGACTGTTGGTGAAATGTCCTTACTAATTGAATCCCGGTTTGATCCCTACGCACAGAATTTCTTATAACCCGATAAACTGCTTTCAGTGCAAAACTAGTACGATTTGAAAAAAACTAAGTAAAATGGTTTCTTCTGTTTATTTTATCTCTGCTGAAAGTTCGCTAATTTTCGCTGTTTTATCTTAACAGTGACGCGTCTCATTGGGTTTCTTCGTTGTCAAACGCAGGAATTCAAGATTTCGAAACCGTTACAGGTGAGGTTAATCATGAATTAAAATGAATTCTTTATTTTTCTACTACAATGTGGTTCGGCTTTAAGCAGTGACGTTCAGCGTTCTGTTTCTATAGGGCAGTTAGGTAACGTTCTGTCCAAAACGCCAGGAGTAATAGTAAAATAACACACCAAATTATGATGGAGGTACAGAAGTCAGTGCTTTAAGTGAAATACATAAGAGGCTAACATGGTAGCCATTGGTTGGTAATAGCATCCTGATTTTTTCAGTTTCATAATAGCCCTTTATATTTATGCCCACAAAGTATGCTGCGTAGAAACTTGCCAGCCATATCCTGCAGCCAAATGTTCTTAATTACCCACGGAAATTGACTTGAAGAATAGCAACTACAACATGCTACACGGCAGGCAGTGATAGGGCTGAATGATCTTGGGTACGCGAAACAACCGAAAAACTACCGCGAAGTGCCAGACGGGAAACTGGTGTCTTGCGGAGAGCGATCGAAATGATTGAGCGCGAATTCCGAATTCCTTTGTGTGGATACATGTGGAGTATTTTATATTTACCCTAAGCCCTTGCAAAAGCACGTTGTTGGCGTACTTGAAAAACCGCGACACACGCAACCAAAGTTGTGAGGGAAGTGTTTCTCCTCCTCCAGAATTACAGATTGCAAGCACTTGACTTGTGCAACAGAGATTATCGGCGAATGAAATACAAGCGACACTTAATCATGCAAATCGTGATTTGCTTCAGCTTAGTCACAACGTCAATCTGAGAGGTTACAAGCTCTAACGAGCAACACAAACAGTCAACATGATTGCTGACAACGTTTTTCCCCTTGAGTATACCGAACCTAGAGAGCTCTTCCAACTCACTTTAACTTCACGACAATAGTAACATCTTTTAAACGACAAGCTGACAGTAATTTATATCGTTTGTTACAGGTTATCTAGTCTGTTACTATCGAAATACGAACTAATGCGAACCAATCTGTATGTTTTGCAGGCATCTCCGTAATGTAGCAGCGTGAAAATCTGCATACATGTCTAGGCCAATAATTTGGTGATCACCTACAACTTGAATACCCATTTAACTATCAAAATTAATTTGTCTAATAATTCTCGTTCCTGTCATCCTACGTCATCTTCAGCAGCAGCAGCAGCATCAAAATTACTAATTCGACCTATGCTTTACCGCCCTACATTCTCAATGATCTAATGCTCTTAAATATTACCCACGTGAAACCCTACTATCCCATCCGAGGATGATGTGTTAAGTTGCTTACACCTTGTTCAAAATATACCGTCATCTACCGCTGTCAATCATGTAAATTTAAGATAAAATAGAAAAGGAAGCTTCATTGCAGCTTTCAGTATCTCACATCATAATCGATCATCAGTCAGCAGAAAACTCCACACCAAGCACCCTTTATAAATACGATGCGACTGTGAGAATTTAGCAGACATTCCATTAGTTTAACTGCTAAGCAATCATTTCAAATCTCAAGCCAAGTGCAGTTCGGATCAGGTGGATTCCAGCATGGAAACAAAGTAAAATCAACGGCACAAGATCTGTACATCGGTGAGTTCATTTCTCGCTAGCAAATTAATCTGATCTGAAGGCAAGAGATATATTGGTGCTAAAACCTGACAAAGGCACAGGGGTTGTAATTATGAATAAGCTTGACTACAAAAACAAGACGTATGAGATCTTAGGAGATGAATCAAAATTTCAAGAAGACCAAAGCGAAACCACTGTAACACAAATCGAAAATAAGGTGACTAATCAACTAAAATTGTTGCTGCAACATTGAATGATAACAGAAGCGATGTACAACCCTCTCAAGCCAAGGGGGACACGCATCCCACAAATGTATGGCTTACCGAAGATCCACAAGGCCAACACAACTTTAAGACCTGTACTATCCATGTGTACTTCACCATACCACAAGTTGGCACGCTGGCTAGTTGATCTACTTACACCGGTGAGACGAATGATGACAAAGTACACAGTGAAGGATATATTCGACCTGATTGACTGTGTGCAAAACACGAATATCGCTGACAAAGTAATGTGTTCAATGGACCTGCAGTCTTTGTTCACTAACATCCCATTAAGAGAAACGGTGGATTTCTTATGTGAGTTTATAATGCGTAATAAAGTAGTGTTACCGATTCCCGTGGAATATCTTAGAGATTTGCTGCTACTATGTACTGAAAATGTGCATTTCTTATTTGAAGACAAGCCGTATCGACAGGTGGATGGTGTAGCTATGGGAAGTCCGCTAGGTCCGGTATTGGCTGACATCTTCATGACGATGGTTGAAATGAAATGTGAGCAGCACATCAATCAAATGTGTTTATATAAGCGATACGTAGATGACACATTAGTGATCGCCCCAAGTGGAGACGCTGTTCTATCTTTCCTCAACGTGCATGTTAACACACATCCAAACGCCCGTTTTACCTGCGAACTGGAGAATAACAATTGCCTTCCGTTTTTGGACGTGTTGTTGAGCAGACGAGAAGATGGCTCCATTAAGCGTTCTGTACACAGGAAAGCTACATGGACAGGATTGTATGAACACTACAACAGCTTCGCCCCTATACAATAAAAGCGGTGCTTAGTGAAGACGCTGTTTAATCGAGCCCGCAGAATATGCACTGAGGACTGTTAGGAATCGGAATTGCTGTTTATCACATGGACTCTACGAGCCAACGGATATCCAGAAGCGTTTATTCGATTCCACCGTCAACTGAAGGAAAACAGGCCGACGGTACTTACTGTGCCCAAATTGTCTGTCTACCTTCAGTTGCCTTTCAAAGGTGATATCGTGGCCGCCCAACTCGAAAGTCGTGTGCATACAGCGATTCGGCGGGCATTCAACGCAGCCAAATTCTGCCCCATTTGGGAGACCAGGAAGTTACCTATGGCTCCAGTGAAGCCTACTCAACCGATCTCCGCCACAACCCATTGCATTTATCAATTCGTTTGTAACTGCGGTAGTAGTTACATTGGCAGAACAGATCGATCCTTGGGTAAGCGCATTGGAGAGCATATCCCAAAATGGATTACCAAACTATCGACACAAGAAGCAGGCGAACGAGAAAAGGTATCTAAGATGCCGGCCTCATCGATCGCCAAACATCTACTGGAATCAGGCCATCAGGTTGACCCCAGGTCAACATTTACAGTTATCTATCGTAATGACAACCCCAAAGTGTTGAGGTTTGCCGAAGCCGTGGCACTTAACCGGCATCGCCCTATCCTATGCGTGCAAAAACAATTAACAGTCTCCCTGAAGCTTCCTTGGGGCTCATGACCCTAAGATCAGGATGCTAATCTGTCATTGTTGTGTCTACGTAATTATTCCCTTGTAACCAGTTTCAAATCTTCGATTTTTTCTGTCACGTGATTCATTTATCTGTTGTTAGTTTGCGAGTGAACAGATAACACGAAATGGTACCATCTCGCAATACCAGTCTTCTGATTGTCTTATTTAGAAATTAATCTTTGTCTATCTCGACTTTAGTTGCATTCTAAATCTGGTAAAAATAACCGAGTGAAGAAGACAGTTCTATTATTTGAAATAAGTGAACGGACTTATGTGGCTATGCACACACCGTTGATGATTTAGCTGATAATTTAATTGCAGTGATTAACTGCCTCCAATTCCTTACTCTCAAAAGTCTATTTTCATCAACCGTTTGGTGATCTTTGCAATAACATATTGCAGTTTAATGGTGCGAAACGCTTGTCCAACGATGGGCGTATCCTCGAGAGTTGCTTCAGTATTGACTGGGTTGCCATAACTTAGTGAAAGAGTAAGTTAGCCTCGTCCGCACAGTCAAGATTAGCATCTCATCAACCAACACGTCAACGTCTATAACTTGAGTCTTCGCAAGGGGACACTCCATGAAGCAGTCCACGACGAAGTTTAAAAATGCGAAATTGCGATGGCCTGAGGAAAGTAAATTATTGTCAGCAATATATTAGAAAGGTCACTGTAGATCCTCTTGCAATCTGTGGCGTTCTAATACAAGGTACACGAAACGTTCACATAATTAGTGTGAACACTACTGCGCTAGTATTTCGGACGCACTCTTAAAGTCCACGAACACAGCAATTTTCGGCATGCAGTAAGTGCTGCTCAGTTCTAGCATCTGCTACAGGGTGTTTATATGATCCGTAGAGCCGCGTCCGGGAAGAAAACTTGCCTGCACTTCCCTACCCTGTGATCCCCGTTCCGCAGTTAGACAAACAATGGGAATTAAGGTTATCAATTTTGTCACTATCAGCTTTAACTTAATACCCCTGTTGCTAGCAGTCAATGCGACTGCACTTCTTGTCATTAATAACTATAATCGATTCACTCCAGTTGGCAGGAATGATCTCTGCCTTCCGTATATGTTCAGGCATACAGCTATGTACTGCAGGGGAGGTCCCCATCATCCTAATTAGTGGGATGCTTGGAAATCTGGGCAGTGGTTCGCAAACGATCAAAGGATACACTTGCGTTTATGAACGCAGTCTCTTATGGAGACTTATCTAACCGCCCGTGGATCATCTTGCATCACCTGATTAGGAATAGTACCAGAAGTAGGGCGACAAATGAAATTTTTTTATATGTGCTCCACCTAACGAATCTTACACCGTTCCTCATTGAGAATAAACGCCATAGCGCAGACTTTGTTTGTCTAGCTGACAATAGGTATTCTGAGACCAGTGGTACGGCTCAGTTGTAGGTTTTGCAATAATTGCCTCCGGATATAGCCTCTCTCATTTATTGGACCCGACTGGTCCATTATTCCGCCTTGTCCGCTCGCATATTCCGATTTAATTCGTGCCTAATATTCCGCCTAGTTGCGTTTTGGCCAGAGTAAGCTGGCAGTTTTCTTTTGATTCCAACAGGTTCACCCACATTTCGGATACCCAGTGAATGATGCAGTGAGCACTGATAGTACTGCAAACAGAGGCACTTCCATCGCGCGTGGCTGCCGATATCATATTTTAGTGAATCGCTGTGTCATTAGGACGGCAGATCGAAAGCTCTGTATGTGGGAACTCCTGGTAGGATTGCGAGACATAGTACTGAGTTAATTTCACATCTAAAACCGCTAGAGTTGCTTGGTGCGACTCTAAATGACGTACATGGAAAAGCGACAATCTATCAGTGTATAATCAATGTCGACGCAAGTACTCTAGAAAGAGCGATTAACCAGAAATGGAAGCACGCCCTCGGTTAGTTACGCAACGTTATCTACTTGGATCCATCCCTGGCAAGCTACAGGGAGACGCCAATTGTCACATTGACGCCCTCTGTATCATAAAGCAGCGCTAGTAAATTACAGTCGTTGCTCAGTGCACACTTAAAGATGTGTTCGCTTTTGTCTGTACAGTCGGAGTTAAGTCCATGCTTTATCCTGGATGAGCTTCTGAAGAGCTCAGTTGACCTATTGCGCTTTCATAGCTCTTGAAGTAACAATGATATCTGGACTGGTCACACAGCGTAGCCGCGCGTTCAGTTCGCGGTAGAAAATATCCTTGACATCATCAGGACTGCAGTCATTCGGCAATAGGCGGAGACCACAAACAAGCATCTTCCAGCGATAACATTTATCTGCTTTAACTGACGTCGTCAAGTGGGCTGCACACAAACTGCTGCTCACTGGTTTGCAATCAATCAACAATGACTCCGCCTGGGAATTGATATTGATGTCTACCTCAGCCTAACCAGTTGTTGCAGTATCAGCGTTCCCGGGGCGTGCAACCAATAGTGAAAGAACAAGGCTGGTTCAGTTAGTTCATTAACTACGTGAGGGTCAATAACGCTAGGTTCGGTCACATTGCACACGTCAATAACCAGTATACCCAAAATTCGGACGAGTGCAACCTATTGACCTGTTTGACAGTACGAAAATGAACGCATAAAGGGAAATGGGAGTGGGTGGTGGTAAATGAAGTTGTTGACAATACGAGTCCAGTAGGGGGTGCGGAAAGAGAGCTGCAGATGGAATGACTCCAGTGGCAATGGGGCTGCTGTCAAGTAGAAGGAATAATAGAAGAAAATCTTAGTAATGGGGTAAGGAGAGTAAGAGAAACCGATGGTAAGGAAAGAATGGAGAAACCAACAACGGTGTGTTTTCGCTTATCGGCCCTGCTGTGTGCAGCAGACAAGGTGATGCCTGGTAGCCTGCATGAAGACCGACGTGGAAAGTTATTGAAGTGTGAAGAAATAGCTGAGGTTGTGCGTAGTCTGAGATACCGACCGTGTGCTCAAACCTAGAAGAGAGGACGATTAGGATCCACATCCAAAGCAGTTGGTTAAAAAGCCTGTCCATAAAGCAGCGGGGAAGTGGAAATTATTTGGTTGTACGGAGATGAACGCCATCATATATCCAATCCACCAACTTGAGGAGTAGCACACTCAGATTTTCTGCCATGCAACACTTGATCAACCTGTTAGGAATTGCTCTTAATGAGCACAACCAAGTAGAGCTCATTGTGTCGTAGAGGTAAACAAACCAGTACATCATGTTAACGTCCATCCCATTTGCAAGAGCTGTCATTCTACGTGTATTCTTAATCACTCGATTTTTGCACGTAGAATTAACTGTTCGCTGAACACTAGGGATATCCTTGTGCAATCAAAACTCCACAAATGTCCGCGTACGGTTTAGATGCTCTTTCCACGGAACTTATGCCTTTTAGGACTCGGGCAGTGCGGCAAAGAATTTTCTTCGACAGAAGCAAGACAACTCATTGCTGTCCATTCTCATTGCTTTTCTATAATTGTCTGTCCACATGTTGTTGTGTGCTTATTCACCGCGTAGTGCACTGGCATTATCGAAGTCGGTTATTGCCCATTAGAATTGTCATCGTTCCACAAGAAATATAGCAACTGCTATGGCTTTAATTTTTAATATAAGGCATTATACATATACAATTCTCACCGCTGTACTTATCTCCGTAACTACTCTATGGTTGCTGAATTAGGCGTGTTTACGAATGGCAATTTTGTAAACAGTATATTACTTACATTGGGAACAGTAGGTAGTATTCTGTTCAAATACTGGCGTTGCACTTAATGTGCAGCTGTCTCTGGTGCCAATATCTGGCATACAAGCACCTAGCGAAATCAAGATAACTCGATTACAAGGAATTACCATACTTGAGGAAAGCCTGCTCAGGAAAATGAGCACGGTTAATCATGTAGCATTAAGCGCACCGTTACAGGCAAGTCTGATGAAACGGTGAGTTGCTAGATTGCCTAGTTTAGACATGTGGTATGCTGAACGGGTTCTACAATTATGCTCCTTATACAATGAGGCAACTGTGGTTTGGTGAATGGTTAGAAACATGCCGACCTGCTCTGAAAAGTAACCAAGCCCGCAAGTGAAGGACGCGGTAGGTTTGGGAAGCGGAAAATCCTCAGAGTCACTGTGTTCCACTAACAACGAATTACTTTGTATTAGTCAAGCTCAAAACAACGGTAATATGAACTTAAAATTTACGCTGCGTCATAGTCGCAGCTATTGCTTTTATCGACAATACTTTGATCAGCTTTGCCGTGGAATTGAATCATAACAGCTTTCATAACTAATATCTGGCGATCAGTAAGCTGTTGACCAGCATCCCTCAAACTTTACTCCGCGTTGTGAGACCTGACTTCAGCCGACAGCCTGACAAATTGCGCGCCATCAAGACACTACAAATAGTGCTCTGATTAGCAGACGTTTGGCAAACGTGCGTCCAATTCTCATGCACCTGGCATGAAACCGATGCCTGATAAGAACTCACAAGCTTTCGTCATCACCAGAAGTTGTTCCCGTTTCGCTTGCATGCACACAATTTGCTTGACACGCGAAGTTACTAACAGAAGCGCATTTGATCGATTACAATCGCGGAGCCTGGTTACCGCTTGACCTGAATCACGCCAGGAACTAGAAACTGATCTTTCGGAGCCTAGTTCAAATTTTACACAGAAAACGACCAGATTCTTACTTTTGTTTTCTGGCAATATTTTTTCAATACCAGCTAACTCTTTTGTTTTCACATAACTGGGGTTTAGGAAACTGGGTGGAGTGAAACTTGCATCATACTTATTGCCCCGGTTGCTGCAGCCGTATTTGACATAGACCTCAGAAACATTAGTGCTTTTGCTGTAATGTAGGTTTGTTTTGCACGGAAAATAATTGGAGGCTGCTTATCCGGAATCAACTGAAACATTGATGTATTGGACTAACGAGATCTGTTAAAAACTTTCATTCATCAGAGACATCCTTTTCCGTTTGACATACTGGGGAAGCGTGCAAAACAAAAACGTAAAATAAACCGTATTTCTATTACTGGCATATTTCTCTAAATATAAAACTGTTTTCTCTAGCCGCTTTGGTGAATTTTCACCAATATTTTATAACAGATATATAGCCTGGAAAGCTTTTCTTTCCCAAATTGTTTGCAGGTTGCCTCTGCGGTAGTACTTGTTGAGAACGGTTGGTAGGTAAAAGAAATTTATGTATGTTATCGTGAACACATTTGAAAAGGAACTGATAAACGGAACAATGAACTATATCTAAAAACCATTCCTTTATGTACAATTATCCTGCAAATATCTGTCAAACACTGTTGATTGAGGATAAATTATTCAACTTCACGGAATTACTTTGAACTATTTGGAGCTAATATATGTAAAGAAATAAAAATTTGTGTAACTTAGCATCCGATTGTCCCACCTTGCTTAACTATTAAGCTATAACTATACTATACTATACTGTACTATATTAAGCGCTAACTGTACTATACTATAACTGTTAAGCTATAAATAAGAGGAATTTTGATAAACTGAAATAACGGAGGTTGTAGCTTCAGTAATTCATACTGTTGATTCCTATTTTGTATGAAGTTTTCTACTGGGATCTCAATCACTCCAAAACTAGATGAGCTAGCTTTCCTTAAATAAGTCACTTCTACCTGGCAAAAGTAATGCTTGTGTTTGTGCTGAATCAGTCTTCTGTAATTCTAGCTAAGAAGTATTGTAGGCCTCGTTGACAATTAACTAAGCAAAGATTAGCCATCTAACGTTAATATTTAGACCTTTTTTCATAAGAGAATTAGATTTCCCGAGAAATGAAGCTCTCTATAATAATCTAAAGCAATTAAATAACACTCATATGCTGTATCTATTATTTGACAAATTACATTAACAAACTACTATTTGGTTACAAATATGGAGCTCCTTCTGAAGTATTTGATGAATATATTATAATAGCATAAGACTGGTAACGATAATTTACTAAACTTCCTATTCTTGCATCTTTTGACAAATCCACCTTTCGGACTACTGGTTTTGCTGGTCCGTGAAACAATTGGATAAGGATAAAAGAATTTTGAATAAATGGTAGCAACAAAACTGTATTCCATTGCGCATAATTAGCTTTTTGAAATAATTGTGGCCTATTTATTACTATAAACCGCAGGTACATGCAAAACCTCTCCACCTATTTGAGAAGTATATTTTAGCTTGCTTTCGAAAAAATAATTATAAATTATTTGTATTAAGTAGTAGCATGACTTAATCAAATATCTTGATTTCGCGGCACATATATGGATTAAGGAAACAGAAAAACGTCTAATAATAAAACAAAAATACAAAGGGTGTGGTACACACAATTCGAAATTCTAGTTTGCTTGAAAATTGCATCCTATAAAATGCAAAGTATGACTTCAACTTCAACTCGCGCAGCACAGGTAATAGATTGCTTGCGCCTTCAACGGTTCTCGGGAACTGTTCTATTGTTATATATTTGACGTGAACTGACCGTGGTATCGTCTAAAAGCGGAAATTTTACGAAAAAAAGTCTCAACCTCAAAATTACAAGTAATTGAAATGTTTCCTTAAGTAATGGACCATGGTGTAAAATAGTGTTTTGCACAGAGGCCTGGGGCTAAACGTATCAGCACTTCTAAGGAACAACTTATCACAGTATACAAATTTTTCACATTTAAACAGCCTACACCAGATTTACAATACGCGCTGCCTTCGGCACAGCTGACAAAGGCGAACAACAGGTTAACGCTTGTTCGACTGGCTAGCAAAAACTGCGCCAAATCAGTTGCATCGCTTTAATGGTATGTCTGCTTATTTCTTTCTTCCGCTATGTAGATGGTTATTTGGTTTAACTACCGAAGCAGCCACGTCCAAATCTCGTTATCAATAACTGCTTAAAAGCGTTTCACATAGGGCATCTCGGTAGTCCGGCTTATCATGTGATAAGGTCTGTAAATGATTAAATTTCGCTAATAAAAAATTAGAATATATGTGTGGTACTGAATGTTTGTACCCATAAAATAAAAATAGTTTCTCCGCGATTTAACAGGCTACTGAGCCAAATAGTCGGTAGGCCTTGGCTTAGACCTTTGCATGTTAATGCATGAAAACGTGACATTGTCAATTAAATTTGCTAATGCAGTAAATATATTGAAAGTTGAAAAGTTGCTTCATTTGGTTACTTTGACGACTCGGTACAGCTTCTGCATTTCTAGTCGCAGCTGGATGGAACACACAATTAATATTGAGGTGCGTCACGTGTATACGGAAGGATCATCATAATGTAGATTGGTGAATAATGTATCCTCGGGGTTCTATATTACTAGATACTAGTTAATTAACGCAAAATTAAATCCGAAATGTACGTAAAATTTATATATCTTCATTAGATAGTATTCCACATTTAAGTCAAGCATCCCTACCATTTGCAAGCTAACTGAATGGTGAAAAACAGCATCTGTTTCTGTGGAGCTTTAATACACACATGCATTTAGCATATGTTGTCAGCGTGTATGAACACAAAAGGCTATGAAGCTAGTTTTGCTTTTCATTTTCCATTTTAATTTATTAAATGTGGTGAAAACTACCGGTTTTACTAAAATTGTGGTATGCTAACTCAGAATTTACCGACAATATTGTTTATCATGCTAAGTAAATAACACAGCTTATGTTATATTTGTAGATGTGATATTTGGAAAAAGAATGGAGTGAAATATTTTAGTAAAGTTTGATTAGGGATCCTAAAATTATAAGTCAAATTTATGATATCAGAAAATAACATATCGATAAGCCAAATAAAATAGGGATCAAGGTGTTAAACTTAAGTAAAGAACAAGATTAAAGCCAGCTTCCGCTGCTTTTTGCCCATATGCTTTCAGGTGCCATATATACAAATTTAAGTTACGAAGAATAAGAGCGGCGTAAAACCAAACTAAAAAGATCTAGACATGAATTCCTATTAGGTCGTAAACGTATTGTGATAAGGACGCCGCACTTTATCAACCAAGTGAGAGGCTAGTCAGAGTCGGAAGAAAGAGTAAGAATTAGAAATCAAAACTGATAATGAGGGATATGCTTGAGTTTCCCTCTGCATTGTAAATCATCTGCTGTGCTAATCTACAAATGTCAGCAAACGATCAGTAATTAATATCCTTACCTTTTCTCAAGTGTAAAGCACTTTTCTGTAGGCTATCTAGTCAGTTATCGCAGGACATTACCTCTAAATTCCTTTTCGTTACATTTAGCCCAATTAAAGCTGTACAGGACTTGGTACTTATAACTTAGTCCAACTCTAACTATCTGACTGTGGAAAAGTTTGTTGGCCAACGGCAGGCAATGTTATTGCGTGTAAGGAAATAACACACATTTTGTTTCAACAGGAAACTGCAAGATTATCAAGGTTTGACAATGAAGCTTCAAATGTTTAATCAATGTACGTCACACATAGTTAACCTGTTCCATTGCAAAATTTATGAATACATGCTAACGCAATAATTTCTCAGCGTAATTTCTACACAAGTGTTTTACGGATGCCATGACGTGACACTTTAAGATGCTCAAAGCAGACCAGAAACCAGAAAAGCAAGCTAATCGATACATTGTATGCCTCTTCTTATCATATTTTGACAAACATGCTAAGTTTGCTTAGGGTTGTATCTCGAATATTCCATACCGCCAAACTCAGACTCTAAAAGAAGACGATCAGACATGTGAAGACTAAGCACTATCTCATCCAACAGCTTAGATAAAAGGTGCAAGAAATTGTCAACGGATTTTGTCACTTTGTGTGATAATGTTATGTTCCCGTGCCGGATACTCAATGAGTCAAACGAAAAATTTCTTTGCTTACATTAACACTGTCACAACACCGCCGTGCGGAGCCACTACCTGAATTTGACCACTCAAGACATCAAGATGAATTGGTATCTGGAATTTGTACTATCAAGTATCCCAGCCGTGAGTCGCCATCATTCTCGCTCCTAAGTAAAACAAACAGAAAGCTAAGTTTTAGTAATAAGACTAATGTAGATTTCTCGTGGTATCGAGCAATCAGTCATTCAAAGGGAAAATCATATTTACATTATAAATGTTAGTGCACACGTGGCTTTCAAATGTTTGGATATTTACAGGGTTACAATAAGGATGTTTTTGCGAATATTTTCATTTGGAACTTGTGTCGCCTTGAGCTACTACTTCGCAGGTTTTCTCATTTGGTTGTTTTCGGTGCAGCTTAATAGTGCTATGATGACGGCCGTTTGATAGGGTGATGCGAAAATGATGAAGCTGTTAGAGTCAAAAATCAAAATCAGCCGCATAATACGCAATCTCACTTAATAGGCTAGATCTATTTGTCGGTAAAATATTACGGAGCTGCGTATATCAGGGAAAGACTATAGTAAGGTAACTCCATTGGATCATCAAAATCAAGTAGCTATAGAATAATAATATAGACAGTATTCATGCCGTAGGTAGTTAGGGCATAGGCGTAGTGTCTAGATATTCCTTGGTCTAATTATTGTATTGCAAGAATCAATAATTGTTGTGCGCTGCTAGATGTTTACGGTGCTTGGGGTGCTCATTTACATTCCTTTAAGCCTTCACTTGTACGTAGATATGTAGAGCGTGCATGACTACGCACGGAAAAGGCAACGTTGAAAAGGAAGAATAAAAAGAAAAGAAGGCAAAGAAATGAGCGCCTATTCTCTGCATGGTCAACATTTATCTAGCGACTCGTAGTCTTGTAGAAGATGAGAAAGACAGGGTGATTAAGAAAGTGTGCACTATTTAACCGATTTCGGGCGAAGAGGTAGATGAAAGGCACTAGAACTAAGAGCGATGCTATGATCCAAGGAATATGTTAGTGGGAAATTTCGGTAAGACAATAAGTAGTTAGAGATGAAATAACTAGAAATGAGGAGCACGATAGATACAATGTAGAATAAATTAGGGTAAGATAGAACTCACGCAATAATACGCTCATCCGTGAATCCGTCTCCCGGGACCCGCTTCCATGCAGGGTAGTCCTTCGAGAGGATTCAACCTCCCCTACACGTCCCATATGGTCATGTTCAGTCCATACTCTATGGCAAATACCAAGTATTATAATAATAGGTGACATGATCTTACCAGTGATGATGAACAGATTAATGTTTCCAGCCATTTTAGGTATACCACTTCTAAGAAACGCGTTTACGCCCGTGACAAATTTATTATCCCATCGTTTCACTCTTTTAAAGAAATTATGCTTTCTTTATTTGTATGAATTGGAGGAATTAACCAAGGGATTTTGCAGGCTGCCTATGAATGTAATTTTATTTTCTCTAGCGGTTGAATTGCTTGTTATCACTATTTGAAACCATGCATCCTTTTGCACCACCTGTTATCTGTTGACTATAAGATTGGATGGCTAATTAATCCTCCGTAACTCAAAACTAGCAGCAATCCTTGCATTTATAGCAACTTCTTTATCATTAGTTCAGGAAAAGTTTGACTGTTATGTTAAAGTAAATCTTCCAGACCATCAGCTACAAGTGTTAACTTAAACTTTTGATTTAGCGCAACTCGTTTGATTTCCTCCACTTTTACAGTAATGGAAGGTGGCAGTATATAAACAATTGTTCCAGAAGTGGAACAGATAAAACTTACTTAATGCGCTATCAACCGTTCCTGCTGGTTGTTAATAAAAGGATTCTAAGCGTGTTTCATGAATAGTGCATATGAATTACAAATACATTTTACATTCAATCCAGTTGCATTTTGCTAGCGGGTTCGGGGGAGAGATCTCAGGTTTTGTTGATTTAGCTTTTGGTACTGATGAAATACAGCAAAAGACAAATGGTACGACTTGAAATTCGCAGGTTATGTTGTTTATAAATTGCCCAGAAACAGATATCAGCAACCGTCAAACACTTCATTCTTTCCGTCCTTTCTCCTATTAATGATTACGCATTCCAACAAGGTGTCTGAAAGCCTGAATTCAGCCGGCTCCATTGTAATAATTTGTTATCACTTGGCTGCAGGTCCCAGGTGGTGGTGAACAAAAGCGTGCAATAATCACGGAAATGATCTATGATTCCAGTTGACCTTAACCTTAACGCGTATACAAATGAAAGTTTTCGTTTTTCCCCAGGCTGATTGTTTAGGCTACGAACTATTTATCAGTAAACTAAATGACATCTTCATCGCAAGATTTCGGAAGAGTAATTTACCAAGGCACGCAAATTGCTTGTCGCTCCATTAAAAAGTAGACATTGCTTTTTCTGATTCTACATTCTACCATTCTTTTAAATGGATAGGTGTTTTATTGAGGATGTAATGGATTTCTTTGTCAATCCGAACTCAATTAAATTGCTTACTTGATCCGTAGCGCTTGAGTTCCGGCCTGATACAGTGATCGTAAACAACTAATATATATGTTTCACCTCAAATCTAGATGCCCTAGAAACATGGACGGCAAGGTTCGAGTGTATTTTTGCCTTCTAAATGCTGGATTAGTCAAAGTCTCGAGATCATACGGATTCCTAAAACTAAGATTAACTTTTCGGTCAATGTAGACTTCGATAATGCATTCGTGGAAGAGCATGCTTTGCTTTGGTCATCGTTGCATTAATTCTGCGAAAAACGTTCCCCTATCGATCACTAATAATCTACGGGTTTGTACACATTGCAGCTAGGGGAATGTGACAGATCACATAACGTCAAATACTACTCATGAATATTTGCGTAAGCTTAAGTTACACGATGAAAAGGAAACTAAACATTACAATAGTGGTGATGTACTCGTAATGCATTTTCTTTATTTCCAGCCATCCTTCAAATCCTGCATAACACAAATTGTACAATAATACGATCAAAGAAATAGAAGCTTGAGGTCTAATTTAATTATGCAGCTTCAGAAGCATTATAGTAATCACTGATGGCCTCCTGCTGATTATCAACTAGATAATACAATTTAAATATAAGGTAAGGCGGTCTCAAAGAGGTCTCTTTCCGGTAAATCACGTCAATCAAATAGATTTACAAAGGTAACTGAGATATGCGCAAGCTAATGAAAGCTGGAAAGTGTGGTGGATATGTTGAATTTGCTCAGTTTATTAGACGAAGTTATACTGATGGATTTAAGTGGTATGAGTGTGTCGTCATGAAAGCTGACATCTCACTTGATCTCACTTGATAGAGCTGGGTGAGGTCCTTACGAGACAAATTAGGTCAGCCGAGAGGTAAAGCCACCCTCGTTCATCGTCATTGTTCCATACAGATAGATCTAAACACGTCCACTGCGTGAACGATTGCAATCAAGTAGCCAGTGTGTGAAGCGCTGATTGAGTTAAATTGATCTCTATCGATTAATTATTTTAAAGTGGCGTCTCCTATATCCCTCAGGATATCGATTTGACATGGTGTACAGAAACGTATAAAAGACCATTGGTAAGAAATTCACGTAAACATTGGACAAGATATTCAAAAATGAAATTCCTGGTACATGTGATAGTGTCTTTCCTTAGAGACACATGACAGTTTCCAGCTCTCCGCGTCGACAGACGCCTTGTCCTATGCCCGAGGTACTTAACATCACAGTTTCAAGTATATTTTATACCACGTACGATTTGGACTTGGCCACTAATATGTCTTTAAGACACTAAGCAATAAATGGAGTAGTCTCCGCAAGAACCTGTGGATTTGCGGATTGCTAGCTTCTTGTCTCTGTAGGGAAAAACCTACCATTAAGTGGAACGAAATCGGTGTCCCCCTCAAGCGGGACCTAAATTAAAAGCTCCTTTTTTGGGACTGTGTGGATAGGTTTACTGCGTTCGCAAAAGATAACTAACTGAATCGGCACTTACATACTCATCATTTACGCATGATTTAGGACCATATTTTGGCATCTGGCACTAAGAGAACAGTGCATAAAACATCCTTACCAAGAAAGAATAAGAGTAAATCAAGTAACTACGATCTAATCCCGATATCATTCTTTCTAGATCAGATAAAATAGCGGGATTCAGGAATGGGTTAGGTACCACATAGTCTACATGTATGGCGCGTAAATTAATCAGGAGGTAGAAACGAAGTTGTCTGAGGAACCCATGTGCATAAAACACTTAGGACTTTCCTAGAACCAGTGTTGTGAAACTTGAGCTATGGTTATCAATGTTGTTTCCTTGTACCCTGCGGCCTTTAAGTTAGCTATATAATATGTGTGTTTATGCAAGGTATTAGTGTTTAGAAAAGGAACGCGAGAGACTAAGCTTCCCTGCTGAAATTTACAGCCATCAACACTTGCGTGACTTAGACATGTGTGCTTTGGCTCCTCTAGTAATCTCGGGGACAGAACTGCATCTGTTGTTCGCTTCTTGTCATCAATACTTAATACTGAATACTGAATACTGTATTATAGAGCAAGTAGAAATGGATTCTGTACAACTCTTTCGAGATATGGCGAAAAACATTATAAAAGTTGTCAACCTTAAGTATCATTGTCGTTCTCATGTAATATTTAAAATATTCGACTTACGATATTTCAGGATTCACAAATGTGATATGTCATCGCAAGTGTGCAGTCGTTCTCTGAATCGAATGGAGGCAAAATGCAAATCTAACAGCGTTTTGAACTGTTGCACAGATGCTGCCTCAATCACATGTTCGGGCAAACTATTCCAAATGTTTACCACTCTCCGTTCGAAGCACAGTGGGTGGGGATCACGTTTCATATCCGGCACAACAAGTTTGTATCTGTGTCCGCGTGTGCTGCATGGCCCTCGTAAGTGCAGCACTGGCCTTAACATGGGGAACTCACCGACATGTAGAATTCGGTAGGTCATAATGAGGTCGACTCGCACCCGACGGTAGGACAAGGTCTAGAGTCCTAGTTTCTCGCACCGGTCTTCATACCCAAAGCCACGTAAACTCAGGATCAGCCTGTTAACAACGTGTTGGACCCGCTCGATCTTTTGTGCCTCGCCTTGGGTAATCGGAAAGTAGGCGGGCGAATCGTATTCTAGCATTGGTCTACTGATAGAAGAGAACAGGCGAGGTATGGATCATGGAGTTATTAGACGGGGCCAATAGTTTCCGGTGGTGTTGTCAATTTTTATATAGAATACAGCTTAACCATCGGAAACGCAGACATTTTCAACTGATTCTTTGTCGAAATAAAATTAGATAATTTTAATAAGCACTGTGCACCTCCTACCACCGATGAAGCGATTTTTATGACACATGTACCATAGTGGCTACCAGGTTTCGTTAATACAAACGTATTTTAACGAATCTGCGCTGCCTTTCAGATGTTCGCCGTCCATTTTAACTAACCCATTGAAATACCACGCTAGAATTGGCATACACTTGCTTAACTGGATGGTCCAGCACGCTTCCATAAACCGGAAGGATCAAGTGAATCGTCCCGCTCTCTCACCATGCGTGGCGACACTTTAGCCTAATTTGCGGTGCAAGCATTTGTAGTTCTGCCAAGAACTATTCAAAAGTTGACTACCTAGTGCACTTTTTGGGTCATAGGTGTTCTTCCTTTGGGTTCAGTTAACAGGGCATTCAACAAATCCCGGCTAATGAGCGTAGCGTTGTTAACTGACGAAGTGTTGTTGTGAATTGTTCAAAATTTGTCTGACGGTCATAGCTATTGAATGAAAGAGACGGTTTCAGAAGTTACGTATGCACACTATCGTAGGCGGCCGTCGTTGCTCCGACGTTCGATTAAGAACCATAGGTAGTTGTGCAGTTGGACAAGACCACAAAATGGTTTTAATCCAGCATATGAATTGATAGAGATTGAAGAGCGGATAATTTGTTCAGGTTTAGAGTAATTCAAATCTTGGCTGTTATACTGCTACCGTATCTTATTGTCGGTCAAATTGGAGGCAGTTAAATTGACCTAACAAATAAATTCAAAATAATGCCACCAAAACGTAAGGCCTCCGGAAACCTAGTATTCGTTGATGCAACTTGTTAACCGACTTATTGCGAAGAGAAATATCCGTTAGATATAAATCATTGAAGTGAGTGAGATTGCTCCTAACGATACGGAGGAAATGCGAGCATTCGATGGGCACAAAATTATGCAAATTCCCAGCGGAGAGATGCATCGGATGAATTCATTTTACTTATTAACATGTTGCTCATCTTGCTACAAGCAATGTAACCGTATCAGCATTAACAATGGCAGTTTCGAGGAAAATACGCAGGGAACAAATGGAGCAAGCAAACGGTAGAATAAAACCAACTCTTTAGAGGTTTTATTAACTTCGTCAATATTCAAGATGCAAAGTAACTTATACACAAGTTTTCGGCCGTGCGGAGGGTATCCCGCATTGCCTCGTTCGCTGCTTCGGCAGCTTACTCACTTTGGAATATCGATATATCGGTATCCTCCGTTCTCCATAACGTATTGTTTTGTTTGACACAAACACTGATTTAGACAGCATAGCAACATTATCCATTACTATGATGTTGACTAGGTAAGTGAACTCCAAGGTATCTTACTACAAGCTTGGCTGATAAAGCAGTTGGCCACATTTTTATGTGAGCCGCGTTACTAGGATGCTTAATTGATACCACCAGTCGGGTGTGAATTTGGCAATACAAACATCTCATTTATTCCTAAAGAAAAAAACCTGGCTTTTAAACCGCCTATATATATTAAAACTCTCTTCAATCAGCGCATTGATTTGGGGAGAAGTTTGAAAACATCATGATTAAGCGATGACCAACCCTTCAACAACCAAAACTGCACTCATATTTGTCCATCTGTTGGCACAACAAGCTTTTAAATTTTACGCAAAGGAAATCAGCTATACTCCCTAGTTAAATAATTGCACAGTGAATTATTTCAGCTATAAGGAAGTAAGATGACAGTCATACACCTGGTTAAATTATTACTTCCTAGGATCACTGAACAAGTGGCCAGTTTTGTAAACCGTACCTTCTAAATTAATTTCCAGCTTCAGTTATCCAATATCACAAACGGATAACAAGCTAACTTGTTCGGGAGAATGAAACTTAAAGACAGATGAGATTCAAGAAGAAAAACATTTTGAATTACTGTGGATGAGGTGAGCGGTAGTTCTTTGCTCGGATTGCGAGCAAACACTGCCAAGGGAGAAGAGTCCATTATCTAACAATGTCTAATTGTTAGGTACCAGTTTCTTGGCTACCGGATCCGCTAGGTTTTTATTGGATGATGGGATATTGTTTAATTATTGTTCATTGCTAGTCTTTTCGTGCTTCCACAATAAATATTACTCAGGGATGAGCTGAAACCATTACGTAATGACGCCTCAAAAGCAACAGTTTTGTGGCCAAGAATAATATCCTGAACGCGCACTTACTTCGGGCAATAAAGAAACGCATCTATGAAGCGAGAACTTACACTGCAACAGCAGCAACTTGTGTGACCACATTTCCTTGCAGAGCTTGTTTCCGTGGTATTATAAATACGTCATTCACACCTAAATAGTAAGCAACCAACTATACATAATTGTGACAAAAACGTGCCGATCCGTTGCTGCGCATAAATTTAAGACATGAAAAGTTCACATCACTTTACAAAAATTTCAACATAACACCATTAAATAAATTCCGAACCGTTATCCCGAAAGGAAGAAATGGCTGTTCGATGCATTTCCAGACACAAAATATCATTTCCGCGAATGTATCGTTAGCTTTATTATAATAAAAGTCAGAAAGATAGAATATCAGTCCGAAAGAGCACCGGATGAGCGATTTAACTTGTTAGGACTGGTCAGTGAAGCACATTCTCTTGGTCCCTTGATGACGATCAAATCCATGAACGCTAATGTTTTGCGCCAAAAGCAAGTGGCCTATGCAACGGATCCATGGAAAGGAGAGCCCATCATCATGTCTTGAAAGATAACTGCAATAGGGTTCCGCCCATTCTTTATGCGCACTCAGGTTACTGCCCGTGTACAGTGGTTGGTCGTCAGATGCCGAAAATACACGTGCCACTAGCCGTGAATCCACAAAGCTATTATCAGTATACGGATTTGGTAGGTTTGGTTTTATTCACTGCAGTTAGCTTACGAGCCATGTAAGTTTATTAGAATTCCGAAACATCCTCAGACAATCGGTTCTCTATACTGTACCTCTACAACGGTGTGCATTGTTGTGCTCATCTTCCTGGGATCGAACACAAGACCGCTAGTATCTTGGATGGGTCAGGCTATATCGCAATGAGAGTTCAAATCATGATAGTCGCTTTTCGTCTTCAATAAGCCATTGGCAGAACGATCGGTTGGTTGTTAGTCTACCTATGTGGCTTGTAAACTAAAAAATACTAAACTAAAAAATACCGGATTAGTCTGAGCAGATCAGTCAACTCAAAATGTGCACCGACTTTTAGGCTCTGAACAGTTCATGTAAAACTTGTCGTTTCCTTAATCCAGCAAGTAAAATCATGTAACAACATCACGAATTTTACCTTCGCGGATAGTTTCCTGTAAAAGAACACATAAGCGAAAGAAAGAACTTGATATCTTTGTTAGAAATTTGTCTTATTTACATTCACTGTTACATTTGTTCCTGAATGCATATTGCACAAACTTGGAGGAGTATTAATTCTCGGTTGTCCGTGAACACAAACTAACAAACATAAGACTACTTTTCTGACTGGGGGACTGAATTCAGCTGCACTGTGCAGAACTCCTGTTTGGTATTATATACTTCTACCAAATTTCTAGCGCCGTATTGAACAACTACAAGTAAGTTAAATGTATCGAACAAGTCTTATGTTTGACCATGGGTTAGGAAAACTAAGTTTTATCATCTTGTCATGTCAGTATAGGATTTTCTGTGGTGTCACATCGCAAAACGATGCATTTGCTTACGGGCCTCGAGGAGCTAAACTGGGATATTAATGTATCTCTATTCTTTTTGATAATAACAAGTTATATGAATATGGATAGACGCATCCGGTTTTGGATTTGAATTTCATTGCCGCCAGCAACGAGACGCCTCTGCCTACACAGGGACCATTGGCTGCTTGCGTTTTACCACCCACAGTTCCAACCACACACTACATATCCAGTGGAAACCCAAAGGAATAAGACCTGGAGGCATGTAGATGTGAGCCACTTTTCATCAACGGAGCTGGCCCACACCCCTTCACAGACAAGCACAAGCAAGCCGTATATAAAGAATCAAATGCACACGAGGCGTTGGTTCGACCGCAGTCCGCTCCGCACTGAGTGCATTGAACCACTCTTCGAGCCTAATTCGGCCACAAGGACCGTGCACCCGTCCACTCTAACAACGACCAGCTGGCTCCTAGAGACAGTATGAATGAAGTAGTGGGTAATAGAAAGATAGGCACCTTGTCATCATGTACATTTAGTGCTGCCACACCGGTGATATTAAGCAACAGCCAATCACTTGAAATGACATTAGCAACTAAAGTTTATATGTTAAAGCGCATGGTTATGCCGACCTAACTCTTCGCCGGAATAGCATCTGAAGTAAATAGGTTAGAAGCTAATCCGCGATAAATACAAAATGTTCAGAAGTTATTCAACAACTGCTATCAACGCAACAATGTTCCAGAACATATCCACAATTAGCGTAAGCTACGTGTGCAAGTTAACAGAAGCTTATTTAGCTGGACAAAACAAACCCATTAAAGTAGACTGAAATTTAGCCAGCTTAAGTGACCTAGTTTAAATGTAAGTTCGTTAAGCCCAGCTGCGGCGAAGAAGCATCAGGAAATCAACACAAGCGGCAGTCTGCTTGGAAATCTTATTTGAACGCATGTCCACCGGTTTCAACGAAACAAAACCGGAATTCGAATACGGTACTATTACAAACAATTATAAACAACAATGTAAAATGCCTCAATAATCTGTGTTACCGGCACAGTGGTATTAGACAACAATAACAATCCAAGGTAGTCAGCAAGCTGAGCTTCAAGTTCACTTAGAATAAGCTCGTCTTAATTTACTGTGGCTTTAACAGTCTTACACATAACCAATCGGAAAGGGAGGTTGTCATGAAACGTAGGCTTTCGACCAGTGCCTTACACAGGATGACATCTCGCGTGTTTACCTTGTACATGGAATAACATTTACTATATTCCTCATTGCCGAGGTGATTTTATCTATGTGAACTCTACTCACATGATCTCCCAACATTCAGTTCATATACAAACTGAGGAAGGTCTTGCTTGCCAGTATCCGAATGCTACGACGATGGAGTTAAGACCGAAAATCAAAAAATGATAACACGAAGCGAAGTCACTGAAGCAACAATTAGGTCGGTTTACACAGCAGCAGTAGGGGGAGTTGAATGGAATAGGTAGAAATTCGTCACATCTAGACTCCTTCAGATAGTCATCACATCTAGACTCACTCAGTTAGTCGTCACACACTCAGAAAAGCACTGTACGCACTTTTCATCTTTCGGGAATCATCAGCCGTGCGCATTCCATCGGACCCTGATAAGCCTCGAACCTGTAACTCGACTGTTGCCAGTCCGTGGTTGAGACCATTGAGCTACGGAGACAGCAACGACGATCGTGAATAAGTAAAGATGTGATATGTCGCCGCTCACTATCCACTGGCTTGCACGTTACTACCTTGCAGAGGACGCGGTAGCCACGTCCCTAAGCGACGAACTTAACAAAATTATGCCGCCAATGAACCTACGTAGTGTGAGCTGCGTACTGATTACCGAGGAGTAGTTGGTCGGTTGAGAAATTGGAAAAATAGGTCATACTATGCACCGCTGAATGCAGGTCATCTATGTTTAAAGTGTGAATAACTTAATTAACTTCATGGTACACAAGCTCCATTGAAAGTAAGTTAACAATGATCGGTTGGGAATGGAAAATAGTTTGGAAAAAGGCAGGGAGCGGTTGGAAGGCAGCAGAGTACAGGGCATTTGGGAATCTTCTATATATATATATATATATATATATATATATATATTGTTCAAAGGAAACTCAATAGAGGAAACGTAATAGAGTCGTAGTTCATGTTCTGACGTCGACATATTGCTTGAACGGAACATATTAATATAACGAACTCATTGCTCTAAACTGGTACGCAACCACTGGTTGGATGAAATTTAGCATGACGTCTTAAAAAATGTAATGATATACTGTTTATTATGGCAGGTAACTTTCAGGCAAGATGTGGCGAAAGTTAGTGATAAAACATCGTAACAATCGGGTGTGCAGCATAGTTTTCTTCCATTGCACACCATAGTGTAACATGGCGTTTCATGGCACATAATACGTAGTGACGGACTCTGTAATATGGAAATGAGGCAAAAGGTAGCAAAGGAGTAACGAATCTCAAGCAAATATTGTTTTCTTTACCTACGAGTCCAACCCAACGTTGAACAAGTTACTACATGAAAACAAAGGATTGTATGCTACAGTGTTCCCTAAAATTAAGTTAATAACTACACTTTGTGACCCAGACAGTGACAACCCAATATATGCTTATTTCGAACCTGTCAAGTGGTGTCTATATAAACACTGAACTGTGATTTATGCCGGGTAAAAATCCCTTGATTAACTAGTCCTGCAGGAAGCTAGGATAAGACTACAATTACGAAAAGATATGTGAGTTATTTATTGGGCTTTTGTCTAACAGATGCGCTGCTGAGTAATAGCAGTGTCAGTGGGAATTGAATGCGAACGACGTGTCAACATGGAGACAGGTATAGTTGAGGTACTCCCTGACAAAGGTAAAACAAAAATTCTCAATTCTGTACCGCCTTCTCAAGATTATGTGCCACTTGAATCCGGTTTGAAAGGATAATTAATATATTCATAGTGGCGCAGTTTAGACAACGAAGTACTGGGCGCCAATGGCATGCTCCAATGTGGGGGAAATATCACGAAGTTTGGGAGCGACGTCCAGGGTTAAATAAATAAAATAAAATAAACGTTTTATTCCTCAGCAGTGCGAGGCACAGACCAATTGGGTGGTCTTATCAACATGTACAACGTGATCGCATAATATATTTAATTATTCGTCTTTTGATCAATGGTTCCAACATGGGTTTTTGAAATGATTAGCAGTTTGGAAAAAGTAGAGAGATAAACAAAATGGGAACAATAATAAATGTAGATTTTGCGGAAAATTCAAATAAAGTAATACGGCCATCCATGCAACTGTCCCCAGGGGACTTGCTTCCATGTAGGGTATTTCCACTATGGGTTTCACCCGCACTTCCATGCTCCAATTGGCTCTGTGACTGTGTGGCAACATAGTAAATAGGCTATCAGAACTAGGTGCCAAATGTCTTTTAATTTGGGCTGTTTTATGCATACGTTAAAGGCGATGAAGCCTCAGCCTTTTCTGTCATGCGGATCAATCAATTATGGCATTTTTTGTTTTAAGCCATTGAGTCAGTAGTAATATGATTTGCATGGGTATACTTTTTAATTTGGAAGCTGTAATCCGTCGCCACAAGAGATCAGCCCAGTCATGACCAACCGTGAAACAAAGAAGAAGATAAAGGATGAGGAATTATAAAACATAATGCTGAATACAAACGCATGCCGATAGGCCAGTCAAAATTTAATGGAAAATCTTGGCGAGTGACGACGATGGTACAGAGACATCAGCTTGAAAGGCGTAGTGCATCTACGAAGCAGTGCTTCAAAGGAGAAAACCGAATTTGTTAGACGGATTAATAGGAGTGAGATCGTTCTCAAATATATACTCAAGAATGCAATTATATGTAGGTATTCCTATATTATTGAAACGAATAAAGGATATGGTGACTTTCATACGTATCCAGGACCTTCCTCATACAAATCATCTAGAGTCACCGTTTGGCTTAGCGTTGACCAGATGTTTGCAACAGTCAGGTGAATATTAATCATGCGTCTGAATTATGCATAGGTATTGCAGTTTCTAACACTCGATGGAAGTTTGTTCCATATTAACGCATATTTTAAAGAGAAAAATTTTGAGCGGAGCATTGTGCGGGACTTTGGTATTTTCACTGTGCGCTCGATGTTTCTTAGTTCATAGCCCATACGAGTCTGAAACTCGAGTTGTGGCTGAGCAGTTAAGGTCAATCCGAATAGTAAGCGGCATATAAGGCAAAGATAAAGTTTGAGTCTGCGTAGCCATAACGGCTCCAAACTTAGCGCCTCACGGTATGTCATAGTATTAGGCATGTTCAGAAACCTCTTTGTGAATGATCGTTGAATGTTTTCTATTGCGATAATATCCACTTTTCTCAGATTACTATGCACTATCGTACAGTACTCAAGTTTCGGCCTAACACATATTTAAAGGCTTGAAGCCTGGAATCCTTTGAAATAAGAGTTCAACTTATATAGGCGATCACTTTTCTGGCAGAAGCCTGCAAGTATATAACATGCTCTAAAAAGTTAAGCGAGGCAGAATATCTTAGACCAAGGTCTCAGACTGCGCCACACACAGGAATAGGGGTATCGTTTAATGTAAGGATGTTCAGAGAAGGGTCACAGCCGTAGTACAATAGATTACTCTTGTCCGTGGCAAAGTGCAGCTTCCAGGAGCTACTCCAGAGCTCCAATGCGGACAAGTCAGACTGAATATAGGCTAAGTTAGGACCACATTGCTCAGGCGCGGAACAATACACAATTTTAACATCATCTGCGAAAAGGTACGGCTTTCCATACGAGATTTCGTCGAGGAGATCGTTGAAATAGATTAAGAATGAAAGCGGGCCTAGCACGCTACCTTGAATCACTCCACTAGAGATTGTAGTGGCTTCAGATGTATAGTTACCGATTTTGACTACTTGCTTTCTATCCTCGACGTAGGAAGACAACCAAGCTAGAAACGAATTAGTGATACCATAGGACATAAGCTACAGCAACAATAAATTGTATGGGACAGGGTCAAAAGCCTTTTGGATGTCAAGAAATATTACGATGATAGCACTTCCGGCGTCTCTTGCTCTAGTCACATAATCAAGTTAATCTAACTGACAGGTAGTGTCCGACCTGCCTTTCAAAAAACCGTGCTGATGTTTACTGAGAAGGCTCACCGAACTCAAATATTCTATTATGCGTTCTTTAACTATCCTCTCCATGATTCTGGAGATAATAGATGTGTGGTGGATTGGGCGGTAATTTTTACCTCTTGCATAGATCCGCTTTTGTGTCTTGGTATTATAGTTGATTGCTTCCAGTGTATAGGATACTCCCCATTGAGCATGGAAATTGTAAATACATTAAGCGAAAACAGGAGGATGTCTGGACCTCCGTGTTTTACCAGTATTGGAGGGATATTGTCAGGGCCTGGTGAGCATGATGGCCGAACTAATCTGAGTTGGCGACATATGTCACTAAGTGTAAATTCAACAGTTTGGAGTGTATTTCTGCCTCTATGTATTAGCTTTAGCTGAGGATCTTCATTCGCATTAGTGCTATAAGTAGACATGAAGTAGTCATTGAAGATCGAACATATGATTGCACCGTCGGTTATGGCAGTTCCATCAGAGTTTACAATGGTGTTTATACAAGTTGATTTTCTATTCTGCCTACGGTCCAAAATTTTTGAGATGCAGCCCACCACGTTGGCGCCCTTCAGTGCCATTACTTCCTCAGAGCATAGCATTTTGTGATGGTCTTGGTATAACGCTGTAAGCAATCTGGTGTGGAGCATCAGCAGAGTAAAATCGTTTGTTTCCCTAAATTTTTGCTGTATTTTATAAAGTTTAGTGGCTACCTTTTTTGAGATGCCTGCAGGAGCAGCAGCCCTTTTCAACTTCTTGGTACGTTCTGTAGCCACAGCTTCAACACAAAGCTGAATGCGGTGGTGGAATTCATTACAAGCAATTTGTACATTCTGTGCTAAGAAGAATGGATCCCAATATGAAGACCGTATAAGATCCGAGAGAATTGACCAATTCACAGAAGAGAATGGGCGGTAATTGATCACTGATTCTGTCGATTTAGAAAGAAGATGAAAAGAACCATCAACAATGTTATGATCACTACCCGGCAACTTGTCACTGATGTATGTGGACACATGCGAACATCCCATTGTAAATATTAGATCATGTGTGTTACCAAGCCGTGTAGATTCTGTGACGCGCTGTACCCATCCCAGTCGATCAAGAGTAGACATAAAAGGATTGTGTTTTTGTGGTTTATTGTTAAGGGACCGTGGGATTTCTGGCATATTAAAATCCCCAGCGACTATTTTCTTGGTGTATGAGAGGTCAGCAATAAGACAGAAAGTGTCTAACAAGTCATCGGTCACGCTGAGTGTAGACGATGGGGTCTGTAAATACAACCTACTAAGAGATATGTTGGATTAATTGAAATTGTAATTGAAGTTGTAAACACGAATTGGTAAACACGAAAAGAAAATGGATTCAACCGGCATTCCAGGCGGCTCTACTGTGTACACAATTTTGGAAGGTTACCTTTGAGATTGGTGTTATGGCTGAGTCTCAGCAAGTGACGGCATACGTGATTAGGGTCACACAATATTTGGTAGACTGTCATAAGATCACCGCGCAGCCTTCGGTAGCGGCCAATTAAAACTCCCAGTGACTTCAGCCTTTGATGAGAGGAGAGATTTCGAAGGCCCTTGAGGTTCTTTGTGACCCTGCGTTGTGTTATCTCTAGCGCTTCTAAGTCGCGCATCAACCAACTTGCCAAGCTTGAATGGCGTATTCAACGTGAGAGTGCATGTAAGAATTGTGCATCATGCGAAAGATGGATGGATCGAATCTTCCGAATGCTCTCCGCAGCAAGCCGAAGTGATGGTTGGCACTTAGCAGCTGCCTGTGACTGCTCAGAACAGTTAATTCACTTTGAATGAGAACACCATTGTCGCTTTCTTAGCAAGTTATTTGTAATAAAAGTAACCTAATCTTATACACATAGTGATGCCTGTGGCGTAACTGAACAGCGTAACTTTTCCAAATTGAATGGTATGGTATTCAGAATTGACCTGTTTGAAATTGTGTTAAGATCAAGCTGGGGCTCTCGTTGTACAAAGAAATTTAACCATTGGAAAGTCACACTCTTATAGCAAACATAAAATGGTTTTACGTTATGAATACAAAACAACATGTAATATTCAAATATTACAAGGAAAATTTTTGCCCTGTATGCTGTCAATTGAAGCAGAAATTAAAGTGTGTGTTAGGATCAAACACAAACTGCCATATTTTCTGAATATCAGCGATATAATTGGATCAGGGCAGCAGACGCTGGCAATACAAATGGTTGTAATCATCCAAAAAAAATATTTACTTAGTTTATTAGCAACTTTAGTGTAAAGTACTAAAATACCCTGATGAAATCTCACAAAATGATCAACGTCCCCTCATCGGATAATTGCTCGATTCCAATGAATGCGATCTAAAAGTAGTAGTACAAGACAAATTTGGCCGCGTAAATCAAATGAGAAAGCATCCAAAAAGCCAACCAAGCTTTTGGCTTTGAAAGGGAAATTCTGAAGATTTGACCCTTCCATTTTTTGTCAGATTCTCTACGACAACATTAGACCCCATACGAAATAGGTAACCCACAGCTGGCTGTCCTGACGCAAACAAACCTTGCCGTACTAGAAATTCCACATGGAACGCAAACAAGAATATACATGGTCTGTTTTATTTACCATACAAACTAGGACTTAGTATCCTTAGAGCAAACAGTAGACAATATCGATTCCTGCGTGACAGATTGCTAAAGTGGTAGTTTATCCTGAGGAATATAAACTATGCTTGTCGTCCACTCCTGAAGCTGATTCACAGTGCCAATCTTAGAGGTCATTAGCCAAAACCGACTACACAGAAAAGTCGGTTAGAACGCCACCGGATTTTCTTTTCACTTCGCGTGTGCCAATCTATGAACTTTTTCTCCGAATACTTTTTTTCTTCTCCCTACTATTAGTATTCCAAAACCGGCTCGAGGCAACAATAATACTATACATTAGGCTATGTCCCTTCATGACGGGACTACAACCTAACACTACTAAACAATGTGTTCAGTTCCGTTACTTAGACCATGTAACCTGAACTCTGCGACTGTGGCATCTTTTTGGAAGGTGATCGAAATGGATCCACCATCACATCGGTCCGACTAAGCGGTATCTGATTGAGCGTTTTCCTTTACTTTCTTGTTTTGGCCCACAGAATATATCCACTATAACTGATACCAAGCTGGAGTTGAATTGTTGTGTTGTTAGATTGCGACATGCATGATCTTATGAGAACGAGGTAACTTTGGAGCAGAACACTGTTGTTCCGATCACAAGGGTCTTATCCGTAACACAATAACTGACACCCATATTAACTTGCACAAGTATATTCTGTTTTAATATTACACTATCGTTATGCAGCAGTCATTCAAATACCTGTGCTTTAATTGTTAAGTTGTTGCAATGCTTGCTGTGTCTGGATGACGAAACGCATTCTCGATTGAGGCCATACTTTGCTTTGAAGGAAGCACCAGCTATTTCCATTAATATGATCGTACACAAAGGGGGAGTTTTGGACTGCTCTCTCAGAACTGCAATCCACGACCGACCCCGTGCGTCCCCCATTAGCTCTATCGAGTAGATAATACGAGGTGAGAGGGGAACACGTCTTCTATTGATTGACGGCTTAAGACTTGGTTTGTAAGTCCGAGCTCCGCGAACAGCCCTTGAAACAACAGTTATAAGTTCATGGTTGTGTCTTTTATCACCAGCCCTGTGACTGGACTGTGAGACGCAATCTCGGCTTAAGCCACAGCGCATAATCAATATAGTTCATTTATACTTGCATACGAGGGATTTTAACACTGTTGATAGAGTGACTATATTATAAAAATATTTGCTGGGTCATCCCGGCAGTTACCCATACGCCGTCCAACTCGAATTTTATATATCTGGTCCTAGTAATTACTGTTTGTCCAAGAAGTATGATTCGATTCACTTGGCCTGAAAACTGACATCAAATCATTTTTGTTTCTTGCTTATCAAAAGTGCACTAATCAATCTGCTAGTCATCATTCTACTAGAAGCCCTCAGCGGATTACCCAGGTGAGTGATGTCGACTACTGGCACTGTCTCAGAATTGCTCTGTTGAAATGTAAGCACGAAGGTAAAGTCGTTCTCCACGATAGACCAATTTATTGTGCCGATTACCCAGTAATCAGACATAAATTTCGCATGTCAGTTCCTTCGAATTTCCTATGCTTTACCATTCCAATTAAACATGGTACGGTTTCAACCCGCAATATATTTGTCACCAGACGCTCCTCGAGCTTTTGGACTATGGACTGCCTGCGCCAGGATGTCGATGTTCATTGAATCCACGAGAGTAACTATGGGTTTTAAGTTTTACCGTGCTAATTTCACAGCGTAAAATTTGAGAGCTGTCTTCATGCGAATATCCCCCGGGGAAAAATAACTACATAACAGATTACTGATTAAGATGAAAAACTATTGGTTGATGATGTTTGAAACTCCCCACTACACAATCAACTACGTAAGATGTCATATTAATGCAAACAATGCCAGCAGTGAAACATGCAGTCCTCCATCGATGCGGAATATGTTTTTCTAATCCAATTCAGTTTAGAACAATGAACAGCCACCAGTTTGTTATTCCACACAATTCTAATCAGAGCTGACATGTGGGTGATTTGGTAAATCAGGCCTGTTAATGGATAGTGAAAATGTTTGGGTCGCCACTGAGAATAGCATCGGTACTTCAGCTGAAGCCCATGATCAGTGCTCGTATTTCACACAGCAATCACACCGGATTTAATCCATTTAGCACACATTGTTCCTTTTGTAAATTCACTCAACTGGTGAACTGTGTCAAAGTAGTATTAAATTACGTTAGCGTGCACTTCGGCAGGTTCCTAGATAGTGATAGACACAACATCATGTTTACATTCCCAGGTGCAAAATTCTTAAAATTTCGCGTTCATCACATGATTGGAACCGAAAAGACAGACAATGTACCACTGGCAGCTGTGGGCAGTAGGAAGCCGAAATTTGATTCAAAATACCTGAATCTCCCTGATAAAGCAGCTGAATACCACAAACTGGTATCGTTTGTTGATTCGAAAGTGTGAGAGTCATCTTTATGTGGAATATCAACCTGGACAATCAACGGTGCTAGGAAGTATCCTTTTGGCTACAGTAGCTCGGTTTACCTTTGAACAATTTCAAAATCAGTAGTTACAATAAAGGAGTTTTTTTAAGACATTCGATATGTGGATGGAAGGTGACGCTCAATCTCAGTCTGGACTGCGGGTCACCATAAAGGTATCTAGATCAATTCGGTCACCGTGATCATATATCTGGCCGTTCGAAATCCAGTCTAATTCAAAGTGTTCCAACCATCTGACTTGCTTTGAAGATGCTAAGCTAACACATGAGTACGTCAGAAATAATTTGGGACACGGATAACCCGGCTTGGTTGCTCACCTGTTAGCTGTTTTTAGCGGAATTCGAAAATGTTCTACTGTCAAATGGACTTGGAGAAGAGATACCGGAGCAAATCCGACACCCAATCGTCCCTGCCATGACACACGTCAAGCAATACAACGTCCTATCTCGACAAGAGCACGAAGCAATGAAAGCCCTGAGATCCGATGAATCAATCATTATGCTTCCTGCAGACAAAGGACGTATGCCAGTCATAATGGATAAGGCAGACTATATTGATAAAGCAAAAAGACTTCTGAAAGATACAACCACATACAGGCGCACTGCTTATAATCTGACATCGCAGCTAACCAACAAAATAAACAGAACATTGCACGAACTACAACCACTGAAAGAAATTACAGGAATTGAAAGGAATAAAATGAGAGCCCGTGACTCGAACATTTCCCAATTCTACGGGCTTCCAAAAGTACACAAAGAGGGTGTTCCGTTGCGGCCAATTGTTTCACTTCCAGGTACACCCACCTACAACCTGTCGAAGGAATTGTGCAAGGGCATCAAACATCTACTCAACGGCTCGCAGCACTCCGTAAACAACACCAAGCAATTTCTAGAGAAGCTCAAGAACCTGCATATGGATCATGACGAAACGATGGTCTAATTCGACGTCACCGCTTTATTCACATTTGTCCATTTGCAATTGGCAAAACAAGTCATCATAGAACGCTTGAACAACAGAGATGAGCAAATTGGGAGTGTGACGACTGCAAGCATTTGCAAACTTCTCCAACTAAGCCTCACAATTTACTTCTCGTTCAACGGAGAGATCTGTGAGCAAGTGAAGGGGGCACCGATGGGATCACCAGTATCAGGTCTGATCGCTGAGATCGTCGTGCAAAAGTTGGAAGAAGACCTACTACCAGCTATTAACCCGAAGTTTTGGGTACGCTATGTCGACGATACATTTGTAATACTGAAACGCAGTGAAGTAGCAATCGCACAACATCTACTCAACAATGCAATGGATGGGATTCAGTTTACAATGGAGTTAGAGGCAGGAAACATGCTCCCATTCTTGAATGTGTTGGTGACCAGAACAAGGGATGATGAATTTCATACATCCGTTCACAGAAAGGCACACATACGGACCAAATTTTGAACTTCTATAGCAACCACCCAAAGATCCACAAAATAAGTTGCGTGCGGACACTATTTCGCAAGGTTGACACACACTGCAATACAGCGGAAGCCAAACGGAAAGAAGAGAAACACCTATCCGATTCGTTCGCGCGCAATGGATACCCACGCAGCTTCATCCGCAGATGTCTAAACCACAAACCTATGAACACCGAGCCGATACCAAAAAGAGGGTCGTTTTGCCGTATATGAAGAACATATCTGAAATGACTGCTAGATTGCTCAAACAACACTGCATTGTGGTCGATCATAAGCCAACCGCTACTTTGAGAAGAATACTGTCAAACCCAAAGGACATTAGGAATGCACAAGAGCGAACAAACCTCGTGTATACAATAAACTGCAATAATTGTGAGTTGAACTATGTGGAACAGACAGGGAGGAAACTGTCCACAAGAATACAAGAACATCAGAGGGCTTGTACAAAACATTATGCATCGTCTCTTGTCTCAGCGCATGTGGATGAGGAGGGACATAACTTCAATTGGAACAAAACGGTGATTTTAGCTCCAACAACCACACAGCAAAGAAGAGAATTCCTAGACGCATGGTACTCCTCTAACAATGCGATTAACATGCCTTTCGACATCGACCCCCTGTACCATCAACTCAGAAAGAAACATCTCCGGCGAATCGCAAGACATGGTTCAGCTGCGGAAACAAATGGGCAGAGATCACGTGGCGCAAATCGAAATTGCCACCCTCAAAAGTCACCTGCCCGTGGATGACGGACTGACAATTGAATAAGCAGGATTATACGCTGCCTATCACCGCACTGATGATGCCACGTCGCATGGTGGTGAAACGTAGGTCATCCCTTTGTCAAGCTCGGAAAAACCATCAACAGGTGAACACAAGTACCTTCTCGGTTTCGACGGGGTGTGAGAAGCTGTAATGGGTTTATCAAACATACCAGAATGGTATTGACCAATGAAGAACACCAGATGTAAACATTTAAGAATACAGTTGGGAGGGATCAATGGATACTGCTAGTGGTAGCAATTAGGATACAACAGATGGATTGCAACATCTGTGGATTTAACCAGGTAACATCGTGCATACACCAAGCACCCAGAGAGATCACATCACTTTAGTAAACTTGACGTTATAAAGTGATTTATCAAGCATTCGCTTGAGATAACTTCCAATGATTCTAAAGGAAATATTTTAACCAAAAATGTGAAAATTCCGAACAATTTGCTTGTATTTTTACGTTACTACCTGCTGAAGCAGTTGGATTTACTTCATTTTGGTGAATAAACAACAAATGGACGCAAAATGAATTCATGCGTTATAGGACACAGGTTATGTTGATAGATTTAATAAGGATGAATGATCTACTGTGTTTTTATAATTGGAATAGCTTGCGTTTTCGTATAATAACGCATTGAATCAAAAGCTCTATCCCAAAATCACGGCTATTTATTTAGTTAATAACAATCAGTTCAGTAAACTTCTACTTGTGCATGATAACTTCCATGCGATTAGGTGTAACCAACAACTCGGCAGTAGGATATTGCAACATCGGAATGGAATATTGCATGAATTCTGTTTTCACTCCTTAGAAAACCGTTTTCAGTCTAAAGTAGTTTTGCAGTAGTTGCTGAGCTGTAATTTTCCAGCATTGCACTCCATGACCGACCGATTTCGTCTTGAATTGGGCTCATCATACTGAACTATCTTGAGCTAAGTGTGGAACACGACACCTATTGGTTGACAGCTAGTCTGGATTACTTAGCTAAATTTCCGCGAGCACCGTGACCGCAATTAATAAATCATATCAATAGCTGATGTATTCCGCCCGAAAAATTACGCTCCACAAAGTGCATCGAACAGAATTGATCACATAAGTTTGAGATAAGTAGCATCGAACCAATTGCTATTTGGAAATCAGTTAATACCTGCCCCTCTTCAGCCATCGAGCCAGGACAGGCAACTCAAACTCAAAGTGGGTTCGATTCTTGCTATGTCTACTTGGTTAGATCAAATAACTTCCATTCCAGTCGTGGAATGCACTATTTTTGGGCGATCACCATTCAGAACACTTTTATTTCAACAGTTAGAGTGCCAGTGATCAAATGGGCTAAGATCCATCGCAACGTGAATGGCGGTCCATATTGGGATTGTGCATTTCATTCCATTCAAACAACCAGTGTTCCAAAAGTTCACGCCATCGAAAGTAGTCGGCTTTCCAGTGTAGTCTACCCAACTATATCATGCTGTGTTTGAGCCTCCATGTACACGTCTCTATAGTGGTTTGAACCATTCCTGCTCTAAATCTGTCTTATTTCTTCCTTTGGTATACGCTTCCTCTAGCTCCGGCATGACATGAAAGTCGCAAGTAGCATCCTGCATTCTACAGTATCTTTGAGCAATATATCGTGTAGTAACTCATTATAGCAACTATCTACCTGTGTACCATCAGTGGAAAAGATGTTTGCATCCATATTTCTGTTGTGTGAATCACTGCCTTGGGCACTTTATGTTCATAGTTCCACAAACCAAAATAACCAAAACTTTTTGCATTCTTTTCTCTGAATCCTAATAATATATATATATATATGAACTGCGATTGCAACGCGCTCACACCCGTATTGGCAAAATGTTATCTGTCAAATAACTCCATCACTGTAGAGTACCCCAACTTTTCTGTTACCTGGAGCTCACCAACCGTGACCAATTATTGAAAAACACTCTCCGTGAACTATGATGTAGACAACAGACGAGTTCAAACTTTATTTTTGCTACATCTTTGTCACAGCTTACATATAGAGGCAATAACTGCACACAGTAGCCTTGTAGATTGATCTGATGGTTTTGGGAAAATCTTTGTAGAAACAAGACATAACCTATATTTTCTATACCCTCATTAATGCGCATCCTCCGACTCACTCCTGGAACTGAACTCGGTACAGTTAGTAGCTTTCGCTAACTAGCCAACAGTTTATGTCACTGAGTCGTGGATTGCACTGCATGACAATTAAACTGTAAGTTTATAAAACCCACAATGATATTCCTATGACACAGTGGCATAAGCTGCTGGCTAGTGACGCAAGCCACTAGTGGTCATGAGTTCAGTTTCTGATGAAGCCAACGGGTGCGCACCAATGAGGAGCCCCAATAGAGCGCGAAGGTTGTCTGATGCATTTCCGGCTTGATAATCAGATTATCTGGTATGTATTATGCTCATGGGACAGAAAAGTAATATAGATTAACTCTTCCCACTTATCAAACGCCTGTTCTATGACAATAGCAACGAACAACTTTGAAGACTCTGTAAGGGAACCCATTAAAGTTTGGCTTGTGAGAAACTTGTTTATTGGAGAAAAGTTAGCTGGACATATTACGCACACGATTATGTGAAGGTGCTCGTTTACGGCTTAGCATCGCAGACTTTTACTCTCAATTTTTGCATGCTTATATTGTCTTCTGTTCCAAAATAACTCAGATATTTCATTTAGTTACCTTGCAAGTATTTTAAGGAGAATTTCTATATGAACGAAAACCAGAGACATAGTAGCTGTAAGTGTGTATAGGGAAAATATCAAATAGGACTTTAAGTCTTTTTACTCTGACGGAAGTTACAACTGTCAACGAAAGAAGTAAAAGTATCGGATCACGAAAATCAACCATGCAGTGGAAAGATGTTAGTCTGGTGTCATTAGGGTGTTAGTGATATTTTTAATTTTGATTCTCGTTAACTTTAAAAATAAAGCTCTCGTTGTCGTCGATGAGAAATTCATTTATGTAAACTGGGTAATGGGCAAAAGCTAGTGGGTTGCAAACAAGAAAGATTAGTTAAGGTTCCAAGGAGCATGTTAAAATTGATTTAGAAAATTTCATAATATTTGCAATTGATTTTTGCCGCTAATGCGACGAAGAGCTTATCGCGTTTGGCCGGTTCCCTAAGTTCAGTTCATCAACACTTTAGCGATAACAATATCTCGAGGTTTTCAGGAGTTTGTATCCAAGTTCGTCTAGTTCCACCCCCGCTGAACTTGACAGCCTGGATTGTAGCAATGAAGATATACGCAATCGGATGGCAAGTCTTGACGGAACGAAGTCTGCGATGTTAGATGGAATCCATCCACTGGTTCCCAAGTCCCTATCAGCCATCATCTCGCCTTCTGTAACTGAGCTGTTCAACAGGTTACTATCCACTGGCATATTAACAGCGACTGGAAATGCTCAGTTGTAATGCCAATACCGATAGGTGGTGACCCAAGCAAAGTGGTTAACTACCGGCAAATCTGCCTGACCGATGTTTTGGCAAAGACCAATGAGATGATCGTGAAGAAGGTTGTTCTTCAGGTTCACGGTTAGGAAAATCTAGTGACACCTGCACAGCATGGTTTCGTGAAAGGTAGTTCGAGCATCACCAACCTACTGTTGACTAGGCAACAATGGTTGCAAGCGTTGTACCAAAGCAAGTCGGTCAACGTCATTTACTTTGACTTCAGCTAGGCTTTTGACAAGGTGAATCATGCAGTGCTCCTCGACAGGCTGATGGTATCGGGTGTTGACGGCTTGCTGCAACGTTGGATCATGATTTTCAGTGTTGGTCGAAAGTACATTATCCAGGGTGACAACCACTTGAATGACTGGTATCCATGGAGCAATGGCCTGCCCCAAGGCACCGTACTAAGACCTATTTTATCCCTGCTCCCGATAAAAGATGTGCCTCAATTACCCCGTTCACCTTGTGTGTTATTTGTAGATGACTTGATGGTGCGAAGAGTATTCCGCATGTCCAATGACTGACTTGTTTCGGCAGGACCTCGACCGACTCTCTAATTGGTCCGTAGAGGTTAAACTTCCTCTCAACGCGGTCAAATCACAATTCATGAGGCTACGTATGTGTGAGCACAGACTAATCTACACTGTGGCAGCTCAATCGTTACCTCCCGCGTCTTTCGTGCGAGACCTCCGTGTACTCTCACGCTGAGACTTATAGTCTATGGATAAAATGAACAGATTTTTTCGAAACGGACTTCGGACGCTTTGGACGCTCATGTGCAGCATCAACACTTGCTCCGAAGAAACTGGAAATCGCTTCTTCGTCTCAATAATGTGACCAATGCTAGAGTATAGCTCTCCCAAGTATTGTCCTATCACATGGAGCAAGGTAGAAGAGATTGCACGAAGGCAGCATGTGGCCAGCAGACTGTTTCCCAATTTACGAGGTGTCCTTACAAAGACCGGTGTAAAAAAAACTAAGGTTTCATACCCTAGCTTATCTTCGATTGCACGTAGACCTCATCATGACGCACCGGATATTACATCTTAGAGAATACCCCGTGTTGATGCTGCTGCTGCATCTGCGCACAGCAAGATGCACACGAGGACACCGGTCGAAGCTTGTAGTACCGGGTTTGAATTGGATCGCTCACCCACTCTGTTTCGAACGGAGAGTGATCAATGTATGGAACAACCTGCCACAGCACCTAGTTGAGGTAAAATCGATGTCGGCATTTAAGCAATTTCCGGACAAGCACTTTGTCGATATAAAATATATTGAACGACCTCCAACCTAACAAGCCTTTATAGCTGAGAGATATTAGATGCAGCTAAAAAGAGGCATTTATTTGTAGTTGCTTCCAACCAGTAACCAGTAATCAGTATTCAATCAGGCAGTCTTTGGATGGGCTCGGAGGAGTTTCTAGTAAATCAGGACAATAAAATTATTCCCAGATCATCAATCATCATATATATGGAATTGAAACTAGTGGTGGTGCAAGCAGCCATTGTACAGCACTTAATTAACAAGGGACAAAACATGAAGTAATGCTCAAATTTACTGTACGGAAATATATTTCAAGCATGAGTACCTATTTACATCGACTATTCACTACCCGGACAATTAAAGGTTAGCAACCTGAAGTGAATAGTTAGCTTATTGCAAAAACGTGTGAGGTCAGTCAAGTATTACTCTTTTCCAGTTTGCACGTGGATTATAAGATGAGCGACACTAAAAGAGACCCAAAATAAGGACGATAAGAAAAGCCAGAAGGAAGAAGCTCTATTTCAATTTTGGTTGGAAAACGTTACGTCCTTTTGGAAATAACGAAAAGAGAAACCCGATGTGCAATTTCTAAAGCGCAGCCAAAACTTAATGCAAATAAGTTGAAGAAGAGCGAACCGATATTAGATTAAAGAAAACTGGAGAACAAGAGAAGAAAATTTTATCAGAGCCAAATATGGTAAATAAAAAATTATTAAATGGGTTCAACATCATAAAGAATTTAGCCACTGCCCTAATTTTCATCCTATATGGTAAAACTAAAATGTTGCTGAGTACGGACCAGTGCTCAAGGATACTTAGCCGACTAAAATGCCCTCGTAACGAAAGCAATTAAAACAACTATCCCACTCTGCATTTGGTGCCTAAATCATTGGCTCCGTCCAACGCATGACTGAGGTCAATCCACAAGTCTGCTATTCTGGGTAATCCTATGTTAGCCAAATTCCGTACCAATAAAAAATCTCAAGGCAAGACCTGCTGTAAGAACTAATACAAGATACACTACTAAAATCCGATGATTCGTTGAACAAACCATTGAAAGCTGCTTGATTGGCTTGTCAAATAACTACACATTTGCTGGTTGATTATGTTGCATTTTATCCGTTCCGGTTGTATGGTATTAAGTATAAAACTAGGATATGAATGGTTAGGTAATTTGACTCTCGTGAAATCGCAAATCAGTCCGTGATGCTTATAACAAGTGCGTTCATTTGTCACGGAGACCTTTAAACGTTGCAAAATTCGGATTCACCAAGTTAGCGAGTGTACCGCGAAAAATGAAATCATTCATTCTGAGTCTAATGAATGCCCGATATTAGGCAAGCCAACCTTTGGAAAATACATGTATTGAAAGTTAAGCAGCTTCCCACCGTTCACAAACGAACGAATGCGACAAAGATTAATTTTTTATGTTATGCCACTCAGGCAAGTCGGATCGTTGAAGCCTAACAGTTTCAAGGATGAATACTGTTCGATATATTGATGCAGGTCTCATTAAGCTTCAGTGCGTAGCATCAACTACCTGACGTTTACTGACTGTCAAACATCTACTGTTGTCCTCTGTCTAGATTTCGGTCACATTTGACTCCCCTGTCAACATATGGCACACGGACCCGAGTGTTATTTTAAAGTGTAGTGATGGAAGATGACGCATGCGTGTCACGCCTTGAAGCAATCAGGTAGTTTGAACACTTGACTGAATGTCTAATTCATGGCCATTTATCTTGAGCACGTAGGTGTTGTCGGCACTACAGTAAAACCAAATTTGACCACTTCGGTATGTTTATCACATCTGTAAGCTGACCACTTTTTCATAGTTTGGACGGTCACTTTGTAAACCCCATGGAACCAGATCTCTGTAGGTTGAACACTTATCTAAGTTGTATGTCGACCAATTGAGCTATGCCAGTCAGTTCTAATTCAACCTCTATAAGTTGACTAATTGATGCCTAAGCATCTTATAGTTCCCGAATGGCTCATCTGTTCCAATAACATGGGGCGCAGCGGGACTGTAATGTGTGGACTACTGACTCCCAAATCGGAGAACTTTACATTTGAGCATACAGCTTGTTCTCCGTAGGTATGTCTATGTGCGCGTTTGTCCCGGCCGTCAGCGTTTACGCGCAGAGTTATTAGCCAAGTCAAGGCCAGCCACCACAGATTCGCGCTCACGGAATGACGCAGAACTATTTGTGTTCAACCTCCCTCACCTGTCCACAGGCAAGCCTACGTCCACTCATCGCAATCATGAGATTCGGTGAATGTCAAACACTCAAATAACCACCAGGATTAAGCAGCAGTTTATTGGCACCTTGAATTTTGGCGCGATTGACGTTTACGCCCACATTGATTGTGCAGCGTTTATCCAGCTCTGAGTGTGATACTAGTAGCGGCTAGTTAATGTATGTAATTAATGTAAGGTCAATAGAATCTTTGCTCGTAGGTACACATGGTTCTTGGAACAATTTCAGCTCCGTCACTAAGACTAATTCAACATTATGGACCAAAGAAAAGGAGGAAAAGATTTGTCTGCTATATTTTTTGGAGAGCAATAGCTAACGAAAGACGGCAGAGCATTTTGGTGTTAGCAAGACAAGTGTTAGCAATATCCAAGGTTATGAACCCCAGCACTTGAAGAGGTACCATAATGAAAGAAGAGATCTACAGCGGAAACGGCGGAAAACTTCTAACGATGAATTCAATGAGGATACGCTACGCTGGTTCAGGCAAATGGTAGCTGACACTCCAATTTCTGGGTCGATGATTCAAGAAATTGCTTTCAGGCACTTGCACGTATTTGCGACTGCAGCGTTCCAGGCATTCAATGACTGGATAAACAAATTTAAACTCGATCAAGAATTTGTCCAAAGTTTTGTGTGGTGAATCCAATGAGGTGCATAAAGATTTCGTTCAAGACATCATCGAAAAATTTTCCATCAAAGACAACAAATTTAACGCTGATGATTGCGGTCTCTCTTTTTCGGCGAAGCGTAACGGAAGCCTTGTTATAAACAGTGACAACCGTTTCACACTTATTTAAAGCGCTAGCTCATGGGGGGGGGGGGGTAAAGCAAACGCCCACGGTCATTGGTAAATTATCTATACCATTTGCGTTCACAAACCTAGATCTTGAAATCCTTCCATTCTCCTGGAGGTCAAACTGATCTAAGTGGATAACTGCTGCCATATATGAGGAGTGGATCAGAACTATCGACAAAGAAATGATGATGAAGGAATGCTTCATTATCCTAGCAGCTGACAACTGTCCTAGACACGTCCATGCAAAAATCTCCCCAATATTACACTTTTGCTTCAAACATGACCTACGGACCAAAGGATCATCAAATTTTCAAAATGTACCAACGAGCCCAGCTCATGCAATGGGCTACGACCAATTTGGATACGGATGCTGAAGGAGCCTCATATGTTGCTTCAGTTACTGCCGTGGATGTTGTGCTTTGGGTAAGTTCCGCTTGGTTCGGAGCGCAACTGGAACAAATAAAGAGGTGTTCCAGAAAAGCCTCCTTTTTCAGCGTCTCAAGCGGCATGTCATCGACTTATTAGACCTTCCATCTCTATTGCAGACTTCGACGGACTAGATTTTAAACGGCTCTTAGAAGTGGATGATGACGCACTGAACAGTCCCAGATGTTATGTTGCAAGAGAAATGGACTACGGTACTCCCTTAACGAAACAAAGTACAAACACCTGATGATGCTTATGAAGGTGAAGGAGTGAGTGCTGCCTATGGTTTGGAAATTACAGAAACTCTAAAAGTGGATTAAGAAAATGATCTTTTTAAATGGCTGTAACCATTTGTTATGCGAAAATGTCAAAGATTGCTGAGTAGCGTGTCTTGCAGGTGAGTTTTGAAGACACGATATGCGCTCACACCAGTGTTCCAAAGACGTGCGGTCGTTCAGACAGTCGGGGACGGCCATGTGTGCTTCACTCACAACATTACCGAAACTGGGTTCTCGGATAGACAGCTGCAACATAGGTCGTCGTGCGTGTACTGTGGAGGGATTTACAGTGCACTTACGGAGAAATGCGTGCTAACATATATCTGGGCAGGTGGACGACTATCTGATTTGGAAATTGGCTGCGAAGAACCTCACTTAATTATATCTGGTCAACCTACAAAGTCAAACACGATAACATTTTTCAGCACCACTCAAATGATGGTACGTCTTTGCACAGGGCAAAGTAGGTACGTGAAGGCCGGACGATTGGGTCGGGAGAGCATGTGATAAATGATCGTTTGTTAAAATGATTGTAGCGTGGCAGTTGGCTAACAAGTTAAACAGCGAAGGCAATTATCACTGGATATGGAATGACAGCATGTAACATGATAATGCATCCTAAAACGCGCTGAATAGGAGAAGAGCAAGTAAGCGTCCACTTCGCCGGATAGTCGACTTGATCAAAACTATGCTTCTCGGTTTAACCATGTTGACGAAAATATAGAAAAGGCGGAATTCTTAGTCGAAAGGAAAAGATTGCATATTTATTGAAAAACTTAAGGAAAGGGAATATTCACTGAACATTTAGAACTTTTGAGCCGCATACTTATATATCACCTTGGTGAATTCGCACAAAAATGTTGGTATCTTGTTGCGAACCGTTCTTACCCAATGCTATCATCATTGCCATTGGTGAGCGCTCCTTCTCAAAACTGAAGCTAGGACAGAACCACCTTCCATCAGCTATGAGCCGGAAAACGCTCACAGACTTGGCCATTGTCTCCAAAATCACGGAAACTAGTCGATGGAGGGAATTTTCATTGGGGTTACTGGTAGTTTTCGGACCATCTGTGTTTGTAAATTTTGTGCACGAGCATTGTAACACGTAACAAATGCCAACACTTACAACTGAACGCTAATCGTTTTCGGTTATTTTTATTGTTTTATGGGACTCCCTATTAAACAGCTATTTGCAGCTGTGGTGGCTTACGCAATAAACTGCTGGCAAACATGCGAAAAAGGAAGGAATGCTGCGGGCGGCAAAACCAGTGGCTAGGCAACTGCTATTAATCTATCGATGATATTTCCGGAAATGTTTCCCTTGAGATCATGGTAAACGTAGGTTGTGTATTCCCTACGTGTTCTGACAGTACGCATTGATCATCATGCCGCGCGTTAAATCGGAGCCCATTCGCCCGCGCTAGTTTTACTTGCTAGGCATGATCAACCACCACAACCTCGACACATGACTATCAAACCTGCTATGTCCTTATCAAAATCATAAACCACTGGTTCTCCAAATGCAAACAGAAATACGCGCGAAATCATAATCACAAGCTATGCGTGCAAAATTTTGCGCAGTCTTTGCAAAATGTTAGGGTTTTATGCAACTTTGCGGGAAATGCTATAGACAGCTCGTAAGGAATGTAGCAAGTGGTTGGCTAATTGTATGATTGTATATGATTGTATATGACTCACACACTGTGGATAACGTAACCGTGAAAGCTGATGTGCGTTAACATGGAGCCGATAGCACCCGTAACCTAGTATTTTGGCACACAAAACACAATAATGTTATGTGGGTCAATAATTGTTGATACAACTGTGACTGCTTGACCAGTGCGTTCGCTGGTACGGTTGACATCCCGGAAGGAAATCTATAGTCAGTCGCCATAGGTGGATTGTGGAGAGGTGGCTTCCTAAGATCAGCAGCACAGGGATATTTGTTCTCCCTAGATGACTTCGGCACGCCGGATATACGTCCCAGTGATTTCGAAAAAAAAGATTGTCAAGTCTGCAGTAAGCGGCTGAGTAATCGGCCGGAAGAGGTCAGACCACTTCTCATCCAAAGTGACATCTTCCTGAACAAAGGACATTGGAAGTAACAGAAGAGAGTGTGAAACAATGGGAACTGGAAAGAAATGGAAGGCATTCTCAAGTGATCAAAGTTGAATCGGCACATCCGCCCATCGAGAAATGGAGTGAGCGACACGTCTCCTTGTCACAAAGTGAGTCAGACCGGTAGCCGTCGGATACCCAGTGAGTAAGAGGCATTTTAATTCACGCGAGCATCTGGTGTAGGCGTTTTTACGAAAACCGAGTTATGCGGGGTGAATTTATTGACGAATTTTTAACTGGCTAGTTAAATATAGGTGAATCAAAAAATGCAGTGGGCTTCCATTACACCTGGCAATTCAGTTACAAGTAAAGAGATGACACTGAAATGGTCTGACAGCTAATCCGTAGTGAAAGGCTTATCTCAAAGTAATAAGATAGGAAACGGCGAAAAATTATTATGCTAACCTTCCAAACTAATGGAACGTGCGATGGCCCTCATTCTCTACCTAACTGAGAGGTACTTCCAACGTAGCTATCGACATAGCTAAAAGCTAATTTCTTTTGAACACTTAATAACATGGTAATAAATGCAATACTGACGTTTATCTCTATGACCCATGCTGAACTTATAGGTACCCAGGTGCATAAGGATTATTTTGATTTGGTTTCATTTGACACCTAGTATATTAGAACATGACACAACACAATTTTTCATCAAAAACTGCAAAACATCCAGTTCGAAAGTTTGATCCGTGAAAAGTAATTAAAGAAACAAGGGCAGTTATACTGTGCATCAAAATGTTCAGTAGCAACTACGCTACACAAGCGCTGAATTAGATGCAGAAACACAAGGCGACTTTTGGTTGAGTACATGCACTGAGGAAAACTACTCAGTCTAAATGCTGCGCTAAAGTAACTAAAAAAGAACAAAAGAATCAAGTAAGAATGATACTAGTCGCATGTGTAAATTTCATTTTGTCACGATAATGGGAACATGTTTGCATGTCCAACCAGTTGAATAAGACACGCTGTCACGTTCAATAGAAAGGTAGAATAGTAAGTTTATCTGGTCTTAGGATTATTCGCGCACATATTCATCATTATTTAGAGCTTAACATTGAACCAAACACCGGACTAGTGGCCAGCTAAGGTAAGGAAATCACGGCATTTGGAAACTGAACTGACAGTCACAATATATGACCGAACATCTATTCTAGTACTCTACAAGGGCAAGTCTTCTGGGGACAATCAACTAGGTATTTACACGGGTTAAGAAGCTTTGCCTTGCAACTCCCGTTGGATAGTTGGTGGGGATAACGAAGTAATAATAATACTATTAATACTAATGACAGTACAACAGCTAGTACTTTAAATATGGAAATGAGGAGTTGTCGTTTGCTCCGTTGTAGACCTGCAATCCGCTTCAATTCACAGCACCCACAGTTAACATCAAATATTTCCATGGTAAACTCCAGGTATAGGATGGAGACGTAGCTTTAAGCGACGATGTGTAAGTAGATGAGTGCGTCATACTGTTAGTGTCGGTGCGGAGATCGATTTTGGAAGAACATTCCACGAGTGACAGACACGAATGGAAAATAAATTTCTGCAGCATTCCAGGCAGCTATACTGTACAGTGAGTTTCAATGAGTGGCCCCTCAGCTTTGTGTTGATGTTGAGTCGCAGCAAAGCGCTGCACATATGATATGGGTCTCGCAGAATCAAGTTTGCCATAATCAGGTCGCCTCGTAGTCTGCCATAGTTTCCACTGAATAACCCTAGTCGTTTCAGCCTCTCTTGGTATGAAGGATTGCGCATTCCAATTACTTTCTTAGCTGCTTGACGTTGTGGCTGCTTCAGTGCACTAAGGTCTTATTTCAGCCATGGAGGCCAGGCTTGAAGTGTGTATTCCAATTAGGAGCGAACCTACTCACTGAGCAGTTGTCAAAATATGCAGCTGTTTATTCGTCCAAACGCCCGTCGCAACAGCCCGAAGTGTTGGTCCCATGTCTTCGACGAGTTTCGGATTACCTGGATAAACCCAAGTCATCTTGAACCAGCACGCCAAAGTCGCGTTCCACAGCTGTTTGTTGCAGTAGGTTTGTTCCGAGCCGGTATAAGCAGCTGCTCTGATGTCGGATGGAAAGTAACTTTTATTTACTGACTTTGAAATGAAGTAAATGTTGAGTTGCCCATTGATATAGTGTACTCAAGTCACTCTGGAGCAGATGCTGGTTGACGCTCAACTGGATCCTACGCCAAATCTTCATATCGAGGGCAAACATTATGGAATTTGAAGCGATTCCCTGTGCAAAGTCATTAATAAACACCGAAAACAAACGTAGACCTAGAACTGAGTCTTGCGGCACACCACACTCGACTTGTATGTACTCCGATAAAGAGCTCCGAACTCTGACCACTAATTTCAGTTGAAGTAGAAAGTTAGCAATACAGTTTAAAAGGGGGTCGCCGATCTCGTAATGCTGGAGCTTGGAGAGTATTACTCGATGAGCTAGACGATTGAAAGCCATGGAAAAAACTAGGTAGATCACATCACCACCTTCTCCAGTGTCAGCTGACTTTGTCCAACTGTTGTGAGCGATTAGTAAATTCGTTGTGCATGACGGCTGTAGACGGCAACTGTTCTGCTCAGGCGTGCTGATGTTACAGTTTTCCAGATAGTATACCAGTGCATCGACAACCGTGGATACCATCATTATCATATCATCATACACATTAGCCAGAGGTGGGGAACACCTCAGCTACTGTGCCGCAATACATGGAAAAAAGGAGAAAAAAGCAACTTGTGCAAGCCGGCTGAGCTACCGGTAACGGATGGGCATCGCTCCGGTAAGCTACCAGCCGGCTACTGTACATTTTAAAAAATTGCTATGCAAAATTATATAAAGCTAAATAATGAGATCGTGGTAGGAGGGGGAGGCTAAGAGGGATGGGGTGGGACAAAGAAACTCATATCATGAACGCCACTGAGGTCGGCTCCTTGCCATGTCAGCAAGTGTGTCCAACCAAACGTGTTCATCGTCTTTCGGACCCCAACCAAGGAGCCGAGACGCTCCATCAAATTGGAGAGTATAGGAAGAAGGGATACTGGACGGTACTTGGAGGGCCCAGTACTGCTGCCACCTTTGTTAATAAGGAAAGTGAGCAGAATAGAGCAACTGGTAATTATCAGTAATTTTAGGATTCATTTTAGTTCGTGCGGGTCGCTTGTATAACTTTTAGTTGGTGTGAGCGCGCAATATTTCACTATTTGCTTATTCTGTCCAAGCAAAACGACAGATTACTTAACGGGAATTCAATGTTGATGGCTCATTAGCCCCTACCAGTGGATATTGTGCGTAACAGCAGTCACTTTCATCTTGTTACTTAAATGATGTTGTCCACCCACACAATTTTTATTTCAAGCTACCCACCCTTCAGGCACTGCAGGTATAGGTACGAATGTAGTAAGCAAAGACAGACCATGTTTAAAATAAAACATTAAAAATTTACCAGTCGTTGAAATTGAGTGAATAACTTTGAGCGATCTGCGAATGGTATTCCTGCTGGTTATCACTTGGTGGTTCTAACTCACAACTTTTGGTCTGAAGGATTCACCCATGTAACCATAACAACCTCCAAACTGGAATGTATGGACAAGGAATGCCTCGTTGATCTCATGCACAATGAATGATGATGGTGTAGCATGTAAGCAACAAATTGTGATAACCTAGTCGATGTCTCCACACCAGGATGAATTCAAACGTTCTAAACCTATTATGGGGCCATTGTGGGACGGTCATCATGCCCGAGCGTGAATGTCATAAACGACTTATTCACAATACATTAATCAAGATCTAGGCCTTATAAAATGATTGCAAATCAACTAGTACAATGTAGGCTTTTAAAACATTGTAGAAACCAGACAAACTTCATCTATGGTTAATCTTAATTTAGAAGGCAGGATCGGCCGTGCCAAACAGACGGCTTATAAATGCAGCAGCAATATCCCCACTGAAGAAGTGACAATAAACAAGGAATTTAACAGTTGCCTCCATGCCATCTGACATGCTTATAGTACAAGGTGGACATTTACGGAACGTTTAAATTGCAGGATTTCCTCAGCATAACTGCTAAACAGCCGAATGTTTTATGCTCTCTGAAGACGAAAATGATCTCCGAGACATAGGCGCACTTATTCGTTAAAGATATAAGTCACGATGACCACAATAGTAACCTTCCCTGCCCGAAATACATTTCATCTATCACTTTCGCACTTTCTATGGAGGCTATGTTTGTTTCACTTCTGAAGATTGATCCTAGATGAACACGGCGGACAGTTAGCAGTTATGCCCAACTTCCTTAAACAGACAGGCGTGTTAATAGTATCGTCTGCAACTATGAAAATAGTCTCGTGTTTGAAGCGCAGTGCAGTTCAGCTGCTTTACACTGTATCCTTTTCTTGCTTTACTTTCTGGATGTTAACATTAGGAATTTAACCCGTGGGACGACAAAAGTAGCAAAACTGATGTGTATGCTTCAGGATGGTTGGTTACTTTGAGCTACTTTCCACTTTGTTTAGTGGACTAGACAAACAGAGGGAATTATCGGATATAGATAAAGCAATTTCCTAAGATGAAGGAAGGAAACGAACGGCACTGGTTGCATAGATTCACTGAATGTAGGTTTTGTCTTGTGACCGTTGACAGGACAACTTACGAACAGCGGATAAGTGCTTTTGGCGATGGACAATGCCTCGAAGACAGAAAAAGGAATGCACTATTCCGCACGATGCAGCGGCTTCCAGCACGAGTAGCACTGATTTCCACTTCCAGAACCTCCATCTCATAAATTAATACTGAAGCAGAGTTTTAGCTTTCATGGTATCCTTTGTAATAAATTCGAATAGTGATGGACTACAGTGATGATAGAATGGTGAAGCATACTGACAGCAAAACACAGCGGATGAAACTGTATTATGTTCACAGAATTGGGGAAGAACAAATGGAGGCTGGTGACCTTTCAACTACTACTTATCACTGCCTAGTCTTCTGGTGGTTTAACTGAGTCGCCTGCGGTTGCTATGGAGAAACACGGTAGACTGGTTGATGTTCAGTCCCAGGTATGCGTTTCTAACTTGACGGGACAATTGTTTTCGGCAGTAATGTTCAGACCCCAATTCGTATGTTCGGCAACGACAAGGTTGTCAGTAACGTTAAGGGGTACCATGGGATGTAAGTGAGCGAATGCACAATTATATGGTGCATGACAGCTGTTGGAGGAGAAGTTTGCTTCTCTGGCACAGCTAAAGCTTGGTCAGCCAAACTCGATAGCACAATATACCAAGATTCCTTAATGCGTATACAAGTTCAACAGACGGTATTTTCTTGAGAGAACTATGTGGTTTTCAAGATTTTTAGGTTGTAGTAAAATATCAATCAATCGATAGATGTCAACGACTGAGAAACGCACTTGTGTACAACGATTGTTTCATTCAAAATTATCTCATTGTGCACAAGAAAATATACCGGTTGTATTTTTATGTGGATTCTTCGTATCGTTTGCTACGGCTTCATTTTATCATGATGAACATAAGGACTCAACAAAACTGTACTTGCGAATGTGCAAATGATTGACTTATATTTCGGTAACCCAGTCGAATGCATATATATTATCGTCACCGTCTGGTTATAGGTGTCGAGGTTATCAATAGTAAAACTCAGTGAAACGTTCGGGCATAGATCTTCGAAGCTTCATGTTCCTTCAACAGCCGTTATATCAGCCGTTCGCGTTAAAAGAAAAACTGGAAGCGACAAATACCATCCAATAATAGCAGTCCTCTTAGCATACCAACACGAGAGTTAATTTCGCTGAGATCCAACGACTGACTGTCTGGTTACACTTTTTCCAACCATTGACAGAAATCATTGTTTAACTAAAGTACAACATCGTGGCTGCCAAGCTCGAGTGCATCACATTACAGGCTGAGCGATATGATCCTCCGATAAAAAGCTGGAGTGAAAAGCGGATTTATCCGATCTGGTCCACCACGGACTTTTTCCATAATCGGCTTTCTGCCGTTCAAGTAACCTTTTCGCACTTCGCTTAAGTTCTCATCTCCCTTCAGTCAGCAAAAACCGTTTCTGCATTCTGATATCACAGGCAAGGTAAAACTAAGGTGCCAACTCGCGAGTCATCTATGTTGGGGTGAATGATTCGTGCAGAAATATGCACTAGACCAGAAGAGACGGATTTTGAAAGAGAATTACACAGGTGTTTAGCAAGAAGATATGTATGTGTCCCCAATGAAATCCATTATAGTTAAACAGATGTGATGTCACTTTGATATACTGAAGTAGTCATAGAGAATGATGCAATAGTATGTGTGTCCTCTTTAACCACATTTATCCTTTTCGGGTAAGGGGAATTCATCATTCAAAGACATAGGCCATGAAAATGTAAGCATCGTTATTTATACTTGTCACGTTGAATATGCAGCACAAACCGGTAGATACCTGCTGATACTACCAGGTTCTCGTGATGAGCGTAGATTGTGAGAATGGAACGGAAATGGGGCAACTAATTAACAGTCACTCCGTGATTTACTATAAATCAACTTATGCCAATTACAGTGATAAAGATGCCCTTTAGGTTTCTGTAGGAAACATCGAATTCATGGATTCACTCAAGTGAGACTAAAAATCATTGAATTAATCGATAAACCTGGACCAAAAGGAGCCTACCTAAAAGGAAAAGTTAAAACATTCCCCTTGGAGTGGCCAATTTTTGTAAATTTATTCAGCCAGCTCTGTAGCAAGTCGCTAATTGCATAATTTTAAAAGGTATGGATCACAAAGCAAATTAAATCATAAAAAATGAGCCACCAATGAGTGCGCCACACGTTGGTGAAAGAAGATAATGATGCACTACTTAGTATACTGGCGGCAGCACAAAACTGTTAGGTACCAAGTTGGTACAAGAAGTAAGATTTCGCGCACTAAGCTCCATAAGACATTGATCAATGACTTGAGGCAAATTCAAATGCTAGCAGTAAAAATAACGAGAGTGGAAACTTTCAAAAACGTCTAGCCATACCAAGATATACTGTGGTGTGTTATTTCGTAATAGGAAAAAGAGTAAGAACTAGTAAGAAAATAGCTAGCTGGGGTGCCGTTTGCAATGGAGTCACAATGCGAATGAGCAAATTAAAATATGCCCAATATAGTGAGCTATTCTTGACAGGTCGTTAATACAAGTAAAACATGAGATCTTTACAAAGGTATCAAATATCGAAAGCTATGTATTTCCAAGGACTTTCTTCCATGTTCTCAAGGTAGATGGAGAAGTTCGCAGTATACTTAGATGTCCTCCACTGTGAAGTATCGACTTCAGGAGTCTAGCTTCTTTCACGGAGGCCACAGTTGGATGACATATTCATCGTATGGATACAAGCGCGGATAAAGTACTGGTAGAAATAACGCAGAGAAAACGAGCCACAGCGTCCTCAGCAACATTCTGACACACTAGTTACCAATGCTCGAATAATTTGCAGGTTGATACAAGCAACCGAGGATATTTTGAAAACAGATGCTATGGTCCAGCCACTTGGATGCATTCTGCGGCATTATTATTAAACATTATCTAGTTTCACCAGCAGGCCACGCATAGGAACCAAGCCATTAAAAGCAAATGTGTATTAGAGATAAAAACGGTAGAAAGAACAATGGACCAATGAATTTATATGGGGAATGAGTCTACAGCTTAGCAGGTCCCATAGGATGACCATGAGGGTAACTAAAAACAAAGAAAAATATAGGGCAAAATTAAGCTCACACTGGTGGACTCGCCGCAGTATTCTTAGTATAAAATGTAAATCCACTGTAATTCCGTGCGTAGTGGTAACAAAATTGTCGTTACTGAACGTTGCGCTGCACCGTGGTGAAGACCTACAGGGGGTGGAAATTCGGAGCGAATTCTAGCAGTTACCCGGCAGTGAAAACCTTAAGACATCTACCTTTACGCATGAGAAATGAGTATTGTGCAATGTTGCAATGAAGTGAGTGCACTGTCAGCTATTGTTTCAAATGTATAAGCGTGGAAACTCAGATGACGGAATACGTTAGCACATTACACGCTTGGCAAACGAGTACGGCAAATAAATTCCCACGGCATTCCAAACAACTGTACTGTACTACCAGCTTGAATTGGTGACCTCTCAAATCACTGTTGTGACTGAGCTTCAGCAAATGGTTGCACGTGTGGTCAGGATCTCTCAAAATCCCGTACAAAATATGTGGTCACCACTCAATCACCGATATTATCCAATGAAGAATCTGAGTAATAGAGGCATTCCTGCGTATGACAAATTGCAAAACCCTTGATATTCTTGGTTCCCAAACTTTGGGGTTTCTCTTTAGCCGTGGCTGCCGGAACTGTATTACGTACTCCAATGTATACGATTTTATAAGCATAGAATCTGTCAAAAATTCGACAGGTTGAATCGACCGTAAGGGCGCCTCAGTAGGCCCACGCGTTAGACGCACATTCTTAATGCCTGTTCAGCCCGATTCGCATATCCAAGTTCGGCACTGACCAAAACGCCCAGACACTTCTCACAAGAAGGCGTTTGAAGCTCCTGGTTAAGGAGTTGGTACGGGCACACCAACTGGTTCTGGATGTGCTGCACTCTACATTTGTCCACATTGAATTGAAGTAGATAACTGGAATGACCACGCGTCAGCTCTATACCGTTCGGCTAATTTCCCCTTGTGTGTTTCTTACTCCCCACAAATTGATGTAACCTGCATAAAGCGAACAGCTCTACTTTACGAGGCGTATGATAGCCTTGATATACATCAGAAATAATCATGGTCCAAATACCGATCTGCATTCGAAGTAAGTGAGATCCGAGATTGATCCATGCACTCGTAGATCCAAGCGACGGTGTAAGAGGAAGCTCCTATTACATCTAAGGAGAAGATCACCAATGTCAAAGATCTGTAGGTTAAAGGATATAATCTCATGGTCTAATCGGTCGAAAGCCTTTTAAATTCTAGAAAACCTACATCAACTCCTATGCCAGTGTCCACTGCTTTAGTCCAGCTGGATCTTACTAGTAGTTGATTAGTAATACACCATTTAGTTCACCGGAATCCACGCTGTTCCGGTGCAACGTCGTTAAACTATTCCACGTAGGCTGTTAGCACATCAGAAATAATAGCGCCCATGAACCTTGAAAGTACCGGAAGTAGAATTATGGGAGTAGTATTTTGACAGGAATAACTACATCCCTCGTGAACAGCCCGGTTTTCCAAATGTCGGGCACTAAATTTCCTCAAAACATTACCGGGAGAGTCGAGCCAAAGGCTCTGCTAATCCCCCTCCTACCTCCGCTGTTTAATTCGTGGGTAATTTATCTACTTCAGGAGAACTGGGTTCGTGCGTACTCAACAGGCCTTGTGGTATAGCTTCGGCCTTGAAGGGTATGTGAATATGTTTTGCGGACGAGGCGACACTTACGATAGGGTTAAGTGACCAGTGATCGCACTGAAATGTTGCAGCATATGGCGAGAGTAGTGTACTTGCCGCATACCTCGGGGTCCGTGTCAGTTCGTCCGCTATTTGAAGTGAAGTAATTCCTCGTTACACATTTAGTATACTGTTTATTTGTGGAGAAAATAGCTCCTCGTTTGAGGGAATAATAAATGCCAACATCTGCTGGTATTCAATTCTACACGCGCGTACAATCTGATTATAATAGTTACAGTGGTTCGCGTAACTAATCCAGGTCTCGTTGCTTGGGGAGAGTTTGCAGATATGCCGGGCAGGGTTTCGCACCAATACACATTTGCGTGTTCCGGTTCTCAGAAACGGGACCAGGTTCCTCAGGTGGAGAGTCGTAGTCGCTGATGATACGGCAACCAGAGTGGTGAACACGCTGGGAATTATCCAAACATGAATATAAGGGTTGGTTGAGCTGCATAAATAGAAATTCACTATAACTGTACCCAGTCAGACAGTTTTCACAAGCCGGAAAAAGTGCTCAGCGATTGTATTCTTATGGGAATCGTCAAATGCATGCAATTCATCTGGTCCCATTGACTGATAACAGTCGGGTGGCGGGTTTTGGCCCCATGGGGTCCAGTTGAATACACGTTCTGACGATTTCCGTAAAGATTAGACAGCTGTACATTACTTTCTGAGCGTGTGATGGATCTCTAGTTGAGCCTAAACGTAATAAATTTCTATTTATACCCGAAACTTTACGTGATCAACATATTTTCTCCAAGGGGATCTCGTGTGAATTGGTGACAGTTCAACCTTGATGCTTTTGATTTTTTAGAACCAATATTGCATTCTATTATTCCCAAATTTTTGAGGCCGCTTAGCTAAATCCTCTTGTGTTTAACGTTGGAAACTCCACTCACTCTAGAACTCAGTTTCAAGCAATGAACTTGCACATAAATTTTAGCAGTTGCGACAGATTAGTGGGAAAGTAAGTGCTCGTGCTCAAACCTTCCAAAGCATCGGACTATCCATCTACGGAACACCAATAGCTTAATAAACAATTAACACATCCGTATCATATTTAGTGTCTCAGTCCCAGAAACTCACTAACTACATAGGTCAACCACAATACGGAAAAGCATCGGACGCATTCCCTCGATCCCCTACAGGGGTTTAAAACCCATGACCGCTGGCGAATCAAACCAACTAGCCAACAGCTTAAGCCACTGAGCCAAGGGGCACGGCAGATGGACAACATAATTTGCAAACTAACTGGGATATAGCACGATTGATATTCCGCTACAAGGCAAGTTGCAACTCTCGCAGACTTTCCCTCATTAAACGCTATAAACATAACATTCGAAATTAGGAGAGGCTACATTTTATGCTACTTATGAGCATGCATGTGTGCTTTAACGGAGAATGCGTAAGCATACTAAATTATCCAAGTGATCTGAGCCGCTAAATATCTGCTAATATTCTTACCCTGTTTTCCATGAACTGAATAATGCTGATGATTCGAATGGGAGACCTACTGCTCACAGCAACATGCCTTAACTTTTGGTCCGCGGCAATTTAACGGAACGAAATTGTAGAAAATATGTTTCAGCCTCCTCCATACAGACATCAGTCTCTTGTAAAATGAGTGACAGTGGTTAAAAAATACCCGGACTTTTTCATGTATGTTGTTGATAGCATTTAGAATGTGTTTTATAAGGTGTCCGTGATAGAAGTATAACATTCTGTATGGCATACCTTGGTGACTACTTCGGACTTCTTCGACACATGGTATTCTCTGTATCTTCGAGGTAATTTGTCCCTGTGCTGAGGACTCCCATCCTATTACTATATGTCTGTGAGACTGTGCTTCTAATGACTCCAGTCGTAAGAGACATACCTACATCCCTATAGTATGAGCGACTAGAGATAAACGACTATCCACCGGGTAACTACTGTATGACTCTTTTTTCTTTAGACTGTGTACCTCACTCAGTAACCTCAGCACCGTGTCATGAGATGATTGAGGATAAATCGGTGTTAACCTTTATGGATATGAGATAGTGAAGAAGTCTTGATTAAAATACTTCCATACTGGTCGAAAGCTGATAGGATTGACAAAACTTTAACGATGTGTTCCACCAATTTCACCACGAAAGATATGAAACTGGCTGGCAGAACAGGCTCCACGTAGTGGCAACTGGGTGGTTAGGGATTACTTTGTTCTAAGAAATACTTCAGTGGCCATGTTCCAAAACGTAGCGTGTTTCCGTCTTGTAAACTTACTCTAGATGAGAATCAGAAATAGCTGTTTAACAACATTGCAACATGATGTAGGTGGATTGCCACTAAGCAATATCACCGCCCCTTTCTTAGCCAAAAGATCCTACCCAGTGCACGGACGTAACTCACCCATTCTCACACAGGTGACGCGGTCAGACGCAGTCAGAATGCGGTGATAGTTTCATAAATATAAATAAACCTGAAGAAATAAAACCAGGAGACATGTGGATGGGAGCCAGGTTTCATCAATGGAGCCACCCATACTCGTTCCACATGCGCAGCAACAACAGCACTCTTGTCTATATCTTTTAGGAAACATACGTACCAGAAGTACACAAGGAGTTGAATGGGCCGTAGTACGATCCACTCTTGATGGCACCAATTTTGTGTCTGGTAAGTTCACGATCATCATGCATTCCGTTACCCCATGCATTGACCAACTCTCTTCTGGAACCGGTAGAATCAAACTAGCTGTTTTTCACAGGTAGGCGCCTTGCGAACACACGTCAAACACAACCAAACCGGGAATATCAAACAAAAACAAAAAGCTGAAATGCAAGGAATTCAACGATGGTGCAATAATGCGGCGAATGCATTATTGGACTGGCTAAGTAACCAAAATTGGGAGCAGCGTACCTGCCATGAACTGAGCAGATGATGCTCGCCCATTCAGCTTCATCGTCGACTTTCCGATGATAGACACTCTTGGCCACCTTGGCAGCTTACCAGACCGAGTTGGCTTAGGCTCTTTCAGCCGCATATGCTAGGCACCGTGCGTTTGACTACAATGGGCCTGAATCCTACGTAGTCTGCCGCTACTCTAAGCTGCTTTGCTCTTCAGTTCTCGTTTTTCACGTTCTCGTCTTTCTGAGAAACCGCCTTTTTCATATGGCCACCCCAACGACGCTGATCCACAGTTTTTGATTCCCAATATCTAAAATCAACATCAGTTCGTGTTGAACTCAAAGTACTGCATACACACTTGCCTACACATAATTATACGTACTTATCCATTATTCGTAAAATTATGACCTAAGGTACATTTCCACTCATTCCTTGTCCTTCTACCACGATCATGCCTATTGGTAGTACTCGCGTAGTACATAATATATTATGTATTTATTTATCTGCTAAATTGCGCTGGTATAATAACTGCAAATTAGAGAAACTGCGAATAACATACAGTGTTTATCCACGGTTTCTAAACCTTAACGCAATTGTCTATCAGAGTCTCTGGGAAAACACACCAGTAGCGACAAAGGCTGGTGTCAGAACACCTGTCCCGTTACTAAAGTTTTAGGTAAATGATACCTGATGCGTCTCGACAAGAATCATTTTTTTACGTGTATTTGCAGCAAAAAACAAACGTGGGCAGATGATGTACCATTCAAGTCAGTCTCAACCAGACTGTAACTTTAGGTTATGCGACGGTTTACGGGCCTCAGTGACACAATTGATTTGTTTTGGATGGTATTTCTCGCATATCTGAGTCACGCATACCATACTGGTCAGCATATAGAGGCTAGGAGAATTAAATGGCATGGCCCTCCAATTCGGGGTTTGAGTTAAGGTGTCACATTATCATTTCAAAGGACCCAAGTGTGTATTCGATACATGGAAAAGATACATCCTTCTTGCTAGTCGCGTTTGAGAATTAAATGAATATTATAAAAATACTCTACACGTATAATTTTGGAAAACTGAGGACTTCTGGCAATCTGTCACTGCAATTTATGAAAAATGAATAATGATTTATCGCGGGTAAAAACATGTGCTTGACAAGCCACGTGGGATGGCCGGAGTCAATATTAAAAGTTAAAAGATCAGATGGTAGAAATTGCCTTTATAGTTCAGTAAATGAATGAGAAAACAAAAAGGAAAATGCAATGCTCACTCGTCTGCGTCTTCATTTGGCGGATGTGGTATGTTAATCCAGTTTAGTTACTTCCAGGCTACTCACATGGACACTTCTGCATTTATCCTTATCGCCATCTTGCGAAGAAGGCCTTTTAAGCACATGGTTAGATTTGCTTTATTTCTTCCTCCAAGTGGAACGGACTATATTAATTAATGCAAGTTGGAAATGGTTTCATCAAGGAGTACATGCATAGCGTTAATACAGGGGCATGGATAACCTGAGTCAGAAGGGCATTCCAAGCACTGGACACAAGGAGGCAGAAAACATTTCGTCGACAATCAAGCCGGCTGTAGTGCTTGGCCAGTTTGAGCTGATAGCATCTCTTGTTGGTATTCTGGCTCAGCTGTAACAGATTGCGACATGGATGAATTGGCTTCGTCAGTATTAAGGAAACCATGTTTAGGTCTCCTCGCTGACGTCGATATGCATCACTGTACAATCTCAGAGACTGCAGTCTGCGTTGGTAGGTGAAATGATGCATCCTGTAAGACGTTTGCTCGCTCTACTTTGTGGAGCTTAAATTGCATCGACGTCGCGCTTACACCACGGACGCCAGCCCTGGATCGCATATTGCACGCGAGGCGTCACGTAGATGTGAGACATGTATGCCCACAATCACCGTTCATTTAAACATTGTAATTGGTGAACTTAGTTAAAGTGCTTTTACTGGACATGAGCCAGAAGGTGTACGACTTCCTGACTTGGATTTTGCCGACGACATTGCCCTCATCTGTGACAGCTCACTATCGTAGCAAGCAGCTCCGGTCAGCTTAGAACTGGCTAGCAGTAGTTCTGCGCTGTGCTTTGTCCCATACAAGTATAAAACACGCCTTCATGATTGGCAGACACCGTTTTCTGCTCTGATCCTTGGTGCAATCAGCTAGAAGTTGGGCAGAAACGCTACTGCTGATAACTGCGCCAGAAATGCAGAATAGGCGATGGGAACATGAGACGTATAGAAAAAGGTTTGGCTCCTTAGCTGTTTATCCAAGTGTTGCTCATCGAGATCTGGTAGTTGAAGGGTTAGCAGTTTCGACTAATATTAATATGGTCGCGTATCAAGACCTACTATCTCCACCTGATGAGATTAAATGAGACCGAAATCAACAGCCAATATGCATCTGTTTTGACCACGTTATCAGTAATCACACTGACTAAGATTCACTTCGGTTTAAAATCGCGGTCTTCATGGAGATTGGGCGTCACCATGAAATCACCCAACGGGTGCCCCAAAACGGCTCCCCAAAAGCTTCAGGTAAACTTTTCATTCTTCGTCACTTGTACCACATGCACGAAATCGCCTTCGTCCTGCAAGGTTGAATCCAAAATGTAGCCACCAATACAACCCTGCCTTAGGGTTGGGGAGCTGGCCAATCATAGGGACAGATGTTGCATTCGACCACCAGTGCATCGGCAGTTTGGCTCACATCTGGTATAAATACGGTGTACGTAATAAATGCGCTCATTATTTGGTTTATAATTCAGGTAGAGTAAGTGAACCGCCCAACACAAATTTCTAATGCACATGGCACCGATGGCTAGACCATGTAGTATGCACCCTAGCGCACCGACTCCCGAAAGGAATACGCGAACGGGGTCTGAACGAAAAAAGAGAAGCGATGGTCTATCGTACTATTGGTTATGGGAAGGAAAGCTCTCATTTCGAAGTTGGTGTCGATTGAATCCACTTGATATCCTGGGTTGGATTAAAAGGACTATAAAGATGTTTGGTTGAATGCTTGGCAGTATCCAACTCCAGATTTCTCGGTCAATGCGACCTCCTTAAGGAAGCCACAGGACGCCTGCATCTACAGAGGGACCATAAGTGGCGTGCGCTACACCACCCACATTTTCATTCACACAACCCATATCCAGTGTAAATCCAAATGAATAAGACCGGGAGGATTGCGAATGGGAGGCACATTTCATCCATGGTGCAGGTCCACACTCCTTCAAGGCAAAAACGAGCAATCTGTGCTTAGAGTATCAACCCCCATAAGGCGGTAGCTGGATAATAGCACGCTCCACAAAAGACCATGTGCATAGAACCACTCTGCAAGCGTAACGCGGTCACGAGGAACATGCACGACATCCCCTTCAGAAAGGACCTACTGTCTCCTGGATCCAGTATAGATGGGGTGGTGGGTCATAGACATTGGACGCCATGTCAACATGCACATCAAACGCAAACACGCAGGGGATGTTAAGCAACCGCCAATCACTTGGAATGACGATACCGAATAAAATAAAACAGATAAGACATACGGATATGCCGACTTAACTCTTCGCCATATTAACATGCGTAGTAAATTGGCTATCAACCAATCCGCGCTGAGTTCAAGATGTCATAATGTATATCGTTGGAAATGCCACAGACTCGAAAATCTTAAGGAAGTTAACCACGATTAGGTTAAGTGCCTTGTGCAAGTTAATAGAAGATTATTCAGGTACACATTAAAATGAGGTAAAAATGCATTAAAACAAGATAGCAAACCCACCACAAGAATAAAGAAACTCACCATGTAAGCCCCTGGTTAGTAATCGAATGCAGCGTACCTACCAATGCTGCGCCGGTTCTGTATACGTTCACAGCAGGACACGTCGTAGTTTCGTTGCCGATCCCGAATGGCCTCGCTCGCGACTCACTAGGCCTGCTTGTCTCAGGCAATCTCGACCGCATGTGCTACACCACCATGTGCTCGATGTCAATGGAGGACAGCCCATCGAGGTCTGTCGCTTCCGCAATCGCCGCTACTTCTCTGCATGCAAGTGGGCTTTCTCTTGCACCTCGACAACCGCCTTCGTGATCAGATAGTGCCAGACACGCTGATCAACCGTCTTCGTTTCCCAACACCTAAAATCAACATTAGAACTTGATAGGCTCACCACGATCATGCAGTGGTTAGTAGCTTCGGTTTCTCTACATGCCGCTTCCCAACACTCAGTTGTCCATATAACAGCTGCGTCTGTATCAGCGTTGCATCTATACGCCACATATGACCGAGCCATCACAAATGTCGCAGCAAAATTAGGTAGTCCAATGCATACATTCCACTTCGGCGTAACTCATCCTTTCTGCAACTCTGTCGCACCAACCGATACGCAGAATCCATCGCAGACATGGTTGATATACCGGCTCAAGATATTCCGCCTCTCCCCGGTACAACGTCCAAGTTTCGCTGTCGTACAGAAGAACGGACAGCACCATGGATTTGCACACCGTCATCTTTGTGCCAACGGTAAGCTGCTGGTTGAACCACACTCGATACTCAAGATTCCCGAAGGCCGCCGCTGCCTTCAATACTAGTATACGAAGCTCACTGTGTATCCGCTGGTCAGGCGAAACCGCACGTCCAAGATTGCAGGAGCGGGAGGCGGTTTCTATTCCTTCGTCACCAATGCTGATTTACGGCATCATTGCAAATTACACCTCAGGTGAAGTCTGAAAGAGACAGGCAGTTTCGCTTGTGTTGATGTTAAGCCCGAATTTGGCCGTTGTCGAAGTCAGAACACGAGTCAGTTGTTGCAACTCTACGCGCTGTATGTATACAAAGCGCAGTCATCAACAAACAACAACATACGGATAGTTGTATCCCAGACTAGGTTTCTCGCACCGAAACGACGGATATTCATCAACCCACATTCAATACGGTGCTCCATAGGAACAACAACAAAACTAGCCGCATCAAACGTACACGACATCATAACATGAAGAAAAATGTTAAACAGGACAGTAGCTAAGACGCAGCGTTTCATCACACCAGAGACAACCGTAAAGTCATTCAAGATCTGTCCACTCAGCTGCACCCTAGTCGGCATGCCACTGTGAAGACATACAAGAAACGTACTCGGAAAACCAAACTCACTCAACACCGGTCACAGTGCCTCGCGATGCACCGTATCAAATGCTCTGAAGTCAACAAATAGCGAGTACAATTACTGCTGTCTCCCTTCGCCCTTATCCTGCAACTGACAAGCTGCAAACATCACATCTATGGTGTTGTGACCCGAACGGAATGTACTTTGATCTTCCGCTACGTTGGGTGCCACAACCAGACTGATCAGGTGTTTGAACAGAATCCGGGCAATAAAATTGTCCACACAACTCAGCAAGTTGATACCACAATAATTCGTGCTACATTGCTTGCCTCGTTTGCCCTTCTACAGTGACAACATAAGGGCACCCTTCAGCTCAGAAGGCACCTCCTCAATCCACACACGTCGCACCACTTATTACAGCGAATTCACCAAAGCGGATCCGCCTTGTTTTAGTACTTTAGGCGGGATCCCGTCGGCACTGACAAACTTGCCGTTGCACAGCTGGACAAGTGTTTTCTGCTTCTCACCCAGAGTCGGCGTGTTGACAACACACGTTTTCATCTCTTGTTGTTGCAGCCTGGACAATATATCCCAGTCGCTCTATGAACGGTTGTTCAAGAGACAGTCAAAGTGGTTTCGCCAGAGCTGCATTGTCTGCAGTCTGTGTGCAGGCAGCGTTTGAACTACCACCGGTCAGCGTCGTTAGCGGCGCCAAACTCGGTGCATACACCGCCTTCACTAAGTCAAAGGATTCCTTGCGTTGGCGGCGTTCGGCGTAGCATTGCTTCTGCTTCGCCTTCTCCGTCCACCATAGGTTTTTAATGCAACGGAGCTCTCGGGTCAGCCGCAGTCGAATTTTGCGTAACTTACTTCCTCCCCAAGTCACTGGGGTCTGCCAAATGTACAGCAAATGCTGCATGCTTTTCAGACACTAATACGCCAATGGTCGTGCTGTTGTTATCAAAACAACCGGGCCGATTACAGTTTGTGCCCCCGATGGTCTCTTCGGCAGCAGTTGTCACCCGGTCACAAACGTGGTACTACAGGTCGCCCACTTTGACTATGGATTCCACATCACAAAGACGTGCAGCAGTCGCCTTCTCCAGGTCCATCCTCTTCACATTACCTAGGGATAGAAAGTATTATTTGCGCCGATTCAAGGCAGGAATGCGATTCATAGCTTCGGAGACACTTGTGTATACCGACAGGAATCGACACAAGTGGCACCCATGTTGCCAATTTCTTTCTCTCTCTATCCACACCAGCTAATAACTCGTTGATATTCAGAGAAATAATGAAACATAATAATATTTATGATAGAGAAGCAAATAGTGCTGACCCACTTCATTCAAATTCTGGTCGGTGTTCGCTGAGCTCTGTACCTTTGGAGCAAAGGTTTCATCGCCATTCGAGGTCACATCCTGAGTTCAGTTTAGCGGAGCGGAGTGATTCGATGTGTAGCGCTTTTGAGTGCACGTCGATTAGTTCTGAATGATCCGTCGTCTGGGCATTAGAGAAGTCCGTATGAGTTCGGATATTTCGACGGGCACATGACCACCAAAATCTATCACCCACATTCGTACCACATGGTGTTTAGCACACGTTGACGTCGTCGTCCGATGTGTTTGTCCGGCGTTCTGTCTAGTTGGTGATTTGTGACCTTTCTTCCGTAGTGCGGTGAGTAGCACAAGATCAAGTTTGTTTTTTCTTTGGTACGGCAAAGCGGGCTTGCAAGGATCTATAGGCTTGCCTCAAATTTCCAATTGTAATCATCTTTAATTTCTCTACGTTGAAGTAATTGACTTCTAGCTATCCATGCATAGAAAGCAAGTACTGTGATTCATGTCTCTTGTGGCCAATTTGTGCTCTGTGATATATTTTGGAAGTATTGTGCCAAGTTGTCCAGTACAGTCTTGGCAACATTCTTTGCAATATGCCTTGTAGATGACATCAATCTGTCTAACCTGTATGACTTTTCTGTTCAGTCCTGAGAGCAATCCTCTAGAAGTAGCATTTGATTTGTGAGCTACAAATACTCTATGTAGCTGGAGCAATCTCACTTCTACTTCAGACAAATTTTCAATATAAGATGACACACGTTTATTAACCTTGTTTCTCTGTTGTGGAGTGATTCCCTTCCTTAGGCTTTCTCTGATATTATCTATTGGATATACACATAAACTAACGCTGCGCGTCGCGCCCATCCGTTCCATTCACATCAGAGAATCGATGAAGTCACCTCAGATGAGGATGAAGCAATTGCAACAACAAAGCAGATCTCAGTGAGATTTTATTACCAGTAATATTTGCAGTTCCATTTTGCTTTCATTTTCTCCTGCTACTCTGTGAAAAGTTGCATTGTATTCCCGTAACATATGTGGTCTTTATTGTGCCACAACCATTGTTTAAACTGATGGTGATTATTCACTACCAGGTACCGCTGTAAATCGTTTACCTCTGGCCCCGCTATGAAATAAGGATGAAACATGTTTGTTCAAGTCAAACCGCACGTTTGTAGAACGGAAGGGGAAATATCTGGTTGGTCTGTTACAAATGATTTACAGCAGGCAGAAATGCGAATGTTTGGTGAGTAACAGGAGGACTGGATTGGAGATTATAAAATGAAATTTTAAGATGACATGAAAAGGGAAATTTCTTGTTTAAGTTGACTCTGGTATTCGGGTGCACACATGCTGCTGTCCTTAACGGCAGGTTTCGAAGATGACTGGTTGGCACACCTTTGAATTCCTGTTATTGTATCCTCGAACTGAAACTAGCTATATCACCTAATAGAAACGGAACAGAATGTTGTCAATGTATCCCTTGAAAATCTCAGTTAAGATGAGAATTTAACTTGAGCTGGTTCTATGTTCGGGACAAACGAAGGGAGAAAATATTTCGCCGACCGTCAACTTGGCTGTATTTGCGTAGTCACTTTGAGGTGGTGGCGTTTTATTGCTGTGGTTAATTGCGATAAATAGCGGCCGATGCTGACGCCGATATTCAACGTTGTACAATCCCAGGGCATGCAGTCTAAGTTGATATCAGTAGAGCATTACGCTAAGGATTGTCATCGCCGTACTTTGTGTGGTTTCAGGTGCATTAACATTGTATCTGCCCCAAGGCCGCCAGATTTAGATTGCGTATGGAAGTAGGGCCTCATGTAGGTGTTCAGCGTTTGTGGAAACTTAGATGACACCAACTTCCCGAAGAACCTGCATGGGAGGCTAATACGCTGGATGGCATTTCCTGAGGCATTTCCGCCTGTTTTGAGCAGCCAACCTCATCACAATTACAGCAAAGTGGTGAATATTGTTATCCCACTCGATACTAATGAGTTCACTGATGGCGAGGGCTCAGGACTTAGCATGGCGCCAAGTCAAACGGGAGCCGATTTTCAGATGACCACGTATAAGCCCAGTCTAAACCCCTCTGCAGTGGTTAATCACTGCCCTGATATTACGCTGGATCTCGATATCCACTGTATTAGTAGGATTTCCGCATGCAGCACACTGTCAAGATATGTGGTCGCAGTACTTATACTTGCGGTGCACCACATTGGACTTGGCATTGGTTAGGTATTGAGCTGCGGGCTCTTCCACGCAGCTGAAGTTGAACAAGAATGTTACTCGTCTAACTACTCACAGGGCCACGGATTATATGGCTGCGAGGTTTGCGAAGAAGAATGAGGTGGTCCAGACGGTCTAATGCTTTAAAGAAGTCCAGCTAGATGTCGTCGAGTTCCCTTCTGTCCTCGACTGATAATGTCCAGCTTTCTCCGACTACCAGTCAGTTTGTATTGCGTGACTGATATTCGCGGAACCCATGCTGCTGCGACACTATGATGTGGTTACTCTCAACTAAAGGCATGAGCTCATCGAAGATAATGACTTCCATAACTGATAACAGCGGAAAGAGATTCGTTGGACCACTTTTCATGAGCTTCACGCAGTTGCCACTGTCATAATGCGCAGTGACCATTCCATGTTTCTTAATCGAGAAAATCTGCATTTTGTCATGGCTTTTCTGAAAAATCTGAAAAAGCTTTTTGACTAGGTTCAAGACAGCTTTGTTTCATGCCTTTAGTTTTTTGTGGTCCACACCCAAGCATAAACAACAGTAATTTCATCACAATGGTCAGCATGATGACACATGTTTTAAGCTTCGGTGTTGTGTTAAATACTGGTGAGATGACGATTCGCGGTTGAAAATGTTAGTAAATTGTTCATGAATCTCGTTTTCCGCCGCTTGTTTAGTTAGTACTGGAAAAGTGGTGCTCGGCTTTACACTCCGCGGAGCTTTATGACGTCCCTGTGCATTATATTCGAATTAGTATGAAATTTCGTAGCTAAGCCGTTAATTTTTGAAATTTTCTCGAAGACTAATTTGATTACCTTGGGTTATACATGCACTCAAGACCTGTGCACTTGGGCTGGCATTTTAAGCGCGACAGGCTCAATCCTTCAACGTCATGCAATCTCTAATCCGGCCCCTCAGTATGGACTTCGATTGCATCAGGCTAAAGCTTGTTTCTGACGCATCTGCCAGTAACCCAATGAAACTGATGACACATTTGTTCTAGTTGACGTCGGAAGGCTGTTCAGCTAGGAGGGACTTTTTGGCATCTTGAGCGAAGTCAGACAGTGTACTGTAATGTGTGACAACTTGGGCTTCCTCGTTTTTTCCCGCTATATTCCGCTAGCAGATTTAACAGAAGTGCAGCATCGTATGATCGCTACGGCAAAGCTGTGCATATATTTTCAGGGAATCGATCATTATTTCCCATGATGAGCACGAGGTAGTAGTCAGCGCTTGTCTCTTAACACTTACCGGAATTCGCGCTCTGAAGTCGGGGTAGTGTTAAACTGCAATTACCAGCAAAATTCTACACTCAAATAAATATACAATATTTTATTCCGTTCATCGCAATTAGAATATAAACAACCAAGTTGAGCTGCCAATCCGTAACAATACCAGATGAGAGTTGCGATATATTAGGGCACATCAGTGGTGTGCGTACCTTCGATCCCCTGCTGGGGATCAAACCCATGACCGCTAGAGGCAGATACCAACTAGCCAGCACCTTAACCCACTGAGCCATGAGGGACGGTGGCTGGGCTACCTAATTTGCAGGCAAACTGGGATATAGCACCACCCATCTTCCACTGTCACAGACAGTGCCGGGCCTGCAAGTTGATAACGCCCTCACACTAAACGCTATATCCGTAGAATTTGCAACTATGATGGGTTATTTATTGTATATTACTGTTAGGTATCAGCATTTCACTGGTACTTTTAAGGTATTCCTAGTAGTTCGTTCGCGGGCTAGTCACTGTCGGTTACAGTGGAAGATAGGTGGTGCTATAGCCCAGTTAGCTTGCAAATTATTTAGCCCAACCAGCGTGTTTCATAATTCAGTGGCATCTGCTTCTAGCGGTCACTGGTTCCATCCCCAGCACGGTTCGAGCAAATGCTCACCAGTAATGAGCCCCAGTAGGGCGAAAAGCACCTGGTCCTTTCCCTGGCTCGGCTGTGCTGTGTAGCTTGTGAACTACTGCGATGAATACTTTAAAATTAAAACTAGAATCCTGCTGCTTACGAGTAATATGACGACAATTTAGTCAAATAAAGCTCATTTCAGATTTGTAGGAGACCGTTATTTTGTGATAAAACGGGTGGGCAAAGTTGGATTCTTCTACAATGTGTATTTTGCTATGAGACAATTGTCACATTGAGCTGTGTAGTTTTTTGATTGGATGAAATATGTACTCCAGTAACTGGCTCATGCTCTGACTCGTCATCGCACATGATGGCGGCCCGTTTGGTGTGAGATGACGATGGGGAATATGCTTAGCTAAAAATGGAGGTTCCTTCTTATTATAGAGCGGTGTGAGATAGTAAAGGCGGAAAAGGTCTCTCCGGTCAGATTGTATTTTTGCGATGAAGAGGAAGCTTCTGGGCTGACCGAGTTGAGGTGGATTGATTTGGTACCTCTTTGCATGTAAACCTGGAGAGCCTACCGCCATTCTATTGCCAGTTTGGTGTTGCATACGTAAACGATTTAAGAGCTTAGGGCCGCAAGAGTTGAAGTTACACTCAGGGTTACTGTATGTAAAAAGCAGGCCTATCTTCTGCTGCTTATAATTATGTAAGTTTTAGTGTTGCAGCCGAAGTCTAGAATGGTCCATTGTATCAACCGGTCTACCTTGAAATCTCCACATTCTTGTATTGGTCGCTTCAGTGTTGCCTGGCTTCAAACCTTACTGGAGAAAGTTCTGAGAAGGTGCTTGCCGCTGCACGTGCCAGCACCTGGTTTGGGCAACATAAGCCATAACTTGCATCATTTTGTTCTAATTTAGACTTCTTGTCAATGTTGAAATTTGGACGATATGAGTTTCGATTGTGAGCTCATGATGTTGCAAGTACAGCTACTTCAAGTTTTGCACCTGCTTGTGACCTATAAAGCACTGGAGATGCATTTACCAAATACAAGTGTTTCAGTACTCGCTTTGTTACTAGCTTGCTTGGTGTTGATGGGAATGGCGAACCAAGTGGATCGGTGTTCCTCATCCACCTCAGTCTCCGACAATGCTCTCGTGTCGGCCAAAACGAGTTGGCTCCGAGAGTATGCACAAAACTTTTGGTTAAAGTAAACTGTTATTTAATCGGTCTGTTTACATCGAGTTATGTTGCATAGATGCCTTTAAGTCTTACTGCATCTTCCCTCATCTCATTGCTATTTGGGACGACGTTAGAGTTTAACACCCTCGTGTCTGCTATCAAACCAACATTTTTCTAGATCTTTGCAGTAACTCAGATCGATAAGGTGTCCCATCATCTACTCTAACTAACTTCTGAAATTATGGTGGAATCTTTTTTAGCCAGGCTACTTAGGAACATTTTAGCTGATGTGCATTTTCGAAGTTGATTTCCATGGCAACACCCTAGAATACATCATTATATTACAGTCGGCTTCAGCTGCATTAATGAGTTTAGGGAGCAAATTGTAATGCCTTTTTCACAGTGCTGATTTGCAATTATGTAGCACATTGAAAGCGACTTCATTCGACAAACACTGCTCCCATTGCGTAACATCACTAGAATTGACAAGATACTTGGAAGTATTCCTAAGGTTAAGTTGCCTTAGCATACAAACAAAGATCTATGAAACTAAAAAAGCTGAGACAAGCAAGCATAATCTGAAGATTGCGATTTTCAAGTTGAGTTAGGCAAGCCATTCCGATGGATTATGTGACACATACGTGGCAATAACAAGATGGTTAGAACATATTTTCATCACATTTCCATTTTGTGATTTAGAAATTTTATTTTTTTGTAAATTTATATTAAGCGAGTTTATGGGACAAAACCCACCTAAGAAATCATAGCAGTCCACAAAATATTTGACACAAAAGGGAAACTGCCAATGTGCATTGCTACCATCAAGATTACGCAGCAAAATACTGCACGTAATAAACGTCATAAGTGACGCGTGTAACTGGATGATTAAGCAACTAGTTGAAGTGTATATTATATCAGGAATCGCGATAAGAATAATCAGTGCCAGTTAAGTGTCCTCAATTGCGAGAAGGCTGCTGAGTGAGTGCACTTATTCGCACAGTCTACAGCGTGCCAATTGCACGATCGCAGTTGTGGGTGGATGGCGTATTATGCAGGGTAGTTCGATGGCATGTGGCTAAAACCCGGGTATCAGTTACTTCGCAAAATCTATGAGGGCCTCAGTTGGAGTGGTGAATTCTTAGACCACTGAAAGAAACAACTTCTGACTTAAAGAAGCGGGAAGTTTATGGACAACTCTCATATTTGTTTTAAAATGAAACCAAATGTGGCTCACTACGACATCGAAACTGCGTAGTAGCTTGCAGTTTTCAAAGTTGCACACAAACAAATTTGCTACCGTGCCATATGCATTAATTCAAGATAGTACACCCAAAAGACTTAAAGTATTTCGTAGTATTCCATGAGCTGGATCACACAATTAGACGCTTCCAAGTGTGGCGGAAACTCTAGGCAAATTTGACAATAAAATTTTAAAAGAAATACACTTTCCACGGACCAGTGGCAATTTTCGCGCATTTAACAACTCCGTCGAGCATTTTAGTTCTAACGAAAACACACAAAAAGCAAGAGGGATGGGAATAGCGGGAAATGAAGTAGACTAATGAATCACGGAGAAAACCAACAATTTGGCAAATCCGAAATAATCTCCTCGGCATACCCATTCTGAGGAAAGTGGAGGCCCCGTGCTAAAACGTTCGGAAAACGGAAACGCAATGGAGACATTTGCCTATTATCCAGTAGCGGTTCAATGTAACTACCTAAATAACCATCACAAAATTAGACTTCCCAAACACCAGAAACATTCCGAATCATTGAATTGTTCGAACTCATTTTGGGGTGTTGTAGAACCATTTATTTTCCTGGCAAACTTTGTTGAAATCTGTTTAAATGACCAAAGGTTCTAGTATTAGAACAGTAAATAATGCGAAATGCTCCATTTTTTCATACGACCAAAACTCGATTCTATTTACTCATCGACTATTGTAAGAATTTCATGAAATCACCTTAACAAGAATAACAATGATGAGGAATATCACCCACATATATACACACACTTCCTGTTATCCATTTGTCAATTACTGGCATAGAGCACCAGCTCCACATTAACCTACCGTGACGGAAAATGATCGACACGAACAGGAACACTCGTAGTGAAGCATCCGTGAGGTGATGAATTAGAAAAATTTACTAGTGTGGATGGACGTGCTATTTATATCAAAAAGTAAAGAACATTATTTCCTAAAATTTCAAAAGATCCATAGAATACACTTGGTCCTAAACTCCTACTTGAGGCAAATGCAGACATAACAAATGGAATCTTGTTCACATCATTATTTGTGAAGGTATTTGTTGAAACTAATTTCCACGATTCGGAGTATGTAATTTAAAGTACCAGTCTGCAGTTGGTCCAAGGAAAACCCACCCAATTCTGCCTGGAGAAATAGACATTAGGAAGTACAAACAAATTTTACTGTAACTGATGGATCCTAAACATCGCTTATAGATTACGATAGCTCAACTCATCTAAATGAACACTTTGAATATTAGCCTTGCAAGGCAAATTCCCACAGTGTTATGTGATAAACGGTAGATAGAGAAGTGGCAAATAACCAATCAGTAGAAAACGCTAGGTAAAAACAACTACATTTATAAAAGAGAAAGTAGCGAACAAGCTTGTTTTCAGTGCTTCGTCATCAGGCTAATACAGTCATAGAAATGCTAGGTAGAATAAACACAATGGGTTTAAATTCGTTCACTAAAACAGAGTAACTAATCGATAAGTCTACGAGATTGGTCTGACTGAGGCGGAGTCAAGTGAAGTGGCGTGATTGCCATGGTTAGTCGCGTTGATCTGAGGTCAAGGCAGGGTTAAAGTATGGACGTGTTTTTCTGTGCACATAGTTTCAGGATATAGAGCCGAATTACGATCGCCTTCCTTGCGGACAGCAGGCGATATCTGACTGCCTGTGTGTAACTTCCGGGACAGTATATCGGTATGAATGCGCCATGCGAATTGCTTTGATGGTCGGTGTCTTTTAGGTGTGATAATACTGCACTCGTTACATTGTTCCTCGCGCCGCTGTACAGCCAAGCTGGGCAATGCTCTCGAGCCCTAATGGACAGTCGCCTGGTCCTTTTCCCAATGTGACTTGCTCGACATGAGCAAGATAACTTGTGCACACAGAAGCAGGTCTACAACAGAGGTTTCATGTCTTTAGTTTGTTGACGCTTAATCGGTGTTGTGGTGAAGCTTACGCGTATATTAACGGCAAAATACGTTCTCTCTATTGCTAAGGTGAGTCTCCGGGTGGTGCTTTCTGCTATCATGTCACCCTTAAATGGTAACCATAAATATACCATACGCTTCCCAGCGGAAACGGGTCTGAGCTTTTGTACTCGTGGTTCCGTGTGCCTTCGGATGAATTTTTTAGGGTACCCATTTCGTTTCAGTACGCTTCGTAGAAAGCTCAGCACATCTGGAAGTGTATCGTCTGTACATATTCTCCACGCTCTCGCCGTTACGCAACGGACAGTGTTCTTTTCTTGACTTATCGGAACAAAACTAGCGAAAAGGATGTTGACACACACGAAAGGAAAAGAAATTCCGGCGGCATTCCAACCGACTGTGTTGTGTGGCTAGCTGTAGCTGGTGACCGCTGAGCGTTGAATTGCGACTCATCTTTAGTAGGCGACGGCAAGAATGGTTTGGATTCCTCAGGATCATATAAGTCATCATCAAGTCGCCACGCAGGTGTCGATATTGTCCCCTGTAGACCCCGAGGGTTTTCAGCCTCAATCGGTAAGGGAGATGAAACAGGCCCTTGACGTTCTTGGTCGCCCTTCATTTTGGCAGTTCAAGAGCGGTAAGGTCTTGCTTCTGCCATGGCTGCCAGGCGTGGACGGTATACTCAGAATGAGGTCGAATGTAGGCGTTCAGCATCTGAGAAAATATGGATGGCTAGAAGCGCCCGAATGCCCTCCGCAAAAGGCCAAGGTTTTGGTTAGCTTTTTTGGAGGCTTTCTCGGCCAGACAGGAACAGTCTAGATCTTCCTGCACTATCACGCCTAGATCGCATTCCGTTGAAGTGCGCTGCAATATTTGATCCCCCAGTCTTTATCCGCAAGTGGCTTTAGGGCGTACGTTCAACATCTTGCGATTTGTAGCGTTAAACTGAAGCAGGTTCTGAGCCGACCAATCGTAGACCCTGTCAAGATCATCCTGAAGTGCTGCATTGTCGCTTGCTGTTCTAATGGCTCGCCATATCTTGAGATCTTCAACGAAGAATAAGAAGTTTTAGGTTATTACCGTCGCGAGATCATTTAAGTAAATCAGGAATAGTCGTGGACCAACTACTGAGCCCTGGAGCACTCTGCACTTAACGTCGATTGGGTCAGAGCTGACGCCGCAAACACTTATATTCAGATGTCATTGAAGCAAGAAGTTACCTATCTAACGGAGGATTGGGTCACCAATTCCACAACTCTGCAGCTTGTGAAGGAGGATACGGTGGTTCAAACGGTTGAAAGTCTTTGAGAAATCCAGATATACTACATCAACAACTATGCCGCTCTCAAGGGTCTCAGTCCAACTGGATCTAGCAAGCAGCAAGGTTGAAGTGCAAGTACGGTTCTTGCGAAATCCATGTTGTTCTTGGGCTATGATATAGCGTTCTTCCAAAAAGTTCATCAGCGCTTGCGCAGCAATAGCTTCCATGATTTGGAGAGCACCGGATGTAGTCTTATCGGGTGATAGTTGGCCGGTTCTGTACGACTTCCCCGCTTTATGGATGGGAGTGACGATGCCCTGCTTCCACATTGTTGGCACCCGCATCTCATCGATGCATCGTTGGAAGAACTTGCAGAGTGCGTCCGCCAGGTTGACTGCGGCCAACTTCAACGCTTTTGGACGAATATTATCAACACCAGGAGAGGTATGCTCCCGCAGGGCAATTAGCCTTTTCAAAATATCTACAGTCGTAAACGTGATGTGGCTGAGTCCTAGTGGTGGTACAACTCTCGGGAACAGTGTATTCGGCGATGTCGTGTTCTGGAAGTTCGAGGCGAAGTGTTGACGTAGGGCGTTGGCCGCCTCGGTTGCGTTCTGTGCAAATCCACACAATGTGTGTAAAGCAAGAATTCTTCGCTACACTTTACGGAGCTTATTTATGTGTCCTGTACAGGAGCTTGGGGGTTTGAAAGGAATTTTCTCAGCTAGATTCTGTTGGTGTTATATTTTGTCTTTGCGTACCAGGTTTACGCAGTGATTCCTTTGGATACTGTAGGCTTCCCATGTTTCGGCACTCGATGACTCCTTGTATCTTTGCCAGAGTAAATTCCTCGTGACCATACACTTCAGTGCCCTGCTGAGTATGAATGATTGTACTGTCTTGGCTCGCGAAGGTCTTTTCCTAGAAACACTAGTTACTAACGTGTTGAATTGGTGAGCAAATTCAGGCCAGGCGACATCGGGTGATGGTTCTGCTAGAAATGCTCCGTTTGTGGCATTTATAAGTTTGATTAGGAGCGCCGTAATCCGTAACGAGTTGGCACTCCTCGGTGCTTTCTGAGGAATAATCTGCATAAAAGATATCCTTGAACATGAGGGTTGTATGGTCGCTACGGACTAAAGGACTCTCTATCGATACCGTTTCAATCGTAAGCTCTTCATTGGTGAATTCGAGGTCCAAGACACTCGGTTTGTTTCCCTCCTGAATCTTGCGGGAGATGTGTTTTGATTGTAGAGTGGTAGTTCACTAATGGTCTCCTGTACTTCCATTTTCAAGTGTTCGTTTATACAGGCTGGAGTTTCTATGGTAAGATTATTGAAGTCACCAAACAGGAGAATGTGGCTGTACGACTGCAAGAGAATGGTCTTCATTGTTGAGGCTAGGCGGTTGTCCATTTCAAAGTAGCTGACGGAGGGCGATTGCACCACACCCAACAAACATGCGTTCCTCACGGCTTAGGTGAAGACGACACCAAAGCGCATCGACAACCTGAACCTCTGGGTCATCGATGAGATCAATGTGTAGTTCGCTGCGATAATAAAGTAGTACTCCACCTCCTCTACTTGGTCGAGCGTTGCGTAGAATAGACATCCCAAGTAGTGCGATTTCCACATCGGTGCTCGCTTCATTCAGTCAGGTCTCCGTTATCATGACAAGGTTGCTTGACATGGAGACCTGACGCAGGCGAAGCACCGGCAGTTTGCTTAAAAGACCTTGTGCCTTGGTATAAAAACAGGAGAGTGATTCATGGGTTAGAAGGTTGTTTGTGGATGTAGACAACAGGTTTGCGAATTGGCCGACGCTCTTGAGGTCAGCTGCTAATAGAATTTTTGTATCGTCTTAGGCTCGCAAGAAAGACTTGGAATAACTCTCTGCACCATATGATCAGGTTCATGATGATCCTGATGGTCACTCACCTCCTGCAGTGTCTCGCTGCATGCTATGACGGCAGTCAGATCAGTCTCTGTGGTGGACTCTGCAACAACGGTTGTTAGCACTGAGTTGGTTCTATCCATGGAGCAGCTTCCGGTCGTAAACCTGCTGCTTTTAGTAGAATTTCTGTTGGTAGCTTGTTCCGGAAGTTCCCCCACTTCTCTAGAACTGACTGTAAAGGTAGCTCAGACGGTAAGGCCAAGTTCAGCAAACTAGGACCACACCCTTGGTGATTTGGCGACACGAGAATCCTGGTCAGGGTGGCAGCAATGACTTTTTCTAAAGACAGTGACACACGAATGTATCGCCATTGCTCCAGGTCATGTACCTGAGCTTTTTCAGGAGATGAAGTTTGTGACTCGAGGACGCCATTAATAATGACGGTTTTCAGCGTGTTTTCTACTTCCCTGTTGATTGTCCATATCATTTGAACGTTCTTTCCACGGAATATCTGGTAAGATACATACTCCGTTCGATGCTCTGTGGTGTCGATTTGCATCGAGCAGAATGGATTCCGTTTCTTCCGCAGAATGTAGTATTATTCGAAGTAGACGAGGCTCACCATAGTGGAAGGTGTTTAGTTGTCGTGCGATACGGCTGAGCGTAGTGAGTTCAACGCACTTGCTAATGGCAGTACAGATGGAACTCCACTGATTACGATCGTCTATCAATTTGCCCCTTGTTGTGTTGGATTTGGGTTCAGGAACGTTAGTGCACACAAGATTTAAGGCATCATGATTCCGCCTTGTGGTTCGCGACTTAAGAGCACTAAGTTCTTTTGTTTTTTGTGGATTTGTGAACTGCACCAGCGATAGCGATCCGTGTCGAGACACATTTTTGACCACTCCCGTACATGAAGTCACAGATATCATTGACGGCGTTTTCCTAGAAGCAACCGCTGCCTAGGATGTCCAGTTTTGTTTTACCGTGGGCTTGCTGGAGTCTTGTGTGTTGAGTATGTCAACTGAATTACTAGTTATTACACCCGCAGAGAAAGTAGAAGCAAGTGGGTTGTAAACGAGTTTTTCACTTAGTGGAGCCATGAGGCTAGGGGCCATTGAAGACAGAGATGCTACGGTGAGGTTGGGACGCCTGATCATCTTTTTCGACCTAAACGGGGGGTTTGTAGATGTCCGTTCAGTTTCAAGTATAGCATTGTTTAGTTTCACAGATGCGTTGCTAGCGTGCGCCAGTTGCTCAACTGTTTCCGCCAACTTTTCACACTTTTTCCTTAGGAAAATTCCACAACTAACAACAGGGATGGATTTGCACAATTGGAAGAACCAAAATGCATCGATTTTTCTGCTGTATTGTCTAGTTTCGAGTGCACTCCTCCCTAAACACATTGAGTGGTACGCTTTTTGACAGTTAAAGCAAACTGGACCAGACTTAACGGTTTTTACACATGGGTCACCATTGACTTTCGAATGGGCCATATCCACTTGAGGAGTGTACTTTGTTATTGTGACTCTCACCAATTCCAAAAGGGATTAGCTAGAAAACGAGAGTTCAGAATCTATGCTGTAGATATCTCACTTACCACTAGCTTAGAATGGAGTAATTCTATTGATATATGTGGTCACGGTCAGTAATGGGGCAGGGAATTCGGAATGACCGCAGATGATGGTGATATCGTGTACAGATTCACCACTAACAAGATGGAATGGAGTAACTGGATGTGTACGCAACAACAAGGGAAGCAAAAGGATGAAGATACTGACGCACAGTGTGAGTTCGCTCCAATTTTCGTTGCGTGACGATCGGCGCTAGTTTGAGGTTAGGGGGTCAGACCTGTCGCGTCCAGATGAGTCACACTTTCCATAGGGTAGATAGGCCACCTTCATGCCATTGATCCAACCGGTAAGTGGATAAGCAACAATGCAGCGTAGGATTGAGGCAAGGCAGGATGAGTTGGAAAATACTGTCTACTGACGACAGTGGCTGCACCAAAGGAGGACCAAATTGACAACTATCGCTTTGTACAACGACTAGAAAGAGTGGTAGTAAGATGTTTCCGGTGACTCAAAAAGATCTTTAAAATAAGACCACCCGAGTTCTTGTGCGACGAGAGGAAAAATAAATTCTCCGATAAAATTCATACACGGTTGACTTCGAAATTGCAAAA
>OX104069.1:93777735-93833950 GCA_944474145.2 Dicrocoelium dendriticum | reverse complement strand
GTGGTTATGAATTGGGTTGAATATTCTTAAGGAGGAGCTTGATTCCGTTAAGGACTGGCTTGCTTTCGAAAAGGTATAGTGGTGTGTGGCCGGTCTGTTGATTTGAAGTGGCAGCCTCGGTGTCTGAGATACAGTCTAAAGAATAGCGGTAGATCCCTGAGCTTGCTGCCTGCATCTGCCTTACGCAGCTATCGATAAAAGCAGTTGTGTATTTATTACAGAGCCCTTATGTTGGGCTTCCAAAGAAGGTCACAATTTTGGTGTAGGATGCAAAGCGAAAGAAAGTCCTCGTGTAAACCTCCACAGAGAAAACGGGAAAATGAAAAATCCACGAGATATAGTCGTCTGTAATGCGTGGATTAGAAATACGCTGTGCGTTGTAAAGAGCACGTCGAGCCTGTTCGTTTGAGCGTACAGTGATAACGCTGCGAGCAGATGGAGAGAGGATAGAGGGGATAATCCAGGTGACTCAAAAGCACGCACGTCACGCGTGTGTAAGGGTGACCTTGTGACTAATTTGAAGTTACACGCAGGGTTACTGTATGTAAATGGTTGGTCTGTCTTCTGCTGATTATCCTTATGTCAGTTTCAGTGTTGCAGCCAAAGCCTAAAATGGTACATTGTGTCAACTGGTCAAGCTTGATATCTCCACATTCCTGTATTGGTCGCTTCAGAGTTGCCGGGCTACAAACTTTACTGGGGGAAGTTCTGAGAGGATGCTTGTCGCTGCATGTGCTTACTACTGGTTTGGGCAAGATAAGCCATAAATTGCATCATTTGGTTCTAATATAAACTTCTGGATAATATTGAAATTTGGACGATTTGAGTATCGATTGTGAGCTCAAGATGTTGCAAGCACAGCTACTTAAAATTTTGCACCTGTTTGTGATCTATAAAGCACTAAAGGTGCATTTACCAAATACGAGTGTTTCAGTACTCGATTTGGTTTTAGCTTGTTTGGTGTTGATGGGAATGGCGAACCAAATGGATCGGTGTTCCGCATCCACCTCAGTCTCCGACAATACTCTCGTGTCGGCCAAATCGAGTTATTACCGTGAGTATGCACAAAACTTTTGGTTAGAGTAAGCTGTTAGCTAATCGGTCTGTTTACATCGACCTATGTTGCATAGATGCTTTTAAGTCTTACTTCATCTTCTCCCATCCCATTGCTATTTGGGACGACGTTAGACTTTAACACCCTCATGTCTGCTATCAAACCAACAATTTCATCCAGATCTTTGCAGTAACTCAGATAGATAAGGTGTCCCATCATCTACTCTAACTAACTTCTGAAATTATGGTGGAACCTCATTTAGCCAGGCTACTTATGAACATTTTAGCAGATGTGTATTTTCAAATTTGATTTCCATGGCATTAACCTAAAATACAACATTATATTACGGTCGGCTTCAGCTGCATTTATGAGTTTACGGAGCACATTGTAATGCCTTGTGCATAGTGCTGATTTGTAATTAGGTAGCACATCGAAAGCGACTTCATCCGAGCAACACTGCTCCCATTGCGTACCATCGCTAGAATTGATAAGATAATTGGAAGCATTCCTAAGGTTCCGTTGCCTTAGCATACAAACAAAGATCCATGAAACTAAATAATAGCTGAGGCAAGCAAGCATATTCTGAAGTTTGGGATTTTCAAAGTGAGTTGGGCAAGCCATTCCAATGGATTATATATCACATTTATGGCAATAACAAGGTGGTTAGAACATAGTTTGATCACAATTCCATTTTGTGTTTTAGCTTTCTATTTTTTCGTAAATTTATACTAAGAGATAGTTTCATGTATACAACATTCATCTAAGAAATCATGGCAGTCCACAAACTATTTGACACAAAAAGAAATATGGCTAATGTGCATTGCTACCATCAATATTACGCAGCAAAATATTGTGCGTAATAAACATCATAAGTGGCGAGTGTAACTAGTTGAAGGGTATATTATATCATGACTCGCGATAGGAATAATCAGTGCGAGTTAAGCATCCTCAATTACGACAGGGCTGCTGATTGGCTGCACTTATGCGCACCGTCTACAGCGTGTCAAATGCGAAGTCGCAGTTGTGAGTGAAGGGCGAATTATGCAAGGTAGTTCGATGGCATGTGACTAAAAACCGGGTATCGGTTGCATCGTAGCATCTATGAGGGCCTCAGTTGGAGTGGTGAATTCTTCGACCACTGAAGTAAACAACTTCTGACTTAAAGAAGCTGGAAGTTTATGGACAAATCTCATATTTGTTTTAAAATAAAACCAAAAGTGGCCCACTACGACATCTAAACTGCGCAGTAGCTTACAGTGTTCACAATGGCACAAGTAAATTTGCTACCGTGCCATATGCATTAATCCAGAATAGTACACCCAAAATACTTAAAGTGTTTCGTAGTATTCTATGAGCTGGATCACACGATTAGACGCTTCCAAGTGTGGTGGAATTTCTAGGCAAATATGAACATAAAATTTTAAAAGCAATAAACTTTCCACGGACCGATGTCGATTTTCGCGCACTCGACAACTCTGTCGAGCATTTTAGTTCTAACGAAAACATAAGAAAACAAGACGGATGGGAATAGTGGGATATGAATTAGACGGAGGAATCACATGGAAAATGAAAACCAACAAATTGGCGAATCCGAAATTATGTCGTCTGCATGCCCATTCTGAGAAAATTGGAGGGTCTGTGCTAAAACATTCGGAAACAGAAACGCAATCGAAACAGTAGCGTATTATCCGGAACAGTTTAAGGTAAGTACATAAATAACTATCGCAAAATTAAACTTCCCAAACACCCAGAAAAATTTAAAATCATGGAATTGCTGAAACTCATCTTGTTGTACTATCGGACCTTTTAGTTCCCCGTGAAATTTTGTTGAAACCTGTATAGAACACCAAAGGTGCTAGTATTAGAACAGTGAAGAATGCGAAATGCCCCATTTTTTCATACTGCCAAAATTCTATTCTGTTTACTCATCGCCTATTGCAAGGAGTTCATGAATTACACTGAGAAGAAAAACAGTGATGGGAAATTTTACCCACATATATACACATACTTCCTGTTATCCATTTGTCAATTACTGACATAGAGCTCCAGCTCCCCATTATCCTATCGTGATAGAATGTGATTGGCACGAACAGGAATACTCGTAGTGAAGCATCCGTAATGTGATGAGTTAGAAATATAAACTAGTGTGGGTGGGCGTGCTATCTATATCAAAAAGTAACAAACATTATTTCCTGAAATTTCAAACGATCCATATAATACACTTGGTCCTAAATACATACGTGAGGCGAATGCAGGCATAACAGACGAAAAACTTGTTCACCCTGTTATTTGTGAAGGTATTCCTTGAAGACAATTTCCGCGATTCTGGATATGTAATTTAAAGTGCCAGTCAGCAGTTGGTCCAAGGAAAACTAATCCAATTCTGCCTGTAGAAATATACGGTAAGAATATACAAATTTTAAGTTACCTGATGGGTCCTAAGCATCACTTTTACAATACGAGAGCACAACTCATCTAAATGAATAATCTGAACGTTAGGCTTGCATACCGCTAGGTAGAATCATACAGTGATATGTGATAAAGGTTAGGAAGAGAAGAGGAATATAAACAATTAGTAGGAAACGCTGGGTCGAAAAAATTAAATTTATAAAACAGAAAGTAGCGAACAAGCTTGCTTTCAGGCCTTCACCATCAGCCTAATACAACCATAACAAAACAAGCTGGAATAGAAAAATGGATTTAAATTCGGTCACTGAAACAGGGTAACTAATCGATAAGTCAGCGAGATTGGTCTGACTGAGGTGAAGTCAGGTGGAGTGGTGTCTCTGCCACTGTTCGTCACGTTGGTCTGATGCCAAGGCAGGTTAAAGTATGGACGTTTTTCTGTGCACATAGGTACGGGTTCTAGAGCCGAATTGAGATCACCTCCGCTGCTGACAGCAGGCAAATTCTGACTGTTTGTTTGTAACGTCCGCGGACAGTAGATCGGTGAGAATGCGTCATACGAGTTGCTTTGATGGTCGGAGCCTATTAGGTGCGACAATACTGCACTCGTTACATTCTTCATCGCGCCGCTGTAGATCCAAGCTAGGCAATGCTCTCGAGCCCTAATGGACAGTCACCTGGTCCTTTTCCCAATACACCTTGCAAGATAAATTGTACACACAGAAGAGGTCTACGACTGTGGATTCTTGTTGAGGTGAAGCTAATGCGTAGATAAGCGACAAAATACGTTCTCTCTGTTGCTAAGGAGATGCTCTGGGTGGTCCTTTCTGCTACCGCGTCACCCTTAAATGGTATCGACAACTATATCATCCTCTTCTCCGCGGAAACGGGTTTGACTAATGTACCCGCGGTTCCATGTGCCTACGCATGAATTTTTCAGGATCCCATTACTCTTGAATATGCTTCGTATAAACCTCAGCACATCTGGGAGCGTAGCATCTGTACATATACTCCTCGCACTCTCCCTTAGGCAACGGACGAGGTTCCTATTTACTTATCGAAACAAAACTTGCGAAATGGGTTTATTGGCCATTCCGTTTTTCTTTTCTGACACCTCTGATGCCCTATTGATTTGGACGTCTAAAAATGCCAATGAGTCGTTACGTCGCAGCTCGATAGTCAAAGTTGTGTCATTAGGTGAAGTGTAAAACTGGGCCAACAGATCATCAACGCACATTCCATAATCCGCAATGCAAAATAGGTCCTCTACGTGTCGTCGGTAAAATCCAAGCTGTTGATGGATTCGTTTAGCTGGTTGTACTCCAATTTTCTCAGGAAGACGTCCATGAACAACCGTCCTAATGCTAAACCTATTACCACCCCGACTATTTTCGATACGGCGTTCCATTAGAATGAAACTGCATGTTTCTTCTTGTACACATGAGTAGTAGTTGTCTCAGTCGGTCTGTTGGGATCCAAACCTCGATGTTACGCAGCTGGGTGAACTCGCACAGATAGTCTATGTTCTCCTCAGATGGAAAATTTGTAAAAAGAGATCCCGTTTTAAGAAAAAATCTGTTGCCCTGCTAGCTCAAGTTGTCTCACTGATTCAAGAAAATCAAAGGTTTTCTTGAGACTGTATATAGCCATGGCTTTCCTGCCTGGTTCTAGCCCTGTGAAGAGCCACTTGGCGGTTGAATTATACAGCGAGTTACACATATCTAGTATCGGCCTTAGTGGTAGACCTTCTTTTGTACTTTGGGCAGGCCATACAATCTTGTAATCATTGTCCCACCCGGTCTGGTGTATGCAAATACGTCCGAACCAATTTCATTCTCTTGCTTTAAGCAACGCAAGAGTTTCGTTATGGATCTCTCGATTGTCCATGTCTTGTCACTCTTAGCATTCTAGGAAATTGTGACCAGTCGGAAAGAATAGCATACATTTTGCTGATTTAGTCTGATCTGTCCACCAGAACGATCCCAGCGCCTTTATCTGGCCTAGACAACCGTACATTATCGTTCCGCTTGAGTTATTTAAGAGCATCTAGATGTTCCTGCTTCAATAGATGCTTGGTACAAGGTTTATAAGTTAGGTACTCGTAACATACGTTAACTAGGGTTGACTTATAATGTTCGGCCGCTAAGGCTGATGATGACGCAAGCGTAGCTACTTGAAGATAGAGATTCCCAAATTGGACTTCTAAATCTAACTGTTTAACATAATTTGGTGGAAACAGAACTTCTGGCCGAATTAGACAGCTTCGAGTAAAAACTTACCTAATTTTAATGAAGACAAATTTTGAAAGTATCTTTCAGGTTCACGGGGAAATACGTTCTTTGCCTTACCCGCACTGAGTTTTTTCTGCAGTGCGGATACTCCTACATCCACTTGTCGCGCCACAATTCACTGAACGTATGATTTGAAAGGTTCGTATTTCCCAACAGTACGACACATTGCTTAAGCTCGAATTTCTTAATCCGAGGCACAATCGAATCACGTTCATTCATCATATGACTTTTCAAAGCGGTATTTTTTGGATTAATGCCGTTACATCTGAGAATTTTCCAAAAGTGCTTAAGGTATTCACAACGTAAATTGCACGCGCAAAAATTGCACTGACGCCCTAGCTACTGCAAGGTTTTAGCTGAAAGTAACACACTGATTCAGTTCTGTAAACATATTGGTTTCTTGAAATGTTTCAATGGAGAAATAATTCCCGGAAAAAACACCAGAATCAGCAAGTAGCGAACAAGCTTTTTTTAAGGCCTTCATCATCAGACCAACAAAACCAATAATAAATCAAGTTAGAATAGACACAATGAGTTTAAATTCAGGCACGGGAACAGAGTAACTAATCCATAAGTCTACGTGATTGATTTGGATGAGGCGAAGTCAGGTGAAGTGGCGTGACTGTCATTGTTGGTCGCGTTGGTCTGAGGTCAAGGCACAGTTAAAGTATGGACAGTATGACGATATATGTTGTATTGCGGATTATGGAATGTGCGTCGATGATCTATTGGTCCACTTTTACACTTCACATAATGACATAACTTTGGCTATCGAGCTACAAAGTAACGACTGTTTGACCTTTTTAGACGTCCAAATCAACAGGGCGTCAGACGGGTCAATGCGGAGGAGGGTGCACAGAAAAAAACCTGAAGTGGACAGTACATCCATTTCGCTAGTTTTGTTCTGATATCCAAAATAAGGACTTCGTCCGTTGCCCAACGGAAGCAGCGTGGAGAATATGTATTAGTGGCATGCCTGCTCCTACTTTAATTGGCTTATTCCTCTCTGTCTTCTATCCATATTCTCGCAGTCTTTTCCAATCGGATTTATCAGCCCTACACATTGGTCCACCATACGCGAAAGTATTTTCTACAATAAGAGTTTGTGCCATTACTAACCATTGTCACCGCTATCCGGCGTTACGCGCAAGCGCTTAACTCAATCACATTGAGCCGATTGCATTTCTCTGTGATACAATTCGATACAGATTTCTTGAAGCAGTCCGATAAGCTTAACTTTATTCCATTCCGGCATTTCTCAACACGGCTGGGAAAGAATTTGTGATCTCTTAATCTGTGTTCAGCACTGTGTTCAGATTCAGTTAGCAGCTTCCAGTCACTCGCCATTCCTTGTGACCTTGTCAGCCAGGGCGGCTTCATAACCCATCAAACAGACGGCGCGACCACGCCGACTGCTCTTTTCACCTCGCATCCACCCCACGCACCTGACCGATGTGCGCTGTTCTCAAAGCTAGAAAAGTACAGAACGCTAACCAACTTGCAGGTTCAGGTAGCGACAACACGAATGGCAGAAATACGATTCTGAAAAGGCTGCAAGTGAAAGGATTTTGCGGGTTAGGAGAATGTCATGGAGTAGTTAAAATCGGTCTGGCTTGCTCGCGCCGTTTGGAAGGGGAGCATCTGAATTGTGCAAACGTGTCCTAACAACATGTACAAGAGCAAAATAGTTCCCAAAATGCACTTTGGTTCTGTACTACGTGCTCTACCATCCCACTTGTTACGCCCTTGCTTATTCTAGTTCAGAAGTGTGACTAATTAACTGCAGAAGTCAAACAGATGATAAACGATAAGATTATTTCAATGGAAGCGAGAATGCACCATGGAAGCGTAGCAGCTTCTAAGCACCAGAATGCTGCAAAATCCGCTTCCGCTGAACCGCAATCAGCCACGTCCCCATCTCCGTTGTATTCTTCACATTTGGTAGTACGCCAGGCAAAAAGAGACCGTACATATGAGAGTCAAACAGTAATCACGGCAACGATAATCTGGCACAAATCGAAACGTCTGCTTAAGCAAATTCCACTAGATCTGAGATCTAGCATTAACAACCCTTGATACCTGTAGCTCAAAAGTCTTTCTTTGAGTCAAAGCCACCCGAAACGTCAGTTACATATGCAACAATTGTTGTAAAGTTTCGACGTTGCTGCCTTTTCTGTTGTAAGCACCGTTAAGGTGAATAGAGACACAAACAACAAACAGACAATATTTGTCAGCAGGTCAGGACAAACGAACACCATGCATTGTAGGTCAACGAAAACGGGATCCAACAATTTTGCCCGGACGTTTATAAGCTCAAATGTCCTTGAATCTACCTTCATCACATTGCGGGATAAGTGTTTGGACGACCAAGACCAATGGAACTCATTGTGTGTGCTGATGAGTGTAAAAGCAAATCCCATAAACTTATTACGAATTACTCGTCATCCGAACTCGCCACACTATGGAGAACCCAGACTAATCCGAGTAACAATATAATCCTTGAAAGAAGTAGAAAACGTTTTGCTCTCCGCAAGCGCTAAACACGGGTCCTGTATGATACGCACCTATCCTGGTGTACCTTGTATCCAGTGACATTCAAAGGAAACACCAAAGAGGGACACAGCAAGCAAGACCGCCTAAACACATGCTTCATAGCTGGTATGCCAGAACATCCTTCTAACGATATTCAAGAGACTGGAAAGTAGACCATCGCAAAAACATTTAGCGCTAATAAAAAACTGCAATAGAAACACGTCAACTGTCTACGAATGGTAAGACAAAGTATGCTTCCACTGGGGACTTCTGATAGCCCAAGAAGAACGGCTGTGGAACCGGCAAACGAGCTGCGGATGCAATATGCCTTCAAGTTTCAGAGGGTCTTGTCACCAAGCGATCTTCCAACATTTGTCTTCTCCTCGCCAGAAGTAACCCACATCACTTTAACCGTGGAGGCTCTATTGCAAAAGCTGACTTCTCTACGCAAACACAGTTCACCTGGTGGCAACCCCATTTGTCCACAGGCGCTGGAATCATCAACAAGCCAACTGGCGGGACCATTAGCTCAGTTTTCCCAGCGCTGCTTAGACCAGAATCAATTTACAGCTATGTGGAAGCTTAGAATAGTAACCCCAATTCACAAAAGCGGAAGCAGGACGGATCCCTACAACTAGCGCTCAGTACCTCATTTTCCTACACTCACCCAGACCATGGAATCCATAGGTGCCGATGCAATGGTTCCCTATCTGGGACACTGTAACATGATTACGCATGGGCAGCACGGTTTCCGACTACAGCTGTCACACACAACAAATTTACTAATCGCACGCAGTAGTTGGACAGGATTAGCTGAAGCTGGAGAAGGCGTTGATGTGATCTACCTGGATTTTTCCAAGGCTTTCAATCATCGAGACCGTCGGTAGTATACTCAAAGCTCCAGCATTATTTGATTGGCGATCCACTTTGGTTGGATTGCCAATTATTTATTTTCACGGCAATTAGTTGTCAGAGTTCGGTGCTGTTATCGGACCACATACAAGTAGAGTGTGATGGGTCGCAAGGCTCAGTTCTAGGTACACGTTCCTTTTTCTTGTTAATTAATTATCTTTCACAGGGGATCGTTTCAAACTTCCTAATGTTCGTCAAGGAAATCAAAATTTTTCACGTGATCCAAGTGAACGATGATCAGCATCTGCTTCAGATTGACCTAGATACGGTGTATCAATAATCAACCCAAAACTTACTGCATTTCAACGTCAGTAGATGCAAGTTAATTTCCATCCGACATCAGAGCAGCTACTGATACCGGCTCGGAACAAACCTAGTGCAAAAAACAGCTGTCAAACGTGACTTCAGCTTGACGGTTCAAGATGACTTGGGTTGCTCCAGGCTATACGAAAACGCCTCGAAGACTAGGAACCAACACGTTTGGACGAATAAATAGCTTTATATTAGGCCAAACGCTCACTGCGTATATTCGCCCCCATGTCGAATACGTAATTCAAGCCTGGCATCCATGGCTGATACACGATTGTAGTACACTGGAGCAGCAGGTAAGCAAGTAATTGGAATGTGTAATCTTTCATTCCAAGAGATGCTGCAACCATTGCGGATATTCAGCGGAAGCTATGGCAGACTAGGTGGCAACCTGATTTTGACGTACTTGATTCGGCGTGGCCCACATCATGTGTACCACCCTTTACTGCGACTCAACACCAGTATAACCATGAAAGGTCACTCATTGCAATCGCAGAAAGTATATCCGTTAGAAGTGCCTCACAAAATAGTTTCATTCGTGTCTGTCACTCGTGGAATGTCCTCCCAGAATCAGTCGTCTGCACCGACACTGACAGTATTTAAAAACGGTTGGACGACGCACTCATCCACTTGCACTTCGCCGCTTAGTGCTACGTCTTTATCCTACACCTGGAATTTACCATGGATTTAATTGATAGTTATTGTGGGTGCTGTGGATCTAAGCTGATCGCAGGAATGAGGCGAAGCCAACCAAATCCTTATTTTCATATTTGAATTATGGACTATTTTACTATAATTATTATCATTAATGATATTTTGATAACCCCACCAATTATGCAACGGAACTTGTAGATCAACGCCTCTTAACCCGGAGAAATCTATTGTTCCTTGTTCAGTTCAGATGGGCTGAGCTTTATACAAGCCTACCCAAGCGAAATGGGTACCCTGAAAATTTCATCCGGAGGCACACGGAACCGCGTGTACAAAAGCCCAAAGATGTTTCCGCTGAGAAGCGGATGATATAGTTATCGTTATCATTTAAGGGTGACGTGGTAGCAGAAAGAACCACCCAGAACATCTCCTTAGCAACAGAGAGAACGTATTTTACCGATAATCTACGCATAAGCTTCACCTCACCAACGATTGTGCGCCAACAAACTAAAGACACGAGAACTCGGTCGCAGACCTCTTCTTTGTGTACACATTATCTTGCAAGATATATATGGAAAAGGACCAGGTGACTGTCCATTAGGGCTCGAAAGCATTGCCTAGCTTGTCTTTACGGCGGCGCGAGGAAGAATGTAACAAGTGCAGTATTGTCGCACCTAATAGGCTCCGACCATCAAAGCAACTCGTATGACGCATTCACACCGATCTACTGTCCCCGGACGTTACACACAGACAGTCAGATGTCGCCTGCTATCAGCAGCGGAGGTGATCTCAATTCGGCTCTAGAACCCGTACCTATGTGCGCAGAAAACGTCCATAGTTTAACCCTGCCTTGCCCTCAGACCAACGTGAGGAACAATGTCAGCGACACCACTCCACCTGACTTCATCTCAGTCAGACCAACCTCGTTGACTTATCGATTAGTTACTCTGTTTCAATGACCGAGTTTAAATCCATTTTTTCTATTCCAGCTTGTTTTGTTTTGGTTGTATTAGGCTGTTGATAAAACCCTGAAAGCAAGCTTGTTCGCTACTTTCTTTTTCGGATGTTATCTCCAGGAATTATCTCTTAATTCAAATTTAAAAAACATGGTTAATTTTAATATGGGACAGCCAGGGGCAGCATTCTATTCGTTATCCTTAACTTAAATGCATTGTGATTGAACAGTTCTGAGCAAATTCATGTTCACCTGGCTTAACCCGACTTCTAAATTAGTCCGAATAGAAACTGCCATGTCTTAGCTGTGTTCATACGACACTTCCCGGCTTCAGTTACATTTTTATCTAACACATTCATGTGGTAAGACGAGAAAGTTTTACTCGAACCAAGTAGGCAGTTAGGGATGATTTTTGCATTGCATCATGCATGGTACAAAACACTTGACAACTTGTACAAGTTTAGCAAATTGGGAAAACCCGGCAACTCTCAGCTCGGAGTAATATCGGACATTGGTAACACTTTTCGTAAGGAGTGTTTGCGTTATTTTATTTAAGTCTCGTAGTTGCTTAAGGCTCAGTTTAACAGCTGTCACCCTGTAGTCTCTGAGTGAACTAACACTTCAGTTCCGTACCGCTGTTGAGAGTGCCGACAAAGGTTGGTATTGGATGTAATGTTTATTCGTATCTGCCATACTAAGCATAATTGATAAGAAAAGTCGCACGCCTCACATTTGAAGCCTTTTGAAGTGCCATGTGACCAGGTCCACAAATAGTAGAACAAAGCACTACAAACATAGAAGCAGATGATGTGTATACCGCGGTTCCTAACTGCCATGGATGGACACTTCTTCACCGAAGCATAGTACACGCGGTGGTGCGTTATAGGTAGTTTGGCTAATGAGGAAGCTACACCCAAATTCCCATTGCTCATCGGTAATCGCAAATGTCCGCCCTTATGGCTTTAACTGTTTGTCGCAGGCAGTCTTCTTTAGGAAATTCGTGGCTCTGGGGTCAACCATTCTCTTCTGCACAGTTCGCAACCGGCATGACGGTGGAGGATGAGTCACACTACATCGCAGTCAATTATTGCTCATGCAATTCTACCGCTGCCCCCATGGCTTAGTGGCAAAGCTGCTGGCATTCGAAAGTCATGAGGTCTGGACAATGCAGATGTCCAAGAAGGTACATTAATAACGGGACTCATGAGGTCGAAACGGCCATTTGATGCTTTTCCATGCCTGTGGCATCCTGCAGGACAGAGGTGACAGTGACGGACTACATTTAAAATAATTAGGAGTATTATCAGTGGGGTTGTGTTCAGCATGAGAATATATTTTTGAAACCATAACCTTCTCTTGCAATCTGCTATAGGCTTTTTAACGAATAACAAATTACGTGGGAATTTCTCAGTTAAAAGCCTGTGATCTAAACAACGCTCAAGTAAGGTGAAATATTCGAAGACGAACAGCATTCCACTGACACCATAGTTGCAGTTCCATAGGGCATAATGTGTTTAAAATCTACAGCATTAAAAGACCCACAAGATGGAAAAGACACAAAATCAAAGTTACTTCGTAGTTATCAAACCTCTTGTTTATTCATATAAACACTTCATGCAAGCTTTCTTATGTAAACTGACTAACTAACCAGAACAACATAGTTCCAGTCATCCAATGTAAGATTTCACAATAAAGGGTTAGATGCAGCCCAATGATGATAACTCATACTAACTAGGAGACACGATGAGAAAATTAAGTGGAACATTGGACTTTGGCTTCACATCTCAGCCAGAAACAGTACCTTCTATATTATACTATTGAGTGCGATTGTCTTTGTCATGAGAATTGATTCGAACTGATATCCGCTGCTCTTCATATTACCTTTAGCGAATAGTAGTTCGTAAGATGGACATATGCGGATGAAGGGGTTGCTTACAGCCGAACATGTAAGAATGCAGTTTGTTGAAGCCATGTGACCGGATATTAAATGAGGACTAACTAAAGACAAGTACAAGGTATTGGCCCGTTGATGGCTTCTTTTTCGGTGTGCTTTTTGCGCATTACGAGGTTGACGACATTCCCTAGCTACACAAAGTATTTTGCGAATTAAATCGTTGCGCATCTATTGCTCCCAGTTTTCTTCTACTAAATAAAGTTGTAAACGCTTGATGGTATCCTGGTCAAAAATGTGTTCATTCGGAGAACGGGGATTCAGCTACGTATATATTGTTGGGTTAATAATAATCCATCGATCTGCAGATCATTGAATGGAAGCATATGTCTGAAGTCACAAGTCTTTCTCCCACACTGTTGTCTGTGCCCGGATAAAACGTAGTTCAGAACTAATGCATTGTTAGAACGGGTTGCTAGTTAGGTAACTTTACCCTGTTCGCAAATGCGCAAACTTCGAAAATGAAAAGAGAAAACCTATGACAGCAGATGTTCCCCATGAATATATTTCGCCCTTTGGCATTCTAGAAAGGGTATCAATCTCTGATTTACGTTTATACTTCAAACCTTACGAGGCGATGAGAAGTTCCCTGCATGCTATCCAAATAGGCTGAACTAATCTTTAGTTCACCCTTCGCATTAGCCACTAGTAGTCAAATTTACTTGGTAGCCACTGACTGACTTCCTACATGCCAAAACCACGTCACTCATCCTAGTTAGACTGACAAGCTATTACTGTGCCTTTCATTTTGCTCTATTTGTGGTACCACGGTGTTTTTATGGACTCAGATTGAGTTACCATGGCTTGTGACAGTCAAGTCTTCTGCTGCAGTGACAATCGTTCAGTTGCTCTGAAGATGTTGTTCCTTATATAACAAAATAGGTTTGCGTTGTCTTTCTCTGTGTTACACTTGATTTCCTCGTAAGGCGTTATTTCTTATAATGACTCCTCTCTGTCTTGCGGTCCACGATCAATCCGCTCAATTCGCATGTCTACCCCGGATATTAATTTCACAAACACCTTGTCTTCTAAAGTCAGATATAGAAGCCTTTCGTTCCAAAATCATGAAGACGCTTTTACTACAACTTAGCATTTCTTAAGTGGTCTTGTGCAGTGGAAGAATGCTATAACAATGATAAAAAGCCAAGGCTTGACAGGTCCCTTGGGAATCTTTTTGAATTAAATTAGGTAAAATATTTACATTACAGTGAAACGTACATCTGTGGAGTCACCATAACAGGTTCGCAACCCACATGTATACCGGTAAACCCGATAAATTGGTGACTGGTGAACACAATGCAACCTGCATTTTGCCGTCATCGGATAAACAGAATTGATGGGTAGGAGTCCGGAGTTTGGGTATTATTCAGCTAATCCATCATCGTCACTTCCAATCAGCAGGCTTAGGCTATTCTGGAAAAACACCAATCCTAGCTCGTGAGGCTAGCCATTGTCCTCTGTACAGTTAGTAACTGGCATGGCAGTGGAAGATGAGCGAGGCTATATCACAGTCAACTGGCAATCACGCAGGTCTGCGGCTGTCACCCGTTGAGAAGTGACAGTAGCTGCTGACATCCTGAAGTCATGAGGGCGGAGGCCAACAGCGGTCCGCTGGGAGGCGCACCACTGACGAGACACAGAAGTTCGAAAAGCCGGCGTATGGTGCTTTTCCAGACTAGCCTCAGCCAGTTGATTGGAAGTGACGATGATGAAGTAGCTGAATTAAACAGTATTAAAATCAAGTAATGCAACTGGTGTAATGAATCTTCAAGTCGTTTAAAAAATTTCATATTTTGGGCGCAGGAATGACAGCAGCAAAATTCTATGGGAAAACATTTTCGGTGGCATTAAAGCCGACTGTATGGAATGGACAATTTCAGCTGGTGACCGCTACTGTGTCTCCATTTACAGTGGAGCCATAATACTAATAATAGTGTACATTTATCCTATGACTGAGAAGCGATGCTGCAGACCTCAACGTCTTTGTGCTACAAAAGAATTAACGCTGAACTGGAATTTTCTTGTTCACAGTCAAAGACGTGTTTCTTCTTCATCCACTACTCAAATATTTGGATCAAACTGCTGAGAAATATCAGAACGTGCTGTACACTGGCATTTTAGGCTTGCGATTAGTAAGTAATTAACCGTCAAAAACGTGATTAATATGCTTAGGACATCACAGCGCTAGATAATGCTTTCGAAAACGGTATCGATGGTACCTGAATAAATTTGCAAAACACTTTTATACAACGCATTAAACCACAGTCCCTTTCTGTTCATTTCGCTTTTTTCTGGGTCCAGACATATCATGTGATGTTAAAAAACCCTGGTTCAACGCCAGAGACAGTAGAACGATGCTGATTACTTTGTGTTACCTATATTTGAAATTGCGCTCTAGTTTCTCCTTGAAATATCATTAATGCAATCGCATGAAAAGGATGTAATGCTTTCCGATCTGTTCCTTCTAGTAAACAGCTTCCGGCATCCTCCAGATATATACACATTATTCATTTATTTAACACGAGGCAAGTATCTTAATGCGTCGCTTTTGCTTCGTAAAATGCTTTACTTACAATTTGTACAGCAGTCCCATAATTTACGTTTGATTTCCTATGGTATAGACAAGTCAGATAGTGAAGGAAATCCCGTTTCTCACTGAAGGTGGGAAATTCTGCGCAATTTAACTGCGGAGCATTCTACTAAACCACTTCTTCAGGTCTTCCATGTCTAGCAAATGGGAACCGAAACTTGTACAACATGACCTGCGCACCGGTTGCAGTGAGAGTATCAATCGCAGATTAGTCACTAAAGTAATCCAATGCAGTTAAGTAATACTTTGCACAAGAATGAGGGTATTCAAAGCAAACTACTGCAGTGCTCTCTCAGGTACTTCGTGGAGCATCAACGGTTAGTAATACTGACGTACAACATGTGTTCTCTAAGCTGAGCAGTTTGACACGCAGTGAAGTAGTTAAGTGATCATCCCACTCCAGAACATTTGTTCTCGCGCTTCTAGCACACATTTGTTGATTCCCAGGAGTGCATAATGGATAACCTCTTGAATGGAATTCCAGTTTTATTTAGAGAAAATTATCCGGTTTTCTTTAAAGAGCAGTGCTTCCTGGAGGACGTATTCTTGGTGGAAATGAAATAGGGCATTTTACTTTTGATAGCATCTTTGTAACTTCAGATCATTCGTTCAATACTGTTTGCTCCATAGCTTTACATAACACAACTAATTTTATGTAACATCGCAGTTACTGCAGATATTCCGAATTGACAGTACTCAGTTTTGTTGCATGAATTAAGTCAGCGTCTTGCTTTATTTCATTTGTTTCAGGAGGCTACGCTCTCGACAGCGAGTCAGAGACGTGCATTTTGAATCCAATCAGATAGACAAAAAGCAGACAATACGGCTTAACCCATTTATGCCTAGTGTTCCGTTATCTGAGCAGCGGTCACGTGTTAGTTATTTGTAGCTCACTCATCAAGGTCGACAACGCAGTCCGCTTTATCACTTTCGCAGCATGCCCACGGTTAGTCAGTGATGCTAATTCAGACCTGCAACGATGCTGTTCAACTTGGTTCTGACTGTGCCTCACCATTTCCAACCTCCGACATAAATAGTTTAAGGCGAGTAGACATTAGATAAATACTACGTGGAACAATACGGAACGGTTTGCTAGCGAGAGATACAAACGACTTTTGGTCGGTGCAGATGATTGAGCTTGTGTAAAAATGACAACGGCAAAAAGCAGAATCTGTATCCGTACTCAAACGGGAGGACACAGACTCAACACAGAGATTAAGCAATTTTACCCGACCGGATTTATAACAACAAATGAGAAGATACAATCATGAGTAGGGGATTTTGATTAGATAATTGAGGTTAATCACATCCAGCTTCCAAATCAGATAATCATCAACATGCCCTAAAATGCACTAGACTGTACTTTAGCCTATTGAGCATCATCAGTAGGTTGCACCCATCGGATCCATCAAGATTCGAACCCATGACCATTAGCGACTTACACCACAAATCAGCAGCTTATGCCACTGGACCACGGGCCACAGCTACGGACGATCATAATTTATAAGCTAACTGTGATATAGCGCTTCTTATCCTCCACTGTCATACAAGTTACGAACATTGCAGAGGACAGAGTTGGCCCCGAAAGACACGACGTCCACAAACAGTAGCTTTGTACGACACAACATTTAGAAACCGTTAGGGCTGATATATTTTGGTGTACTCATGAGTAGGGGGTTTTGGTATAGATACTTGAGGTTCATCACAACCACCTTTCAAATTAGCTAGTCATTAACATGCCAGGAAAAGCACTACACTACATTCTCAGCCTGTTGGACATCATCAGTAGTGTGCAGCCATCAGATTCTTCAGGATTCGAACCCATGACCATCAGTGGCATACACCACCATTCAGCAGCTTATGCCACTGGACCACGGGGCAAAGCTTCGGACCGTCATGCTTTACAAGCTAACTGTGATATAGCGCCTCTTATCCCGCACTGCCATGCAAGTTACGAACGTTGCAGAGGACAGGGTTGGCACCGAAAGACAGTAACTATGTACGACATAGCATTTACGAGCTGGTGGACGGCGAGGCGGAATTCTCGGTAGCTGCCCTTCACACATATTACTTTGAGACAAGGTTGATGACCCTTGGGAGGTGTGTAAATTCGTGCGATGGCAATTAGGTCGTTTCCTAAGCAATAGGTCCCTGGGCCTAGTCTCTATGTGACTGACAACCGTGCGGATAGAGCTGGGTGGCCTTTAAGCGCAGCTCGTTTTTCAACGCGAAGCTCTGCTCCCGGCTGTATAGGAGTTGACGATTAGGCATAGGAATTTTGGTAATATTCTGTGATTTGAGTCATCTGCACGTCTCGTGGATGGCAGCTTATGTGCATCAATTACCCTGATGAGCAAGGACCTTCCGAACATTAGCTCCCCCGGGGGTTCTTCCGGTAGCCCTGCGATCACAAGTTCGGAAATAAAATACAGCAGGTAAAACAGCATGTTCCCAATCTGAACCTGCTAATTAGATGTCATGTATCGCTTTCTTGAGTAATTGCTTTAGACATTCGACCATGCCATTTGCAGCCAGATTGTAAGATGCAGATCTGGAATATTTTATGTTAAGGCACTAAAAGAAAACTGCAAATCTGTGGCTATAAACCCTGATCAATTGGCCGTGACTATTTATTCTCTTAGTCCGAAGTGACTGTACAAGTGTTCAATCCGGTGTAACAAAACAGAAGTAGCCACTTGATCGCACCTGTGTACTTCTGGCCACTTACTGTAAAAACATGTGGCAACAAGTCGAGTTCTCATATTCATAGGAGAGGTGGAGAAAGGACGCATAATACCAATAGTGATCTTAATCCACGGCTTTATTGGGATTTCAACTGTCATGGGACTTTTGTCCGTTAGGCGACAAGCGTTACATTTCACCACAAATGGTTCAACCTTCGATGCCATTCGTGGCCACTAAAAATACCGTTTCGCTCAGTTTTTTGGTCCGAACAATACCAGGGTGACCCATATGTGCACAAGCAATTATTCTGCTGGCTAAGTGACGGGGAACTAGAAACATCGAACAAAGCAGAAAACAACCATCTATCATTGACAGTTCATCTCGAATTGAATTATATGGAATGAACTCACCTGGAAAGTTAGTTGTTGTTGCGCATATTCGCTAAATTGATGCAGTAACGGGTCGTTGGAATTTTCCTCTCGCAATTTATCGGTAGTCAACGTGGTTGGGTAGAGCCAAGGCTGGAAAATTATACTGCATCTCCGAGTCTCTCCATGTCATCCACGAGCCCCACTGGTAGGCGAGATAATTCATCAGCAACTTGGTTTTGCAAACGAGGCCGGTACACAGTTTGAAAATCGTAGTTAAGGAGTCGAGCATATCAAGGATCGATCGGTATTGGAGGCGATCCTATAGACTCATTTCCGAGGAAGCCTGTAAGACCGGAGCTATCAGTGGGTAGAGTGAAACGTCGACCGAATAAGAAAAGATGCTATGTTTCACAAACCAATACACGACCAAAAGATTCTTTCTCCCCAAATGAATTGTGGTGCCCAGAATCTAAGCGTTTCCAGTGTGTGTAAACATTTACTATTTCCTCTCTGTTTTGCAACTGCGACAGAACCGCACCGAGACAACTATCATACGCATAAGTCGACGCAAAGTCGCAACATTATTCAATAAAATAGCAACTAAGGGAGCAGTGGAAATTCTCCTTTTCAATTCAGCGAAAGTGTATTGCTGGTCGCTTAATCAAGTGAACGACGCTCCCTTCTTCGTTAGTTGTCGTAATGGATCTGTTCGCAAAATTTTGCAAATAGCGCAGATTATAGGTACATATTCTCAATAAGAACTTTATTTCTGTCAGGTTCTCGGATGTTAGTTCTTCTGTAATGGCAAGAAGGTATTTGTTGCTTGGGCGAATGCCGTCACGCGACATACTTTGTACCAGAAATTGAATTTCAGATGTACCGAAGAGAATTTTTTTGCATTCAGACGTAAATCAAGATCACTGAGAGGCCGAAAGACTTTGTACAATGTTTCAGCAGGCTGTTCTTGAGAGCGGCCGAAAACACAGATTTCATCCGTGTCTGAAACCTCCCCCTCAATAACTGAGTAAAGGCGCGAGTTATGAGATTTTGCTAGGCTGCGAGCGCAGAACTCAAACCCATTAGTAACACTTCGTACTGAATTAATACATCGACAACAAGGAAGGCAGTGAGATACCACGAATCTTTGATTAATACTATGTGTTAGAATGTATTTTTCAAATCTAACCTGGAAAAAACGGTTGCACTAGTTAAAGGTACGGAGAGTTTCTCGTTGGATTGCAATACGAATCGCTCTATTGCAATCTGATTATTTCGTTCCTGCAAAAAGGTACATATCCTGACAGTGTCATCTTTCTTCGGGACACTTAACGCTCAATACATCCACTCAGAGCAGTCGATGGATTCAACCAAATCAATTGCTAGCCTCTTTTTAGGTCCGCTGATAAAACTTGACGTTTTGATAGTGGAATAGACCGAGGTTGACCAATAGCAAGGGGTTTTGCATCCTCCTTCAGCTGAATGCGGTACACACCACATGGCGTAATGCGTCCGATGGACTGCTGAAAAAGGCTTAGGTTATCGTTCGTGCCAGTATTTCATGTGGAAGGAGAAGACAAGCATTGGGTCGAAAGATGGAAATAATTGCAAAGCCACCATGGCGTTCAATACAAGTAAGTGTCGTCCGTTGTCCGATGAAATGTAGAATGCAACATCCACAGCTACCGAATGCAGCTGTATAGACACCTTAATGAATTGCAATATGGTTAAAGTGTTTCCACTGTAACTCCAAACTGTATGCGAAGTTGGCTATAAATTATGCAGACATCGGTAGCATTTGTAAAATCGAAAAGGTACAGTAGTAACTGGAGAAGCAGAATGTAGCTCCATCTCGCGTGGAACAATAATTTTACTGTTAAGGAAAGACACCTTACAAATATCAGCGGAGAGATACTTTGGCTCAAGAACAGATTTGGTTAGACTTTTTGAAATGTTCGTATTAACGGTGTTGGAATAACTGTTTTCTTGCGATGGGTCAACAACCTCGCCTACAGGTGCAGCATCTTTGTTGCGACAGACACTGAGGGGCTTAGTACCAATATTTTTGCACTTAAGGCTGCGCGCCGTAAAAGTGGAAATATTAGCTTTATGAGAAAAACTTACACAGCGATAGCGGGATGGCTTGTCTGCTGGTAATTGTCGAAAAATTTGATACTTTGACACCTCAGTTGACTTGGTCGATTGCAGTGACATTATAATTTTCATTCTGGCTGAATCTAGAGCTCCATCCCATATTAATGCGCACGCCTCATTCCTGCAACAGCGCCTCACGGATACGACTGTCAGCAATTCCAGAAATCAGTTACCGAGTCGACACACAGACTTTGATGTTTTTTGGAGAATTGGCGAATGATTACCTGGTCGTATTGCGTAACTTAACCGGGCAGTGGAATCGTCCAAGTGTTTACCCGTTTCTTGCTGCAGGTAGTTAAAAAGGTGCCTTGCAGTAAGCACATTCAGAATCGATATCAATAAGAAGCAGGCTGTTGCATGACCTCAACCAGTGGGAAATTATTAGTAACTAAATCTGAGTTATACTGAAACCTTTACACGTAGTGCGTATTATATGACACCTCAACTCTTAGCATTTAGTAGAGCCAAGACTACTGCGCGTTATTCTGAACTCAATCACTCAGGTAGAATAAATATTACTGTCAACAGGTAGTCTCAGAAATGAACACTGCTCCATCCGTACCTTTCCAGACATCCCATAGGGCGAGTGTTGTCGAGATAACCGCACTGTAGAGGACTACCATACTTCCTCACGGGGTTCCTGAAACTTAAACATGTGATGAGCATGAAATAACAACCCATGATAAAGAACAGTGGTGCTATATTAGAGAAAGACTATGCTTGGATGAGGTGTTAGCGAAATCCGTGTCACTGCTGCGTACGTCACCGAACTACAAAGGAAGTGGTCCGAGAGTGGTGGATGTGGTCCTTCAGACGAAGCATGTGGTAAAATGGCTGCTAAAATGTTGGTGCATGTTCCGTTGTAGTCTACCATCTGAGGTTTGGCTAAAGACAATCAGCGATATGCCTTCTAGAGATGATATGTCACTCAAAGAAACAAACGCGATGGGATCTATGAAAAAATGCACCAGTAGTGTGTCGAATGAGCCCATACAACCTGTGGAAGAAGATACTGACCAGACACCTTACATTGTACGTAGGAGATTACAAATGTGACTAACTACACGGACGATGAATAAGACCTTAAACGCTTCACCAAGTACAAATCGAAAAAAGATTAGTCGCCGGCCATACACTGGTAGGCGAAACTTCACGTATGAGTTGCACAACCTACGAAACTGCTTAAATCTGAGAAGCTTTCATATATGTACACTAACGCCTAAGGACTCATCTCTAAACTTACTGGACTTTGGCAACGTCAGGTTGAGACCTAATTTCTATTGCCGAAATTCGGTTATACCAAGTGGTGACTGATTCTGAGGTTGAGGTAGCCGGAATGTCACTCATCCAGAACGACCGCCCCAGCGGAGGAGGTGGGGTCCTGCTCTACTACCGCAGCGCTCTGCAATGTGCAATAGTTGATGATCTGGAAACACTCATTACTGACTCATTCTGGTGCCGTCTCCGACTACAACACCAAGACGCATGTCTCGTAGCTATCATTTACCGCCCTCGAACCTCCACTCCGGAGATGGATTCCCGCGGGATACGTGGCCTGAGTTGAGTAACACACACTAGGTACAGCCACATTCTCATCTCCGAGGACTTCAATCCACACGATCTGGAGGCATCGGCATCGCCCAGTAAGCAGTTCAATGCAGACTTGCATGAACTGATTGCTAATATTCCCTTGAACAATAATGGCACCACGCCCACTAGATTCAGGACAGCAAACCAACCGTCCACATTGGACTTTTTGTTAACGAATGAAGAGCTCATGGTTGACAAGTTATTGATGGATAGTCCATTAGGCCTCAGTGACCATGTAGTAATACCGTACAACTATGTATGTTATGCAGAGTATCCATCTGAACACTAGGAACTAGCTCATACAATCACACGCTACCATAAACTAAAAACTCGCCGACGCAGCTGCGTTTGCATTCTCAAACAACAGTCCCCTTGACAACGTTTGGACAGAGTTCGTTAATAGATTCAGCGACATCGTCAACAGAGCATCAAAGACGATACCCCTTCGTCCTGCAAAAATACCTTCCATTCTAAGGAGCAGGACTTGAAAATGCCTGGCGATTAGGGATGCAGCATGGCGTACATACAAGATTAACCCAGACTCAGAGAATTGGGGCAATTTGCTGGCCAATTACAACCAGCGCACTACACTTCTCCTGGAGAACAAAGTAAGTTATCAACAGTGCCTAGCCAGCAAATTCATGGCAAACAACAAACTACTAAATAGGGATGTCAATAATCTTCATAAAGTGAAGCATGGCATCCCTCCGCTTCTCACGACAGACAGTAGAGTACAAAGCGCCGAAGAAGCAGCTAAGGCCGTGCGGAAAAATACGCCGCAATTTTTGAACTCGCAGCCACTAGCTCCCATAATGTCATGCACATTACCGACTCCGTTGTTTGCACATGCAATTATCATCTCATCAGTTGTGCTAAGGAAGTTGCTCACACTGCGTGAGCATAGTGCTCCGGGAGCAGACAACATCCGCCCGAATGCACTGAAGTCTGTGGCCAAATAGCTAACTGAACCACTGTCACATTTTTTCCAAAGGTGCTTTGATGAACAACAAGGCCCCACTACGTGGAAGCATGGCATTCCCACCCCTATTTTTAAAGGCGTTAATCGTTCAGAGCCTGCAAACTATCGCCAAGTGACTCTCCTCCCTGTGCTCGCGAAGGTGATAGCAGCGGTCTTCGCTGAAGTTTTAATAGACTACTTGGAAACATGCAACAGCTTGGTAGCGAAGCAGCACGGCTTCCGTGAAAACTGGTCATACACCACCAAACTACTGCTTACATCAAGTAGTTGGTCTGAAGTGGCTGATGTTGGGGTCGGCGTTGACGTGGCCTACCTGGACTTTCCAAAATCTTTCGACAGTCCGGATCACCGCATGCCACTTTAACGGCTACAGAGTTACGGAATCGGAGGCCCTGTACTTGGTTGGATTAGCAGCTTGTTTCATCACCAGAAGCTTCAAGTACCCGTTAGGGGATCACTATTTAACCCGATTGAGATGGAATTTGGTGTCCCACAAAGCTCAGTACTGGGACCGCGCTTATTCCTTTTGTTCATCAATGACCTGACAAGAGTTATCTCCTCAAATTTCATGCTTTTCGCTGATGACGTCAAGATATGGCGGGTGATTATTAACAATGAAGTTCACGATCCAACATGAACTAGACTGCATTTATGAATGGTCAACGAGGAACTTGCTTCAGTTGAACATAGCTAAGTGCAAAGTGATCCATCTGCGTCACTAGCCGATGTGCGCTTTCAGGTTTTGAAAACCACACCTTGGAGGTCTTTCAGGAGCGTGACCTGGGTGTATTGGAACAGGAAGATCTCGGGTGTTCAAAACAAGCAGAGAAGGCAACGAGAACCGAAAATCAACACTTCTGTCTTCTTCGCAGAGCCTTCGGTCGGTTTGAACCCTCAATCTTTCCCCAAATGCTTAACGCCTACGTGCGACAGCAAGTGCAATATGCTATTCAGACGTCGCAGCCTTGGCAGAAACAGGATCTTGTTGCTCTCGAGACTCCTCAACTAAGGGCAACTAAGAACGTCAGGGGTCTGTTTCATCTGTCGCATCAGCTTAGTCTGAAATCTCTAAGAATGTACCGCAGTCGATATCGGCTTTTGCCGGGGGATCTCACAATGGGTTACCAGATTCTGAAGAACTCAAACCACATTTGCCGCACGCTGCTGGAATTGAACCACAACACTAACTTAAGAGGTCGTTTTCTGAGACAGACAGTACAGTATGGCCGGCTCGAATGCCGTGGAAATTTCCGTTCCTTCCACATGTTCCAGTATTGGAACGCCCTCCCTAATTATTTCGTCTCTGCCCCCAATCTGGCGATATTTAAAAAACGAGTGGTCGATGCATTTTCTCATGTACATTTGATTTTTATGACTTGTTAGCCAGGGGCTACAAAACGCAATCAAACGGTTTCTTGCCAAACTCCTAACCAATGGATTAATGGATTTGTACGATTAATACACGAACATATTCGCTATTCTACATTGGTCTATGGTGAGTCCACCACAACGCTTTTCACTTTATCATGCGTTTTACTTTTCGCAATAATTTGCATCCCACGGAAATTGTTAAGCAATGCTTTTTTACCCGTAATAAATCATTGTTCCATTGGTAACCCTATGTACGCTCGTGAGCACTGAACGCTTCTTTAAAGTATTAGCATCATTGCAGGCTCAAATAATCAAACTACCGCTGCCGCTGGTTTCTCAGTAAATGGCTAAGCAGGTTCAATCTGTTTTGCGCACTAAGGGCCGAATGGACATTACTGATTAAAACCAAGTAGCATTGGAGTGCCATTTCCCAATCTAGCCAGGCATATGATGTCAGTCTATTGCCGCAATCAGTCCAAAATAGAGAGGGAGGTTGCATGGAATTGTTTATCTTTGGATTGGCGACGCCAAATGTTGTGTAGAAAGGGCAACAGAAAAAGTAGGATGTGTATCCATACTCAAACCGGACGGAAGAGACTCAACACAGATTAATCATTTTAACCCATCCGGATTTTACACAACAAACGAGAAGATAGTTTCTGTGTTTCAGCCAGCCAGTAACCCATGAGTAAGTGGGACATCGTGATGAATCCGCCTCAACACTCATCTTGCGGTCGAAAGTTTAATGGTTGAAGCGAGCGACGACGCAAAACAGCGCCAACATCACTACTCCAATTTGAGCGATACGAAGCTCGGCCCTTGTCAGTGGTAAGTGAAAAGAAATAAGTTTACCTCTTTGCTTGAGCATGGCTCCAAAAACTTAGTGACTAACGTCAAACTTACTCTCAAGTAGGAAACATGAATCGAAGTAGGCAAGGGGTGTGTGTTGCTAATCAACTTTCTGATCCTACATAATGCCTACTATTGTTCGGCACACAAATACCAAGCTGCACCTTTGTGGATTACTTTCCAAATTGCTATTATCAAATCTGCCCATCTTGGTAAGAAACAGCTCAGATATTCGACCACCGCTTTCAGCATGAGAACAATGTTTGCTTTGTCGGAGCGGGCCTTGGTATAACCTAAAGCCGCTTCAATCGTTCCGAACTTAGTAAATGCCTATGAAATACCCCATTTTTGCGTACTTCGAATTCTTCAAGCTTTGATTTGATATTTTTCATTGAGGCATAAAAGAAATGAAGGGGTTGAGGAGCTTGTTTCTCTGGTTTACCTATGGCAAGTTACTTGTCATTTAATACCAAAGACGCGCCGGATAAATCGACTAAGGCTTGTGTCAGCCGCTTCTGAAAAGTTTACTAAAGAAATTCAGACTTAATGGCAAGCAATGTCATCTTAAGGGTCCAAAATGCATCCAAACTGTAGTCAAATTGCTCGACTATTCGTCAACTGTTAGATGCAAGTAAGTTGATTTGACGGCAACCGTCGAATCGCATCCATTCCAGCCCATCCGCTTCGCTGCTGCTCGCGATGACGCTGGGTTTTGTTTTTCAAGACAACTAATCCAGTATTCCCCGCTGGTTCGTCCGCGCGTGGTCAATTTGCGTCGGCTGGGACTAAATGGCCTCCTCAATGACTGTACCACGCCATTTATCCTGGTTCCAATGAGCAGCTATTATTAAACCAAGGATCTGATGATATGGTAGATTGCGCTACAGAACGGCTGTCATGTTTCATGTAAGCCAGATAACCCCTTCAAAACACGGAACCAGAATGAATTTTGTGTTTCCTTGATATTCTATAGCCTAACTGCAAACTATTTTATGACCATCATTTGAATAACCTCGTCGTATTAATACGAATGAGCGTTAAATTTATGCGCCTTTTCTTTGTCCACTGCAATAGTTTTCGTACTAGACAGGTTGTATAATTTCTGCAGTATTGCTGAGGTAAGGGTATATCATTTCACATCTTGGAATATGGCTTCCTCGCAATGAACACGATCGCCAATAATGAGGTTTTTCTCCTTGTCAAAAGATATTTAGAAGGTCTATCTAGTTTATTTTATCAGATGGACTTATCTGTCGTTCATTAAGTGCCCCTTGATTTGCGATTAAGAAAACGAGCTTATTTGGCGTGCTTTCTGTTTGGATTCAGAGTGTGTAAACTTCAATTTGTGTGTTGCCTGAGTTCCCTTTCCGAAGAAATCCTACCCATTAATAGCCATGTTAATGGCAAGTGGGTCACAGAAAATGGTTTAAACTAGCTGCCACCCAGCCCTCTTAAATGGCAATAACCCAACTTGTTGTGAACGGGAATTTAAGTTTTCGATGTTCTGCAACATTGGACTTGATTGTGCTTTGTAACTTCCAATCGTCCTACTCTTTGCCCGATTGTCCATCCTGTTCACTTCGATTTCTTCGGGAGTCACTCGTTATGTTTCCCGTTTTCGTGCTACTGTTCTATGTTTCCTGTGTTTCTGTGATGGTGGTGGTTTTGCTGCTGCTGCTGCTGCTGCTGCTGCTGCTGCTGCTGCTGCTGCTGCTGCTGCTGCTGCTGCTGCTGCTGCTGCTGCTGCTGCTGCTGCTGCTGCTGCTGCTGCTGCTGCTGCTGCTGCTGCTGCTGCTGCTGCTGCTGCTGCTGCTGCTGCTGCTGCTGCTGCTGCTGCTGCTGCTGCTGCTGCTGCTGCTGCTGCTGCTGCTGCTGCTGCTGCTGCTGCTGCTGCTGCTGCTGCTGCTGCTGCTGCTGCTGCTGCTGCTGCTGCTGCTGCTGCTGCTGCTGCTGCTGCTGCTGCTGCTGCTGCTGCTGCTGCTGCTGCTGCTGCTGCTGCTGCTGCTGCTGCTGCTGCTGCTGCTGCTGCTGCTGCTGCTGCTGCTGCTGCTGCTGCTGCTGCTGCTGTTGCTGCTGCTGCTGCTGCTGCTGCTGCTGCTGCTGCTGCTGCTGCTGCTGCTGCTGCTGCTGCTGCTGCTGCTGCTGCTGCTGCTGCTGTGCTGCTGCTGCTGCTGCTGCTGCTGCTGCTGCTGCTGCTGCTGCTGCTGCTGCTGCTGCTGCTGCTGCTGCTGCTGCTGCTGCTGCTGCTGCTGCTGCTGCTGCTGCTGCTGCTGCTGCTGCTGCTGCTGCTGCTGCTGCTGCTGCTGCTGCTGCTGCTGCTGCTGCTGCTGCTGCTGCTGCTGCTGCTGCTGCTGCTGCTGCTGCTGCTGCTGCTGCTGCTGCTGCTGCTGCTGCTGCTGCTGCTGCTGTTGCTGCTGCTGCTGCTGCTGCAGGTCGTCGTCATCGTCGTCTTCGTCTTCCTAGCCGTTATCGCGGTTGGCTTGATCGCGGTTGCGGTAGTGGTAGCAGTCGTGGTCGTGTTCGTAATCATGGTCGTTGTGGTATTGGTGGTCGTGGTTGTTGTCTTTTCTTGATGGTGGTGTTGGTCATCGTCATCGTCATAGTGGTCTTGGCCGTGATCGTGGTAGTAGCCGGTTTGGTCGTGGTGGTCGCGGTGGTGGCGGTGCTATTTTGTTGTGGGTGGTGATGTTCGTCGTCGTCGTCCTTTTGGTAGTCGTGTTGGTGGTCGTCGCCGTGTTGATCGTGCTGGTCGTGATTTTCGGGGTGATTGTGTTGGTAGTGCTAATTGTAGTGGTCGTCGTGATCCTGCTGTGCGTGTTGTTTTTTGTTGGTCGTATTCTCGTTATGGTCGCATTCTTGTCGGTCGTGTCGGCCGTGGACACGATCGTAGATGTAGTCGTAGTGGTGTTACCAGCTCTACAATGTTAGAAACAAAGTGTGCCATGAAGTTTAGTTTGGAGACCGTGAAATCAATATACCTCAAGTAAACTGGAGGCATGAACCCTGATAAATTTTACAACACAAACCTATCAGCGGGTCCAGTGGTTCGTATCGAAATGCATAGATCGCCTGCTTCTATCCTGTACTTTTAACAATGCTCTTTAACCGGAAATTATCAAGTATTTCTTAGTTTACGTATCATGAACAATGGACCTTTTGCGAGCGTCCTGGCGGTCATCCGATTCTCTACCGCATTTCAATAATGCAGAAGGAATGTTTACTGTATAAATGCAGGTGGTTACTAGTATTTTACACAAGAGCTGGAGGACGGTGCAGTATCGGAAACCTCCGCACTTATGGGAACCACAGTTACTGCGAGTAGCGCTAGGTAACACACGGGACCTGGAGGATGTGTAGGACTAGTAAATACTTGTGCGAGACGGTGCACTTGAACGAGCGCGGGTATCAGAAGGCATTTGTAATCGGACACAATTGACTATTTTCGATGGATTACAAAAAGACGTGGACAGATGAAGCGAGTCAGGAGCAGACGTTGACGCGACATCTTACAGAGCGAACCAAGTGTCCAGCCGGATGTAAGTAAACATGGTCATTATGTAAGTGGTATTAAAACAAGAAAACGTAATGTACAATTGGTCATAAATGAAGTTGTACACAAGAGATAACCGTTACCTTATGGGGCCCCACAGATCTCCCCCTAGAATGCTGAAACAATGAAGCCTTTGATGTCAAAATTGACGGGTGGATCGCAGTTTGCCAGGCAAGATCGTGCGTAGTTAAGGAGATAGTAGGCTTTCACGTCTAGAGGGGTACGTCAGAAGTTGGAGTCCGCTGTGCAGCTTGGTAGTTATTTGTCCATTTATTTAACCATGGAAAGAAAGCGTGCATTTCGGAAGGCCGTTGGGGCGAGTTTGTCGGACTTCTAAACGCGTGCTGGCCCAAAAAATTGTCGACAGTACCTCAACTCCGCTACTACCAAACGGTAGGTTGACAGTGGCCTGACCCACAGCCACATACCGCCCAGGCCAGAACGACCCTAGTCCCACGAAGAAGTGAGCCTCTTCCCAAGAAGAATGTGGCCTGATTCTACGAAGAAACGGCCCTCGTCCCGCGGACAAACGACCCGCGTTTTTCGTCAGGCTCCTCGTTGACTGCGATGATCATCAAAACCATTGCACGTGAAGGCCAGCCGATCGAAGCATAGGGTTGGGGCATATAGAGACGAGAAAGCAGAGAAACACACAGAACACGACAGAAAGCACTCTCGAATAATCTGTGTGCAAAAAGGCTTAGGTTATTTTTTGCTTTGGATATTTTTGATTAAGTTTTCTCGGAAGTTTTGATTTTTGGTTTTTCTAAAGATTATTCGACCAAAAACGGGGCAAACCTTTACTATAATTCCAAAGTAAAAGTCTTTACATTGTACATAATCGGGAAAGCGAACAGGCTTACGAAACTCCTGCCCACGGCGAGTGGACATGGGGGCGATAGACTCACATTAGAGCATGACGTCGGAATGACCCTAACCAGTGAAACTAAAACGGTACCCGCTGCAGGAATGATAAGTGTTTGTAACGTGGCACAATTAATCATAGCGTCATACAAAGCTTTCGAAGTATCCATAGGCTTGACGGCCTCGTTGCTGAAAGCTGATTTGTGGCGATCGATGATGGCGACTTCGCGTCTGCCACTGCGGATATTAAGGTGCGCCTTATTCGTTCGGTGTAGCACATTGAAGGGTCCTATGTACGGCGACTGATGAGGCTGCCCAACACCGTCTGAGAGGAGTAGGACGCTTGAACAGTTAGACAGATTCTCGGGCATGTACACGAGTATCTTCTGTGATAGAGTAGCAGGCGGAGGTAAATCACACATCTGCTAAGTCAATCGGCCGGTGTAACTTCCATAGTCAAAGTGGGAAGTCGAGGGAGCTGGTACCACCATTTGTCCAGATATACGCAGCGTGCGGTCTAAGCTAGCAGCACTGGTGTTGCGTCGAAATCAGTTTTTAACCGTGCTTCTTAAGTCTTGGAGGACGAGAGGAATCCTTTCATACCATGAAGGATCTGCTTGCACAATTAGCGCTGCCCTCAACTGGCGGTGAAAGCGCTCCACCATGCCATGAGCGGCCTGTTGATCCGCTGTCGTCTGAACGTGGCGACAGCCTAAATCTTTAAACAACGTGGCAAAAGTGGACGAGAAGTGTGATCCACGACCATTGGTCACTATGGCAGTGCAGCTTTACTGTGCTAACCAGGGTTCCAATAACGCTTTCACGACTGTTTCTGAAGAGCAATTATGGACATGGATGACATTAGGCCATTTAGAGAATCGACCGAAACGGGTCAGTAGATAAACAGAGCCTTCTAAGGCGGCAGAGTAACTATGAGATCAAAGTGCACGTGGTGACAATGTGTCTCTGGCGTCAGAAACATGCCTAGCGGTTTTTGGTCTGCTTTTGTATCTTCGCAGGTTGACATGGAAGCCAAGCCGCTGCCCAAGTACGAACATCATGACTGACATTACGCCAGACGAATTGTGCGGTATCAAGTTTGAACGATACGCCAACTCTTGGGTGAGACATACCTTGCAACGTGTCAAACATGGTCTGTCGAAACTAGCGTCGGACGACAGGGCGCAGCGTGCTCAGAGAAATGCCGCAAAGTATGGTTCCGTCTGATGATGTCAGCGGAACGGGTTGTATGTCCAGTATGAGAGACTTGCGTAATAGACCAAACTTAAGATCTTTGAGTTGCGCTGCGGCCATGGCTGCTAAGTCGGTAGCCGTGCCGGCGTCAGCGGAGATCGCTTGAATTAGGGGAAATTGCGTTGGCGACGGCGTTGTGCACACTTGATGTATGTCGTATATCGGTCGTAAACTGAGTGATATAGGTGGCGCGACTCTCTGGACTCTCCGGTCGTTAGTCGAGTTGTGTCCTTAAGTCAATGGTTTGTGGTCAGTGAAGACGGTGAAGTGCAACCGTCTAAGACATATCGGAAATGACGTATGCCTAAGTAAATGTCTAATAATATTCTACTGAAGGTACTGTACCGAGATTCGGCAGGTTGCAAGACTTTGGAGAAGAACGCCAGCGGTTGCCATGCTTCAACTACCTGACGCTGTAAAACGGCACTAACTGACACGTCTGAATCAACCGCACTGAGTGGCATTGGAGCTGTCGTGTCGTGAAACCCTATAGAAGCTATGTCAGCCATAGCTTCTTCAAATGCCTGGAAGGCGGTGTGTGCTGCAACAGAAAAATCGTACTTCTTAAGCTTCCCTCGGAGAAGGTCCGTGAGGAGCTGCATAAGCGAGGCACAACTAGGTATGAAAGAGCGATAAAAGTTGACGAGGCAGTCAAAGCGACTTGGCTGTTTGAAGGAGCGAGGCTCGGGATAGACCATGATGACCTTACTTTTATCCTGCAGCAGCACGACGCCCCTGCAAAAGGATGTAGTGGCCGAGCAAACTGACGGAAACAACACAAATCCAACACTTTTGTGAGTTGCTCGTTACCCCGTGCTGGAGAAACAGTCAAATGGTGTTCGCAGGTAGCGAGAGTGCTCCTGGCGTGAAGAGCTCGCGATTAGGATGTCGTCGAGGTAAACGTGGGTGAAGTCTAAGCCTTGACAAACTTGGTTGTTTTATCACTGAAACTTTGTGCGGCATTCTTTAGACCGAATGGCATGTGTAGGAATTAGAACAAACCAAATGGACTCATCATGGCAGTTTTAGCTATGTTCACTTCGGCTACCGGAGTTGTATGCGCGCATAAAGTCGATTTTACTGGAAAGGATTTTCCCTGCCAGACTGGTGGTGCGATGAACGATATGTGGCGCAGAATAGCGGTCAGGCGTGGTCAATTTGTTTAGGGAACGATAATCGCCAAGAGGACACCAGTCCCCCATGTTCTTCTTTCAAACCATGTGGAGAAAATGAAATGAAAAATGAAATGTGTCAGCTTATACGCCGTTACGGCGCTTCGCTGCCGCGCGACCACCACCAGTCGCGCGCGGGCTGAGTATACCGCGAGGACGCCCACCCCTACGCGGATTCGAACCGGTGACCTTATGGTTGGAAAACAAACGCGCCAACCACTCGGCCACCGGCCGACCTACAAAAAGCCAATTATGGTCGTTGGCAAGAGGCACAGGCTTCGGACCCAGACATATCACTCATCTTCCATGAGCGGCGCTCGGGAAGGGACAAACCAGCTCCGAAAGAAATGGAAGGGAAAAGCTACGAAGCTCGGTGCTTGTGGGCGATGTGGGATAAACTCGCCATCGAAGAGGGTGTGTTGGTCTTCGATTTCGGCCCCACGTACCTGAGGAGGATCGTTGTTCCACAGGCGTTAGTTACCGAAGTGTTGTCGGAACTGCACCAACAGCTGGGACACGCTGGAATCAATAAACTCGAATCGGCGGCGCGTCAACGAGTTTGGTGGCCGCACCAACGAAGAGACATTGTCAACTTCTGCCAAACTTGCGAAAGATGCGCGACGTTCAAAAATCCGCCTATAGCTCATAGGGCACCATTACAATCCATGACAGCAGGTTACCCGAACGAAATAGTTGGAGTAGACCTCGTTGGTCCACTACGGGAAACGCAGAGAGGGAATCGCTACATTCTAGTCATGGTAGACATCTTTCGTAATGACCGCCTTTACCGTAGAGGTGGTGGCTGTATAATCTACGTCAAAGACAAATACTTGGTTCTGCCTCTGAATGAACCACTCCTACGGAAAATTCCTGATTCGGTGTGAATTACAATTTCTATTAATCCAACAAATCTCGTAGTAGGTTGTATTTACAGACCCCCATCTTCTACATTCACCGCAACCGATGACTTGTTGGACACATTTTCTTTTATTGCTGACCTCTCATACACTAATATAATAATCGCTGTGGATTTTAATATGCCCGAAATCCCATAGTCCCTTAACAATAAACCACAAAAACACAATCCTTTTATGTCTACTCTTGGTCGACTGGGATGGGTACAGCACGTCACAGAACCTACACGGCTTGGTAACACTCTTGATCTAGTATTTACCATGGGATGTTCACAGGTGTCCACTTACATCAGTGACAAGTTGCCGGGTAGTGATCACAGCATCGTTGGATGTTCTTTCCAAATTCTTTCTAAACCGATAGAATCAGTGATCAATTACCGCCCATTCTCTACAGTGAATTGATCAATTTTCTCGGATCTTATAAGGTCTTCAAATTGGGATCCATTCTTCTTAGCACAGGATGTACAAATTGTCTGTAATGAATTCCACCACCGCATTCAGCTTTGTGTTGAAGCTGTGGCTCCAGAACGTACTAAGAAGTTGAAAAGGACTGCTGCTCCTGCAGGCATCTCAAAAAAGGTAGCCACTAAACTTTATAGAATAAAGAAAAAATGTAGGAAAACAAACGATTTTACTCTGCTGATGCTCCACACCAGATTGCTTACAGCGTTATACCAAGACCATCACAAAATGCTATGCTCTGAGGAAGTAATGGCACTGAAGGGCGCAAATGTGGTAGGCTGCATCTCAAAACTTTTGGACCGTAGGCAGAATAGAAAATCAACTTGTATAAACACCATTGTAAACTCTGATGGAACTGCCATAACCGACAGTGCAATCATATGTTCGATCTTCAATGACTGCTTTGTGTCTACTTATGGCGCTAATGAGAAAGAAGATCCTCAGCTCAAGCTGATACACAGGGGGAGTAATACACTCCAAACTGTTGAATTTACACTTAGTGACATATGTCGCCAACTCAGATTAGTTCGGCCATCATGCTCACCAGGCCCTGACAACATCCCTCCAATACTGGTAAAGCATGGAGGTCCAGACAACCCCCTGTTTTGATTAATGTATTTACACTTTCCATGCTCAATGGGGAGTATCCTATACACGGGAAACAATCAACTATAATACCAAGGCACAAAAGTGGATCTATGCAAGATGTAAAAAATTACCGCCCAATCCACCATACATCTATTATTTCAAGAATCATGGAGAGGATAGTTAAAGAACGCATAATAGAATATTTGAGTTCTATGAGCCTACTCAGTAAACATCAACACGGTTTTTTGAAAGGTAGGTCGTGCACTACCTGCCAGTTAGATTACCTTGATTACGTGACTAGAGCAAGAGACGCCGGAAGTGCTATCATCGTAATATTTCTTGATATCCAAAAGGCTTTTGCCCGTGTCCCACACCATTTATTGCTGCTGAAGCTTATGTCCTATGGTATCACTAATTCGCTTCTAGCTTGGTTATCTTCCTACCTCGAGGGTAGAAATCAAGTAGTCAAAATCGGTAACTATACATCTGAAGCCACTACTATCTCTAGTGGAGTGATTCAAGGTAGCGTGCTAGGCCCGCTTTCATTCTTAATCTATTTCAACGATCTCCTCGACGAAATCTCGTATGGAAAGCCGTACCTTTTCGCAGATGATGTTAAAATTGTGTATTGTTCCACCCCTGGGCAACGTAGTCCTAACTTAGCCTATATTCAGTCTGACTTGTCCTAATTGGATCTCTGGAGTAACTCTTGCAAGCTGCACTTTGCCACGGACAAGAGTAATCTATTGTACTACGGCTGTGACCCTTCTCTGAACATCCTTACATTAAACGATACCCCTATTCCTGTGTGTGGCGCAGTCCGAGACCTTGATCTAAGATATTCTGCCTCATTTAACTTTTTAGAACATGTTATATTCTTGCAGGCTTCTGCCAGAAAAGTGATCGCCTACATAAGTCGAACTCTTATTTTGAGAGATTCCAGGCTTCAAGCCTTTAAAATATGTGTTAGGCCGAAGCTTGAGTACTGTACGATAGTGCATAGTAATCTGAGAAAAGTGAATATTCTAGCACTAGAAAACATTCAACGATCATTCACAAAAAGGTTTCTGAACATGCCTAATACTATGACATACCGTGAGCGTTGCGAGGCGCTAAATCTGGAGCCGCTATGGCTACGCAGACTCAAACTTAATCTGTGCCTTTTATACCGCTTACCATTCGGATTGACCTTCACTGCTCAGCCACAACTCGAGTTTCAGACTCGTATGCGCTATGAACTAAGAAACATCGAGCGCACAGTGAAAATACCAAAGTCCCGCACAATGCTCCGCTCAAAATTTTTCTCTTTAAAATATGCGTTAATATGGAACAAACTTCCATCGAGTGTTAGAAACTGCACTACCTATGCACAATTCAGACGCATGATTAATATTCACCTGACTGTTGCAAACATCTGGTCAACATTAAGCCAAACGGTGACTCTAGATGATTTGTATAAGAAGGGTCCTGGATACGTATGAAAGTCACCATATCCTCTATTCGTTTCAATAGTATAAGATTACCTATATATAATTGCATTCTTGAGTATATATTTGAGAACGATCTTACTCCTATTAATCCGTTTAACCAATTCTGTTTTCTCCTTTGACGCACTGGTTCGTTGATGCACTACGCCTTCCAAGCTTATGTCTCTGTACCATGGTCGTCACTCGCCAAGATTTTCCATCAAATTGTGACTGGCCTATTGACTGCTAATCATTTCAAAAACCCATATGAGAACCTATGATCAAAAGACGAACAATTAACTATATTATGCGATCACGTTGTACATTTTGATAAGACCACCCAATCGGTCTTTGCCTCGCACTGCTGAGGAATAAAACGTTTATTATTTATTTATTTATTTACAAGTTTATGTTAGCGCGTGGGAATCGGGGTCACCAATTTGTAAGACTAGTAAATACTTGTGCGAGACGGTGCACTTGTACGAGCGCGGATATCTGAAGGCATTCGTAGTCGGACACAACGGACTATATTCGATGCGCTACGAAATGACTTGGACAGATAAACCGAGACTGGAGCAGGCGTTAGTGCGAAAACTTAATGAGCGGACCATGTGTCGAGCCGGATGTAGGCCAACATGGTCGTAATATTAAGGAGCTTAACACATTAATGGATAATATACATTAGGTTATGAAAGAAATTTTACACATAGGATAACATGTACTTTCGAGGCCCTACAGATGTTCTCCTAGCAAACAGCATTCTACTGGACCCTTATATCATAGCCCGCAATTTTCCGAACAAGCCTTGAGCAGCGATGCAGAACCGGGGAACCGACTCGAGCGCGTCAGGATTAAACGAGTTGGAGAAAGTAATGTTGGTCCATGAAATGCCAGGGTTGAAGCATGACGATAACAGTAAATGACAAATCACAAGATTACGAACGGAAGTAAATCACAGGGTTTCATAACACACAATATTTTGTGCCTTTCGACGGCACCCGTCTAACGTTCTCCCCAAACTACCACAGTAGTTGGCCAAATATTTTCACTTACTTTAGTTACGTCCAGTTTGTGTGCACGGCTATCCAAGCGCGGCATGCGGACAGGAAGCGTGGGCCACCAGACATGTGGTCAAGACAATACTTGGAGTAGTAAAGACCCCAGGTACTGTTAAGCCGGGCTCAGTTGTTCCAAACTCAGATCAGCCATGGGCAGTTGCTTTTGGGGCGAATTGTGACGGAAAAATTCTGCGCAAAGGCGAAAAGGAATGGACGACATTCAGCTGTGGCAAATGGTGCAAATGTGCTTTGGCATATCCAGAGCAATATTGTGATAATCACTTCCATGCTAATCTGGTATTTCTGCCGTTTACAGTTGATAAAATTGCCACCCTCGCGGCTACGTCTCCCGCTTGAGTATAATATATGTTAGGCACCATTTTGCATTCGACACAATTTCGCCCGGCTGAATTACCTAACAGGTGATTACCAGGGCATTTATAGTAATATGATGGGGATAAACGCACTGACTGCTACACAAATGTTAGGATGGTTGTATTACAGACCAGATTATTACAAGCGGTAAAAAGTAAGAGATTGTTTGTTGCGTGCTATGATTCCCATTCAGTGATGTGGTGGAATGAGTTAATGGCCTCTGGAGCTTTCGTATCTTTCGTCAGCAATCCTTACGCCGGCTGGTTTAATCAATCTGCAAGTTAGACAGCTGCATTCCGTCCAGTCTGTTCACATAACTGTTGGCTTGGAGATTTGCCTCATCTCAACAATCGACCTTTTGAGGGTTGACCACATTATCTGGGCAAATTTCATGCCTGAATGATCTGGAATGGAACAGGAATGAAAAGATTAATCAGGGGCACGGTAAGACAAGCAGCAGTTTGAAGGAAAAAAGTCTTCATAACGGACATGAACTTTACGCTTTGCTACAAACTAACAGTTCATATGCATTTATTGCTTCCTAGCTAGTAAGGTTAGGCGTTTAAATGACAAATCATGCGCTGTTGGCTTAAACTGTTCATTGGTGGTCGGATTATTCGCTGATCTTGAATTACTTGATTGCAAATTTATTAAAAACCTGTTCTAGTCTATTGCAACATATTTATCTATACGATGGTCACCCAGGAATAAATTTTCCAAAACGCTGTTGAGAGCCATATGTAGTACATGACGGTTACACCTGACGAATAAAGAAATATGGCTAATTCAGCATATACAAAACGAGTAATGGGCACCTGCCATTGGGTCAACGCCTGTTGCAACATTCGCAGTTCTCACGCGCAGTAGGAGGCGTCACATACACAAACTTCTTGAAGCCTATATTACGGATCGACGGTGTTAACCGTTTCGTGTTCCGAAACAGTTGTTAGGGACAACTCTTACCGCGGTGGCATGCAAAGCCCGAATCGAAAACTGTTGGCCAACAAACGATTTCATGCAAGCTTGTCGGGAATCTTTTGCAGACGTATATAAGCGAATAACGAGAATGCAAAAATTTCACGACATCCGTATCCTTATATGCTAAGTTGGTATATCAGTGGGCATTTCATTTTTCGAAATAAGCTGCTATTACTTTACATACCGGCCATGATCCTTGAGGATGAGGAAACGTGATAAAAGGTCTCTCGTGTGATTTAAATGTTAAATGTGCACCACATAAATATGACGCATATTGTGCCCTCTACTAGCTTCTTAACTCATATTGGTAGTATACATTGATTAAAGTAATAGCCAGCTTGAAGGGTATGCATGTTAAGATAACCTCTAACTAACAATAATATGATCCTGCTAGGGATGTTGTATGAACTGCTGTTATGTTTTTGATTTTGTTTTGCTGTTTGCCTACATAAAGCAGGTCTATCGGACCCAAAATTTTTCAAATCAATGACGGTTATTGTTAGTTGTTCTTCATTTTACTAACCTTTTTGGTACACCGTTATATACCCCATCAAATATGTGAAGTTGGTCGAAATAGACACGTAGGGCTACAAGGGAGAAAATAAAGAGGCGGCTGGACCCTATAATCACAACCACCTAGTAAGAGTTTGGAGTCTGAAAGATTACTTTGGTATTGCTTTCTGGCAAACGGATATCGGATGACATGTACGGTATGGCTTCAACATAGGTGAGTGGAGGAAAGGTAAGGGGCTAAATATATAAACACTGGTGTCTTTATTCGTCTAGCAGGTTTTGCCGTATTGCCAAATAGCTGAGAATGACAACAAAGCCTGAAACACACAACAATATTCCACCCGGCCGTATGAACACGGGATGAAAATAGTGTCCGCGTCGAAATTCCCTTTTTTTCTTTTGCTTACAGGGAATAGCTGTGGTTTTACGGCCAGTTATGTGCCCTTAAATTATAAATAACATCACAATACAGGTTAGTCTGTTTCTAGTTACTTAGTGGAATTACTCCATGGGCTCCCATTAGGAGAACAGAAGAAGCGAACGCCAGCGTACGAGGTTTAAACATTAGGCTCGGTCGACAGTGAGAACGGACTTCAGACGACACTCCTGAGTAGCCGACCAAATATGGAGCACATCTGCAATGTGCGTGGCCGGGAAACCCACGTCCGCTCAGATGGGTTGAAGCAGGGCCATGCTTTTGTACGAACAAACGGCCAAATATGGAAAATGAGTCACGCGGAACGCGTTCATATTGGTTAGGGCCAGGGCGCCCAAGGTGCGGGATCATTGTTTCCATTATTAGGATATTTATTTGATTTAAATTAAAGCCGTACTTTACACAGAACGCACGCCATTTAGCGAGAATTGACATTTTGGCAGCAGCACTGCGGGCGAGGCAGCACATATCCTATAAATTTGCCTGAAAAGAGAAGGAAAATTAGCTATGGTTTTCCGAATTGTGTCTCATTTCATTTCAGATTTCATTTATTAGAAAGATTCGAATTCAAATCGGATTTGTAGGTTTTATTGTAGTGACGTTACGCTTTTGACGCCAAACGTACATCATGTAAGAAGGCTTGAGGTTCATGTTTAATGAAAATGTAGTTTCCTTTTAGCTCCACAGCGTGTGGGTACTCTAGGTGCAAATTTGGCTATTCAGTTGACGCACATTTTGAAGGGAAATCAGTGATATCATGATTTGCTCCTAATGTATTGAAATCACACTAAGGGTTAACAGTCGAGTCCTAAATGCTCCTACTTTATGATACAGAGCATGCCATAGAGGCAATGTATACTGCGTGCACGCCAAGGTAGTGACGGATATCGAATACTGGGTACAGCATAGGAATGTGGACGTGAATAAGAAAGATGTAAGTGTGGGGCAGCACAGAATCTACATGAAGTGTATGTGAAATGGTTTACTATGTCCCAAGAACTCGTGGTATTAACATATTTGTTTGAAATACATCCAGAATTAGCTCTAATGTAGAGCGGATTACGGTCCTCCATTTATCTCGTGACCTCCCAGCTATAAAATTAGTTCAACATTATCTTATTGAAGTAAGCCAATCTGTGGAATAAACTACCGTTGCAGTTACGGGCGTGTGCAAATCTGATTACAATCCGAACAACTCCAGAAGTGATGAACCATCCCCGTTACAGTAGTGAAAAGGCTATTAGTCAGTCGCACTTCTCTGTCTGTTCATTTGGGAAGCAACTGCCTATGATAAGGTCGAAGACTCTGGTTCTTTTGAGACCTGAGTGTCAAATTGTTGCCTTCACTCAGAAACATGGCTTTGTCTCGCCCACCGCTCCACCAATATGTCGGTATGTCTAAGCCTGTATGTTCGTTTTTCACGATTCAATCACACCAATGCGGTCTACTCAACGGGATATGGGCATAGGGTCCGGTTTTAAATGACCCCCACAAATCTGGACCATGAGCCAGCGTGTAATTCGGCCGGGTGACGACGTCCATCGCAGCATTGGGATTAGAGACTGGAGAGGTGAGTTTGTCTGAAGTCAAGGCTCGAATTACAAAAAGGCTATCGAACACTCAATACCACAGACACGACAACTTACCTAACATAATCTAAGTTCATGGTATTCCATTTGACGGAAATCGAAAATCCTGCTTTCGGAATGCATAAGTTTGAAAAGCTTGGCGGCATCCGGTTTCGAATTTGGCTGGCACTGAGGCCTCCATGGGGGCAGCCAAAAGATACCTGCGTTTACAGAGGCACCATGGATGGCTTGTGTTGCAGCAAACACATCTCCATCCGCACACTCCATATCCAGTTTAAACGAGAAAGCATAAGATCGGAATATATGAGCATGGTAGTCGCGTTTAATCTACGAATCCCTCCCATATTTCTTAAACACGCATAGCAGCAGCATGTTTACATATCTAATTTCGGAATGCTGATGACGTACACAAGTCGGTAGTTGATCCTTGCTCTGCTCCCCTCTCTGTTCTTTGAGTCTAACATGGTAGGAGGACCGTGCACCCTTCCCCCAGCAAACATTAACAGTCACCTGGAGGCCGTAATCAAGATGAGGGTTCTGACAGATAACATCTTGTCCGCATTTACGTCAAGCGGAACCAAACCGGGGATATCAAACAAGCAAGCGAGTATTGATGGAAAGTAAATATGTAAAATTGTAATGGAATACGAAGCAGCTTAACAGATCTGAGAAATTCAGAGAAAGTTGAATACAATTTATCCAAGTAAATGTGCTTTTACGTGCAAGTCGCTATAGACCAACTGTGATGAAGAAGTACGAGACACCAACTTACTTCTGACAGACACCGCAAAAAGCTCATTATTAAATGTGAATTGAACGTTGGCCTCAAACCATTTAACGTGCAGAGAAGTGGAATTCTTTCTTGGTGAACTTGCCCTTTCATGCATTCATGATATTGTTACAAAGTTACAAACTTTATTGCACTACATAGACATGACTTCCCGACTAATTTGCAGCGGGATTAAATTCAATGCAATTATCAGACTGCAACTGATCAGGCAAGTTAACCGAACTATGAAGTCCGTAGTAGTCATTTGTCACCAAAAACGTATGCATGTAGGCGGTCGATAGCCCGAAAGCCGTCCTGTAGATAAATAAATAAAATAAATTAAGACGTTTATTCGCGGCCATGAAAGGTACGCCGGTTACGAAAGATTCGTACATTATGTTCATAATGGGCTGAACAATGAAACTCGAATGTCCTTCAGATTTTTGTCTGTGAAGGAGACGAATATTTAATAGTGAATACAAGAAACTGTTTAGAGGTTAGCTCTATTCTGGTTAAAGGTGTCAAGATTAATGATACTATTTAACAAAACCGTTACTAGTTGTAGTCATAGGACCCTCAATAATTGGTAGCTGGAGTCAGGTCATGCGCTTGCTCCATAAATGACAACTAGTAAGTTGGGTTTTCGTATGCTGTCATTAGGGATTGTATAACCAGAATTCATAGAATATAATGACAATCATTTTGGGCATCGCTTTTTTCGGCTAAAATCCTCCCGCTGGCGAGGTGGATATTAGGTATACAATAAAGTGTCGTCAAATAATCGGAATCCTTTCCAAGAAAACATTTCTGGGAATCCAAGGAAAACAAATGATAAAAAATCTGTCGAAGGTAAAACCCACCGACGAGGTGGCATTGATTGGTGTCCAGATTAACTCCGGAAAACCTATAAATATTTAAGCTGTTCCATAAAGATATCCGTTCCATGATTGATAATCCAGAGGATGTAGGAAATATTTCAACTGACTGTATCATTCATCCAATTGCTCGTACCACCAAAAGCGTTTTTGTGAGGTCAAGATTCCAAGCGAAAATTCGGTCTCATTCGTGTATGTGGATGCATTCTTCATTCACAAAGGCCGGTTGTTAGAACATTCTCCTTGCTGAAGCCGATCAGGTTAGTTCATTCAGCTCTTCAAAGCAGGTTCCGAGAAACTAGATAAGGGAGAAAATGTAGACTAAACCGGCATACATAAGCAACAGAAGAACGCAAAATTGATCGTAATAAGCGGAAACCAAATCAATTATGTGAATTTTATCCGTTTGGTACACAGTTTGCAGACATAGTAACTTTAGAAAATTTGCTATGAAGTACAATGCGAGAATGGTCATATGAAGCAGAATTTCATAGTGGATAGGAGAGGACAGGGTGCTGTTAATATACAGTGGTTACTTGAAATAGCTCGTTTATAAAAGGAAGCCAAACTCTCTTGAGGAATTGAAGCGGAGCATTTTGCACGAATGTCGTGTGAAAACAGTTGGTACTTTGGAGAAAGTGCTAGCAAACACCATCAGGCGAATGCTGCGCTGTACACAAAACGCCGGCGAGAACTTCGAACTTCTATGACAAATCTGAGCATTACACTGATGATCTATAAATATAAGTATCATGCAATGATTTAGCAACTGAATTCGCGCGCTGGCTATTACTCACTTTTTCTTAGGAATGTCAGTTGTTGGTTTCTCCTGGGGTATGCGGTCGCGTGTCGAGTTATAAATAGCTCGGGATATCCGTTCTCTCTTAGGTCGCCCCCAATTTGAAACCTGTCCTACGGTTCAGTTTCTCTATTCCACAAAATTCATGTTGTAGAATAGCAGTCGAGGCTCATTTTACACATTTGAACGAACATCTTCCCAGTTGAATACAGTGCAATGCGGAGACGAGCGGTTGATTTACAACTACGAGGTATCTCTTACGCAGTGTTTTCATTCATTTGATGGGAACCAGTTCCCATACCTTACGGATCGTAGCTGACCTTCCACGTTCATCTTAAGTGAGCTATGTTAAAGAATGCACACTTGGCCGCCTTCCGTTGCCTGGCCAACCATCACCTCATGCTCACTGTGATCAGGTCTGCATATTTCACTGGTCAGGCCCTGTGTCAACGCGTCCCATTGCTCAACTATCATCTCATGCTAAGTACGTCCATTTAGCCGTGCATGTGCTCCCCGATTACCATATCGAATCCGTCTGCATTGCTGTAGCATAACTGTCCACGACCAACTGGAGGAGACAAGTTGCGGACTTCGGTATGCGATGGCAACAACCTGCGTTATGCACAGGGGACACGGTTAAGTGTCGCAAAATCCTGTGGCTATGTTACTAGGGCGGTGTGTGACTGACGTAACCCGGAAACAAAAGTGCCTCATAATTGCTACTTGGGGATTGTGCTACTGTACCATCTCCTTGTAACGAGATGATGCATCCATAAACGTGCTAGAGATAACTGTGATTCGCTATCTGCATCGGAACAAAGCGCAGGGTTGCGGTGCCCATAGTCAATGTGCACTGAATCCATAGCAGTAGGGGGTGCGATAAAGTGGGACAAGGCCAGAAGGAAAAATGAGAGAGTCAAGAGATGCAGTTGAAACACTGCATTGCGGCAGTCCTTACAAATTAGGGAAACGGAATGCTCGAGTGATCGGTTGTGTCAAAGATTTTGCGTGATTCCATCCCACCGTCGTTAGGGTCATTAGTGCATGAACGTTTGATTTCATACCCTATTCGGTTTCATCGCTGCCTGCCACATGAAGAACGAATCGTCTAAAGTCTGCGAGAAAATTTTGCACTATCTGGATGTGGCCCAGTTTCTGCATTATGACGACACCTAATCACATGTCTCAGTATTACATCTTGTACATTGCTTAGCTATTACGTTAAGGACTCACAATGATCCATCGTCACTGTACGTCAATCCTCGATTTCACAATCGCATGACTGTTTGGTAAGGTCTACCCTCGTAGTTGTAAAGCAACCGCTTGTCTCCGCATTGCACTGTATTCAACTGGGAAGATGTTCGTTCAAATGTGTAAAATGAGCCTCGACTGCTATTCTACAACATGAATTTTGTGGAATAGAGAAACTGAACCGTAGGACAGGTTTCAAATTGGGGGCGACCTAAGGGAGAACGGATATCCCGAGCTATTTATAACTCAACACGCGACCGCATACCCCAGGAGAAACCAACAACTGACATTCCTAAGTAACAGAGAGTAATGGCCAGCGCACGAATTCGGTTGATAAATAATCGCATAATATATTTATAGATTATCAGTGTAATGCTCAGGTTTGTCATGGAAGTTCGAAATTCCCGCTGGCATTTTGTGTTCAGCGCAGCATTCGCCTGATGGTGTTTGCTAGCACTTTCTCCAAATACCAACTGTGTTCACATGACATTCGTGCAAATTGCTCCGCATCAATTCCTCAAGAGATTCTGGCTTTCTTATGTAAACCCACTGTAGCAAGTTACCCAGGAGGAAGAGATATAATGGGTTCAAATCTGATGACCGAGCTGTCCACTCTGTGTCCTCACCGCCCGATCCGACTGCAAGGGAACGTCTGCTTGAGGTAATCCCGCACCGTTTGTGCATAGTGTGCAGGCGCGCCATCTTTTTGCAACCAAACGGTACTTAATAACCCAGCGGCTTCCAGTTTCGGAATGACACAATTTTTAAGTAATTCCTTTCACAAGGATGCTAGGAAACGTATTGTCTTAGTAGTGCGATACAACAACCTATTTTTTACAATACCGTAAAAGCAAATTGCCCCACTATTATTTGGCCAGTTAACCCAGCCCATACCATGAGCTTTGCGCCTTGTTTTACACGTGAAGCGCTGCATCGGCGTGGATTACATGCCCAAAACTGTTGCTTCTCTGCACCGTGTAAACGGAAAACAGCCTCGTCAGGAAAAAGAATTGAATAGATGTCCATGACACTCAAAAACCTGTGGGAATATGAAGCCGCTTATCCGAGTCACATGGGTTGAAAACCTGCACTTGACGGACGCTAAACTTCTGGAATTTCCTATCCTTCAAAATCCCATGAACAGCATATCTGGTAGTGTCGTAATGCTGGGAGAGTTTACTACTCCTCCGATCACAGCTTCTGGACACCTCACGAATAGCCACACAAGCAGAAAATTCATACTTGTTTAGGCTAGGCCGCCCTTTTTTTGTTGCGTCGCACACGCTTCCACTTTTCTTAAATTTTCTCACCAGCCTACGAACATACCATCCGTTGATGGGCCACTTGGCACTGTGGATGATGGTAACTACTTTTGCCACCCGAGTTGGTGGTAACATTATCATTCGTACTAAGGGCAGCATAGGTTCGTGAAGGCCAAACGATCGGTAAAGAGCACGCTATTTTTCGATGCAAACTAATATGCGCTTGGGAGCTCGAGGTGAATTAGTTGAAAGTGACCACTATGAAACAAATAAGTGGATCACTGCGAAGATCATTTGCACAAGTGTGACACATGGCGGAAAAGTTTTGTTGATCATATAGAGCAACATTAAAATACGCAACTCACAGCTTCTCCGGATAATTTCTCATTCATATTTGGTATCCAACGTACGACGGTAATAAAAATGCGGCCTCGTGTCACGTGCCGCTCTGGACGGACCGCCTACGCGCCCCCCTATACGGCGCATCTGCAAACGAAACAACTAAACGTATGCAAGGCGGATTAGTCATCTCTTCGTTTACATAATGCAAACCCCGTCCTTAAGCACGATCACGTGTTGGGAGACCAGGAACTGCACCATAGCTCAATCATCGATAGTCGCTTACCCAAACTCAGACAGAGTACATTGAAAACCAAATTGCTTACACCGGAACGGCATCACCAGGTTAACAACTATGTAGATGACTTTCCTGATGAAAAGCGCCATGCGAAATTTTACCCGATGGCAATTAAGGACTTAAGGTAACTGCTCATTTTCCTGCGAACAACACTGGCACATAAGTATATGGAAAAAGTTTAGAGAATCTACCTGGCAACATCCAGGCGCACAGTCAATTCAGTCAGGTATCTACTACAAAAGTTTGGGAATAAAAGGAACGGCTCATGGGAAGCTCTGGGTATTTGCATAGTGCCAGAAAGCCTAAATCACATCATTGTGGGCAAAGAAGAAGACAAGACGGAAATGGGATCGGTGTTAGCATAGAGAGTAAGGAAGACCAGCAATGCCACATTGATCAATATTCCAGTCACAAGCTGATACCTACTGTCACAGATTAAGTCAGGAAACCAGTTTATGTGACTGTTTTTTTAGGCAAGACTCTGTACGTATCCAGTGATGCTGATAACCTACGTCCATTCATTGTAGCTACAAGAGGAGGGGATATATGCAAAGATGCGGGACGCCTCCATCAAGCCATCGTGGCTTTACAGGATTACAGGAGGCAGAGTCATAGACGAACGGAGGCCAGTAGAGAGATGGTTAATTCTTCTTGTCGTTAGTATAGACCTTCAGTGTCACAGATTAAGTCAATCTACAATCGAAGCTAGATGATGCAAACATTCCGAGAAACAAGAAAGTGGAGAGAAAGGAGAGGCTATTAGCAGACTCGTGAGTCGTGCGGAGATGCGCAGAGCCTAAGTCGCGTCACTGCAACGAAACAGAAGAACAGAATGCAAGACGACAGGGGTATATTAACGGTAGTTAAGAGAGTGACGGAGGCCAGCAATGCCAGTCTTACTTGGATGGCTAAAATGTCACATGTTAAGTAAAGGAACAAGGGAGGTAGGTAATCCATACATGCGAAGAAGTCAGATGATGAAGAGTACCGATGGGTTCATAGCAGGCTCGGGATATACGCGAATGTGAGGAGCTTACGTTTAGTCGATGTAGCTAAACAGGAGCACAGAGGATAAGAAGTAGTAGAGACATCAACTCTGGTAGAGAGAGTGACGGAGGCCAGCAATGCCACATTGATTGCGTCTTCCAGTCATAAGCGGATACCCATATTGTCACAGAATGAGTCAGGAATGTAGCGGGGATTATAAATTCATGCATGTCAAGAATTCAGAAAATGGAGAACTCGGATGGCTCCCGAGTTGGCTCGAAATGTTTGCAGATAATATATGAAATTTACTCAGAAGAAAGGAACGCATTCTCTAGAAGATTTAAACTTCTTAATGGAACTTCAATCCTATGCTGTATGTAAACCCCGGCTTGAAGCGATATCATACAGCGTCGCATGTTTCACGGGTTTTCGAAGTTAGCTCACAGAGGAGATAAAGTAAATAAAACTAAGTTGCCGAATACATTTTGAGTTAGACAAACGCATACCCATCACTGGCTTCTGCAGTCCCATTAACCGGCTTTACACTAGCCGATTGAGCGACAGTAGTGGCAGCCGTTTTGCCGAAAGTTATCTGCCTTGCCTTCTTGGGCTAAGTAAATGAGCTGCTTTTGGTTCACCTGAACACTAAATTTTGCTCTGCAATATGAACTGAAGTTAGCTCTATTTAACAGGTGAAAGTGATAAAACAGCGCACCGGTAAGTAGGACTGTCAGATACATATTATTGAGTAGGATTAAGGGGGAAACATCGCCGAAGTCGTGCTTAATGAGGTCCTTACTAGCTGATGCAGCAAAACTGTCGAGAGCAGTTTGACAGGCTTGTGTTCGTTACCTACCCCGACCGTATTCGCCTGATGGGTTAGCAGATTCGTCTTAGGGGACGCAGATCTGGCACTACTGATAACATCACGTCTGGTCAAATAAGACAGACTTCCTGAAGGTTCTTACTTAGAGACTACGTATCCAGCGCTTTTGTGGTTGTGGATTGATGTGCCGGAACTAAGTCTACACGGTCAATGGGTATGGAATGCGGGGTGGCTTCTACATCAAAGAAACATCAAAGATTTGTTCGCAGTAAGAGGAATTCACAAGGAAATTGCACCCCGGCTGACTTCTGTATACAGAGGTACTGTTGACTCTGTACTACGGAGAAGTGATTGTCAGTGCTGTATCAAATGGATAAGTAAGCCACGGGAAACATATCAGCACATTGAGGTTTTCAAAGAATGGAACAACCGCAAACGAGTAAACATGAAAGATGTTATCAGGTAAACAAACCTGAGTCATGATAGCTGTCCGCTTGTAGGCAATGTAAATGACAGCGCTTCTGTGAGACTGATAATTGAGCCGTAGCAGACTGAATGCTTGTAAAACCATGTTGACTTATAGCTTTTAGGTGTATCACTTCGTATTGCATACTTCTGCATTTTAGCCGCACTTATAGAGATGGTTGATTTCGATTCTGCCAGCTAAGCTGAGAGTGAATAATTAGAGGTCGGTAAAATTGATCCCTCTTAAGATGCTTACTGAAAAAATTCGATAAAATTGAGCTGCTAGTGTAATATGGTATCAATAACAGACAAATCAATTTGAAATGAAGCACTGGGTAACTGTGCAAACCTCAGTTCAACAACCACATGAAAGAAAAATATTATTCCTAATGATGAGAAATATCTGCCAATTGCACTGGCGGAAAGTAACTATTAAACAGAGTAAAAGGGTTTGCTGCTTTTTCTGTCCCCAAAGGGCATAATTTCACACGTCCTCGAGAAATATGAGGTTTGTTTATTGAATTATTGTGTCTAGACGGTTAGTCATCTGTTAGTTACCCCCTGGCGGGTCACTGTTGAAAATCATGTTAATCTGTCTGGTCTACAGGGTTAATGGTGTGTACGTCTACCATTAGAAGAGGACAGCAGTGAGCCAAATTTTAGCGTGACCAGGCAAAGGGAGTGGATTAGTTAATTGGGAAACTTCTTGGGCAATCACGCAAGCATGATAGGTGGTTATGTCATGGTTAAGCATAACTAGCCCATCAGATGAAGTCGGATAGTTGACGCTTGCATTAGCCATCCTAAGCGGTTCACTCGCTTCACCTGCATCCCAAATAAGGCAGTGGACTTTCTCACTGCTCAACCTACATTCCCATCATATTTGAGCTATTAGGAGGGCACCGGCGATCGAACATAGCTAGCAGCTTTACATATCGCGATCGGATGGGCCGTGTTTCACAACCATATAACAGTGCTGAACGGATGGTTCACCATGGATTATCAATGTGGGCAAGAGTAACGTCGTGCCTGCGACACATTTGTCAAAGGTTGACAAAAGCACCCTGACCTTCGTTTTACCTTTCTTTATCTCACTTTTTTATTCAACAAGCACTAGTACTCTGGTTCAGATAATGGAATTTTCGAACGAGTTCTAGCTCATCTTCACCAAGGGTCAGCACAGGGGATAGTCTGTGTCAATATTGAAGTAATGCATCTCATTTGGAGGTTGCATGTGTTATCCCAAAATGGTTAGCAACCAGTGCTCCCTAACAAGTTTGTGAGTTGTCATATTTCGGGGCAATATCGTCGGCATACTCCGAATCAATAAGTCGCTCATCTGGAAGCAGCTCCACAACTTCCAAGTCGTGTCTGATGGAAAGTTTACATAACTTCCTTAAATGTAAGTTGCTAAGAAAATGTGACGCAGAATATCATTGTCTCACACCGCTGCAAGTTTGTAACAATTCAGTACCCTGCCCGAAATGATCACTTATATTGTTCCCCTAATATCGATGTATTTTTGGGGCATATACTTCAAGATAAAACTGTCCAAGTGGCACACTGATTAAGCAAAACATAAAACATAATTGTCTATGACAAGACTAAGATGAGTCTCAAATAATGTGTCGAGATTCTAATGAGTGACCTACAGTGAATAGATGGTCAACACAGTCCCGCCTTCGAGGAAACCACAAGTACCCTAGACCGATCTGGCTTCGCTGGGAGCGAGTCCATATACGAAGAACAAAGAAAGTAAACCACAGAGACAGTGAAGCTCAGACTACTGACTTTTTAACTATCGCGTTCCGATTTCGATCCACAAATGAAATCAAGCATATAATGGAGCAAATTCATTCAGTTGGGACAGCTACCTGCTTCCACATTTTCGTTAGAAACTAGTGCAAATCATTCAAAACAGTTAATTTTTTGGTTCCAATAGAGCTAACTTTACTACAGTATTTTCAACAGTCTGATCTAACATACGCCATACACGCATGAGGGCGTATTTATTGGAGCGGTCTATGGAGCGCGGCGATTATCGGCGGGCAGGGATAATAAAAATTCAGGCAGGATTACTTGATTTTCAAAAATATTCAGCTCTGTTCCCCATACGTTTTGACAAGATTTGCATAGAGTGTCTACATTCCTTGAGCAGGTTCTTTAACGCCAACTCTCCGGCTGCTTGTTCTCGCATCAGATGGAGTACTCCCTATGGTTACAATGATCATCGACCGTCTCTCTTTCCGACGCACGACGAGAAGACCTGACATGACCGTCTTTTTTCGGTACCGTACGTACTTTTTCACAGGGATCTTTGTCAGCCCAATTTTATTTGTCTCAACCTACAACATTTCGGCGATTATTGGGGAGTTCTAGACAGTGCGTGAAAACCAGTTGCCAAGATTAGTAATTTTATTTGCCACACTTGCTGATGACCAACATTTCAACGGCGTTCAGTAGTGCTAACTCAGTTGGGATGCCAGTGTAACTTCGCATACATTCGGAACATTAGGCTCCACAAGGTAGAAGTATGTACGCAACCTTGAAGTGAGACCATTTTATACTTAGCAAACATTTAATTGAAACGAAAACATTGGCACGCTTTTACCCTAAGTCAACTGGCATATTTGACCGCTAAATTGACCACCATGCAAAAGATTACAGTCAGAACAAATTCGTTACGACTTTAAAAACTGTACATTAAGGCTTATCAGCATCATGTTGCATTCGTTCGCAAGTTTTCTTCTGTACTTCCTTAATAATTTGTAGGGTATCTAAACACACCAAACGGAATACAGACGTTTACTCCTCTGCATCATCAAAAATCCATGGGGCATCATTTCTGAATTCAACACTCAAGAATATCCCTACCCTCTTAAGGTTGTCGCGGTCATTCTTTAAAATTCACTCGGAGATCTGCACACACATGTGCATGGTCATATTTGACGTTTATGAGTCAAATCGAGAGATGGTTAATAGAGTAATTTTTCCAACGTCAACTGATCGTGAGTGGGTTAAGTTGCTTTTATGACTTATTCGAAACTGGTGTGTGCAGTGTAAACCTTCGGCCGGCGCTCTGTCGGAAACTAGTGTGAGGAACCGAGGAGCATCTTCACATAGGAGTTGCAACTGCTCACCATCCTCCTTAAAGGTGACTAAAACGTGTTTCCCGCACGGATATAGCACCCTAGTGGAAAATGTTCAAATTTGAGCATTCAGATTGCCCCTAATCATTTCAGTAACCATAATACCTCTGCGTCGTAACTCGTTAACTTGATGATATAAGACGTCTTTCAGCTACTCAGCTCTACAGGTTGTGGGTCGTAGGCAGCAGTAACACACTAGCACCCATCGGCCTCTCATGACTTCAAAGATTTGAAGAAGTTAGTCAATCTGACTGTATACATCGGGTTACCGACTGGTATCCAGTCTACCAGGGCTCCTACAGCCCAGAAACTTAGAGAAATATCCATCTTCAGAGAGACCCAGTGAGAAAGTAGTCATTGTGAGTTGAAAGGATTTTGGAGTGAACGCAAAGCTCCAGTCTTACATGCTGGTTTCCGATAAGCAGACGCTCAATGTGATGGTCCCAAGCACCGGATCTCTCAAAACCCACCACCAGCTTTTCGATGCAGGCTATAGGTTACAAATATTCGTCACCAGTATTGTGAGAACAAGGACGCGTGAAGGACACGGCTGTAGTGTATACACACGACGAAGTCATGGTTGGTTTGATAACACACACTTTCATCCACACACGAAACAGGTGTATCGGCCGACGGATGGTAGATTTGTTAAACATGGACAACGGAAATTACCCAGTGTCACTTGCAGGTGATATTAGCATGAGCACAGTGTTCTAAACTTGCAGGCAAGTTTTTGATGCGCAACTGATATAGATAGATACGGTTCCCTAGTGTTCAGGCTAGGGCTGTCCGTTCGATCGGTAAATTAATGCGCACGTTCAGGCGTGCTAGTATTATTGGCATTGATGGTTTCATTTGGGGTATTTTGTACTGAGATTGTCAGCAACGTTACACAGGGATTTCCCGGTCTGACATAATTGACACACCGCAATCGTTTGTGATATGAAACATGAACGCGAATGCTTAGCAAAGCATGGTGTGGAGGACCAATGATGGGTGTTGAAAACTAGGGGACGTTAAGACGGAAAAAGCGTAATAGGATGAATAATAAGACGGGTGGGCGTGAGCAGTCGCGCTGTCACCAATACCCAGCCCTATCGATACAGTATAGAGGGAGCAGCTGATCAATTTGTGCGAGGACTATGACATGAAGAAATCGTAGGAAGTGCTTACTGCATTGCGCGAGCAGGATACTTTTAGATTGCTCAGGGCTAGCCAGAAGAAAGAATAGGGTTATCAAACAAAGCTTTGGGTTCAAAAGCTGACCAAACGAAGAAAGATCTTTGAATAGGACGACCGAGTCCTTTGATGGAGCAAGGAGACACTCTCACTTCAACCTCCAACCTGGAAAGCCACACGAATGAGTCTGTCTGACTTCTAACCACTGAATGATCTGCATTCATGAGACTGTACTTGGAAGCTATCGAGAAGTCATGGTTACAGAGAGATTTGTGGACAACCGAATAGTTTATTCAGTTGGCGATTTCTCGCCTTTGACACAAAAGCTTCATCAGGTCAATTGAATTGTTATATAATTGGTGTGGTATTTTATAGCAGGTGAGGGAGATAATCGTGACATCTGTGGTATGGGTCAAGCTGCTCTTACAGACACACTTGGTAAAGTTATCGCCAGTGGGCAGTCACAGCGGGTCAGTGTCTGGATTTTGCTGTTCGTCGTGTTGTCAATTAACGCCTTTGTAAATGCAATGATGATGATGTCGGCTTATCGCTATTCAACCAGACCTGCTTATCGACGCTCATTTGACTGGCCGGGTTAAGGACGTTGTCCACAAAATCGGCAGTTCCATCCATTAGAATCACACAGTTATGTTTTAACGATTTCGATATGCTTGGGAATTAACTTCTTGGGCTTCGTACGTAAAACTTCCCTGACGACCTCGACATTATTCTACTCAATCTGATAACCAGTATTCAGCACATGTACAGCTACGTCAGAATTTCTTAACAATGCTCTCTATTCAAGCTCATTCCAAACGATCACAAATGTCTCTTTTATGGTCTAAGATCCGTGTCCGCATCTCCCACTTTGTTTGACCAATATGCCCAATCATGGCTGTTGATTTTTTTACACCCAGTTAGTCGTCCTATTTTTGAGCTGGGAGTCCTTCATGCGCACCAGCGTGGAACCTAAGATTTTACCACGCTGGAAGATCACGCTTGTATTCGCGTTACGTAATAGCCTCCGCGTTGTTTAAGAGGTTCCTGCTTTATAGAGAATTGCGAGCGTAACTACCCATTGTGTTATGAACTTTGCATGTGGATTTAGTATGTTTTGTAACTAACGTTTCTCTGGATGTCGCAGATAATAACTATCCAGTATTTTGCTCTTCCGTTCTTTCTGTTCAAGCTTAATCTATTCTTCCGTTTTTCACAGGGTTTATGCCTTGTATGATGTGGCTGAAAGGTGGGGAGAACGGACTCGCTTGTCGCAGTGCGATCGATCGAGTGCATGAGTGAGTCTTTAAATACACAGCTAGTTGCATTTTACCTCAGACTTCGGAATAGAGTGTTTGTGTGCAGAGCCGGTGCGAGTTCTTTATATTTACGCGGCTGGGTATACCACGCACACAACATGGTACAGAGGAACGAAGTACCCGATGCGTAATCAACAGCTTTAACTGAGTGGCAGTCGTTTGAAGCGATGCCGACTCCATTACAGATGACGGAGGGTTCGCTGCCGGAAAACTGGCGCCTGTGTAGAGTGAAGTAGGTGAGCTTCGCGACACTAATTGAGTTGGATGAATATCCTAAGTCGTAGCCGTTAGCCATGTTAAGGTATGCCATCGGTCATGATGCGATGCGGACACTAGACGTCTGGAATTGCTACTCTCACGACAATAACCGGATCTTACAGAAACGATCGAGATATTTAGTGATTATTGTGAAGGTCGGTTATACCAGTTCACTCATTCCTGTCGACGGACCAACGTCAGGTCACTGGGTAGTGCAAATCAGCAAGAAGCGCAAATGATTTCGGTAAATAACAATTGGCACCATTACGAGAATGGTTGCGCTAATACTAAACTGGCGATTCTAGGACAACTGGTTCAACCGCAAGCTGATACTGGGGCCACCGACATTTGCAACCCGACAAATTTTCCACTAATCCTCTGCAAGACTGTATGCGAAAGCTTTCAAGGCGGCTAAAGACGCGTCTCAAACCCGAATCATAGCCCCTGAAAATGAAATATTGTTTGAACTGATACATAGGGTTGAAGAATGTCGGAAAAGAAGAACGTCTGTTGGTCAGGAAAAAAGGGAAGTCATCAATTGCGGCTGAAATAGCGATATGGTGAACAGGATCTGCTCTCGGACGAAAAGCCGCATTAGCCGAATAAGCCAACTCAGATGGCAGCCCAGATTCGAGAGCTCTGTCGCAATGTAAGGCAATAGGGAACCTGCAACACCGAAACAACGAACAAAGAAAAAAGAAAAGAATGTACTCTGACTGTAAGCTGGGGCGTAGGTACTGGCTTGTATCAGTGCAGTCGATCAGGCGATCGATCGAGTGGTGGACTAAGATTTTAACTACACAACTAGTTGTATTTTACCTCAGAATTGGGAATAGAGCGCTTGTGTGCAGAACGTGTACGAATCCAGAGAAACCACCACTCACCGCCCCCACATCCCACTCAAACACCTACACCACCCTAAACACACCCACACCAACCCCAGGGGGGGGGGCGCATCTACCACATAGTGTGTATACACCCAACCCGCACAACCTAAACCAACTCAACGTGTGTAAAAATGATTCACAAACAATACCCTAGAAAACAATAACTTTTTATAACACAACACCTACACAAAACCCCCAAACCTAAAAAACCCGAAATCCCACCCAACTACACGCAGCACCAGCATGTAATATAACATTAATCTCCACAACAATCCTAGCGACCACAAACCTCAACCACGCCAAGAAACACCAGAGCGCACCACGTCCAATGTGCCGAATTAGCCATAGAGAACTCCCGACAACCTCCGTGGGACGCCTCAAGATGTTACATGAAATATACCAAGACCGCAAAACACCACCTAGCCTTAGAGAAGGAGGAACAAAAAAAGATAAAACGAGGCTGGGGCGTGATAGCTCTAGTGGTATACTTGTGCTACCCCCCTCACCCCCCATCCCAAACCGACAGCCACCCCCCCCACACCCAATACCCTTTCACACACACTATCCCATACCCACATCACAGAAACAGCTCATCCACAAAACCCCCAACCACCAGCCAAACCCCACCGACCCAAAATCTACAACAATCCATGACCCCCCCAAACCCTCCCACCCCCACCCACACCAAA
>OX104069.1:93607165-93777635 GCA_944474145.2 Dicrocoelium dendriticum | reverse complement strand
TTTTTAGATTGATGGTGTTTTTTTGTTGGTTCTTTTTCTTTTGGTTGTTGAGGGTGTGTGGTGATCAGGTGGCTGGGTTATTTTTTCTTTTGTTGTTGTTGAGTCTTTTTTTTTTTTTTTTTTTTTTTTTTTTTTTTTTTTTTTTATTTTTTTTTTTTTTTAATTACATTTTTTTTTTTTTTTTTTTTATTTTTTTTTTTTTTTTTTTTTTTTTTATTTTTTTTTCTTTTTTTTTTTTATTTTTTATTTATTTTTTTTTTTTTTTTTTTATTTTTTATTTTTTTATTTTTTATTTTATTTATTTTTTATATATTATTATATTAATAATATTTTATATATTATTATAATATTATATATAGTAGAAAATAAATAAAAAATAAAATATAAAATATAAAATGTAAATATAAAATAATAAAAAAATAAAATAAAATAAAAATAAAAAATAAAAATAAAAAATAAAAAAAATAAATAAAAATAAAAAAAAAAAAAATAAAAAAAAAAAAAAAAAAAATAAAAAAAAAAAAAAAAAAAAATAAAAAAATAAAAAAAAAAAAAAAAAAAAAAAAAAAAAAAAAAAAAAAAAAAATAAAAAAAAAAAAATACTAAAAAAAACATAAAAAAAATAAAAAAATAAAAAAAAAATAAAAAAAAAAAAAAAAAAAAAAAAAAAAAAAAAGAAAAAAAAATAAAAAATAAAAAAAAAAAATAAAAAAAAAAAAAAAAAAAAAAAATAAAAAAAAAAAAAAAAAAAAAAATTAAAAAAAAAAAAAAAAAAAAAAAAAAAAAAAAAAAAAAAAAAAAAAAAAAAATGAAAAAAAAAAAAAAAAAAAAAAACTGAATCAAAAAAAAAAAAAAAAAAATAATAAAAAAAAAAAATACAACGAAATAAAAAAAATAAAAAAAAAAAAAAAAAAAAAAAAAAAAAAAAAAAATAATTTCTCGTTATTCAAAAGAATAGATAAATATATAAAAAAATAAAAAAAAAATAACAAATCAAAGAAAAAATATTAACTAAAAAATAAGTTAATAAATAATTAAAATAAAAAGCTAAAGATTTAAAATGAATAAGAAAGTAAATCAAAAAAAATAAGATAATAAAAAAAAATAAACTAATAAATAATTCAATAATAAAAACGAATAACAGCTGTTTTCAGGATGCACATAGACATGGGCCAAAACAGTGCACCTCCTTGCTGTTGAAGGTGCTGTAAAAAAGCTAATTCCCTGCAAATTTACAAGCATTATTACGGATGCTATTATATAGTTTGCTTATAAGCCGGACCGCAATACATTGCATACTGGTTCCTGTCTGGTATATTCCACCGCATCAGAATCGGAGACGAATTTTATGACCGTGCGGCACATGTTCCTCGATTATACTAATGTCTTTGTGAGCCATGACAGATCGTTAATGTTAAACATTTTATTCGAAAAGGGCGCTCCGACATAAACAGATAATGTAATCCGTAACCTATTAAGGACACACACACACACACACAAAGCAGTTGGGCTGTAAAATGTTTTCCGCAAACACAGCAAATTGTGAGGATTGCAAGAGATTAATCTATCCCCTCACAAGACTCCGCGACACGTTTCTTCTTCATTTAGACTCATCAGAGATAGTCTGATATTGGAATGAAACCCGGCCCATCTGATTGCCGGATATCGACAAGACCACTTGGCCAATGAGGTCCTTGTACTCTTCTTGACTCTGAGATCAAACATTGATTGTCGACCTTTGGATCACTCACCTTCTTTCAGGGACTGCGACAAGCAATCCCAATTAGGACCTCTGGTATTCTGGACCTTTGCCTGGTTTCCCTCTATGTTAAGTAGCACTCCAAGCCAACGACCTTTATGAGGTGTACAAACGCTGAGAATGTCGCCCTAGTTTGTATAAACAAAGTAATTGAAGATCTTTAAAATTATAAGGAGGACAAGATGATATTTTGACTTGTCCATTCTTACGTTCCCTCATCATTAACCCTTCTGGTTATTCTATGTCGCATTCTCTTTTTTCCGCCCCGACAGACTGCGTTCTTTTCTACTGAGCTCTCTTCCTTTTGTTTTGATTGAATTAAATTGGCCCCCGTTTATATTTCGTCAATTATCTCATTGCTTTTAGCCTTACAATTTATCTTGGTCGACTAGTATATAAAACCTACATCAGCCTCAAAATGTTTGCCATCTACCCTGCTCTATTTACAAGATTATAAATGCATGTAATTTCCCATTACCTCAGGAATTCTACTAAATATTAGACTTTCCTTGTGCTATTAATAAAATTTATTTCCCCTTGCCCCTGTTTAAGCAATGAATCCCTTTTTGATTTTATGATTAGCAAACAATTTGACGCAGAATTTAACTTTCCATCCACGATACGAAACGACTAAGCGTCTCACCTACATATTGTTTTAGAAAGATCTAAATTCTGTTTTTCCACGCGCTGAAAATTTGTATTTTATTTTTCCCAACCTCTTCTAATGGCAACTGCAACTTTCCAAATCTCTCTAGTTTATTTGTCGGCCTAAAAATAACGGTGCATTAATTGCCAGAAAATTTGCTTCCCTGAAATTGAATCCCTTTTGTTTACCTTGTCAACATGAATTATTTTCTCAGCGAATCAATGTGTTAGTATATTCGCAGTGTCGAAGTTAATTGTCGGAAATGTTCCTTCAGGGTAGGATAAAGGTTATGTCGTGTTGACTTTACTTGTATCAACCGCACTCCGTACAAAATTGGCTGGGCGTTTATCATTGTAGCCTGATAAGTTGCGGTCTTGTTTGAGCACAAACCAGGCAGAGAGACGTATGAACATGATAGCAAATGCGATTAGGGAAATTATGCTTTAATTCTCATAGTGGTCTGAGCGGTATTTTACATGCAAAAACAACAGAGGTTTTAAATTGGATAGCTCGCCATCACATGTATAACAAAATTAAAGTTTCAAATTCAACCATGATTCTTGAGTCACATATATCTATTGCTAAGGGCACTATGCTCCATGAGCTCTCTAACACAGTAATGTGTTCAATTTTTAATTCGATTTATTTCAGTTAAGAGCTTTATGTATTCAGAAAGGTTAATAATCAGTTAGTATACACACGCCTTTACAAAAGTAAAGAAGTAAACATCGCGCAGTTAACATACAAATAGGTTAATTTTTAGCATAGGCAGTAATATGTTTACGATGCAATCCTAAATGTGAGCTGCAGGACAACTGAGGTCTGGTAGCATAGTAAACGCAACATATATAGTATTAACGATCTGCGGCATGCTCCTGTAAGGTCATAGACGGATATTTATTTTTTCTGAGTTAAGGAAGTTGATACAGTCAGACAATGCACCGTGAAGAGGGTGATTTGCGTCGCCGAGTAATTTTGTAGCAAGCATGTTGCATGAACTTTTATGAGTAAGCACAGGAATGTTAGCAAATGTCGGTTTTAGCATGCACCTGCAGCAAGACAGGTGCGTCAATGCCTGTATATGAATTTGAAGTGCTTTTATGAAAAACCAAGAAATGTCACAGGAAAGCATTAGCTCCAGTGGCACAAGACACGAGCTGGGATAAATCACAGGATTACGCAGCCGGGGAGGGAGGATTGTTTTACCCGAAGTATTCGAGGTTCACCATAGTGCACTGCGGTTTGTGGACGCGCTACGCCTCTCGACATAATGTGCTCAAACAGATTACCGATAACGTCGTAGATGGGAATCCATTGGTTGCGATGGCCTAGCAGCTTACCCTTTATTATGTCAGATTTGGACTCAGAAATCTTATTGCACCTGTGACTTAACGCACTTTGATTCTGTCTTTCGAATGTTGGTTTGAGAATGGTTTCTGGTGATTTAGGCTACTTAAAAGGCGCCACTGGATTTGACAGTGAAAGGTGCGTCGCCCTGCTGGTGCTGGGTACAGATAGACTTAGTATTGTCGTTCCTGGTCTGTCTATCAAGCTGGTTAATGCAAACCTTACCCGGTTTTCTCTGAATCGGATTGCCTAGGGCTCTGAGCTGCTGGTTTCAAGATTGAATCTCTAGGTATAGCATTAAATAATAGGTTAACAGCACTCAGGTGAAATGTGACTTGACCGATTAAGGGGTTTGGGTTATTTAGAGTACAATGAACAATGAACAATGATATATTACAGGTAAAAAAGCGATTGCTTTACAAGTCCCGTAGGATGATTGAAGTGAAAGTAAACATCAGTGTAAATCGTCAGTTTAAGCTTCTAGTGAATTCAAGTGCCGCTTATTCATAGAAACGCTGTAGAACATGCACTGAATTGTTACTGTAGAGTATTATGGGAAGTAATATGGGTAAGGCAGGTCTTAAGAACAATAGAAACGACCAACGCTTACTCGTGCGCCGCTTTCTTGGACTGGGGCCAATTGATGAATGCAGTTGTAATATATCCGATACTATACTCCACAACCGCAGTGCGTAAATAGTGAAGCACAAAAGCTGAGAATGAGCATGGATTTTTTCGTGTTTGTTCAACGTGGGCATCTCTGATTATATAGCGTAATGTAGGTGGATAAGCGAATCATCCAGACGTCTTTTGAATAGCGATAGCCTGTTGGAAGAAACAACGTATATGGGAAGAGCGTTCCAGTGTTGGCACACACGAAGGGAAAAGAATTTCCGGCGGCATTCCAACCGACTGTATTGTGTGGCCAGCATTAGATGGTGTCCTCTGAGTGTTGTATTGCTATTCAGCTTTAGTAGGTGACGACAACAATGGTTTGGATTCCTCAGGATCATATAAGTCATCATCAAGTCGCCACGCAGGCGTCGATATTGTCCCCTGTAGACCCCGAGGGTTTTCAGCCTCAATCGGTAAGGGAGATGAAACAGGCCCTTGACGTTCTTGGTCGCCCTTCGTTGTGGCAGTTCAAGAGCGGTAAGGTCTTGCTTCTGCCATGGCTGCCAGGCGTGGATGGCGTACTCAGCATGAGGCCGAATGTAGGCGTTCAGCATCTGGGAAAAGATGGAAGGATCGAAGCGCCCGAATGCCCTCCGCAAAAGGCCAAGGTTTTGGTTAGCTTTTTTGGAGGCTTTCTCGGCCAGACAGGAACTGCCTAGATTTTCCTGCACTATCACGCCTAGATCGCATTCCGTTGTTGTGCGCTGCAATATTTGATCTCCCAGTCTGTATTCACAAGTGGCTTTATGACGTATGCTCAGCACCTTGCACTTTGTAGCATTGAACTGAAGCAGGTTCTGAGTCGACCATTCGTAGACCCTGTCCAGATCATCCTGAAGTGCTGCATTGTCGCTAGTTGTTCTAACGGCTCGCCTTATCTTGAGATCATCAACGAAGAGTAAGGAGTTGGAGTTGATTACTGTCGCGATATCGTTTATGTAAATCAGGAATAGTCGTGGACCAAGTATTGAGCCCTGGGGCACTCCGCACTTAACGTCGATTGGGTCAGATATGACGCCGCGAACTCTTAGATTCAGATGTCGTTGAAGCAAGAAGTTAGCTATCCAACCGAGGATTGGGTCACCAATTCCACAACACTGCAGCATGTGAAGGAGGATACGGTGGTTCAGACGGTCGAAAGCCTTTGAGAAATCCAGATATACTGCGTCAACACCTACGCCGCTGTCAACGGTCTCAGTCCAACTAGATCTGGCAAGCAGCAAGTTTGAAGTGCAAGTACGGTTCCTGCGAAACCCATGTTTCTCTTGTGCCATGATATTTCGTTCTTCCAAGAAGTTCATAAGAGTTTCGGCGACAATCGCTTCCATGATTTTGGAGAGCACCGGGAGTAGTGTTATCGGGCGGTAGTTGGCCGGATCTGTATGACTTCCCCCTTATGGATGGGAGTGACGATGCCTTGCTTCCACATTGTTGGCACGCGCATCTCATCGAGGCATCGTTGGAAGAACTTGCAGAGTGGGTCTGCCAGGTTGACTTCAGCCATTTTCAACGCTTTTGGACGAATATTATCAACACCGGGAGAGGTATGCTCGCGCAGGGCAATTAGCCTTTTCATGACATCCTCAGTCGTAAACGTGATGTGGCTGAGTCCTGGTGGTGGTACAACGATTGGGAACAGTGTATGCGGTGATGTCGTACTCTGGAAGTTCGGGGCGAAGTGTTGACATAGGGTGTTGGCCGCCTCGGTTGCGTTCTGTGCAAGTCCACACAATGTGTGTGAAGCAGGAATTCCTCGCTGCACTTTGCGGAGCTTGTTAACATGTCTGTACAGGAGCTTGGGGTTTGAAAGAAATTTCTCAGCTAGATTCTGTTGGTGCTATATTTTATCTTCGCGTACCAGGTTTACGCTTCCCATGTTTCGGCACTCGATGATTCCTTGTATCCTCGCCAGAGTAAATTCCTCGTGACCATACACTTGCGTGCCCTGCTGAGTATGAATAATTGTACTGTCTGCGCTTGCGAAGGTCTTTTCCTAAAAGAACTAGTTACTAACGTGTTAAACTGGTGAGCAAATTCAGAACAGGCGATATCGGGGGAACGTTCTGCTAGAAATGCTCAGTTTGTAGCATATATCAGTTTGACTGGAGCGCCGTAACCCGTAATGAGCTGGCATTCCTCGGTGTTTTCTGAGGAATACTCTGCATAACAGATGTACTTGAACATGAGGGTTGCATGGTTGCTACGGAATAAAGGACTCTCTATCGATACAGTTTCGATCATAAGCTCTTCATTGGTGAATACGAGGTCCAGGACACCCGGTTTGTTTCCTGTCCTGAATCTTGTGGAAATGTGATGTGATTGTAGAGTGGTAGAACACTGATTATCTCCTGTACTTCCATTTTGTAGTGTTCGTTGATACAGGCTGGGGTTTCTATGGTATGAATATTGAAGTCGCCAACCAGGAGAATGTGGCTGTACGACTGCGAGAGAATGGTCTTCATTGTGGAGGCTAGGCGGTTGTCCATTTCCAGAGTAGCCGACGGAGGGCGATACACCACACCCAACAAACATGCGTCCCCACGGCTAAGTTGAAGATGACACCAAAGCGCATCGACAATCTGAACCTCTGGGTCATCGATGAGATCGATGTGTAATTCGCTGCGATAATAAAGTACTACTTCACCTCCTCTACCTGGTCGATCGTTGCGTAGAATTGACCTCCCTGGTAGTGCGATTTCTGCATCAGTGATCGCTTCATTCAACCAAGTCTCGGTTATCATAACGAGGTCGCTTGACATCGAGGCCTGACGCACGCGAAGCTCCGTCAGTTTGCTTAAAAGACTTTGTGCGTTGGTCTAAAAACAGGAGAGTGATTCATAGGTTAGAAGGTTACTTGTGGATATAGAAAACAGGTTTGAGACTTGGCCGACGCTCTTGAGGTCGGCTGCTACTAATTTTTTGAGATTGTCTTAGGCTAGCGAGAATGATTTGGGATAACTCTCTGCACCGTGTGGTCAGGTTCATGATGATACTGATGGTCACTCACCTCCAGCAGTGCCTCGTCGGAGTAGATACTGTGGGATGGTTAGCAAGACTGACTTTACACTTTGGCGTAGAGACTGTTGTTATGGAAGAATTTATCACGCCATTCGCAAGATGGATGACTCGATGTAACTCTGGACTCTCACCAACTGTTTGTTTAGCCAAATTATGCCTCATGATTACATGTCCTCCCGACATTTGTATTAATTAAATCACAAAATGATTAACATGATTTAATTCTTTATGCCTGCCACCTATCCGCTCACCAAGTATATGTACCATGGTTACGTGCCAAACAACAGGACTATTTGGTAATTAACAAGATGCATGTAGGGATCACAATCTGGATGAGCAAAGCAGACGACTGCCCCATTTGATGAACGCTCATTCATGCATTCATTATACACATCAGCTAGAGGTGGGAAAACACCTCCGCTATTGGGCCGCAATACATGAAAGCAATACATGGTTGGCGGCATCCGGTTTCGGATTTGCCTGTCACTGTGGCAACCCACAGGACGCCTGCGCCTACAGAGGGAACATGGATGGCTTGCGCTGCACCACCCACAGCTCCAACCACATACCCCATATCCAGTGTAAACCAGAAGGAATAAGACCGGGAGGCATACGGATGGGAACCACGTTTCATCAACGGAGCCGGCCCACACTCCTTCACAGGCAAACACAAGCACGCTGTATTTGGGGAATCAAGCGCACACAAGGCGATGGCTAGACCGTAGTCCGCTCCACACTGAGTGCATGGAACCGCTCTTTGAGCCTAGCACGGCCACAAGAACCGTGCACCCCGTCCCCTCCAGCAACGACCAACTGTCTCCTGGAGCTAGTATGAACGATGTAGTGGGTAATAGACAGGTAGGCACCTTGTCAACATACATATCAAGCGCAACCATACCAGGGATATCAAACAACAGCCATTCACTTTAAACGACAAGCTGAAATAAAATAAATACAATAATGCATACAGATACGGTGGCATAACTCTTCGCTAAATTACCATATGAAGTAATTTGGTTAGCAACAAATCCGTGATAAGTAAGACATGTCCATAAGTTACTTAAAATGCTACAAACGCAACAAAATTACCGAAGATAAGCGCAATTAGTGTAAGCAACGTGGCCAGTTAATAGAACATTATTCAGGGAGGCAGAACAAACCAAATAAAGCGGAATGAAATTTAGCCAGCTTAAAAAGACCTAGTTTAAGTGTAAGTTGGTTTAGCCCAACTGCGTTGAAGAAGCATCAAGAATGCAACATCAGCCTCAGCATGGGGCACGAAAGCAATACATACATACATACATATAATACATATAATACAATACACAAAGGAAAAATAGATACAACAGTTGCGTGCCAGCTGAGCTATCAGCAACGGATAGGCATCGTTCCGGTAAGCTTCCAGCCAGCTACTAGGCAAAAAGAACAAATTATTTTGTTTTACCCTAGGAAATGAGATCTTGATGAACGCTGGCTTACCGATTATCCCTCATGCGATCTCATATCAATGTTGTCACGACTTCCCTTCACCTCTCACTGTGGAAACCGTTCGCTCACGCTGTGCAACCCGTCCAGTCCACCCTCACACATCTCAGTCACAGACTTCAACCATCCTTTCACCCCAGTGATAAGCACCACCGTGATTTTCACCCTCCACTGTTTGACTGAGCCAAGCCACCTCAAGAGCCCTGCCCATCGCGTTCCCTTTCATATACTGTATAGCGAAACAATGAGCCAAGGGGGGGGGGTAACGGATCTAATAAAAGTAAGACCATAGTCCGATTGTGGACTCGGTAGTCTGTGACCCGTTATGTACTGTGGCAAGTACCGTTTGCATTCCCTTTGGAGTTTTTGAAGGCCGGTTGTTTTGAAACTGATCGGGTAGGTCAAGGTATGTACAAATAGTAAAAGGATTCCTATTTCAATAATAGCGTAGTTAACGTCTGGGTTTCCTTTCTTGGTCAGACCCGAGACAGTTTATCTCGCACTCGAACCCCCAAATGAATGTGTTGCTTACAGCGGGTCTCAAGGGATTTGCAGCGGGATTAACTCTCATCCTTCGATTAAATTGTCGAAGTATTGAGACGCCCCATCTGCTCGATTGTTGAAGGTAACTAGTCGCATTTTTTCTTGAGTCCAAGCACGCAAAGGACATATGGAATAGCGCTGTATGCCCGACAAAACCAGAGCTAATCCCTCACGTGGTTTAGCGCGACTTCCGCCACTACACTTAGCGTGGAATGCAAAAGCGCAGTTTGAGCAGGTCACAGCAGTGCTAAACAGGCGTGGTCCTTTTGATTCCACACATTTACCGCTATTGTGCGCATTTTCGTCGTCGACTTTTGTGGAAACCAAACACTGCAGTTGTTCGGTCCTGTGAGATTGAGGGGAAAGGCCCCTCAAAGTAGTTGTCACGGTCGCGCAGTTGACCTCGGTTATTCCAGTTGGGTTTATCAAGAGAATGACGCACACTCAAGCGCAGTTTTGCTTTTTATCAACTATCATTGGTTCGTGTAAGGTTGGGCTCCTTAACATGCGTTATAGGGGATAGATACCAACGGCCGTCACCCATGAGCGAGTTTAGTCAAAGGCCACAAATTGCGTCGCAGCTTCTTAAGATATGGTCCTGTAGGAGTAGCTTTTGGATCACAGGAGCTATGGGCTAGAATGCAGTATTATCCAGATAAAATTGTATTACGCTTGATGAGGTTACGGTCGGAAATTCATACCTAAGAAAAGTGCATATATCAACCCTATTCATTCATCAGTGGCAAATAATGAAGCGAGGTAAATGAAAAAGCGGTACGGAGACAGTATAACACGTTAAAACACGCTGCTTTCTGTTAGGAGTGGTGAGGAAATAAAGATCTTACTTCCAGTAAGTAGATATGTCCAGTACTGTAATCCCTTAGCAGGTGGACTGTAGTTGGCTGAACTGCGACATCAGTGTTTATACTGCTGAAATATTACAGAGGTTGAGAAACCAAATTCACGCGAATTTAATCTTGCTGGCTGGTGACTCCAGCACGGAATGTACAAACTAGGCTAAAACTTCTTGGTTTGGTCTCAAACGACGACAACTTATCTGGGCGGAACAGCCGAATGAAATTCTGCCAACTTCACAAGGATAACTTGTAGACCTTCAATTTTATGGGTTGCCTGTAAATGTCCGGCGTTTATTTGAATATTTCTATGGTACTTGTGTAAATCTAGCACTTATTCAACTTGTAAATATTTTACATTCCTTCATCCAGGACACGTACAGGTTAGCACCGAGCCGGGCTATGAATCGGGACAAAACTTGAGGACAACAAGAGGTATACCGCCAGAGAAATTTGCTTTTATGGAATTTAGTCGCAGCACTTTATTGTGTATTGTATTTTTATCAGTGTCAGATGAAGAGATTGTCGGCATGTCCAATGTGCGGATGAATTGTAAGAAGTGGAGTTAGTACTGAAGCAAAAAATTCGCAGTTCAATCCTTCATGTTTCACGTCTAGATTCGAGACAAAGCGAGAAACCAGACCAAGCGGTTTCCGCACCAGCCAGACATTTAGAGTATGGTTTGGACGACGCAACGACACATTGAAAGATGGACTTTAGAGCAGCATGCTCTTTCCTTTCGTACGCTTTCTCTAGACTACACAAACCTTTTACGCATGGAAATGAAAAGCGATAATCACTAGTGAAATCGGTTTCTCGTTGATAGCAGGTATCAACATATAATTTGTGACAATGCATTAACTGACTATAGTAGGCGGTGCAAAGAAATATGCTAAAGTCTGCGGATGCAATCAATTCTGATACTTGCTATATATTATGAGGTGCTCCTTGTCTTCTTTCACCTTGTCAACTTTAGAGCTAGTACTTTTTATACGGTTTCCGTTTCAGTTGGCGATAGTGAATAAATTGACTTTTGAGTGACCAGAGCCACCAGTTAGTGCCTGATTTCATACAAAATAACTTTTTCTTATTATTGTAGACTATAAAGTCTAGGGTTTCTTTAGGTCGGGTAGAGTAGTGTTGTGTACAAAAAGGCACACTACGAGCCGAAGCAGGAAAGCTAATTCGCGTAAACAAACGACTATAATCTGACTGGCGTCTAGCTAGGTCGAGAACAAGTAGGGAGACCCGTTGAGAAAGAACCGTTAGGGGCAGCTAAGCGTTTACTTATATATTTGTCCCGTATATTTTCACGTCTGCAGTGTCTGCCTAGACCAGTGCACATGGCGTGGCTAAACGAACAGAGTGAATGCACAACTGGGGGTTTGCAACATATTGTACCCTGAAATTTGTAGGAAAGAAAGTCAAGGCTCTTAAAATCATATGCAGAAATCCGGAGTGCACAATCAAGATGGTCGACGGCATTTGAACCGAAACGATCACAAATTTCTTCCGCTCCAGAAGAAGTAATTTTGGGACAAATTTAGCTATTTACCAGCAAAATCGCTTGGTATCCGTTGAAACATCTTGGTTTACATTTCGAAATTAAGTCCTTAGTGCGCGGCGGAGAGAAGTAAATCCTACATTTTGTTGACCTGAACCACAAGAGATTGATTTAATTGTTTGCATCTCTGTTAAGATTCCGGTTTGTGCGCAACCGGTTGACACGATGGAAAATGATTCCTTCAATTGCAACAACTGTGTCTCCCACATCCCCTTGGAGCCGTATCTCGTGAAGAATAGTCGTGCTTTAATCTATGTTGTCATGACAGCAGATGGTGTTTGTAGTCTTATCCATGTTGCTTTTCGTTGCTGGAATGCTTGAGCTGAGTACAATGAGTATATGCCTATTCGGCAATTTTCTTCCGAAAAGCGACCATCCATCCGACACTATGCCTCTTAGAATAAATGTCTTACTTTTTGTAATTTCGCATCAGTTCGTATTTTATGACTTGACCGTAGAAAACCGGAGCGCTTAGCGAAGCAGCAATACATATGGATTTTAAAACGTCGCAAGTGTAGGCTAAAATTTTCTTGAGCATGCTATAGATTGGTGTAGGCAAACCAAAAATACTATTGCGAAAATCGTACGTGTAGGAAATTCCGCAGATGGAACAAAAGAACGTGACCAAGTATGAAGGCCCCGCAGGGCAGTCTACATAAGAAATTTGACATAATTTTCTGACTGTATTGTAACTGAAGCCACTTTTGATAAAATAAGTATCTGTCAGTTTGATCTATCGAAGAATACGTAACAGACGCTGATGAAGGTAAGTGGGTTAGTTCGGGATTCAAGGAGCCTCCAAACTGTTGATGTCTATTCTGTACTTCGTGTCGTGATAATAATAAAACTGAAAACCTCACACTGTGGTTGCATACTTAACGCAGGGACGATATTTATTGGCCCCTGGATCAATAATTCCAAAAAGCATCATGTTAAGCTCATAGAGCCAAATTGATGGCTAGAGCAGCAAATGACCTCGAGTACCCTAACACGAAAACCAAAGCAAAAGTGTTGCGAGGTTTCATGGTTTACGGTTAAGTGGAAAAACCCAATTCGTCTCCAACTAAATACTTTGTCTAGATGTCTCCTTAAGTACTTGATTAATAACAAATAACGGGTAACAGAGCATTCTTCATTTAATCTTACTTATTATGCGGTTTTGCAACTGCGATGAAACAATGGGACAATGGTGTATTACGCGCAAAATTGAAAAGGTGTGACAAGTTCTAGTAGAATGAAGGAAACACGTGGCGATAATGTGGAAAGCATTCTGGTGGACCGACAATAATGTTTAACATGAGGTATGCTTAAAAGAGCCTACCTTTATTGTATAGTAAAATAATGGTTAATGCAACGTTCGTCATGTTGTATCATATTTCTTAGTACATAGGTTACATTTCATAATGTAGGTTAGTTAAGGCAACTTCAACTGGATGACCTCTCCAAGCCGTGTGGCCACACTTTAACTCGGCTCTCGCTTTACTCTCTGTGGCCACTCTTATTCTCCCCACACAATCTTCTGTGTGCGCTCATTCGAAAAAGTTCGAGGAGCTGTACTCAGTTCTTTCCAAATCTTGGGTCTAACCTGTGTGGATTGTACCCTTGCTCTAGTTTCCAATTTTTAGCATATTCTTTGCCGAATTCTACGTGTGTAACTACATCAAACCGGAGCTTTTCGAGAAAGATTTTGGTCTCATTCAGAAGAAAATGCTGAGGGCTCCAAAACTACGTGGCAACGAACCTTGCAACTTCCAGTATAACCAAGTTACAATCATTTTGTTTCGCTCATCAACTGAACGGCTCTAGAGACGCTTATCAGCGCTCCAGCTACATCGTTGCTTAAGTCAGGCCGATTAACACTCGCTGTCACTTTGTGTGTGTGTGTGTTCTACTGCGAATCGATTGGTCGCTGAAACTGACAGTCTGCACGTTACGACCTCCATTTGTCTCGACCGCTTGACCTTGGTGCGGTTGAACAACTCACAATTCGTGTGCGTTTGTTGACCTGTTTGTGCGTCACGCCTCGCACAACGAACAATCATCAAGGTGAGCGTTCAGATTGGTCTTGCTGAAAACGATAAGAGAACGACTAGCATTCCAATGGTTCAACGTCGCCTACGTTGCAAAGACCATTGCAGTGAAGTCCTTACGCTCGGAATAACCTGTTCTAGCTCCATTAGATCACACTGTTCGCAATGCGTAGGTACATCCGTTCAAGAAGTGAGATAGACAAAGTTGCTGACACAATTTGGTTTTGCCCAACATGTCAAGTCATTCCAGTTGTCAACTGTTTATCTGCTCATGAAAAACTTTGATAGGATAATTGACATAATCGCGCATTTTGTAAATACTAAAGTTAATACCACGGAGGTAAATATGACCACGTTAATTGCTCAAACAGCCAAAGTAAGATCTGAATCTAAGCCGAAGAAAAGAGCTAGACGCTCTAACCGCACTGCAGCGTCTGTGGCTCTAAATCCACTGGGTCACCTCACTCCCATAAGTGGACAAGACTCAAACATGCCTGCTTCCACTTCTCCAAACATAGACGCTTTACCTACAGATTCAGCCATGACACAGAGAGTTCAGAGCCGAAGGCAATCCGGTGCAGACAACAAGAAGGTAAAGGCATCGATTGCCTTGACAAGCCCACTAGGAGCGACACACCTAGGTCCATCTTCTATACCGACCACATGTGTTGCAACGCAGCTTTCACTGTCCACTGCAGTGGTGCCTTCGAAACAACCTAGATTGCCGACAAAAATTATAAAGCCGACACTCTCTAGACAAGACCACGCTGCGTTAACTCTTGTGCGCACCAATGTTCCCGAGTCCAAATCTGGCACAATTAAAGGCACGTTGCAAGACGATCGCAACCAGTGGAGTTCCATCAGCGATGCGATTGGTATTTGAGTCAAGCCTGCTGTGCTGCAAAGCATAGCGCGTCACCCGACCTCAGTGCACTCTGGTGAACCTCGAATTCTTCGAGTAACACTAGACACAGCAGTTGAGACAGAAGCTGTCCTTCTCTCAACAGTTCGTCTTCGCAACTCACCGAGCGAAGTGCGCATATTACCCTATCTCCCTTGGAAAGATCGCCCAAAAGGATCAGGTGACCAACGCGGCCTTCCTAATAGGGATAGCAAGAAAACAATATTTGTTCATGATGTTCCCGATTTTCTGCATTCTTCCGATTACGATGCGCAAACACATGACCGAGAGCAGTGGTGCACATCCGCGAAGCATTATCTGTTGACAATGTTATCGCCAAATCCTTGACAATAGTTCCGTAATCACCTAACTACAAAGGCTGCGGTCCAACACTGATGAACGTAATATTACACTCTGAGAGAATGACTCCAGTTCTGTTGGATAACTGGTTAAAGTTTTGAGCCAGGTTGTAAACAGAAATCCGGCTAAAGGCAGCAAGCGAACATCTAAAAGTCGTAAGCTTTTCGATGGAAGTAGCAAAGGCTGCAAATTCTTTACCTGCAAAGTTATGCGGAGAGACCGACACAACAGCACCCACGGCACACAAGAGGACAGAGCACAGCAAGAGTGAAAATTTCGTTCAGGAAAGCTCAATAATGCCATGAAACATGACTGAAATACATAAACTAAAAATCGATTAATGGCCGGCCACCTAACTGCTGGCTTAAAAACTAACACAAATTTGACATGCATCAAAGCACTCCTAAAACAAAACCCTATCTTGTATGTAAGTAAACGCTCAAGGCCTTCTAAGTAAGTTGGCCGAACTTAGAGAAATCCATGCCTCACAACCGCGGGCCCTCGCCATGATTACAGCGACCTGGTTAAACCTTGACGTAACTGATTCCGAGATCAATTTACCCGGTATGTCGCTGTTTCGGAACGATAGAACCGGAAGGGTTGGTGGTGTGATGCTTTATTATAATACAAACCTCAGATGTGAAGTTATCGAACACCCGGAAAACCGCGCTCCTGGTTCTCTTTGGACCCATGTCTACTAGCCGTGATTTACCGCCCATCAAACTCCACGTCTGAAATCGACTCCAAACTGAACCACCTCCTTCAGTTTGCGTTGAACATGTCCTACACCCACATTCTTATCGCCGGAGACATTAAGGTGCATGACATAGAAACGCCGGCAACCGAAGGTACGCAGTTTAAATCTTGCTTGCAAAAGCTAATTGCTAGCCACCCGCTGTACAACCACGAAATCTCTCCCACCAGATTTCGAACTGCAAGCAAGCCATTGATACTAGATCTTGTGCTTACCAACGAAGAACTCATGGTTGACGGAATAGTTACAAGCACACCACTGGGTCGTAGTTATCATCTTACTCTACTCTTTGACTATATATGCTATGCGGAATATCCTGAAAAGGAGGATGATAAAGTGCATATTGTCACTCAATATAAATTGTTATATACGCTTGTTAAGGATACATCGTGGAAGTTCTAAACAGAATGCCCCCCACATGTTGCCTGAGAAATATTTAAAAGGACGTTTAGCACACTGGTAAGGCACGAATTAGACAGAAGTCATTCCAACCCAACAACAAGCATAAATAATTTCTGAGGAGCAGAACACGTAAATGATGTCCCGGAGGGATTTAGCATTGCCAGCTCACAGGGGCTGCTCGCATGCCGAAACATGGACTGCATAGGTGACACAGTGTAACTTCTGTGTGAACCTGATCCGCGGTGACAAGGTCACGCATCAGCGGGAGTTAGCGAAGCGAATCTGCAGGAACCGCAAACATCTGTACAGGTACGTTAACGGCCTTCCAAAGGTGAAGCGGGGGATTCAAGCACCAGTCACGGCTGATGGATGCACGTGATCAGTAATGGAAACAGCCGATCTCTTGCGGCTTCATTACTCCCAAACTTTCCAGCAGGTAACGAGCTCAAATATTCTCCTCATTTTTGTTACTCAACCGTCGGGTTTAGACAATATCAACTTCACTGCGGAAGCTGTGTTGAGGAAGTTGTTATGATTGCATATTCACTGCTCTCCTGGATTCTACAACATCAGACCATAAGCTCTGCAGATGGTAGCTAATGATCTAGCAGAACCACTGGCTGTTTTCTATCAGCGATGTCTAGAAGAGAACCATATTTCACCAGTAAGAAGCGAGGGTTCGTCACTCCTATTTATAAAGGAGGTAACCATATTAACCCTACCAAGTACCGCCCAATAACACTGAATCTGTACTATCCAGAAGTATGGAATCAATCATTGCAGATGCGTTGATGCATTATCTGGAAAACCACAATGGCCTCAGTGCAACATGGCTTCCGTCAAAAGCGTTCATGTACTACTAACCTATTAATGACATGTAATATCTGGACTGAAGCCGTTGATGACTGAGCAGGAGTCTATGTCGTCTACCTGGAATTCTGAAAAGCCTTTGATCGCTTAAACCATGGAATTCTTCTCAGAAGCTTTGGAACTGCGGCATTGGCGACGCAATGCTGAGCTGGATTAATAATTTTCTACACGAACGACGGCTAGACGTCACAGTCTGAGAATCCTTGTCCGATGCAATCGATGTGGCTCGGTGCTTGGACCTCGTCTATCCTTGGTGTCCATTAACGATTTGGCAAGATCAATTGCTTCCGATTTCCTATTTTTCGCGGATGTTATCAAGATATGGCGAAGAATCGGAGGGCCGGACGACCACCTACGGCTCCAGTGCGATCTTAACACGGTGTCGAACTGGTCAGTTCAAAACGCCCTACCATTCAACGTCGACAAATGTCGCGTTGTGCGATTACGCCATAGACATAACTATACCTATTTGCTTGGGACAAATGGATTGCAGACCAGCTCACAGGAATGTGTCATCGGTGTGCTCGTACAGAGCGACCTCAACTGTTCAAAACAGGCTGATGTAGCTGCGAAAAGAGGCAACCAGCACGTCGAAATGCTGCGAAGGGCATTTGGGAGATTTGACCCATCAATCTGCCCAATGATGCATAATTCCTACGCGCGCCCGCAGGCTGAATACTTTATCCAAGTTTGGCAAGCTTGGTTGAAGCGCGACCTAGAGGAGATAGAGGCACCACAACGAAGTGCAACCAATAATGTAAAGGGCCTGTGCTATCACTCTTACCACCGAAGGCTGAAGTTGCTGGTAATTTTCAGCGAACACTATGGAAGGCTGCGCGGCGATCTCATATTAGCGTATTAGATATTGAGTGACCTCAACCATGTACGCCCCTACTTGTTAAAATTTAGCCACAACACGCAGCTCAGGGGTAACTGCTTAAAATTGAAGGAACAATATAGCCGTCTAGAGTGTCGAAGTAACCAGTCTCCCTTCGTGTTTGCCAACCCTGGAATGCACTCCCAGACTCAGTTGTATCCTCCTCTACTTTGGATGCGTTCAAGAAAAGATTAGATTTGGCTCTTGGCTCCCAGCAGTTTCTTACCTAAACTCCTATTTGTGGATTACGCCAGCATATTTTTCTACAGGATTTATGTATCAAATGGACCCAAGTGAGCGACCATAAATTACTTAGCTCACGCCTTATATCAACTACCACAGCAACCCAGTGTATGTGTGAACGTTTACGCTCGACTTTTTAATTTTACACTGATGTTATTTATCAAAATATTCTTCTTGCAGACGATTGGTAGATGACCCACATATATTTTGATTTCATCGTATTCACGCCAACTATCCTACAGGACGTGTCAAGCATTTGCTTTTCTCCCGTGATAAATCATTGCTCATTGTTTCTGCATAGCGATTGTGTACAACACAACACACAGAAGCTATACAGACGGAGTTCTGAATAGAAATGAGTAGTGTGGATATGGGTGTTATGTACCTTTGGCAGTACTGTTCTAAGTATGTTAAAAACCTTTCCAATTTCAAAGGATAAAACAATTAGGAAACATTGGTACACATACCATCATTTGGTAACCGATCGTAGCTGCTGTGTAGGTGGATTTGCGTGAAATATATTCACATCAGTCTTCACTTACGTAGGTGAACACAGGTTCTCTACGTTGCTGAGGAATTCCTAGGCGGTCGGATCTTATTTGTCTTCAGCCGTTGTGTTGTATAATTCCATTTTCAATTCCGAGATATAATCAAGTTTCATTTGACATCACTATGTATGAGTTCGAGTATTCACTTTGTTATGGAAGGCTCTGGAGCTCAACAGCTTTCCTGCGAAACGATCGGACAGTACCGGATAGGATTAGCGAAAATTGGGCACTGTCGACTGAGTGGGGGCTGAGACCGTAGTACAAGACAACACGACATTTTTCTTCATCCCCACAGTCATATTTAAAATGCTATGGAAAGTTTTGGTGATTCGGTGGTGCTATTTTTATTTTGTTACCATATTTGACTAGAGGTGAATTTCTGGCAGCTTCACTGAGACCCATCAAATCCTTAGCAGAGTAAATTGTAGAAACAAGTGGAAGAATATTGCAAGAATAGAAAGTGGAAGTATATTCTTAGCAAAACAGCTACGTTCGAAGTTGAAGGCTTGACTACTGGATAGGAATGCACAGCTAGTATCCTTGCCAAGCCAACCAGCTTCAATTACTTAAGATGTACGGATGCAATAAATCGGTATCATTTACTCCTTGTTGTTTCCTTTTATTCAAAATTAGGCATACAGTTCCTGAATTATAGGGAAATGTGCGACTTGTATTGCAACTATTTGAAACTGACGAAATGAATGTGCTGTTAAAGCCAACTATATCAGCGACGATTCGAAGCAGAGTTATGCAACCATTGCTAAAAATCGAAGGTTCAATGCCTAATGAATTTGTGTACAACTATTGTGGCATCCTGATTCAGGAAGGCTACTTGCATGTCCAAGTTCATCTATTTGTCAGTTCTGCGTTCAGAGTTTGAAAATATGAATAGAATTTCCAATCGGGCAGTAAAACGCCATCCTTCTTTATGTGCTGGCTGTTTGCTTGACGGCATCTAATGATGTAAGTTATTTTGTACTTCGACCATTAGTATTTAAAGAGCAGATATGAAAAAAAGAATTGTGAAAGGTTTGTACATCTTGCACGAAGGTAACGTGCACTTTTATGCAAGCTTAATTATTATTATTTTTGGATTCGAGAAGTAGTGACCGGAGGTGTTATGCACTAAAGCTACCAACCTCCCATGAACGCAGCTGTACACAACGCAACAATTTCAACGCTGTCTTGCCTTTCATAGTTATTTCATCCCTTATCTTTACGGACGGCTTTGACATTACTCATCATTTATACTGAAGTCTGAACATCATTGTACACACAAAATTTCATGTCATCCTGGGAAGGTAAGAGTACAACTAAATCTCATCCAATCTACCAGGTTTCCTGGAAGCAACTGTTGTTAATTCAGTATGACCACGTCAAAAATTCCCCGTGACATTTAACATTAAATTTACAATCCATTCCCTTTTGCTAAACTGGTGTAAATAAGCAAAGAAAGATTGCAGTTATTTGTATTTATCATCTGATGAGACTGTTCTCGCTCAAAACGGATGGTGATCCGCGTCGGTTGCTGACAAAATTTTCTTCCTTCGGAAATCTGGAACGTGGAAGGCTCATCTTCCCCATGTTAATTTCGTCCCCACATTACCGCTTTAAATCTTTAAATCTTCCTTTTCAACTTAGACTGAGAATCCTAAGTTATACAACGGCCGGTACCGGCGCATACTTGGTGACCTTATTATGGCCTACCGGATTCTAAGGAACCCAAACACGTCTGACTTCACATACTACAACCTGGCCGCAACACGAATTTCAGAGGCAACCAACTCAACTTAGCCGCGCAATACAGCTGTCTAGAATGTCGAAGAAAATTTTGCTCTCATCGTGTGTGTCTGCTTTTGAACGCTCGCCCAAGGTACGTTGTTGCCGCCCCCAATTTACCTGTGTTTAAAAAATGCCTTGATATTGCCCTAACTCCCTCATATTACGAGATAAATCCTATGTGTCCCGATAGACCATACAATGCGACAAACGTTGCACAACCAGTACTAACCTAATCAACTCTGGTCGGTTTTCTCTGCGCTCCTCTCTTTTAACACCGTAGTGAGTCCACCAAAACGATTCTCGTTTTACCCCTTTGTTGTTTATTTAGCATGTTGTGTTTCGTTTTTTGCTCATCCTACGGGACTTGCTAAACACCCGCTTTTTTGCCCTTTATATACTATTGTTCCATTTTAGTAATAAAACGAAACTATAGTTTTAATACAAGGTATCCAGCTGAACACTCAATTAATTCATAACGTCACGTCACCACCTCCTATGCGAATTCGTTGAAGCATCCGCTTTGGCGCTTTTGAAAAGCAATCTACTTGGCAACGGTAGAAATGATTTGGTTAAAATCCAATGGACATGGACAATAGTGCATCCGAGAGCGAACCTCTCCCTTCCGCAAAAGTGCTCTCAATTCTCAGGAGCAGGACTAAAGTAGACATGACAAAAAGCGATGCAGCATGGCGTGCTCCCAATGCTAGGCCCGACTCAGAGGTTTGGGACAATTTCCTGACTCATCGCAACTATTGCACCGCACTTATTGGTTAAAAGAAAGTAACTTATTTACAGTGCCAAGCCAAATGTTTCTGGTAAACAACAAAATACTGTATCGGCGTGTTAACCGACATCGTAAATAAAGCATGGCATGCCTCCACTTTTCACAACAGGCGGTAGAGTACAAAGCGCCAAAGAGACAGCTAATACTCGGCGGCTAAAATACGCCCCGATCTTCGAACTCCTAGTCTGTATCTGTCACCAACGCTTATTCGCTTCACTAACTCCATGGTTTACAACTTTAATTTTCCACCCAGCATCTGTGCTAACCGATTACCATTGTGCCATTATAACTCTCCGGGAAGCGATAACATTATCCCAGAAGCCCTGATGGCTGCGACCACTAAGGTAGCAGAGCGTCTGCGAAGGTTCTTTTAATGATCTTCCGATGAACAACAAGTCCCGACGGTGTACAATCATGGTATTGTTATCCCAATTTATAGAATTTAACCATGCTGATCTCGCAAAACTATTGCACATTGACTTTCCCACTTTACTCACAAAGGTGATGGAAGCGGTCGTCGCTGAGTATCTATTGGACTACTCGGAAAAAAGGCAATTTATTGGCACCGGAGCAGCAAGGCTTACGACAACACTGGTCATGTACCGCTGACCTGCTAATGACATGAAGTAGTTGGACGGAAGTGTCAGGTATTGGGTTCCTAGTCGACATCATTCATCTAGACTACTCCAAACCTTTCGACCGCCTGCATCACCGCATAATACTTTACCGGATACACAATTATGGAATAAAGGTCCAGTTCTTAGTTGAATTGCCAACTTTCTTCATCAAAGGAAGATTTAAGTAAATATCAAGGGATTGCTCTCAAACTGAATATATGTGATGGAATGTGGTGTTCCATATGGCTCGGTGCTGGGACTGCGCTTACAACTGGTGAATATCAACGATCTGTTAAGACTTATCTCCAATTTCATGCCTTCCGCCGAGGAAGTTATGGCGAGCGATTAACTGCAATGCAGATCACCATCACCTCCAATATGACATGGATTACGTTTATGAATGGGTAAAAAGCAATATACTTATTATGTAGAAATGAAGTCAAGCAAAGCATGCCCCCAGACAGTAGACAGGTAAAACAAGCCAAATTACGAAACAGTGTGCATCGGGCCGCACCTAGTTCACATGACACGAAGAGTTAGTGACTGGTCAATGAGAGACCAACTAATAAGCACGTGGTGTGGCAGAACTGAATAATCAATGTCATCGCCGAAAATAACATCCCCTCCTCTTTTGAAAAAATATTATACTCCGGGATTGAAATGTTTGACAGGTTTAGGTACACGTTGAGTTCTACGCACTGGTTAGTAGTATATTGTTCGCGCCATATCATGAGTGGTATATTTCACCGTCGGCCGTGTAGCGTCAGATTCCTTTTTCCGCCTTTTCTCATGTTTCCACTGAACGCGGATGTATGTGATCTGAAAGCCGCCTCAAGACATGACCATTTAACTCTAGGTCAGCCAGGTAACCCTTACTTGTGACCAAGATTGCGGGCTGCTATAACTGTTCGTGAAGAATTCATGTATACACGAGATCCCCAGGTTGGAAAACAACATACTGTCCAACGTAGCCGCCTTGTCTAGTTTCACTTCTGTTTGTGCTCGACGATTAGAAACTAATGGGTGTAGTACAGCAAGAAGTGCTTTACCGAAGATCAGTTCTGTGGGAAGTTTGTCCGCGAATTCTGTCGCAATTACTCTGTAGGCAAAAAGTAATCGATCTAATCGCGTCTGTATGGTTCCCGATAACTGCTTTAGCAGTCCACTTGTGACAGCCTGCAACGTCCTTTCAACGAATACATTTGTCGCAGCATTATATGAGACTGTACACCATTGATCTGCATAAAGCCGTCAACCTATTCACTAGTAATGCATAACTCCTTATAATTGCAAACAGTTTCAAGTATTCCTAAACTTGCAGCCGATGATCTCATTTTTGAACTAGTTGTTTCAGCCTTGGGATGGGACATTGGATCTGTTTCGAGTAGGCAGTCACTATCAGCAAAATATAAGTTCTTTTCAAAGGGACAACCTAGTCTGCATGGATAGCTGCTATGGCTTTTCAGGCCAAAACTAAGAGTTTACTGGTCTTGGTGGTTTATTCGTTTGATAGTGTCAGCAGTGTTCCCAAGGTGTTACAGAGCACTTGGCGGTGGATTCAAACAATACATAAGACTCCCGAAAAAGTGACCTTAAATGCCAGAAGTATGCTACGGTGCACTTTTACAAAGGGTTTAGCAGCAACTTATATATTGAGCTCAACGTTATCCACCACGAATTGTACAACAGCTCTTTACGAGTTAAAACCGGACGTTAAGCGAGAGCAAATGCCGGTAACAGTTAACTGAAGTCTTGCCAGTTACACAACCGACCAAGCGATTCAATCAGCCGCGCTTTAAAGCGGAAGGTTTAACATCCCAATCAAGCAATCCGTAAAAATGTTGACTGACGAGCGTCCGGGACAGCGAAATAAGGGAATTAAGGACGGACTTGTGTCATGCTTCGATGGAAACCGACAGACTGTGATTAATCCGTTACACACGCTTTCAAGTAATTTTTAATTTCGGCTTCTGAGCCCCGCCAACAGCAACTGCCGCGTGCAAAATGTTTCATTCGGCTGACACCTGATTGTTCATCTTGATGTTCATTTAGAATGCACGAGCGCTTCTTCAAAGGTGAAAGCAAAAGTGAACTATAAAATAAGCAACCACCTTGTAAATTCAGCTTATTTTTCAGAATCACAAAAGCTTTCAGCTCATCCGGAATCTTAGTAGGCCAGCCCAGTTTCGTGAAACCTATCACAGAGGCTAATTTGAAATCCAGGATGATCCATCGACTTATGATGTCAATTGTCAAAGGGGTAGTGTCGAAGTACTACCTCAAGTTAACTAACTCCACCGGTTCATCAACTGCCCTCCGGAAGTCACGTATAGTAAGAGATTAGGACATCTTCTGTACAATTGTTATTGCCTGGGATGTAAGATTTTTTTATTCATAATCACTCGCGATTAGGGCCTGTCGTTGCATTCTAGGTGAAAACACTTGTTCGATCCCCTTGTATTCTCGTAATAAGGGTATCGGCGTTTTGTTATCCATGGACGCCAAGCCTGAACCCCATATTCAACATGGAGATGAAGATATACGTCAATCAATAATATTACTAGCCGTCGCTCGAACGTGTCGAGAGCTCGCCTCAAAAGCCTCAATTTCAAGTTCGCGCTTTTCCAGTACACCAAGGATAGTTAATATCTAATTGAACTGTACCTCACATCGACAAGTGATTTACCTTTGTTTTTACTCACCACAAATTCCTATTGCCTATGCAGGAGCATGGTACTGGCTGTACATATTTGATCTATGCGACATATGTGCTCAGCGTCTAAATTAAAGAAAGATATACCCATGATTATAATAACATTCCCTGCTTTCGAGCATTGGAGCGAATTGCCAAGACTTTATTGGACGCTGATACCTAAGTCTCGTTCACTAGTCACCTGTTGAAAATGGTGATGTCTCAGAAGATATGCGTTACTGAATCTGCTACGCACCGTCAGCAGGTGGCGCTGTGCAGTGTTTGGTGGGAGCTGGTGTCTTTCTACACACTCGTTAATCCGAGCCAGATTGTTCTGGAGATAAGCATGGTCGGATGCTAAGCGAATTGCTCTCCATATTTAGTATTAGCTCTAAATATATGCAACGGATAAAATATTTTCTAGGAGGTTTTTTAGGTTAAATAAAAAAAGTAGCGGAACGAGGACGGATGCTTACGGTACACCACTGGGTACGTACAGGCTTTCGAATTGAGTGCCGCCTATTATTAAATTGATGGTTTTGTCTGGTAGGTAATCTTCCAGTCAGATGAGCAGGGGACCGTTGATACCGTAGGCAGCAAGCTTTTGCTTGAGAAGTGATTGACCCTGTTGAAAGCTTATGAAAATCTAAATAAATCCTATTTATGGGGACTCCCTCATCCGCTGCTCTGGTTCATGAATCCTGGGCAAGGAGCAGGTTTGTGAGGCATGATCGTTTGCGTCTGAAACCGCATTGGACATTAAAAATAATTTGCAGACTTTTAAGACACCCGTCAATTAATTTGATAAAACAGGCAGGAGAGTAATGGGTCTGTAGTTGGCGGGATCCGAGTTCTTACCTTCCTTGTACATCGGAGTGATGACGTCAAGGTTTCAGTCAAATGGGAATGTATGAGAGTCAAACAGACCCTGAATAAACGCTGCAAGAGGCACTGCTATGGTGGGGGTAAGTTTAATGCAACCTCGGGCAGATCTTGTTGACTATCGAGGCACTGTTTTCCCGGAGTGACTTTAATTTGTTCAGGACAGCCTTTGGAGTTAAGGCGACACTAGATAATCCGACGGTAATTGTTGAGAGTTGATAGAGAAAACGTTCCATTGTATTTGTAGCCACCAAACCAAACTGCAAGAGTAGAGCGTTCGCGGTATCCACAGCAGTAGTCGTCAATCCACTGGCCGTTTGAGTGGTGGTATTCCAGGTTTTACCTTCCATTTATCGTCCAAGTACCAGTATAGATGCTTGTTGTTACTCGCGAAGTTGAGTACCATGTTCTCCTGCCACTCGTACTTGTCTTCCTAATAATAAGTGACGTACAGCAGTTTCTGATTGTTTTGTAACTTTGCTATGAGGTATCACATGAGCTTAGAGCATGCTGATTTCAAATCTCATCCCTTCTGTCTATCCGTGTACGTGTTCTGCTTTGGATCCAACTGTTAGTCCGGTGTGATATTCTTAGCGGTACCACTTTTGAGGCTGCTTGTATGACCCAGTTAACTTTACCTTTCAATTCATTCCATGCGTCGTTCGCCGAACTACAAGTCTGTAGGCTCCAGTCAGCATGGAATAATCAGTAATATTTCGTTTGGTTTCGCGTTCTTTATTAACCATACTGGCATAATACACATAACCAACCGTTAGGACTGAATGGTCGCTACTCTCCAGCGGGGGGTCGTGTGCGACTGACTCAAGCATCAACCCTTCATTTGTCGAGATTAGGTACAGGAGTGATGGCTGGTTTGAACCCCGGTGTCTGGTTGGTCGATGCACATAATTATACCAAACTGTCACAGACATGAATTGAAGGAGTTTTGATTACAAATGAAGTCTCGTTAGAAGACACTGAGACAATTGAATCTACGTTGAAATCGCCCATTATAAGTTAGTGAGAGTAGTTTGTTGGAACTGCATAGTGGGGTGCGTTTAACAGAATGTCAGCACTGTCTGCGGAGGAGTTCGTTGGCTTGTACGCAACTGCCAAGTGGCAGGAATCACGAGTCTTCTTCTGTGCTCCACCATCTCGATCTGCTAGCCGCAGTTGACAAAATAATGCATCAGGAATAACAGGAATGTTCGGTAATGGCCTCACATTTAAGGTAATCTAGATAGTAAATGGTAACATCGCCACCGCGAGATGGACGATCATTTCGATTGACTGACATCCCATTGAGTTCAATCGCTGGGACTAGTATGTCGTTCGACAGCCAAGTTTCAGTCCCTGCTACGATGTCCCAATTTGATGTTTCATGTCGATGGCGCACTTCTGGAAGCTTAGGGTAGAGGCTTTGTGCCTTGATGTAGCAGCATTGTATTTGTTGACGAATTAGGAACTCAGTTCGCTGTGAGTGACCGGCACAAATATTACTCATCTGCTGACGATTTTTGAAACCTGTTGTTACTGTCGATTGGTCTGAAGTAGGAACAACAGCGATTGATTCATCTGTAAATAGTGGTTGTACAGTTGAAAGAAGGATTTTAAGCGCGCCTCAGGAGGCCCAAGTTTCCTGTGTCATGCCACGCTTGGATTGCCATTGTTGCCATCTAGGGCGTAGCCAAGGTAACTTTAAAACTTCTTAACCCGCTGCCGCGGTAGTTTGGGGAGGCAACTAGACGAGTGACGTCAAAAGGGACGAAATTTTGCATGTTGTAGGGATCTGTGACTTACCTCCATTATTGGATGTCCTGTTGTTTTCGTTCACTGTGATCGTCATACTTTAATTACAATAAACCATGGGCAAGTACCACTTTATTCGTCTCATTTTGTCGTGACAACTTGGGGTCAGATTTCCGCCTCCTCCTTTCTGCTCATGGCTTTTTCGAAAAAGGCGGGCACAGAGAGAAGAATTCACTATAGTGTGACTAGCTAAGAGTACATCTTCCAGGTCCCGTATGTTGCCAAATCTTATTTGCAGTAACTGAGGTTCCCATAGGTGCGGAGATGATGGGGTTGGTGAAAGGCGAGTAAGACTGGCTGGGATAACTTTTAGCCCGAGTGCACAAGTTATCTCACCCCAGAGGCTTTGCTCCTCGGTTTGTCTGCCTTTTAAAAGTTCACTGGTGGGTTCTGGGACGTTTGAACATATCCCTGTCAACGCCTTTCGGTTGCATAGTAATTGCTTGATCTGCAGCTCCTTGTGAGCGGAGGTATGTCGTGTGGGAATGTCTGGCCTGTCATGCTTGGAAAACTGGCCAAGATGTTTACGTGCAATGCCGTTAGCTACAATATCTGTAAGAGTCGTGTTGTTGCCCAGCTACTGACGGAATTGATCGTGCAATTTGTGCACGCTATGCAGCATTTCGTGAGACTGGCCTGTTTTCACTGCTGTTTGTCGCTTATGGTGTTTGCCTTTCGCTGGACTGTGTACCATTGTTGCTAATGTGCTTTTGTCTTTTAACAGATCTGGTATTTGGGCTACGTAACACATTAGTCTGCAACTCCATTTCTGAGATTTTCCAACATCGTGATCAGTTCCTTTTGCTCTGCTGACATAACAGCCAACATCTCACTCTAAGCATTTGAATCATCTTAATTATGGGACTATCTTAATGTCACAGAATCACAACCTATCTGTCCATACGCTGTTAACCGTTACGTTTAGTGTTCCGTCAGAGGAATTGTCACAGAACGAACATGTGATCTTCCATGATCTCTACTCCCCGCTAGTCTGAGCTACGATTGACCTTGGTTTCGCTGCTTACTGGTCGAAAAACTTCTCCGGCCCATGGCTCAATGGTTCGTATGCACTCTTAGTTTTCGCTGGTCAAGTCGTTTGGGCTTCCTCAGTTGCCTGCTCCGGTCAACGGATTTGGTAGTGGTGTGTCACTAGGCGCTGGAGTAGCCAAAATCACACAGGTTTTGTGTAGTGAAGTGCACGTAAGGTGAGACTGTGATGCACAGTACTAAGTTGCATATTGTCTGGTAGCCTTAAAGATGCTCTGTTGAATGGCATTACAAGGTACTGATGAAACTCAGATACACAAACTTACACACGTTGGCCTTAGTGGACAGACTTACGCAGACGTTGTTTGCGGTTTACCAGCATGTCGCTGGATTTATTTCGATAATATAATTCCCCTTGGATAGAGCTCTGTGATCCGAATGGATAGAGCTTACTTCCGACGAGGTGGCAAAAGGATGTCATGGGATAAGTCCAATTTAACACAGAGCATAAGATTGCACGATTAGCAAGCATACGCTGACAAGGTTACGACAGGCTGTCTTTGGTATGTGTGAGGTACCATCTTAAGTTTGTTTTGTACATGTCCATTCCTAACTGTTGTCAACGCTTGCTGGCTGATGTCCTAGATCCGACAGGGTCGAATGCAGATTTGGATAAGTTGTCTACTTATGGTAAACCATCAGTTAGGTTACGAATTCCAGATTACTGTTAATCGTTGATGGGGAGACCGGGTGCACAGTATTCGTGATGATGCTAGGTTCAGAGTAGATCCATCCGGTGTGAAAACGACTAGGGATCAACCACCACTCTGAGTGCGTGTTGTATATTTCTCCTATTCGTGATTCCCATCCGCATTCTTCTCGGCCTTATTCCTCCGGGTTCATACTGGATATGTGTGTGGGTGAGTGGAGTTGACGGTAGTGCACGGCAAGCGCAAGTGCTTGCGACTGCTGTCAGTTGCAGTGACATGCAAATCCTAAAAGTGTTATCGCCAACCGATAGAACAAAGGTTTATGACGAGTAAAATAGCAAGGGCTTAACAGGTCCCATAGGTTTTAGTGGTAGAAACAGCAAAATAAGTGGACAAAAGAAAGTGTTCATCGCTGAAGCGAAAGTGCAATAACAATGGAAAGAAGAGTTGTGGGAAAGTGAGAGCTCCATGCAAGACAAAGTTATCATGGCTAATGTCTAAGGTAAAACCATTGGATTGCTCATCCGCTTTCACGGATTTACTTGTGTTCGTTGCCTCAATCTTCCGAAAATAGCGTGAATGATCTCCAAACCATCAATTCGCATAAAAAGTATTTGGAGATAAGCGCTGTATCCAATCGCTTTTTTGATAATGGCTGCGTCGAAAGCATAGACAATCGCGTTTGGAAGGGCTTTCTAGAGATGATAGACCCAGAGGGAGAAGTAACTTTTCAGCAAGGCAGATGACTGTGTCTTTGAGAATTTTAAGCCGTACCTCACAGGTTGCTATTTGGGCTGTTTCAGAAGTTTGCAATATATGTGGCTGGGATCGATTTCTATTTGATAGACTAAACTGGTCTCCGCACACCTGCCATTAACGACCACCGAACACTCCGAGCTTTTTCAGCTGTTCTTGGTACGGAATTTTTGCCGTGGTCTAGAAAGTTGCGGGAGATCACGCTCTATCCAAGTTTGCCTATGCTACATGGCGTATTCTAGGTGGGGGCACTCGTAGGCATTGAGCATTAGACGGCAGATGGACGATGTCAAACTTAGCAGTGTCCTACACCTGGAACCATCATGACGGTTACCTCTATGGTTCGTTCGGAATGTCTACCGATTTTCATTGCCGCACATTGTACGCCCTGAGAAAACACCGAGGAATTATAATGGCAGTCCGGAGATCCAATCTGATCTCAAATCATGCACTACGCACACAAGCGAGGCGTCTGCGTACCTCAAATTACACGGCGCAGACTACGGATAATTGAACCATCGCTACATTCGGGTAAGTGTTTGAGGACTGAGTGTTTCGGGGAAAACTGAATGCATGTGGGCTCTGTACTCACCGTTGTTTAGCCGTAGACCTGAAGTTAACGTTACGTATAGGGTCTAATGTGGTAAACATTGGACATTGCGTTGTCGGACGAAAGTACACGTGATGCACAACTGCCGATGTTTCATCCGGTTAAAGTAGGCAGAATAACAAACACCTGATCAATGTTTTCGATGTGCCGGTATTTGTTATGGTAGGCATGCTAGCAGACGGAAAATTAGCTTCCAAAGAACCATTATAAAAGGCATTCCTTTCAAATAGACCTTCCACATTAGGAATAAGAACGATTCGGTAGAGGAGTATTTTCGCGTCTTTAGTATTTCGCTTTCCTGTTAAGTGAGCCAAGTTCTATCTGGAATTTCTCTTTCCTATATAACCTACGATACTTAAAGAGTACCCGGTTGTTTCAGCTCATTTCAGTGCAGTTGCTAAACCATGATCAGGGCACAAAAGTGCCGTGCATGCAATGGCTACGAATCGCGTCACCAGCTTGGCAATAAGGAACAATGATAATAAATGTGGATAGACCTTAATTTAGTATTAGCGGAATAGAAGCCAGAACGTGGCGCATGAAGCTAATCGCATTGAAGTGTGACTAGTTAAATGCAATAGAAAGAATACAGGGGCAGTACTGATTCCGGAAAGGCGACACGTCCGATAGGGTCTCTTACCATTGGGTTGGACTAGCACGAGGCCCCCATCCACGAAGACTGCAAGTACCTGCCTGACCAAGTCTCTCGGCCATTTTCTTCATACCCCTATGCCACGTCATCTATTGAACACCTCGTGGTTTCGCCCAAGGTGGTGCAGCGACGGTGTATAATGCTCACCGAAGAAGACGGTTAACTGGTGTATGGAGTACATGACCCAACCAGACCATCAGTTTGGTACTATGCTGAATACGTGATGCAGTGTATCTGCGTGGATTTCAACTAGCCAAGAAATATTGTTTTTCCGTTCCATACAAACGGAAAACGCACTCATCTGTAGACATTAAGGAGTGAAAGCGTATGTAATCCAAAATCCAAAGGCAACTTGTAATCCGTTTATCCGGATCGTTTGGATTCATGATCTGAAACTGGAATGTACGAAACCGACGAAGATTACGGTTGGTGTCATAATGCTTGGCGATTCTACGTATGCTGAGAGCTGGCGTCTCAGGTACTTCACGTACAAAGGTGCAAGCTACAGACTCTGTAGTACTAATGCTATACCTCCCGGGTTTTCCGGCTTCGAACACACACCCAGTTTTGTGGAACTTATTCACCCATTGAAGCAGGTAACGGCCGCTGACAGGTCGCTGTCCAGCGTTTTTAGTGTTATATTTTAGAGTCGTTTCGGCGGCGTTTAAGTCACATTGGACATAGAGCTGAATACTGTGAAAGCGCTTAGCCTCAGGCAGGACACAGTATTCCGGTTGCACGAACGTCACCAAAAGGGGGTCTAAACTCGTGTTCCATTGCTGAGACCTCGACCAACTGATAAATGACAAGAATGCAACCGCTTACCTTGGTCCCCAAAACATTCTGTTCTTAAACACTGACCAGAATTTATCGATCCGTAGTTTGCGCCTCATCGCGTGCAGCGCCGTGCAATTTGGGGTACGCAGACGCCGCGCTTATGTGCGTAGCGCGTCTTGTGGTCGTACTATACTAATACTATACTATACTATACTACTATACTAATGCTAGCGCGTTCCACAACGTTGAATTCCAAGCCGCATTGAGATCGCGATGGTGATGCTCGTGGTCTCCTAATCCATCGATCGCTCGTCAAATCCTTACATTGTCCGTAGGTGGTACAAACGTATCGGTAACATTTTCCCTGGTTGGTTTATGAAGGTTAGGAACAGACATGCATCAAATACCGAAACTTGCGGTACGCACAACTCAACTCCATTGGGGTCGGAAAAGACATTCCAACTCTAACCTCCATTTGCCGTTCACGAATACAGTAAACATTTAACCCCAATACCCAATCACTGATTTCATATTTCTGAAAGTGGTGGAGAAAAATATGATGCTGTAATTGATCGAAAGCTCTTGAGGTTTAATTACAATGGAGCAATGGTTTTTACAGATAAAAAGGCTGAAGCTTAACGGGTCCCGCAGGATTATCATAGTGAAAATTCAAAAGCTAGGATAACTTGTCAGTACATCTAGGTTCACACTGGTGGACTCACGGCAGTACTTGTAAGTGTAAATCCACTGTAAGTAATGTTCGATAACACACATTTGTATCCATCTAAACACGCATATACCTCCGGTTACACCGATTTCGTGAGGGATGAAGAGCCCAGTGTTTGTCTGCTTCCTGTTGTCACTAAGTGAACGGAAAGCGGATCGGGTAATGCAAGAGTTGTAATGCATCGTCCAGTCGTTTTTTTAAAGACAGGTAGCGTGGGCGCAAAAATTGGCAAAACTCGAAAGAGCGTTCCAGGCGTGACGAATTCGAAGAGAAAAATAGTTCCAAATGAATTCCACCCGATTCTATTGCGTAGCCAGTTTCAGCTGGTGACCCCTGAATTCTGTATTTGGCTTAATTTCAATTGGTGACGGCAAACGTGACCTGGGTTTTTCAATATCTGTACACCAGAATGAGGTCGCCCAGTAGAAAGCGATAACTTCCGCCGTACTCTCCTAAATTTTTCAGTCTCAGATGGCATGGCAGGTGGAGCAATCCCTTCACATGTTTGTTTGCCCTTCGCTGTGCAGTATTCGATGGAACCAGGTCGCTTTTTAACCAGGGTTGCCAGGCCTGAATCCCGTAATCCAACTGGGGACTCGCACACGCATTGAGCATTTGGGGGAAGATGAGGGATCGAATTGCCTAAACGCCCTTCGTGAGTCCAGTGTTGGCGCTTTTGGATGCCTTCAAAAACTGTGCGAACAACCGAGGTTATCTTGCATCACCACCCCAAGATCGCGCGCTTGCGAGACGGTTTTCAGCATGTGGTCTCCATGCTTATATGGGTATGTGGGCTTGTGGCGTACATGTACAAAATTGCACATGTACGCGTTAAACGGTAGTAGATTTACCTTTGACTATTCAAAAGCTCGGTCTAAGTCTCGCTGCAGCCCATGCTGATGGTTCTGATCACCGGTCGCCCATCATGTCTTGATGTCCTCGGCAAAAAACAGGAAATTTGATTTGATGATACGTACAAGGTCGTTGATGAAGACCAGAAATAGACGCGGTCCTAACACCAATCCCTGTAATACACCACAGTCTATGTCCATTGCATCAGAAAATGAAGCCCTATCCCAAAACTGAAGCCCCTGTTGAAACAGGAAATTTTCGATCCATCCAAGCACCGGGTTCCCAATTCCGTAGGCATGCAGCTAATGAAGCAGAATTCAGTGATCTAAGCAGTCGAATGTTTTGGAAACATGATTTGGATGATATCATTGCCGATCCCACTGTCATCTATTTGGTTCAAATGACACGCGCAATCTGCAGATTGATAGTACATGACCGATGCTAACGGAATCCGTCTTGTTCCCATGCTATGATGTTAGAACTTTCGAAGCAACCCCTTAGAAAATCAGCTATGATTGACTCCACCACCTTTGAGTGTATTGGGAGGAGAATCACTCTGCGATAGTTGTTGGGCTCTGAACGGCTACCACCCTTGAAAACTGGGGTGCTGATGCCCTGCTTTCACATGTTGGGGACCTGCTATTCATCGAGCTAATGGCTCAGCTATCCTCTTAGCTTCTATGTGAAGTGCTTTTAGGGGAATGTTGTCAACACCGGGTAGCTATTTGGTGCACAACGATCTCAGCTTCCTCAAAACGGTCGCTAAACTAAAACTGACGTGTGTGAAGATTGACCTCTGGTGGAATGGGACAAGTATGTGACATACACTAGTGACACATCTAAATATTGAAGCATATTGCAGGCATAAAACCTTGGCTGTAACCCCGGCGGTTGGATCACATTCATTTGCTGAGGTAAGTGGCGGAACACCACACTTCACCTACCGGAGGCTTTTCACATGAATGTAGAGAAGCTTGTTATTAGCATGAAACCTAACTGCTAGGCTATGCTGGTGGACTAATTTGTTCTTCCGTACAAGTGTGGTACAGTGACTATGATGCACTACATAATAGCTCAAATTGCTAGAAATAGGGATCGCTCTGTACATATGTCACGCTGCGTCTCAATGTCATTCGTCTTCGGGTTCTGCTTCCAAATATTGATGGTGCTCTTGTAGAAAGAATGGGTCCGTTTACAGATGGAGATTTAATAAGATCGCTGTACTTGCCAGCAAACTCCGTCTATGCAGTATCAATGGAGCGATCGTCCAAAAAATCCCACATATCATCCAGCAATTCTGTGAGTGTGTCGTAGTGTGTGACGGTTCGAAACAAGTCAATCTGTTCTTGTGAATATTCCGCATAACCCACACAGTTTTAACCTATTTTTATCTGATCACTTCGCCCCAGAGGACTCTCCGTCTTTGATTTATCGTTCATGACCTTTTCGTTCCTGATCACTAGATCAATCGCAGTTGGTTCTTTTTCCGCTCTGAATCGGGTGGGCGAACCGACATGGCTAAAGAGCGAAATGCTTGCAGTAAACTCTTGCTGGACTGCCTTGAATTGTTCGTTGGGCGAAGTCTAAACTCCCAAATAGTGAACACTGAAGTTGTCGGAGTTGAGAACATGGCTGTATCGTTGTCAAATTACCCTCTCCAACATGAAGGTCAGGCGTGAGTCCCTCACTGGTGTGGACATTGGGGGACGCTAAACAACCGTCAAAAGGAAATAGACGTTGCACCTTAGCCGTAGTCTGCACCAGAGCGTGTCTCTGAGCAGCTTTTCCGGATCATCCACGGGTTCGCACTGCAAGTCATCACAGTAGTACAAAAGTACCCCATCGCCTTTATAGGAGCGATGCTTTTGAATTAGGGACACGCCATGTATCTCGACTTCGGCGTCGGTGATTTCTGATTGAAGCCACATTTCCGTTATGAATATGAGATCCCAGGCTTATGACGCATAACGCAGCTGCAGTTCGACAAGCTTGCTCTATAGTCCTGGTGCACGTTTCTCTGTTTTTGCCGACCGGTGAACGCTCGGCAACTAATCGTTTTTCGGGTGGGATGATGATGAACACATCTTTATCAGGCCCAGGTATCCCGCCATTACGTCTATGCTCTTCCTTTTATATGTAGTATATGGGGTGTGTCGGCAAGTTTCATTGGCTAGTTGAGTGAAGTTATCTGAACTGTTATCTGGTGGTGGTCCGACTAAGTGGCTGCCTTTGTGTTTGCTTAGGGGGAGCCGCTTTTATCCGGAACTCGGAAGGAATGCTGCTACGGCTTGCATACCAGCTCTCTAACATCCTAGCTGACATTTGTCTGGATTGGAGCACCGCATTCACAAGTCCCGGGCTATTTCCTTTGTAATTTGGCGACCTGCATATCCCAAAGATTGATTGCCTCATGAAATGTTCCTAGGACAGGTTCTCTTGGTCGTGGGCGGTCGCTCCGCGCTCATCATGACCTCCAGATTCCGGAACACTGTGTGCAAGGATAGTCTCAGCTACGGATTCTTTTCAGTGTTTTCCAAACTGTGCTTCGTATGTTTGCGCTCGCTGCACGTAATATCCGTGAAGATGCGGATGGAACATAACACATCCCGAAGGCGAGGTTTTGAAAACAAGGTGCCTTCCGCTGCACCAGCGGAAGTCAATAAAATTCGGCGAATTCTCCGTTCACACTATAGTGCTGTGAGTTTGAATGACACGTAATCCGTGTCAACCGGATGGACTTAAATGTCACACCTATGAGTCACATATGAAGTTCCACTGGTTCACATCATCGAGTTGTTTTCCTTTTAAGGAATTTGACATTGACCATTGGATGTTGGCGCAGATTATTCATGGTAAATCATGTGCAGCTCGGATCGAGGTCAGCCGCCCAGCTGGTCTGCATACAACCGGTTGAAGCTGCGGAACTACAAGTTCGCCTTCTTTACTTACTTTAGGCTATGTGCAACTAACTGAATACATAAGTTCCCGGTTGGTTTTGGTAGCAACCATGTTCCAACCACCAATAATGCCGATGTAATTCTGAGATTTTGGTACAGTTTAGTTGGTGGCTGAGGCCCTGACCGTACTTATTCCAATCGGAATGCCGAGGGTTGTTTTAGGCGTATTTCGGCAGCTAGTGGGCGTTGACTTCTAAAGCCAGATGCTAGGCATTATTAATGCTCAGCTCAGTAGAATTCTGCTGTTCTGCAACGCAGCCTAATGGAAATTTCTCGGATTTGCTCACTGTCAAAATTTCATCCAATGAATCAACTTTGTCTTCATCATTTGTGCAACGATTGTCAACAATCTGGCTTGTTTCTTCGCTAATTCATGCATACTCTACCAGTGGGACAATCATACATATCACACAGAAACAGAGAATGAGGTTTATTAATAAGTATCTTCAGCCGGTTTACTTTGACCTTTACACATTTCGAATGCGACCTGCTGCCGAGATTTCCACATTGAATTCCGTTTCGTAACTTTTTATGGCATGAAGAGAAGTTACAGACTACTGTCAAATTTGGTGTGGAATATGGGGCAACTGTTGCTTTGTCGTTAAAATAAAGCATTATCTCAGAACATGCTGCTCTTAAAAGCTGCTAAATGTAAGGAGTTGAACTTTTGTCAACAGATTCTCTCATCAGGGGTTACTGTTGTTCATGTTTCATCCTTTTTGCACAGGCTAAGAGAGCAACCCTAACATCGAGATAGCTAAGGCCCCAATTTGCGTGACGGTAAAGGAAACAGGAAGCTCCTTATGCTGGAGTCAATTTAATCTTTAGAAGTTAACATGACCAGTGCATCCACGATCAGCAACACAGGGCGCTCCATTAGCAGAACGCTTCTGTGAAAATGATTTTGAAATCCTCTTACACAATACTAATAGGATTTTTATGATAAGCTGACAAAACAATAAAATTACCTATTTCGTCCCTGGCCTACTGTAGAGTGTGTAGCAGCAATCCGTTTTCTTTTTCAGAAAATAATCAGTAAGCGCCTCAGGCGGTAGATGGAGTACGCTAACCAATACCTTAGCCTATTGCGGAAGGCATTCGGGCGATGTGCCTTCTCCATCCACTCTGAGATACTCAATGCCTACAGTAGGCCTTAATCGGAACAATCTATCCATGCCTGGCAGCTCTAACACATTCACTATCTTGCGCATTTGAAATACCGCGAAGGAGAGCGATCAAGTATTTAAAGGATTTGCTTCAAATCTATTACCAATTGAAGCTTCGAACCCTTGAAACCCACAATGGACAACATCCATTCCTGTGTGGCGATTTGACAATGACCTTTTTGATCATAAGGTGTCCAAACCGTGCTTATAATCATTTTCTGAAGCTGAATCACAGTATCATTCTTCGAGCTCACGAGCTAAAGCTGACCACTTGTGTCAGCCGTTTGGAATGCTGTTAGAATTTCTTTGCCCTCCGCATATGCTAACTTTGGTATAATTTGCCAATTTAAGTTGTTTCTTCATCCACACAAACAATATTCATATAAGTTTCAATGTTGAATTCATATATTTACATTGCACCTGCAACCCTTTATAAGAGGGCGTCAACCTGTCAATGCCAAAAGATGTGCTCAGTTTCGCTTATTGCAGTTCGCTACATGAACGCTGCTACTGTGGAATATCGTTATGATATACACAAACTGGATTTCCGTTCCACATCGACTCAATAAAACTGCAAATAATTGAGCGTTCTCGTTTTCTTCTCTTTATTTTGATCGCAAGATACGTCGATCATAACTAATTCTCACACCGTTTTGTGTGCTTACACTGAATTATTAGTGCACATCAGCGTTTTGCAGCATCGTAACAAAGTCGGTAGACGCTTAAACTAGTGATTCACATGAAAAAATGGGACAACGATATAAAAGGGGTAAATATATCAAGGTTTATGGATGTGTTGTATGAATTAAGTTCGACAAAAGTTACTTTAAAGTGAAATGTGCATCGTTGCACTCACCATATTTTCCACTTTAACATGCATGTATATCCGTCTGCGCCGATTTCGTGGTGGTTGGTGAGCACAATGTGCATCTGCTTCTTGCCGTCAATCGATGAAAAGATTCCGAATCGTGTACTGCGGATGGTCTATTATATAGTCGTCTTTAAAAAAAGAGTAACGTGAGCGCAGAAATGACGAAAGTTGAAAAAGCTTTCCACAGTCGGCAACTTCTAAGAAAAATAATCCCGGCGGTGTTCCATTCGACTGCGTTGGTTTTGCTTTGCGGCTATTTTTATGAATGCAGCTGCAAAGGTGACTAGTGTTTTTCAAGATTTGCTATGTCAGAAGGAATTCATCTCACAGACGGCGATAAGCTCCGCTGTACATTCCCAATGGTTTCTTTCGCAATCCTTTAGCAGGTACATTCCACTCCAACCATCCTACGCCAAATGTTAAGCAGCCGCTGGTTTACATGTGATAGATCACTGCTCATTTTTCTTCGACATTGATGGATGAGGTCGTGCTTTGAACACAGCCAACGTGGGGCTGAACAAACGTGAGGCAAACAAGCAGCGGGAAGTTTCTTTGACAATCCAAATGACTGTATTGTTCTGTCAATTTCATATGATAACCTCTCAGTTTATTGGTGGGACTCAGCTTCAGAAAGTGATGGTGGGGTGATTAGTTTAGTTTAAAACATACCTTATCACCTCCTGTCCTAAAGCACTGCGCAGGTTATCTTGCGGAATCTCTAAACGCAATTTTCAATCGATGTCTTATGGAAGGCATCATTCCAATGAAGGACTCTCAAAAGTATTGTGCAATAGCATGTACATTGGTGATGTTGAACATCTTCGAGAAAATGCTTGATCCTCAGATTTGCACACGCACCAATGCAGACGATACATAACATTCTCTTACAAATTTGACGGCTCCAAACTGGGAGCGGTGTCCTATATTGTACATTCTGTAACATCTGCACTTGATGAAAAAAACGGGGCAGTTCGCCTCCTTTTTTCGACCATACGGATGCTTTCGGTAGCGTTGACAGATAAATCTTGCGCAACCAGTTGTCTGCAACTGGGTTTCCAACAAATGTTTGCGGCGTGGTTAAAGACTATTTCACAAACCGCGTTCAATGCAAATAGATTAATGGAGCGAAGTCTTCTGCATTGCTCTGTAGTCGAGGTATTCTACAGGGAGCCATCCTCTAGCCCGCTGTATTTTTCTAATATATTGTTAAGCTGCCTATGCCATCTACTTTTATGGAAAGCGAGTTTGTTGACCATGTCGTGTTGGGATGCGTAATCCCAATCGCTTTGACATCTCCTACTTTTCAGTTTGGTTTAGATAAGCGCGTGCTTTGGTCCTCAACCCGATCCCTGATTTCGAACTCTTCTAAATGTCGTGACTTAACATTTTCCCTTCTTCGAGCTGACAAGCTACAACTATTTTGGATGCCAATTCGCCATTAGCAATTTGTGATCAGGTTTTCAAGTAATATATTTAAAGGCGTTTTCTTATCCCGAAGCCTGTCTTCGTCTATTCACATTGCAGAAACGTGTACTACGGTTAGACGATTATCATTTTCTGCTCTTCGACTTAAATTATTTTCAGCACCCCTTGATTTGATTTTCAGATTTGTGAATGCATGTATACTACCACATTGCCTTTACTGTTTCCCTGTAATCTTTCTTGGGTTAAACTAAAAGGACAATACATTAATTTTACGGTCAATAAAGCTTATTTTTAGATACAGCGGTATACCTAGATAGTTCCTTGTAGACTTTATTGTCAACAAGCACACAACCACTTGTACCAAGTTTTCCTCCAAAATTTTAAACCACCCTCTTTCTCCAATACATTGTGACCTAGCAAAAACCATGTTTCATCTCCACGCGCTCCAAAGGTAAGATTTTATTTTCACGTACTACATCTTACCACAATTCTTCGCTACCGTACTTCTCCCGCTTCCTTGTTTGCCGAGACAAAATTATCAATATGATGCGAAACTATTTGCTTGAATGAGAAGTGGTTATATTTTCACATCTTTTGTATTTTTGTAACAGTAAGTTCATATATATTACCCTCCGCAGTGTCGGTGTAACATGCTACAAACGCTCCTACCCAGTTACAAAAAGCCTAGTTTTACTTGACTTGACATGATCTGGCTTGACAAGTCATGATTAGTTGACCACGCATACGGCGATAATGTCCGTTGAAAATCCCAAGCACTCTGGGGTTCTGTTTGTAAGACAAGTGGCGCAGCCCCGACGTTGCGGCACTTCCAAGACCGTAAGATCCCGCTTTAGCCATAGTTGACATGCTTGAATTGCATATTCAACATGAAAGAGTACATAAGCGGGAAGTATTTTGGCGGAAACTAGTGGGATCGAAATGTCCAAAAGCTGTCCGTAAAAGCCCCACGATTTGGATCCCTTTCTTCGATGAGTTTTTGGAAAGCTCCGAAAAGCCGAGATCTTCCTGGACCAACACACCAAAATTCTGTTCGAGAGAGCAGCGTAGCAGATCCTAGTCCCATGGCTTATGTGGGTGAACCATTCGGTGTCGTAAATGGAGCACACGACATTTACCTACTTTGAAGAAAAGGCGACATTGGACCGATCATCCATAAATCTTGTCAGAATGGTTTGGAAGCTGGATATGGTTTAATGGAGCACTGCTCATTAGCCAAACTTTGATGTCAACGGCGTAGAGTAAACAGTTTGACGCAATTTGACTCAGTAGATCGTTTATGAAGACCAAGAATAGCCGGGGCCCAATACCGAACTCTGTGGCACACCGCAATCGACGTGAATAGGGACTGACAGGGATTCACATACTCTCGTCTCCAGACGCCTGTGTGAGAGAAAATTGCAGATCCACCGGAGGATAGCGTTCGCAATGCCACATCTTTGAAGTTTGGCGAGAAGGATACGATGGTCCAACTGGTCGAATGCCTTAGAGAATCCAAGGTATGTCACAGCAACTCCTGCAATAGCATCCATGGTTTCGGTCCAGCAGTCTCTTGCTAACAATAGGTTGGTTGTGCACGACCGATTCTGGCGAAAGCCAAGTTGCTGCTGAACAATATGCCCTAGGTCGTCCAGATAAGACATGAGTGCGTCCGCAATCATAGCCTCCGTAAATTTTGAAAGAACTGGCAAAAGAGTAACTAGTCGATTATTAGCCGGGTCGGAACGACTATCCTTTTGTAAATGGAAGTTATTATCCCGTGTTTCCACATTACAGGAATGTGCCTCTCGTCAAGGCGGTGCTGGAACTGCCGTGCCAAGGATTCAGCCAAAAGTTAGCCGCCACAACTAGTGTCCTTGGGGGAATATCATCAATTTTTGGACACGCGTGCAGGCGCATGGATAGCAAATTTCTCTTCACGGTATCTGCCGTAAAATTTATATGAGTGAGTTCCGGTGAAAGTATCACGGGATGCAATGCAACATTGGTGCATACTGATGTTACAGAACGTACAACGCTTCTTTAACAGTCCCAGTTAGACCGTCCGCTGTTTAAATAGGGGGAAATTCACTTTTTCACTTGAAAAAGCTGTTCACATGCTTACACAGAAGCTTAGGATTTGAAGTTACTCGCTCGGATAAGGTATTTTGATAAGGCACTTTGTCCTCACGCACTAATTCTGTACAGTGGATACGGTGGACAACATAGGCCTTCCGGGTACTCAGATCCGGATGGGTTTGTGGGTATACCACGCCGCGTTGGGCGTCACCATGCATTTGCGTGTTCTGCTCCGTATAAACGATGCCCCGTTTCTCGAAATGATAGTCTTGGTAACCAATGCTCCACTAACCAAATTGTTAAACTTACTGACGGAGCGTTCCCACTCAATATCCGGTACATCTTCGGTTAGGAAACTCCAGTCGGTCGCCTCAACTAGGGTTAATGTGTCGTATCTGGTTATGGTGCGATTCGTTTGAGTTCTGTCCTCTGTGTATTCTGCATAGCAAGTGTACATGAAATAAGAAGTAGCGGCCTAGAAGAATAAGTTGTTACTCACTCGATCATCTGTTCTTCATTAGTGAATATTCGGTCCAATATGTATGGCCTGTTATTTCCTCCGCATCTGGTGGACGAAGTGACGTGGCCATAAAGCAGAAAAGCTGAGACAAGATCTTGCAACTCTGCTTTGAGTTGCTCTCCTAGTGTGGCCTGTGATTCTAGAACGTGTAAGTTAAAATCACCGGTGACTAGAATGTGACTGCACTTCCTGTTTATCTCCTGCCTCAACGCAGTCACCAAGTTGCAGTCCAAATCAGGTGTAGACCATGGTGGTCGGTAAACGACAACCATTAGGCAAATGTCCTTCCCTCTTAGCTGTAAGCTGCACCAATTGGAGTGAAGCCCATCGGTTTCCGAGTCGTGTATGGGTTCACACTGCAGGTTGTTACGAAAGTAGAGGGCTACCCCACCCCCTTTGCTGGTTGGATCATTGCGGACAACAGGCATACCTGTTGGCGCGATTTCGCTCTCTGTTATTTCACAGCGCAACTATGTTCCCGTGATAGCGATGAGGTCCCAAGTTGCTGAGGCGTGTCAAAGTTTTAATTCAACTAATTTGTTGAGTAGACCTTGGGCATTTGTTTACATCCATTAGAGCTTCTAGGAGACCAAATGTGTGTTGGATGGGATGGACAAATCAAGTGAGTTTAAGCCGACCGATGGAAGGTCGGCGGCTAATCGTTTTTGGATGGGTTGCAGACTCTTAAAAAGAATTTAGTAGATATTCTAGAATCAGATGCTACGGATTCCGGTGTTTGTTCATGCTCTGCTGTGACCCTCCGCATGTTATAGCTACTGTTGAAACCATCACCGAGTTAGGTCCTACAGTTGATGTTGTTATTGAGAGTTGCACCTCCACTGAATTATTATTAGAAGTTGGAGGCGTTCATGCTGCTTTCAGATGAATTTCCGTTGGTAACCAGTTACGGAATTTATTCCAGTTTTCTAGAAAAGTATGTGGCGTTAATTCTGATTGCAACACCATTCTGAACAGTCTGGGACCGCAAACCTTATAGTTCAGTGATACTGAGATTCTTGAAGAAGTGGTTGCCACGACATTTTCTAGAGAACGAGCCTCACGGATGCAATGCATTGCTCCCGGTCGTGTAGCTGAGCATCGTCGGAAGAGCAATCTGTACGCTCAGGAACACCGTGACCAATCACATTTTGATAAACGACTTTTTCTGTTCCTCTCTCTGCAAGTGGGATCCGCTTAACGTTCTTACCACGGGATTTCAGGTAGTAAACGCACTCCATTTGAGGCTTTGCGGGGTCTATTCTCAGACAGTAGAACGGCCACACTCTCATCCACCGAAATTATTGTTACCGGAAGTAACCGGGGTTCATCGTTGTGTAATGTTTTTGGGTGACGCGAGATGCGTTCAGAGAGGTTTGGAAACAATCGGTTGGTATAGTATTTTGGTAACGTTTCGCCTCTAAAATAAAGGCTTCGTCAGACCAGGTGAATCAGTGTGCAATTGGTGTGGGATTTTAAAGCGAACAGGGCCGATAACCGCGGTACCCGAGTCTTGAGCCATGAGTCATTACAGGAACAGTTCGGGATGTCACCTCAGGTGGTTTAAACACAGTGGGAATAGTCCAGGTGTTCCTTTGTGCGTCATGACATTGACGGATAAGCCCATAGTGTTGACAATGGGAGTCGGTTTGCACTTTTCAATCTGATCCACGCATCGATGCTCGTCAAGCTGGCTGGCCTAAAACCGCCCGCCATGCATTAGGGAATTCAACCCCCTCAATTCTATTCACGCAATCATCAGATTTGGCAATTTCCACCGCCTCGGCAATCAACCGCTGGGATGTTGATCGTATGCCCCTCCTAATGTCCTCTACGTTTTCGAGGTCTATCTGGTGACCCGTGTCTAATGCATGCACAGCTACGGCCGAGTCTCTTATTATTGCTTGATATTCAAACTCGTTTCTTGGTAGTCTTGCAATGCGTCTCCTATGCTCAGAAATTCGTGTGCGTAATTCTCTCGCTGTTTGGCCTATATACACATGTGCACAGTCTTTACATTTAATTTTATAAACACAGTTAGTCGTCCTATCCTTGGGACGAAACGTTACCAAGATACTATACCAACCGATTGTTTCCAAACCTCTCTGAACTCATGACTACTCGATCGGTTCCAAGTATCTTTCAAGAATTTGAGACGCAAGATGCGTTTTAATGTCGTGGGATCAGCATGGACATCGATCGCCGTACAGATGGAACTCCATTGATTTCGATCGTCTGTCGGCCTACCCCTAATTGTATTGGATTTGAAGTTGGGGACATTAGTGCACACAACGTTTAAGGCACCATGGTTGCACCTGGTGGCTACTGGTTTTGGAGCCTTAGTTTCCGGAGGTTTTGGTGCATTTGTGAATGGCGCTGATAAAGGCCATCGGTGCTACGACACTTTACTTTCCTCTTGTCTGGTCACCAAGGTTACCGGTGCTACTTCCGGTGTTCGCTTGACGGCAACCAATGTGTATGTTACCTGCTTCCTCACTATGGCTGCTTGACTGCAGCTTACGGGCTCTTGTATAGCCAACAAACTATTAGGTGTAACGCACTGAACAGAACTTGAGGCAAACAAGCTGTAGACACTGTTTGTACTTATGGGTGAGAGATAGGAGCTGGAAATGTCGCATGGTCGCTTCAGTCTATAGAAGTGCGAATTGTTACTCTATCGATCATAACTTTCTCGTTAGAAAGACGAGGTGCATGATGATCGGACTGTTTCCTGTCCAAAAAATTTAGCTGGAGAAGTGACATGATTGTATAGCAGTGACCTAGCGAAAAGCCGAGGGCGACCGGAGCTTCCAAGTCGTATAAATGGAAGTAGCTATAAGACCGTTACAGTGAGCTCTTCATATGAAAGCTAGAACCTAGTCCATTTAGAAAGTGATTGTTGGTAGGGAATATACATAAAAGATATGTTCCTCCCCTAAAGGTGGGCGGCATCATAATGGCTTGTCTACAACACGTGCTCCTGGGTTGCTAATGTTGTGTGGAAGGACTAAACCACCTACCTTAGGGGTTCCGTTGTTGTACGGTAGTTGAATGCTTGGTGGAGAGATCTCAGCTGCAGTGGTTGCCTCATTTCACGTTGTCTCGTCCATGCTTATGAGAGTCTAAGAGTCTGAGACTTGATGAGATTGAAGCTCTGCCTAGTTGTTGTTGTTCGTGTGCATTTGTATACGAACAGTTGAGGGCGACGGATGCCAGAACCGCATAGGAACACTCAAGCACTAGAAGTGAATTTAAGCCGACCTTGTAGAGTCTGCTGACAATCATTTTTATAGAAACGCTAACCTACTGCCCGGGATCGGTTCGGCCTGGAGTACATAACACCCGAACTCCTGCCCCGGATTTTGGTGGATCACCTATTAGTACTTGGGATAGGTGGCCAGTTGCATTACGATCCGGTTTAGATATGCAGACACCTAGGTTCGTAACGAAATACGTACTGAGTATGACTTGTTAGCCAGGGGCTACAAAACACAATCAAACGGTGTCTTGCCAAACTCCCAACCAATGTATTTATGGATTTATACTTTTAATACGCAAACATCTCCGCTATTCTACATAAGTCAATGGTGAGTTTACCAAAACGCTTTTCGCTTTATCATGTAATTAACTTTCCTCAATCCATCCCACGAGTCTTGTTACCCAATGATTTTTACCCGTAATAAACCATAGTTGTATTGCTCCAATTTTCTAACCCACGAAGAGTAGTGTGGTGTAAGACCATCAAGTGCACGCTACCGTGCACAAGGAAGCTACGTTTTGGCAGGAGCACTCAGATTTCTCATAATAAAAGTGAATAGGAAAATGATGTAACACAAATACCTAACTGCGGACAGGTTGAGGAATGTGACAGCGAGTATCGGACTTTACAAACATTGTTCTCCTCCGATAATATTAGATTGAGTTCCTGGTAGCCTGTGTGATAACACGGAGTTGCACACGTTAGTAAGATGCAGTGAATTAGGTATATATGACTCTGTCTCAGTAGAAGTGCAAAAATAGACTTTAATTACGGCTAAAAAGTGCATTTATTGTCTTGTGAATGATGCTTCAAATCAAATAAGGAAATTGCTTTTTCACCAACGGCCGGTGAACATTTAGCTACAACATGTGCGATTAGAGTAATGTTCCAAAAGCTAAATAAATTACGAATCCCGACTATAAAACAATTTTCTTAAAGAATAAACAGGATCGCCATCGTGTTGCCAATAGGCTGGTTAGGTTTAGAACGACAGACTTGGGGTCTCGCAGAATGCGCGAAAGATAAGGGATGACCGACGAGCAATAGGCTTGTGTGCATGCATATATATATATATATATATATATATGTATATAGCAAATTACGCTTCCTGGTGGTAGACGAACTTCACAGATATGCAGATAAAACGTTATGAAATGGATGATAACCTATGGGTCAGTAGCTTACAAGCTTTGTTGTGTGTAGACAGAGTTATGTTGAAAAATGTAGGTATTGGAATGTCGTTACCTCAATAAAATGCATCAACCATCTGACATTTAAATTAGAGTGCTTAACCAGAAGATGGAAAGTTATCACAATGGAGCAATGTATCTAGTGGCGGAGAAAGTAAGCAAAAAAAGAGAGGGATCACATTGCAAGGGAAAAAGGAGGCTGTTAGTTGATAGGCGCAAAACAATAACCATCTGACTGTGATGAAGGTTATACCTACATGAAGATTAAAAGACCATTCGTAGTTGGAGTGCTGCGACCATTTACTTCACCCACCGATAATAATGTTATCAATTGCCGTCAGTATGCAGCTTGGGGCCCTCTGTGATGAGCTGCAGGTACACGGCTCCTCTGTGCAGCGAATAAAATATATCAGAAGAATGCCAGTGCTGAGAGGAGCAACACCGAAATATTTCCTATATCAAAATAATTGGATGCATCTGGAGAGAGATTATGAGTTTTATCAACCACTGAGAATGTTCGAATTACCTTACGGCCCAACTGAGCAATCGGTGGTTCGATGGTCGATACCCAGTACGGTACCGTCAGCACACTCTTGTAGGATCGCTTCTTCGGGGCCTAGTGTTGAGCTGAGGTGGGTAGAAAAGTGAAAAGGCTAAAGGATTACCCCTGGTGAACGCAGGAGTTGGTGATTAGAGAAGAGACGCATCTTCCACTGAGTCAGGTGCATCCAGCAGAATATGCATCCAGCGAATGGATTACAGAGAAATGTATTTCTTGAATTACTAGATCTCTTAGCAACACTTCAAGGTTTGTACAACCAAATTCCTTGCTTTGGTCAAGAAAAACAAGCTGAATTTTTTAAGCTCTCAAGGGATGACAATACAGGATGCATGAGGAAGGCCGCAGCATCCAAAGAAGACCGCAAACTACGTTAAGCGCGTTGAAAAGCGTCCTTAGAGCGCATTTAACACCGCGTCATTTCAAGAAGGATTTTCTCCAAAACATTCACAGCGACAGAAGTACAAAGGATAAGTCGAAATTTGCCGTATCCTTTGTTAGCAGTGGTGTCATACTAACATTTCCGCTGCAGTTAGCGCTTTTGAGCAGCCGCGTACATATTGTGTATACAGACGCAGGAGGCATTGTCAGAAGGCTATCACATTCCTAGAATACGAAGGGTAATTAATTCGAACCATTAGCTTAACCCGAACGCAGGCACTACAATACACTAGACAGTTAAACTGTCGACAGAAAGTGCTGAGTTCACAGACCTCAGAACTTGGGATCAGGAAGACCCTGAGACTATAGTAGTGTCGCAGTTACAGAACTCCTGGTTTAGTTCCTGTTATAATTGTGAGAACGCCTCTGTTATGATTGCGTAACGCTTGATAAGATTGTCACTGGCATGGTTGGAGCACGTCTGCGGTAACGGCCTGGAACGCTGACAAATCGAACGGATTTGCGCTGACCTGATGGCGTTAGCTTACCCCGTGGTACGCGTTGATGAGACGGCAATTGAGCGAGCGTGAGAACGATACTAGCCGCACGTATTCTGGTAGACGGAACGGACGCACAAGAGAGGGGGTTACGGTAGACGCGCACAATACTGACTTAGACGCGAACGCCGGCAGGCTATCGACGCATACAGAATCACTTGGCCCGACTGACTCCCAAGTAAGGCGAAGAGGAAGGAAAGACAGGCGGTGCTTTCAAGGCTCTTTTACGACTAACAAAGGGCGAATCACAGTCAATGCTATGGGTCATGAAGTTAGGGAACTTAGTTACCACGTCGTAGTTTGTATAAGAAAATTGTCGAAAGGTGTGCACTTGGACCGCGTCTCGGCGTGGCTTAACTCTGCTACGTTGTGAGGAGGAATTCCACGCCGCTTTCCACAGCCATTATGCCCAGGTTTCTGTCGTGTTTTTGCGCGGACATTTGACCAGCTCGCAACAGTTCTTAAGCATCCGCAATTAAACAGGGCGCCCCTCAAGTAAATCCGCTTAGCTATTTCAGCATCCTGTACCTTCGGTGACGGTAGCCGTTCCCAGGAATGGACTGGATATACAGTTAGTTAAGGTGGCGTACTCCTCGTTGACACACACATCAGAGACCTCGAGGACATCAAGTATTCACTGGGTCAAGTTACATAGTTAATTAACAGATCAGTGAGGGAGGCTAAAAGTTGATCATTGATCTGACTGGTCGATTGCATGTTATCGAGCTTGGTTGGTGGCAATCGACCTCAGTATCGTTCGTTCTAGCTGGCCAGGGAAGCTGTAAAGCATGAAGCAACTTCTTTTGCAAAAGAAGTTGCTTCATGCTTTACAGCTTCCCTGGCCAGCTAGAACGAACGATACTGAGGTCGATTGCCACCAACCAAGCTCGATAACATGCAATCGACCAGTCAGATCAATGATCAACTTTTAGCCTCCCTCACTGATCTGTTAATTAACTATGTAACTTGACCCAGTGAGTCGATTTCAGTTCATTATTTTACTCTTAAATATGATTGTACTGGTCTGAAGAGAATCATCGAAAACAATTGTTCACCTATGGTCTTGTGTTCTTTTGACATCAAGTATATTGAAAACACAGTCTCCTAAAGTCGGTGCAGCCGCTTCAGTTAGTGGCGTGGGGAAAACTTGTCAGTACGGACGTAAAGTGTTCCACAAGGACAGCAGATATCAAAACAGAATTTTCGATAGCTACACAAATTGTCGCAACAATTAGATACGTCAGGGTTAAAGAATAAACTAAATTACTTAGCTGCCGCCATAACATGAACTCAGTCGATAACTTCTAGAGTGGTCTGCTTTCTATGATCATTTCAGCAACTGGTATGTTAGTACTTTGTCTTGCAAGAGATAAGAAATTTTCCTATATTTCTCTGAATGGAACTGCCAACCAGAGACTGATTACATGCAGAGAACTAATCCACAATTTGGACTAACACCCGGTCCGCTGTTGCGTCTATTATGACAGGTAAATTTACGGTGTTATGAATAGTGACTAAATCCATTGTAATCTCCGGCGAATGTACAAGAGATCGGTCGATGTGTTCTATGGCGACTGCTATTAATTCATCATAAAAAGTTATACTTCAACTTTCGAACAGATGGAAGCTGTAAACGGTCGAAAATACTGAGCGGTAGCCACTCAAAAATTTGGCTTCCGATGTAGTACTAAGAAGTTAATAAATTGTGAGGCGAAAAATACGATGCGACTTGTTGCAATACACCAAGGTGGGTCAGTGTACATATGGACTCCGCCACGCCTTTTCCGGCATGTGCATGGGCTGTCAACCGATTGGTAAATGAATTCCCCAATGGATAAGATACAATCCACCTCTTCTTAGAGATAGGTTTCTTGAAAGAAGTTATCCCTAGCTGAGAAAATTCTTTGGAAAGGTGGGCACACGTGAGTTCATTTAATTTTTCAATGCGATTGAATATCAGTTCTTGGCAATACTGGTACGTCAGATATCCCGATTTATTTATTTCCGTGAGCGACTCCACATATAGTAGTGAGTTTTCTCACAGAATTATTACACTACTAATGGATTATTTTTCGTTTGCTTCTTGTAAAATTTCCAAGCATAGAAACACAGTGATTTTAAAATTTCGCGCGACTAGATTAACATCGCAGAATAAATGAGCAAATGATTACAAGGACGTTACAGCAAAAGCGAAAATCCCTGGAGAGGATTAATAGAACACGGCTGAATACGAAGGCCCGCTAGTTAGATCGGGTCAGTCTCCTTCTTCTGTCATATTTGTTGACCAACTTTTTGCATATTTAGCATGAAAAAGCAGTACAGGAAGAAGCGGGAGGAGTACCGCTGCACTTTGTCTCCTTCAACCACTGAGAAAATTTTTGATGTTTATGGTATTTAAAATGCCTTTCATTGCTACTTCAAGAAACACAAACTAATTTAGCGCTACAAGTGAACACTAAGCTCTGTCCTTGTTCCGCCATGCAGGGAAGTTTGGGGATTCGGACTCAGAAATTAAACATTGGCAGTCATATTTAGATTACTTAGCCCTGTTGTGAAGTGCATATAGAGACCACACCGAAACACAACCAACGGAGAGCCTAGTTGTCATGTTTCTCCAGGTCAAAGGTCAACTCCAGTCTCATTCATGGTGGTCGATCGATAGAGCATGGTAGGGGCACAGTTCCAAGCGGCTCCTGATCGTGAGAGGAAACCGCTGTCCTCTACACGGGCAATAACCTGCACGGCAGTGGTAGATGGGTGAGGCTATATCGCAGTTAGGTTTCAGTTCGTAATGGTCGGCTGTCGTTTCCCATGGCTCAGTGGCATAAGCTGCTGGTTAGTTGGCGTTAGTCTCTAGCGGTCATGGAACAATGGAACAATGGTTTAGTACGGGTAAAAAAGCATTGCTTAATAAGTCCCGTAGGATGGAAATTCTTGAGAAAATCAATCGCGTGATAAAATGAAAAGCCTTGTGGTGGACTCACCATAGACTTATGTGGAATAGCGGAGATGTTCGCGTATCAAACGTAAAAATACAGAAATCCATTTGTTAGGCGTTTGGCAAGACACCGTTTGATTGCGTTTCGTAGCCCCTGGCTAACAAGTCATAGAATTAAATGTAAGTGAGACAATGCATCGTCAACACGTTTTTTAAATGTCGCCAAATTGGGATCAGAGACGACATAGTTAGGGTTCGATCCCCAGTAGGGGACCGATGGATGCGCAGTACTTACCAGCCCCAATAGGGCGAAACGCGCTTCTGGTGCTCCGAATTGGTAACTTGCCCATGCGGCTTGGAATCAAATTACGATAAACCAAATCGAATCCTTCGATGGTTGTTGTTGTGACACACCAGAGCCGCACCATCTACACATCAGGTTATACCGGGCCACATGTTTGTTGATGATACTTATGCAGGTGACAAGCATGTTCCCCGTAGCAACCGCAGACCATTAAAATAGAAAACAAACCATGAGAAGCATATCGGTTAGCTTTATTTTTTAAAGAGATTTTGATACGGCACTGACAAGAATCGGAGCAAGTAATGTCAAGGTTGTACACCAGCTTTTCTTTATTGTTCCCCTTATCATATATTCTGGCCTGCCAAGTATTGTTAACTAGTAGTTGTTGGCAACAATATTAGCAGGCCAGATTATGCAAACTCATCGAATGTAAACTGCGACTCGTGTTACGAAGCTCACTTTGACGGGGGTAGACTAGTTCACGTGGCTACGAAGCGAAAACATACTTCTGAATACCTTGTATTCGATCATGTGAGTGATTCCTCAGGCGATCTCACTATCTATCTGTCAAATAGTTGGTGGCATCCGACTTAAGGAAAGCAAGATCTGGTGATGCCCAGCAATTACAAGAAAATGGCATCTGCAACATATCCAGCCCTTTTATCAAAACACAATGATATCATATCCGGAAGAACTTCCTATTATCCTTCTAGTAATAAGATGGCATAATCAGCTAATGACGTTTTTAGCTACGTGGTCGGAGAAGGCAACTATGTACTCAAAATGATGAGCATTATAATAATTACGAGGAAAGGAGGGCCATTTTGTAGAAATCCACTTTTAAACTCGATTCTAAGTACTTTCCGATTGCACCAACCACGGTTATATTCAAGACTTCGTTATTTTGTTCGTGACATGCCAAACAAAATTTGAATTCGGTAACAGTCGATAGAAATTGAGATAAAGTACACTGTACCAGCGTCCCCAACGACAGCCATCATATTCGCTTATGACGGTCGCTGCAAGTGTATAGGTAGCTAAGCAACGTACAAAAAATAATGGTTGCTAACTGGGTAGGAACTTACTTGCCAATTTGGGCAAACACCGACATGTCCAATCGTATCTTACAGACACATATTTTGTGGAGGAAGTTAGATTATCAGGATACGGGTTACAAATTTACAAAAACGCACTGGTGTGCACTAATCGACCCCACGCATATGTGATCAGCGAAACAGCTTAGAGGGACTTATATCTTTCATGCGTTTTTTGTTGCTTGTTTGAGCTCTGGTCCAGTTTCCGCAGCTATAATGACGTATTATTTACTGAAATGTTATGGGAATGTACTCATTCACCGGAACTTGTCTTTGGAAATGGTTGCAGCGCCTAGGACCTCTAGGGTACCGAGCTCACCAAGTTACGAAATTTGTTGACCATAAAAAGTGGAGGCGATGCTTAGACCGGACAGATGTCTGCATACATATATGAATATTGGTATGGGCCTCACGGCAGCCCATCTACTAGACTCCGAATTGTAGTGGCTTACCCCAAACAGTCGAACGAAGTGGGAAGTTAGTTCGAAACGCCTACTGTCAACGGGTCAGATGAGGTTACTGAGTCAGCCACCAAAAACAGTGGCCATGCTCATTAGGTTAGAAACAGGAATTGCTCAAGGGTCCGCCAATGAGATCATTGGATTTGACGCAAATTCATTCATCAATACTCCACCCAATGTACGATAAGCTGATAACCGTTCACCGATCGGTGCAACATGGCAAAAGGCCAAAAGCCCCTACACTTAATTTTGGGATCAGAGTAAATTCCTGCATGTACGGCAATGCCTAATACTCCATCGACAAGGTGCTGAACTTCGATCAAGTCATGCATCTTACGCTTTGGATCTCTCTCCATAATTGAAATTTGCTTGCGCCCAGTACTTGCTGATGAAAAGTTCGTCATACAGTGTAGGTCACTTATTCTATTTTATCACCCCAGCAAGGGAAGTAGAGTACTCCTGTAAACCAGAGTCAGCTGCATAGTGTACCAGTGAGTGACCCCAAGACACTGATCACAGACTCACTCTGGTGCCTTGTGAGACGAAGATACGATTATATGTATTTTATTGATCTCTTATCTTCCCACAGCGTTTACACCAGGGAGGATCTGTCCCTTTAAGTGCACCTTAAGAATGATCCAAAGACAAACGCCATCGTGTTTTCATCTATTAATTTCAGTACGCACGATCTGGAAGTTTCAATATCCCCCGGTGGGCCGTTCACGTCTGACGTGAAAGAGATTACTGCAGGCAATCCGCTCTTCAGTCCTAACAGCTTGCCCACTGGATAGATATCCCGAACAAACTACCAATGCTCGAATCAGCGCAGAAAATGAAGAGATCACAGAGTATAAGCCAATGTCAGGGAGTACTATATGGCTCAATAAACACACCATAAGTTGTATCAGCCAGGTGAGAAGGCGAGTTACTCTGGAAAGTTACTGAAGTCTTGTGTAGTTGGCACCAGACCATCTGTTATACGCAGAGCTGGGATGCCGTTACACTTTGACGAACGGGTGCAGCATTTTAGGTCAAGTACTGAAGTACATCAACCAACATTGTTGTCTTTTGACTTTGTCTTCTTGGAACTGTTTGCCACAAATGTTTCGTTAATTTTTGTAAAGGTCCTAGACTTTTACGTTCGAAGAGGCTAAGCCCAATGGGGCCGTACATAATCGGGTTCTGCTCCTCAAAAAAGAATTCATTTACGCATTCGTCTACGCATTAACTTGCGTTCCATCTGTCAGCTAGTATATTTCTGGTGTACACAGATCACACAAGGGTCATCATCATATTCAGTAGCAGTACATCAGCCATTTGAACTGACGCTTCGCTGCCATACAATCATGAGGACCTATGAAATAAAGAATAAGAAGAGGGAGAGAAGGGGGGTTTACCTGAAAAACTTAATGCCCTAAGCAAACATTCAGGCTCAAGGATCCTACACCTTGTGTTGACAACATTCCGTCACAAACAGCTGGCTATCGTGCAAACATAAGGCGGCATCGGCGAGACAGCTTCCTTGCTGCTTTCACTGCCACGTGTCATAATCAGTCATTACGCTGCCGATAACCCGAGACACAAACACATGCAGTGCGATTAGAAGAAGCAAGCAGACACGCCACTGGTGTCGGTTGCGAGCCATGTCCTGTAAAGTCTCGAGCCAAGCACAAGGAGAGCCATGTGGACTCCAGGTCGGAAGGAGAAACGGAACAACGGCACCCAGTTTGGTCGTCAGTGACTTCGTTTCCCGCTGCCAAGTCACTTCTGTACACCTCGAGCCTTGCGCCACTCTACACCGTCCTAGGTAAGCAGTGACTAGGCATAGGTAGCACGTGTCCGAGCCAACGCAACTTATTAAGTGTTATCTGTTGTTCAAAGGACATAGCATGATTAGCACTACCTAGTACTTGCCTACGCACATTATGTTTGCGGACAAGCTAATGCCATCCGACACCAGTAATGCTTTGCAGACAACGACAACCAAAGATTAGAAGGCGCCTCCATATCTTCAGGCTGAAGTGGCCAAGTTTCACTACCATAGAGCAGAACGGCCCTCGCTGTGGCCTTGCATACGTGGGCTTTCAGGCGGATGAAAACTCCCTTTTGTCGACAAAGATGCGGCGGGTTCAAGAAGGCAGCTCTGGCTTTTGCAGTGCGTGAGCTGACGTCAATTTCTATGCGCCAATAGTTCCTGATGGAGCTGCCAAGATAAGTGAATTGAGCAACGACTTAGAGCTCCTTCTTAGCAAGGGACAAGAGGTCATAAATTGGCCGTTGGTCTTGCAGCAACGATTTGCACTTTGAAGGTGCAAAGCGCATGCCAAATAATGGGACCACTCTAGACAGGCTATTTAGGGTTGATTGTGCCGCCCCAACATCGTCGAAAAGCAAGACGATATCGTCCGCATAATCTAGATCAACTAATCATTCACCAAACAGGATCACAAGGCCTACATCGTAAGGTTCCGCAAGGGAACACTCCATGATAGAATCCACGAGGCAATTAAACATAACTGGAGATATCGGACAACCCTGACGAACGCCATTTGTGGTCGAAAAGCCATCCGATTGGCCACCGTAGACCCTGACACGGCCTGTAGTGTTCGAGTATAGAGCACGAAGGATGTTCACATATTTCGTGGGAACACCTTTTCGCGCAATTAATTCTAACAGAATCGATCGATCGACTAAATCGAACGCACTCTTGAAATCGAGGAACACAGCTATTGTCGGTCTGCGGTATGCGTGGCGCTGCTCTAGCACCTGCCGCAAAAGTGAATATATGGTCTATGCAATCACGTCCTGAGCGGAAACCAGCCTGTTCTTCACAAATCCAAAATTCCCTTTCCACAGTTAGGCGAAGAACGAAACTGGTGGCCAGTTCTTTTGTCACAAGTGGCATTAGGCTCATACCCCTGTGGTTAGAACAGTCTGTGTGATTGCTCTTTTTATATTGCCACTATCATGGCTTCGCTCCAATTAGCCGGGACACTCTCTTCCTTCCATACATGTTCGAATATGAAGGTCAGCGCTTTGCAGAGGACCTCACCTCCATCCTTAAATAATGCAGGTGGGCGCGAATCCGGGCCAGCGGCACGAAAAAAATTGAATGCCGTGATCGCGTTTCGGATCTCGGCCTCCGACGGAGGCTCTAATCTAACCGTCCATGGCTCGTTCTGCATCACCTGAGTAGGAAGAAGTCCGGGAGCAGGGGGCCAGCTGAACTGATCACGAAAGTTTTCCGCCCAACGAGTCATACAGCGCTCCTTATTGTGTATCAGTGCACTCGCGCTGTCTCTGATTGTCTCACTGACGCCTGGTTTCCTGAGTCCAGTGGTGCGGATCAGCTGGAAGAGTTTGCGATAATTACCTACTGCTCCTGCCTCCTCCATTTCTTGAGCCCTACTGGTCCGCCAGGCTTACTTGTCAGCATGTAGGCTCTGCTTTAGTTTACGCCTAACAGGCACATTGTGTTCAGAGCCAGCCGGAAGGTTTCTTCCAGATTCCACAGGTTCACAAACGGGTAGGAAGTCCGAGTCCATTATCACTTTTCTCGGAACTGGGCATTGTTACATGAACTAGGATCACTGGAAGGCAAGCTTTTCCTAGTCATCTGTATTTAACTTGGAGGGCAACTTGCCTTGTATATTCAATGCAACCCGTGGTTTCTTCAAATTTACAGGTTGCCTTTAACCGGGTTCGAACTACTCTTCCAAGCATTATTTCGGACGGCGTTTTGATGGTTGCTGTGCGCGGTGGGGTTCTGTACGTAGCCGAAACTAACACCGGGTTGCACACACAAGATTCTTCGTAGAGCTAAAAGACCTGCATAAAATCATTCAAATTAAATTTAGCCGATCAGCCAATCCATTAGCAGACGAATTGAAGCTACCTTTCTGACTGTTTGACACCATTGTTCTGTATGCATTCGGCATACACGTTACTTTCAAACTGAGGTCCATTATCAGAAAGAAGTGCCTCTAGCAGCCCATCACTTGCAAAATAATACCGCAGCTACTTTATATTGACACTTGTAGTTAGGTCTTAGCAAAGGACAGCTTCTGACCATTTGCTATAAAATCCGGTGGCAAACTGTTCATTCGTCGTTGCGAAGGTTCGTTGGCAAATGAACGCATGATATCCATAGCAATATTTGCCCAGCGCTTCGTGAAATACTACATGGACTGAATTGGCGATTCCAAGGGTTTCGTGCCCTTGACGGATTGTTGGCAAGCATTACACATCAAACTGCAAATTCTACTGTGTTATAGATTAAGGGGACGCCTCTTGATATGATTGCATAGACGCCTGATAAGTTTGTCACTGGCACGGTTGAGGCACGCCTATGGTAACGGCTTGGAACGCTGACCAATCGAAAGCATTTGCGCTGACCCGATGGCGTTAGCTTAGCCCGGGGTACGCGTTGATGAGACGGCAATTGCGCGAGCGTGAGAACGATCTTAGCCGCACAGCATGGTTTCCTGAAAGGTCGTTCGTGCATCACCAACCTACTGTTGACGAGGCACGAATGGTTACAAGCACTGAACAAAGGCCAATCGGTTGACGTCATTTACATTGACTTCAGTAAGGCTTTTGACAAGGTTAACCATGCAGTGCTCCTTGACAGACTGAGGATGTGCGGTGTTGGTGGTTCGCTGCACAAATGGATCAGCAATTTCCTTATTGATCGGAAGTGGAGAGTCCAGGTGGACAACCATCTAACAGACTGGTATCCATCGAGCAGCGGCGTGCCCCAAGGCACTGTACTGGGCCCGATATTGTTTCTAATCCATATAAACGATGTGCCTCAGCTACTACAATCACATTGTGCTTTGTTCGCAGATGACTTGAAAGTGTGGAGAGTAATCCGCACACTCAATGATTGCGATTTACTTCAGCAGGATCTCGACCGCCTCGCAACATGGTCTGCAGAGGTTAACCTTCCGATCAACCCTGCCAAGTCGCAATTCATGAGGTTGGGTAAGTGTGATCACGGCCGAACGTACACAGTGGCTGGACAACCGTTGCATCCCGCTCCTTTCGTGCGCGACCTCGGTGTACTCTCACGCTGCGACCTAAAGTCCATTGACAATACGAATAGGCTGTACCAAAACAGCCTTCGTATGCTTTGGGCTCTCAGGCGCAGCTTTAGCACTTGGTCCGAAGAGATTGCCACTCGCCTCTTCGTCTCGATAATACGACCAATGCTGGAGTACGGCACTCCCGCATACTGTCCCATCACCCGGGGCGAAGTAGAAAAGCTTGAGCGGGTGCAGCATGTAGCCACTAGGCTGATTCCCAACTTACGAGGTATGCCATACGAAGACCGATGTAAGAAACTAGGGTTATACACCCTATCTTATCGTCGGCTGAGGGTTGACCTCATCATGACGCACCGGATATTACATCTGGGTGATTACCCCATGTTGAGACAACTACTTCATCTGCGCACACCAAGCTGCACGCGAGGACACCGGTATAAACTGATCGTCCCGGATTTGAAGCGGGTCGCCCATCAACTCTGTTTCGAACGCAGAGTGGTGAATGTCTGGAACGACCTGCCTCAGCATATAGTAGAAGCGAACACAGTGGGAAAATTCAAGATGCTACTAGACAAACAATTTGCAGAGGCAAAGTACAAAGAGCGAAACGATAAATAAAAAGTTCATGTCCGAAAACGACGAATGATGCAGCTACACAGAGCAACCTCTACTCGCTGCTTCGCAACAGTTCTCAGTTCTCAGTTCTCACGTATTCGGGTAGTCGCTGAGCCCTCGGATCGGACGCACACGAGAGCGGGTTACGGTAGACGCGCACTATACTGACTTAGACACGAACGCTGACCGGCTATCGACGCACACAAATTCACGTGACCCGACCGACACCCAAGTAAGGCGAAGAGGAAAGAAAGACAGGCGGTCCTCTGAAGGCTCTTTTACGACCAACAAAGGGCGAATCACAGTCAATGCTATGGGTCATTAAGTTAGGGAAAATTGCTACCACGACCAGTTGGTAGTTTGTAAAAGATCATTGTCGAAATGTGCGCAGTTGGGCCGCGTCTCGGCGTGGCTTGTCTCTTCTACGTTGTGAGGAGGGATTGAACCTCGCTTTCCACAGCCGTTCTGCCGGGGTTTCTGGCGCGTTTTTGCGGGAATATTTGATGGGCCCGCAATAAACCGCGACCTTTATCTTTGGCCACCTGTGGTAGTCCCGTAGTTGGGCCTACCTCACCACAACACCGGGATGACCATCATGCGCGCACTCGACCATCTCTGGAAAAAGAATCAGAGGAATCAGTAGCTTTCCCTTCTAAGTCAGGAAGGCTCCCGCGAGTTTGGAAAAGCATCAACTGTCCTTTTCAGCATTCTGGGTCTCGTCAGTAGTGCGCTTTCCTCGGACAGCTGCCGACTTTCGACCATATAACTCCTGGATTCCAGCATCTTGTACCACTAATGCATAGGCGACGGCGGCGGGCCTGCGTGACTGATAGTTGACCACGAAATAGCGCGGATTATTATCCACTGCCATACCAGTGACGAACTGTGCAGAGAATATTAGTTGGCCCCAGAGCTACTATTTTCCACAGGGCGACTGTGTATACTACAAGTCTTAGAAGCTATACAGACGGCTTTTTCATTGCCAGCGAGTAGAGGGGATCTGGGTTTAATTTTAGACGCATCATCATGTATAATGCGGATCGATCAATATCGGTACTAGCAGATACTACTTACCTTTTAGGTCATAACTCGATTCAATAGCTCATGACTTATTTGGTGTACCACGATGCATCATAGAATAAAATATTTATTTATTCATTTAGTTATTGTGTGGAGGCGTAGAAGCAGCAGTTTCACCAGACTAGCAAGATGGAGAAGACCAAATAAATGAAAAGGTTGCCGCCAAAATATTAGTGGTGATTAATCCCGATATATCACTTTACCTTACTCTTGTGCAGCAGTTATTACTTGGTTGTATGTCTAACCATCCTTTGAAAGTCACATTGTTTGATTCATTCACCTCATTTGCTGGCAATACATTCCAGTGTGCAGATTTAGCGAATATAAGTATTTCCCACATCGCAAGCCGGAACGTTGGACTACTAGTTTCAGGTCGTAGCCCCATCATCGGTTTCAGCACCTACGGCCAGCAGTCTTTTGCATGCTTGTGCACTGTATCAGTATCCGGTAAGTAAGAATGAGATCTTCGCGAAGTAGTCGTTATTCTAAAGAGAACATATCGAATGAACGAAGAAGCAGTTTGTAATTGAGACCAGACGAATATCTCGATTTAATCATGCGCTCCAGGCATGAACAGCATATGCAAATTAGAGACGAATATACTAGTTGATCAATAGGGGTATTATTGATCTCACGAAAGTCGTTTTTATTTGCTAAATTTGCTGCTCTCTAATATTGGAGCGAATATTCCGGACTTTCTTGAACGATGATCGCTAGGTCATTTTCACTGGTCAGGTGCTGTAGTATGTTCTGAATTTGTGACGCAGCCTTAGCGGTTTGCAGTTTGCATTCTCTAAAGGAAGCTGCTGCAGTTCTGCTCTTTCATAAATCCGGTCCAGATTGTTTTGAATATAAGTGCGGTCAGATATTAGGCGAGTAGATCCATATCTTGAAACCATCCGCGAATTTTTGTGTTGGAGACTGAATATTTTCTGGGAGAAAATGTGTGTAGTTTCAACTCAGTAACGGATTGAGGAGAGATCATTGGTGCACACCACTGGAAAAATGCAAACTGTCGGAGCGCGTCTCGGCAATTAGTACCCTGCTTGTTATCCAACCAGCTGAACAAAGGGCCTGTTATTCCGCAAACACTGTTCATTTGTTGAAGTGACTGGTTGACTATGTTAAATAGTTTGGAAATTTCTAAGCAAACCACAATTGTCGGTCCTCTTGATCCACAAGTCACGCGTCAAAAGCAAATGAGTGGGATGGAATCGTCTGCTTCGGAAATCATGCTGAAGATTGAAAATGATTTGCAGAATATTAAAATGCCACATCCACTCGTTTGATTAAACGGGGAGTAGATTAATAATTTGATGGTTCACAGTATCCGATCACCTAGTTTCTTTGTATATCGGAGTGTTGTCTTCATTTACCCTTTACGATCGTGGTGTCTTGGATTCCTGTGAACAATGGGAAAGGGCTGCAAATGGGACCGCTAAGGCGAAGGCAAGTGTTTTGATAAATTTGGACGAAGCTAGTCAATAACAGGGACGATTTCTTCTCAGAGGTCATGGAGTTTGACTGACATTCGGCAAAATAAAGGTGTGTAAGGTAAAACAATGCAATTGTATGGTGGCAACGGAGCTATGGAAAATGTTTTATGACGTGTATAAAACAAGTGCTTGACAAGTCCCGTAGAATGACTAGTCTGAAATTGTCAAGATAAAGAAGCAGTGTCAGTAAAAGAACGTGTGAGCTACATTGCTCACCACATGTGTGAGTATTCTTGCCTGGAGTTTAGGAGAATTATGGTACCATTCACTGATTGTTCTGACGAATGCCCTCATCTAATAGTCGTGGGCAATATCATGTAGTGTAAATGTGTCAGGGTACCTCGAAGGCGTTTGTTGTAGAAGAATAAGGTGGGGCCATTAATCACATGCTTTGGGAGGCCCCTCCAGGTTTGGGACAATCAAAAAGAGGTAATATTTCGTCCATATTCCAATCGAATGTACTACGTGGGCAACTTAAACGGCGGACCCCTCAGAGATGTGTTTTGGCTGTTACAAGAGATGACGGCATGTGTGATTGGGGATTTTAGGAGCTGATACCATTATCATATCGCCACGTGCAAGTCGATAACGGCCGCTGCACATTTTTAGAGTTTTCATCCTGAGTGGATGGGTGGGTTTGACAAACCTCTGACGTTCTTCCTCGCACTGCGTTGTGCATTATCGAGCGTGGTGAGGTGACGCTTCTGCAAAGGTTGGCACGCTTGGATAGTTTAATCTGTATGTGGCTTCATGTACGGGCCAAACATTTTTAGAAAGACTGAGGCGTCGAAGTTCCCGAACGCCCCACGTAGGAGGCCGAAGTGCTGATTTGCTTCACTTGGCGCTTTTTCAGTCCGCCTCCAACAGCCAATGTCACTAAGTAGAAGCTCGCTGTAGAAATTGTGGATCTAGCCGGTAGTTGTCAGTAGGCTAAGGGCGTATACTGAACTGCATCATGTTTTCAATGGGTCATGTGTATGTTCCACGAAGTGCTGGGCTTTCGCCTGGCAAGCGTTCTCCCTATAAAAAGCCACAGATGTCTGCTTAATAACACTGCGACGTGGCGGATGTGACTCGCCACCGAACAAAGTCACCCCTTTGCATCACATTAGCGAACCTCCCTTCTCCACACACCACTAATTCATATGCATACGCTCCCACATGTTTACGTATCATTTTTAATCATATTCAATCCTCCATTATCAATACAGCGCTAACTCTCACAAGATGAATATATTATCACCTTCCTGCGTGCAATCTATCCTGAACTTGACGAAACACTATTGATTGTTCAATTGTAATTATGCACGGTTTGGCGTGCCTCGAAATATTGGAGAATAGAATTTTGTTTATTTATTTACTTAAGTAAGCTTGTAGAGCTGTGCGATCCTCCAGTGCAGTGACATCAAACCATATGATTAGATCAACGGCGAAAATACGGAACATTGAAGATAGCACACACGCGAGATCATTTATAGTAGACCAGGAACAGGCGAGTCCCGAGTACCAAGCTGTACTGGACTATGATTCTCTCAGATAGAGTGCTGCGAACCTACTGATTCATGTAACACTGAATGCAAAAGTCTCCTGTGCACTCCAGAACGGGATCGCCCACTATATAATTCTGGATCTTCGGGAGTGAAATACGTTGATCCGGAAGGTCGAGAAGTAGCTGATGTTTTTCTAGTCATGGAGTCAATCGTAGGAATAGAGTATTCGTACTATTCACATCGGTAGGCTTTGGGTCGCTCTCAGTCTTGAGTAATCGTTCCTTAACCGCCTTGGCTTTGAACTCAATGTTAAAACAGTTTGGTATTACTTGAAAATGTGAGTACCATAGCCTCTTGGCGAAAGTAATTATCGACCCTAGTAAGCGACGTGCAGTAGCTTTTAATTGGTTGATAGTTCTTCCATGTGCTATTATATGAGTTAAGCGTATATTATGTAAAATTCTCATCTCTCCTGGTTATCCGTTTACACGTTCAACTTTAGGCCCCGATGTTAATCCGATGAAATGTTCTTGTTGGCATAATTTTGGAGGCTTCTTGATGACCAAATTGACTTCCGAGTTTGTGAACAGCCGGTTATCTACAATTGTCGATTGCCCATAAATCTCTCCGAAATCATGAATTCTAGATCGGTTCCAAGTATATGACCCAGTGGAATTTGCGGTTTAATTCATTCCATGCGTCTCTCGACCAACTGTGTAGCTGGAAGTCCCACTCAGCGATTGTCGCTATTTACGAAACTTAGAATGGTCAGTAGTAGTCCGTTGAGGTTCTTTTCTTTTATAAATAACGTTGGTGTAACCTATATAGCCAAATGTTAGGGCTAAGTGATCGATAATGCCTGCTGGATGTTTACATGAAACTTTTACAACCATCAGCTCTCATTTAGTCAGGATTCAGTCCAGAAGTGAGGGCTTTTTTAAACCGCGGTGTCGTTACGCAAAGTCGCCACGTCTAAGAATTCAAAAAATGTCGATTCAAAAGAGAACCCATGGGGACACGGAAATTATTTTTGGTACATTGAAAGCTCCCCATACATTGTGAGTACACTTTAGAACAACAGGTTGGACAGCTTTATTACAAAATACCATCTACATGTGTAGAAGACTTCGGACGCTTGTTGGCAACTGTTAAAAGGAAAATATCGTACCTTTTCTCCTGAGATCTACCATATCAATCCGTTAGGTGAACCTGGCAAATTTGGACATCGTAAAAAACAAAAGGATATTCCATATATTGGAACATATTTGGAACCGATCGGGAAGTCATCATTTCAGAAAACTTGGTAAACGACCGGTTAATGTATTTATGGTGATACACAACGTTTCGCATTTGACACAAATGCTTCATCAGGCGAAGTGAATTATCTAAACATTGGCATTTTAAAATGCCAATGTTTAGATAATTCACTTCGCCTGATGAAGCATTTGTGTCAAATGCGAAACGTTGTGTATCACCATAAAAGGATATTCCACATTGGCAGTAGACGGCAATACTGTCACTGCGAGACGGATGAGCATTCCGCATATTGCGCTCCATTCCTGTATATAGATGTCATTTGATAGCCGCTACGGTGTCTCAAATCATGGTTTCCTGTCGATGGTGCAGTATCGAGTAGAGCCTCCGAGCATTTGTGCAGCAGTACTGTATATGTTGACGCGTTAGCGTCTCGGTTCGCTGTGTTAGACCGGCGCCGTTAGTACCGATCTGCTGACACCTTTGGTATGGATGTTTTCGAGTTTGATTGATTTGAGGTCCGGACAAAAGAGTCTGGCTTACAAGTACGCTGGGTCTGTACGGCATAGTCTGAATCGTACGTCGCTTTGCCCGCAATTTTCTGTCACGTTTCAACACCATAAACATGTTGAGCACAACCATGGTAACTTTCAAAAATTTGGTTCTTTGCTGTGATATAGTATGGGACACCGACACGGTTAACATTTTTATTGTAGAGCTCTACAATTTATCCCCAAGCATCTACGTCATATTCCTCTCAATCATTACTGACTTTATGCTTTAATATTGTTACATCATGGACTTGCACCATTCGCGTAATCGCATTTTGAAGTGACGCAATCGGGTCAGAATTCTACTTCCTTCTTGCTGCTCATTGCATGTTTTAGCAAAATGTGGACATAGAGCTGGATTTATTAATTTTGGTTCGCTTAGAGAGTATCTTCTAGATCCCGTAAGTTGCTAAATGTCGCTCGTAATAAATGCGATTCACGTGCGTACGGAGAGGGGTTTCATAAAAGACGCTTAAGAGTAATTGACAGAATCATCAGTCCAAGTGCGCAGCCCAGCGGTTTTGGTCTCAACTTGTCTACTTCTTAACGATTTATTACTAGTTTTCAGGGCGTTTGGTTGCTTGGTAAATATATAAGCTGCGGTTCACTGTGAGCAGAGATTTGTCTTGCGGAACTGTCTGTCTTGTCTTGTACATGAGACAAACTAATGTTCCAACAAAAATGCCCACGTGCTACGCCGTTAATCGAGCTGGTTGTAGGGGTCAGGAGCGGTTGCTCAGTCATTAACAAGCACCTTAGTAGTGATCGCGCTAATCGTGCATCACTTCATATCTTGTGTCAATTCATGAGCTATGGAAAAACCGATAACCGACCGAGCTTCACTACTTTTTATCACTAACTGTGTGTTTTTCTTTGTACTGTTTAGCGTTTTCGCAGGCTAGTTTTAGTCATTTGCCTGGTGCGGGATTTGTGCTATGGCACCCAAAGCAGAAGCTCGAGTTCCTCGATTTCCACTACAATGTCCGCGACCAGTTCAGTATACACTTTTAGTACAGTCAACGCTCCACGCCCCTGCATAACGGTATGAGTAGTCTTGACTGTAGGACTATGCAAGATTACGTCACAACACTACAAAATACTTGTTTGTTCAATGTGTTTGCCGTCACTCTGTAGAGCCACACCATGTCCTTCAAAGCACGTAATTACTGCGATGAGTTCTGTTATCAGCTTGTCTGATCCACAACTAGCATATGATATGTTGTACATTCAAGGTCCCGCTGACAAGCTGTCGTTTCTTGGTCCGTAAGTAAATTATGGTCACGTTCACGCGAGTAACTGTTTTTTTAGTAAGATGGTCACGGTGCAAAATATTCTTCTTTGTCTATTCTCATTCTTGCTCACTGAGTGCCACAGTTCAGCGTTGTCGGCATTTTTCTTCGTGGTTTTCTGCGCGCTACCTTTTACAAGCTAATGATCTATAATACCCTTCATCTTATCCGATACTACATCCAAACGGAATGCAAAATTTCTGGGATGCAACGATCTGAAGTATCGCCAAATTTCATAAAATTGGAGGAAATTAATAGCGGGAGCGTTAGTGAAGAAAGTGCTTCTGACTTTCTAAAATGGTTGGTGAGATAAGTGTTTACCTACCTCTATAGCCTGAGTAGTCCGGTTTCGTTAAATTGTTGCATTGTGATTATGCTAATTATCGTTACTCATGAGCAGGGGTTCTGGGATGTAATCAACTGTGTGGTTAGCGCATATACTCAGAAAAGTACAAACAGTGGTCATGGATTCGTGTCCTGGTGGATGCGCAAAACTAGTGGGACCCAACAATTCGAAACAACTGTCTAACGCTTTTCTGGGCATGTGCAGGACTGTCCGATTTTGAGGCTTCCGTGACGAACTTTCAATTCATTGTTACTGTTGTCTCCCTTGCTGTAAGTGACTTTGGTGTATCATACTAACAAGACTGAAACTACAACAGTAAACTAACAGTTCAGCTACAAGAATTATCCTGTATTTTACTACATTCACTGAGGACAACTTATTCCAAAATGTTCGGCCAGGGTTAAACAAAAGATGAAGAAACAACTCTATTCTCTTTTATTTTACACGCACCTGGAGCATAAGATTATCCACCATCGGTGATATCCTTCTACAAGGGAATGATAAAAATGCGTTTTAAACTGCTCACCGCCATACGCAGTCTGTCCATCGGGGTTGACGTAACATATACAGTCGCTCTGTCGCTAAACGCACTGTTAAAAAATTGTAAACAAGTGCAAAATCAGCTATCTTCATCGCGAACCACTGCACGCATTATAGATATGAGCCGGTTTATTGGATATTTGAGATGCGCCCAAATATGCCAAGCATTAGCGAATGACTTAACGCCATAAATTTCAGCTGCAACTGAGAAAAATATCCTACAATACTGCTGATAAAGGTGCCCAAGCACACGCTTCCTCATTGAGAACAAAACAAACAGGTTAGTGGACGTGAAACGATAAATAATCAGTTTGACAAACGCAAGTCCTGAGTCAAGATGAGAAAAACATTCGTTACCTAGTGTTCCGCCCTACTGACAATAATCTGCCTGTGAAAATGCGAATTCGCTTTGACTGGTAAAAAATACCGAAGGCGAGACAATAAATGCAATCGTTTGCTTGCATGTACGATGCTCAAGAAATCGTGTGTGCGTTGCTTCTATCATTTTGGGAGAAGAGGAGGGAAGAGGGCTGGTTACACAAAGTGTTTTGATTTATCGCCGGGTGAAAGTCAAAGCATGCAAGATGCCCGTTTGCGTCGAATTGTTTCACTTTGAACTACAGATGGACGATTTTGCCTTCCCCCTGTGTGGCTGACAAGTTGCGCGAATGAAACGGCTGGTATCCATTGTGCACCGGCAGTTGAAATAGTCCCCATAGGGTGCAAGAACGCCGCTGGAACCATTGTGACGGGACCGTTGGCCACCTTGCGGAAAGTCTTCGCACTCTGCGTTGATGCGGGATCAACCGGATGAGAGGAAGATGGTTGCATTGTAGTACTGATTCCATCGTTGGTATGGGTATTTTGAGAGCACTGTGAACATATCAAAAATAGGGTAAGCTGAAGAGGACGCGAAACGTGGGGTGAGGGGTTAGAGTTACTGTCACCAAACAGCGACAAGTGGGGTTGGAGCTTCTGAAAGCATATACAGAGGGAGTAAATGAATTCATCTTGAGGGATTTCCAGAACTAATCCCAGAAATATTCAGTGGTTACTTCGAGCACTATCATTACTGTTGTACCATTACTTATTGACGGTTTCAATTGACAGTTCTATAAACGATCAGAATTTCCAGTAGCAAGCAATCAAAATAACAAAGGAATGAAACAAGAGAGAAAATGGATTAACACACATAACCGATGTGATGTGTTCAATGCAATATTTTGCTCAGCGTTTCATAAGTTTATTGGTGTATCTTAACTAAAACTCGTCCGGGCGTCACGTGCTACATAGATTACGGCCGATGATGAGAATGAAGTCCATCAGTCTAATCAGAAAAGCATGGAACTTTTCGGTGTGCAAGTTAAATGGGATGAATAAGTCTATTTGCCTTAGAACAAGAGGACGGTGATATTTACGCTGCACAACAAAAACCTCTGTCCATCTAAACAGCATCAAACGATGGTCAGATATTTCTTCTGCGCCACTGGTGGATGGATTATCGGAAATATGATAACTATACATGTTGTAACATTGAGAACAAACAAGCGATATGTTGGCAACTCCATACTTCAGCAACAATGCGACGTGACACTACGGTATTTCTGAATGCGCTTTATAATCACCAAGCAACAACACCCTGACAGATTTAGTTGTTATCACCGATTGGAACTTCTTGAAAGGTGGATTCCCGAGAGCGTCTGGGTTAAGTTTTTTTGTTGATCGTAACCGCTTAAGCAACCAAGCGGATTCGCTTCAATAATACATAGACCCACATCAGAGGTAAAACTGAAAAACGTCACAAACGAATGCCGCTCCTCAAGTTCACAGAACCACCCTGGTCCCGTAACCTGGAAAGGCTACGTGACTAGGAGCAAATTATTTAGATTCTGATAAGGCTTTCATCCCAATAGTTTACAAGCTACATAGCAGAGCCTAGTCCCGAAAAGCACCAGACGCGTTTCGTCCTATTAGGACTCGTCAGTGGTGCGAGAGGAAGTCATCACCTCACCACTGTCAGTGACAGTGGAAGATAGGTGGTGTTATAACACAGTTAGCTTGTAAATTATGTAGCCCAGCCAACGTCCCCCATGGCTCAGTGGCTTAAGCTGCTGGCTAGTTGGCATCTGCCTCTAATGGTCATGGGTTCGATCCTCCTTAGAGGACCGAGGGAATGCGCACTACTGACAAGCCCCATTGGGCGAAACGCGTCTGGTGTTTTCCGGACTAGGTTCTGTTATGTAGCTTGTGAACTATTAGGATGAAAGCCTTATCAGAATTACAACTAAAAGGCTGCTACTCGCGAGTAATATAATTTAAAATCGCTTGACGGTGATGATAAAATGAGTCAACACAAATATTTGATTTGTAAAGTTACCTGAAAAACAAACTATTATACAAACATGTGAAGAGTATTCACAAAGTGGGACATCGTATCACCCATGTAAAGTCCAAATGGACTTTGATCTGTCCCCAAGCTGTATTGTTTACTTGAGGACAGGGTATCTCTATTCCTTAATTATTCTGCTCATTTTACATTGCTTTACTGTGTGCTACAATCGGTTACCATATTGTACATGTATTCCTTTCACTCTCGATCACTGACATATCCTTGAGGTTTCAAAATCATCCATATTATTCTGTTATTGTGACACTGCCCAAATACTCGTACGCTACCGCACTCTAGAATTTTTCCCTCCACTACGATTGCAAACCTATTCGTAAGTCATGTATTGTATTTAGTATGTCTTATAGTACTACAGTTACAGGATAATTCATTTTATTCTTCTGCCCAGACCGTGCGTTAACTCTAGGTTTATTTGTTCGTGGTTTCTAGTTTAGGTTTCGTACGACGTACTAAGTGTAGGCTTTGTATCGTTGATACAACCCCCTTGACATGATGGCCTGAGTGACATATGGCGCCGAAGATGTAATTAATGCGTTACGGATGCTGTTACTCCTTACATTCCAACGAGATATCTACCAGTGTTACATACCCACATCCAAAGTGCTGATTTCAGGGATTACTAACATCGCATGTACCGCCACATCTGTGAGAGGAAACGGCTCTTACTGCGTACCTATAGTTTTCCCGGAATCGACGACATTCACCAGAAGGAGCTGAACGTAGCAACAACAGCTCTAGGGGATTTATCAGCGCATTTCCTTCAAATTGCTTGGATGGACAAACGTCGCCTACCATGTGGAAATTGGAGTAACCACGCGTTTTTAAAAGTGACACGCCCTAGGAACCCGCAAACTATCGCCCAATGGTACTCTTGTCTGTAATGTCAGAGGTAAATGCGGCAATCATAGTTAATTCTTTGGTGGACCATATTGAACACTGTAACATCATAGCATGAAAGCTACACGGCTTCCGTTAACACCGATTATACTCAACCAACCTATTAATTGGACGCGATAGCTGAACCGAAGCGACTGACAAAGGGACAGGGACCGAAGCCACGACATTTCCAACACCTTCGACCGCCTGGACCACCGCATTCTACTTCACTGGCTGGAAAAATACAAGACTGTGGGTCCTATCCTAGGGTGAATCAAGAATTTCTTGCTCATCTATAGCTGCACGTTAGAGCTCGAAGTGCGCTGTCCGATCCATTTCATGTCGAATGTGGAGTTCCAGATGGATCAGTGTCGGGACCTCGTATGTTTTCCGTGTTCACTAACTAGCTTGCGCATCAGATTGCCTCTTATTTCTTGCATTTCGCTGGTGATGTTAAGATGTGGCGAGCGATCGCTGAGTAAAGGTATCATGATGCGCGTCAACGAGACATTGACATTGAAGGTTAGTTATCATTCCAAAATCTGCTGGAGTGTAATTCGTCCAAATTTAAGCTGATCCATATCCGTCATTACCATATACAAGCTTGGAGGCCATGACCTGCAAGCAGTCACCCAAGAAGACGATTTAGGGTTAATAATACACGCTGATCTGGACTGCTCAGAGCGATCTAAGGAGCCGTCAAAGACCGGAAACCAACACATCGGTATGCTGCGGAGGGCATTCTGGGCAGTTTAATCTGTCTTCCGGCCTCACGTGGAACATGTAATCCATGCAAGCAAGATTTCACACCGCTTCAAATCTCACAGCTCAGAGTCAACAAGCACGTCGTAGAATTGTTCATCCTTCCATATCAACTTTTGACGAGAACCCCAAAAGTACACATCGGTCAGTAACGGAGCCTATATGGTGAACGAATAATGATCTATTCGATTCTGAGGATTTTCAACTGTGTCTGCGCCACCTATCACAACTTAGTCACAACAAGAAAATGCAAGGCCATTATTTCAATTTGGCCACTCAACAAAGAGGACTAAAATGTTGTCGAAACCTTTCTCTATTCCTGTGTGCCAGCCATGGAATGTCCAACGTAATTACGTCTGATCGCCTCAATTTAGTTGTGTTAAAAACATCCTGAGGTTGTCATAAAATATATTGCGAAATATGGCCTGTCTAAATAGAGACACGATATAACCTAACAAACTGTACAACAACCAGCACGTCGCTGTAACGTCGAAGTGTGCTCTTTCACGCATCCTTCAAGGCGAACACACTATTGTGAGTCCACTATAGCCATGTTTTCTTTTCTCCACTTTTATGGCTCTCATTGCTTAGGCTTATGAAGCAAAATCTCTTTTGTCCGTAATACACCATTGTTCCGTTGTTCGATTAATAATCGCGCAGATATTGTACCATTAAAATCCTGTGCACTGTTGGAACTTAAAGAAACGTGCAGCCTCCCAATTTGACAAAGTCCATCGACGCTTGAAGCACTCGATTGAGTGGATTGCGATGCGCAGTCAGCATAACCGCGATTCCCATTTAAGTGGACTTTCGCTAATTCGATCACTGGGACTGTAGGTGATGAAGCAGATAGACAGTGAGTGTTGCCCGCCTGAAAACACTGCACTCTACGACGCATTATGACTTTATTTAATATCACCAGGTAGATAGTGCATGCCTCCAAACCGGGACCACTGGAATGTTCGTTGGGATTGGGTCACGACGGGTAACACGGCAAAACGGCTTGTGACTGGTCGGATGGTAACTTTTAAGTATTCCTGTGTACGGATCACAATACCCTCTGTCGGTGGATTAGGGATAATTGATTCGGTTGATGTCTTAAAAGTCCCGGGTTCGAAACCGATCATGGGTGCGGTGTTTTCAGGCAAGCAACACCCAATGCCCATCTGCGCCATCGAAATTATTCGCGGACCTATCGCGTTCTTTGGTGCAGTGGCATGTGGCATGCCTATCCATCTTGTCAAAACCAACTTACATTACAATGCTGTACATCACCGCGTTAATTATAACATTATCACTGATTCCAAAATCGGTGCACGCAGCGTTGAATAATCGAAGGAATGAGAAGTTAAAACACTGTTTTGCTCCGCAACAGCAGTAGAACACCGCACTAGCCGTGACACCGAACTGTTTGGTGGAAGAGACGCATGGAGCAGACCACGCATCCCAAACGAAATAGTTTCTTTGTAATTCTGCTGCAGATGTTTGACTAGAGGATTACTCGACAACTGTTGCCTTACCAGGGGTTGATGCAAACTACAGCCCGCAGATCAAGTAACAAGGGAACATGACAAAAGCTGCAAAATTATCTTGAAGGCGCTGCTGGGTTCGAGCTAGAAAGCTGCTTCTCCGGTTGATGTGCAATTGTTAATCCAATAACCGAAAGCTGACAATGCACTCAGCTCAGCTACAAATGCACAGTCTGTAACTTTAAGCCTAGAGTCACCCTTGCAGTACATTGCTACGTAGCATATAATCCACATCAGGAGTAAGTGACGTTCATTGCCGTCTTTTAGCATCCAGCCGTAACAAATGTAACCAACTTTTGCTCTTAATAGTTCAAGCGTATCATGGTAACGCATAGAAGCACGGGTAATGATCCGTTCTTCAAGTAAATCAGAATTCGTATGTTCGGTGAATACAATTTCTGCATAGGGAAAATTATTAGGTTGTCAGCCGAAATTAAACATGAACTAAAGAATAAAGTTATCTAGGTGAAAGTACTTTTAAGACTGTATTAAACCTGTTCTAAGGTAGGTCGTGACGGAATATTCACGGATAAAGATTCAAATTCCGTGGAGATTAAAAGAGAGTTGGTAACTTGGCGACTGATCAAGCTGCTGCTTTTCAACCAAAAACTGGTAAGTAAATATCATTAATGTATCGGAAACACATGAATTACTGGTTGACCGTACACGGGTGATTAGCTGGTGACCTTAATTCCAATGAGGTCTGCAGCCATATGAACGGCAAAAACTCAGACGGCGATTGTAAATGTGATTCTCGAAGCCAATCTCCACTCGTCAGTTTGGTAGCCTCATTAGGCAGTGACTAGCATCATGTTCAGCTATACCAGAACCCTCAAACATACTAGGGTAAGATCAAACAGCCTAGAGGATCTTTTGCGTGCTGTTTCTCCGATGCTCCATGCGCCTGCAATAATTTGAGTAGAAGGAGGTCTTAAAAGTGAAAATGATGCACAAATTGTCCGATATCTCTCATGATTTAAATGGAAAGAAACAGATGTACTTATCTTACTATTACTTTTAAAATTGCACGGTTACCGTGGTACGATTAATGCGTAGCTGTTTAAACTTGTAGATTTCTCATCTTTCTCTGCGGATCGTCCTCCAGTGTTCAGAAGCAATGATCTGCACCGTTCCCTGCCGTCCCCTTCCGGTAACCCAGATTCGAGAATGAGTATTTGGATGTATTCACCATTTCTGTACTGTATTTTATAGCAAACACTTCTTGAGAAAGACCTACGGTTCGACGAATCTGACATATTTTGTGACATAGATGACTGGTATGTAAATGGAAATTAACGATCGAAAGATATACCAGAACGATAAAGCCAAGTGTACGCGGACGATCTGATAAAATGCGTAGGGATGGCGGTGGCATTTTTCAGGTGATTCATCGTTAGTGAGCTTGAGTGGTCAAATAACCATCAGCGGAAGCGAACCGCTACCACAGCTTTGATATCTGGTGGTCAACAGATATTGCAGTGGCGAAAAGAATCCCAAATACAACAGTAGATAATTCGGTCACATTGACCACATTGGGAAAACCGACGTGTGTAAGGGACAAATCTGGATAGCTGATAAGACGTATAAGACCTAGTGCTGGGAACAAAGGACATGACCGATCGCATAATTGTAAATTCAAGTTTAATTAAAATCATAAAGAGAGAAAAAACAGGATCATACAAAGGTTTTGGGAGCAGGGCCGTAGTAGCTGAACTAGTAGGATGGTTACGTCAGAGGAGTTTTAAATTAGTGATTAGTTAAACGATATCGAACACACCCCTCCTTCGCAAAGATGGACTCACGTTAAGTGGTTGCTTGACCAAAGCGATACATATACAAGTTCATTGATGGAGATCACATGTGGTGATGGATCTATTGGAGCTAAACCTAAAGCGATTTGTTAAACAAACCTAACGGTCGAAATGAATGAACTGCATCGTAGACCCGAAGATGCTTGTACTCAAACACTCCAAAAAAGTCATCGGTCACCAATAGATTAAAAATACAAAATGAGATAGAAACACTGGTGCTGAGAAATAATTTTCATCGTGTGATTCCGCAGGCAATTTTAAGTCCGCCATTTCAGAAACCATCCACTATATTTAAGTAGAATATAGTCTAGCTCCCGAAATGAAAATAGTATTATTCCAGAGGTACATGTTCGCTGCTTATTCATAGGATTCATCCCAATCGCCTTACATCTCAATTGTCTAGCATTTTCGATTGTGTGTACACGGAATAATATGAAGTTACTTGTCTGAATGTGAATTCCTGGTCACATTGGATTCTCTTTGTCACAAATGTATCAAGCGACCATCCAACCGTCGAACGACTAGCCGCACTCGCCGACTTGCTCAGATGCTTAAGAACGGTTAATCACAATACCCAGACGGTGGTTCTGCTTAGCTCACAGGACATCCTGACTTAGCCTTTATCGACGTAAACCGCTTTGTCTCACCGATTGTCTCTCCGTCACGATGATGTAGCACGGTTGGTACTGTCCTCTTTCTATACTTAATAAGGCCAACTCGGTCGACATGACAGGACGCAGATACGCTTCACAAAGTGTCTGGCCTCAAATGACCCCTAAGCATTTGGTCTAGGCATGCATGCGCCGCATGACCAGATAACGACGTCCAACCAAGCAGTGAGATTAGCCGGAAAGTGTTGGTGCGATCAGGACTGGGTTCACAAAGAGGCTTCCCTGAATTCAGCTAAGTTCTTTAATGTACTAGGTGACTAGATAACTGAATACCGCGGAAAATAGCCATAAATAATAAAGAATTTTATAAAATGATACGAATAAGTTCTTTGATGAGGAAGACGACCACTTGACAGTAAACGATAGTGGGCAGTCCCAACAAACGGCGCTGCTGCGAACACCCCTCGGCAAAGCGGGTTTGCGGGTGGAGTGTTGGAGGGTCAGAAACGTTTGTCGTCGCAATAAAGGCATTTCATGCGGAGTTACTGGAACTGTTTGATGGGGCAGATAGTTGGTCTATAGAGTATATTAGAATGGCAAATGCCATTACATGTTAATAGACAGTATCAAGGTTTCTGAGAACTGATGTGTGTAACCGCATGGATATGTTCCCATCGAGTAATTTGGCCGTTGTTGTCACATGAATTAAGTTACTAGACCAGCAGGACACGACAGCCCCCCATTCCCGAACAAAACAATGTGACTGTTGTGCACTGGGGATGAAAAACGATGTAAAATTTAGAATACTTACATGCGCGCACATCTGAGGAATTATTCACCATAGTAGTTAGCTAGGAAGTGTGAAGCAAATGTTGATGGAAACTTGTGAACAGATAATAATATTAGGAATAACGACCTTGGTCGCAGTAGTTAGTCGCAGTAGTAGTAGTATTCGCAGTAGTGGTGGGTAAAAACCGTGAATATATGATTTCGGTTCCTAGTGCTACTCGAGCATGTTGGACTTTTAAAATCATGAAATTGCTGCACAACGGCGTTGGACTTGAGTTACGCATGAAGTACTAATGACGAGTGAAATTCGATTGTATGACCCATCAGGATTGAACACAGCCTGTTGGGGCATGTCAATGATGCCAGAATGATGGCGACGCATGAGTAGTGCACGCCCATATCTGTCGGGCGCACCAAGGCATGAACAATACAACTGCATACCGAGGACCTTAGCTTCAGCGAAGCAGTATCTGATAGACAGGAAACAAATACAGGACTGTTATATTGCTCCCGAGTGTGTTCCATTAGAGAAGTAAGTGGCCCTCTTATATTCGGTTGAGTGGATCCGGCACTTAGCTTTTCCAACCGACCGTATCAAGTTCCCATAGTGTGTAAAGTGCTTATGCACTGGTCGAAATACATATGGGTTACATAAATTAAGCGACAGACTGTGCTTGCTGACGTAAAGAAAAGTGGGAGAGGACCATTGTGCTCCAGAAGTGTGATTCATGTTGCGCTTTTTCGCATCACTGGTCCCGGGAAATCAGGTGCCAGAGAGACAAATAAAGATGGCGTGGGTGCCCTGATTCACAATAAGGAGCGCCGTATGCTTCGCTTGGCAGAGCACTTTCGCGCTGAGTTCAGTTGGCCCCCTACTTCTGGACCTCTTCCAACACAGGTGCTGCAGATTGAGCGATGGCCAGTTACTTTAGAAAGGTCTGAAATGCGATCACAGCCCGTAATCTTTTCGGTGATGCTGGCGCGGATTCCATTTCACCATTTCAAGAAAGAGGTGAGCTCATCTGTAAAGCACTGACCACCTTGTTCGAATATGCCTGGAGGGAAGAGACCATCGAGCTAACTACAGTGAATCCATTATAGTGACAATACACATGAAGCTCAGTCGCACCGACTGTGTTAACCACAGCGGTGTTAGCCTAACGCCAGTGGTAACAAAAGTACTGCCCTCAATTCTTGTCGTCGCCTAACTGTGGAACGAGAATCCCGGATTAGGGAACAGCAAGGAGGTTTTCGCCCAGCACTTGGCTATGTAGACCCCATAGTTACTCTGCGCCTGGTGCAAGAGCGGAGCCACGCGTTCCGCAGGTCGACAACAGCTATGTTCCTCTACTTCAAAGGTGTGTTCTGCTCAGTCGATCAATCCATTCTGTTCGAGATAATTGCGCGGAAAGGAGTCCCCATTAAGTAGGTGAAAATTTTACGCGCCCTATACTCGAAAGCCAGAGGTCGCGTCAAGGTCTACGATAAATTAACACATACTATTCCGACAACAAGTGGCGTTCGTCAAGGTTGTCCAATTTACCCATTTTTATTTAACTACGTGGTGCACTCCATTATGGAGTGTTTCCTAGCAGAGCATCACGATGCAGTTGTTGAGATGCTGCCTGGTGGAAAGCTAGTTATTCTTGATTATGTGAACGATACCGTCTTGTTTTTTAACGATGCTGAGGCAGGGCAGCAAATCCTGACTAACCCATTTAGAATTGTCCCATCACTTGGAATGCGCTTCGAACCTTCAAAGTGCAAAATTTTGTTGCAGGATCACCAGCCAATTGATGATCCTTGACCATTGATGTCGAGGGACAAGAGGTAGTTGATCTACCCTGACAGCTGCATCGACAACGATGGACACATAAGGACTGAAGTCAGTTCACGCATTGCAATAGCTAGAATTGCCTTTTTGAATATCCGAAATCTGTGGCATTAGAAAGAGGTCTCTCTCCGTCTAAAAGGTTGTGTATACAATGCCACATTGAGGGCCGTCCTACTCTATGGGAGCGAGATTTGGCCTCTCCGATCTGAGGACCTGCCACAACTTCAGTCTTTGATCACGGTTGTCTGCGAAGCATTACTGGTGTCGGATAGCAACGTTGTGTCCACAAAAATGATGCGCGTGGGCTGTACTAGATAATGAAAAGCATGTTAGTTCGTTAAAACAACAGATAACATTGAATAGGTTGTATTCGCTTTGGCACGTAGTACTTATGTCTGGTCGCCGCTTAGCTAGAAGGGCCTTTCTTGTTTGCCAGATGTCAGATGGAGCAAGGGCTGGGATGGAAAATATTAGTCATATGGAAATGTTGACACTGACGACCCGACTCAGTGCAGTCGGTCCGTCGCTCTTTCCAGGCTAGAGTCCACGTGACTCGCCTTATGCTTGGCTCGAGACGTACAGGACATGGTTCGCAGTCGAACATAGTGAAGTGTCTGCTGTCGTCGCATAGTCGGACTGCCTGTTTAGTGTTGGGTGCGGTTATCTGCGGGGTAATGGCTGATTTTGACACGGGGTAGTGAAAGCCGCAAGGAAGCTTCCTCACCAATGCCGCCTTAACTTTGCACGATAGCCAGCTGTTTGTGACAGTATATTATTGATAAGGTGTAGGCGCTTTGACCCTGAGTATTTGTTTAGTGCATTAACGTTCTACTCCAGGTCACCTTTCTCTTCATCATTTTCATAGGTCACCGGGGTTGTACGGCAGCGAAGCGTCAGTTCAAATGGCTGATATACTGTTGTTAATGATGATCATGATCTCGGTGTCAGCAATAGAAATCATGCTGTGTATCTCTATTCTACGCAACTGAATGAAGTTCTTCATGCGAAGGCAAACTGTTACCGGACGACCTGTAACCACGGATAAGAGTTCCAAAGTTTGCTAGTTACTGCAACGACTATACGGAGTGACAGTAGAATGCGCATTTCAATGAAACCTGGGTGTAAAATGGATCTGGTTCGTAGTAGATATTCAGTCAATATATTGGTTCGGAGTAAAGTAGATGAGATGGTGCTCCTTCTAATCCGCTTCGGCCGAGACTCGATGGTGAAAATTTTCCTCCGAATTCTACTTTTGAAAGGGGTTGTTTACTCTATGCGTACTTGATGTAATTCACTGGAGTTGTGCACGGTAGGTCAATGGTTGAAAACAGTATCCCCAACGAATTTGACCGCCGTGATCGAAAGGGAGGAATTTAAGGTAGAAAAAAGTAGCTGTGCAGATGAAATTTACACGTAGCAACCCAATACAATAGGTATCTAAGATACCATGATTAGTTCGTAATTGTTGTAAGGTTTTGGCAGCATAGCTCGTTGGACCAGTGGTGAATTTCTCCTATACAGAGCCTCCAGGTTCACAGCTCTGCTTTTAGCCGGACCATCACCATCCGAGTGCACTGTGTTGTAAAAGTTCAACGAAAGGAAATGCCTAGACCAGTTTCGTCCATCTGAGTTTTCAGCAAGTGGAGAGTCACGGATGGGAGTGGAACTCGCGACATAATGGTTGACTGATAATATCTGGATTACACGCCACTGAGATCCGTGAGCAACATTTGTCACAGCGGTTAAGAATTCGAAGCCGAATACCCTCCACTTCCTATATAATCCAACTGACCTTACTCACTGAGGCTTACTTTATAGTAACCCGAGATCCAGCTAGAGACTGCGTGTAGAAATACGAACACAAGGTGCGCACTCCAAAGTTCAGTAAATAAGTTCGAAGACATTTCGCTGCACTGTTATAACATGCGAAACAGCAGCAAGTGCAATTTAAATGCACTTTATTAAGAAAACTCATAAATGAAGGCGTAATGTTTAATTTTTCTTATTAAGCTCATAATGGAAATAGACTAAGCTCAGTTAATGACCTTTTGGCTCTGGATGAAACTGTTGTGCTTCGCTGCCTGCTTCTCTAGTAACGCACCGGAAAACCAGGCTAAAACTTGGCTCCAATAATGGTGCTGGACGTTTGCAAGTATACATTGGCAGATAGCAGATTTAGAGAGCATAATCTCATCTGATCACTTGAGTCAGGAGCACATTTTTCACACTACCGTGTAAACACCAATGTATCGCGCGGGAAGCCACTGACCGCCTACATTAACAGTAATCTGGATGATAATTAAACAGATGAGAAACCATTAAGTTGTACACTATTTCACCGTTCTTGCGATCTTGACCAACACAAATTTGAAAACGGAAACCATACTAGATAATTATTCGCCAAAATGTTTAACTTGATTAGGCCGTGCGGAAGCAATATGTCACTAAAGGGCACTGGAATAAATTCAGACATGAGTCGGTCACTCCAAACAGAAGTGACACACTTCGCATGTAGCTGAAGCGCAGATCTATCGAACATCAGAAGCACCATGTTGAGATGCTGACTTATTTACCACACTTTTCAATTTGCTTGCAGACGTCTTATCACCAAATTCACTACGGGCTTCGTTTGAAGCTCTTTGTCTCCAAGAAAATCCATTACTACCACTACGCAGTGGGCAACACCCCTATTGGTGACGAAATGCCTGCACAAAGGTCGGCGAACAAACTGAAATCGCAACACCCAACCGGAGCAGCTAAATGCATTTCGACTTATTATATCCACAATGTGTTTAATGCTGAAGTTATTAACACTAAGGAGTAGATCACCTGTAAAATAATTCCGTGGCAACTAGTTAGGTGGAACACTCAATCCAGTGAATTCATCTAAGCCTAGATCAAAAATGAATGCTCACATTCATGTGGATAGACAAATCATCCACACCCTGAACATGGAACAAGTAGATAAAATCAATGGGCTTGATAACATTGTTGCTGAGACAGTAGCGGCTGTGGAGACAATGAAAGGAATCAAAATTGACTGGCGTCCATCATATGATGCTTGATGTTTGTGACTGCATGGAAGCCTCCGTGTGTTGACTACTCAAGGGACTGGACCAAGGTGATCAAGGTACATAGGTGAACAACATGCATAGGCTTAGATCCACAAGGCGAATGTTCAAGCAAGGAAGAAAAGGTTCAATTTAGAGAGATTTTACTTTATGCGTCTCCTACCCTGTCCACCGTGATAGGACGTCTGTATGGTCCACGTGAACCTACGCTGAGTAAGCGATGGGCACATTGAATTTGTAAGTGCTGGCATAATTAAAAGGCACTGCTCCTCGGATTCACCTGCAGATCTTCGACACTACAGTCGGTGCAGCCAAAGTTAAGCTTTCATCACCGTGATTGAGCTGCATTTGGAATGGCGGACGTAATTGTTGCGTCATTTAAGGCAGTTTCTCTCGTCAACTGCCATCACACGATCTCCTGTACTAGAAGACTGTGGTGCACAGCACCAGCTACGAAGTGTTGTTCTTTCACGGAAATGTCCGCAATAAAGTTAATATTTGTATAAATATGGTATCAAACGCAAGCCACCTTGAACTAATCCTTCGGGATGGCTGGAAGGAGGGTAGAAGAATGGGGCCCAGCTGGGGCAGCGTGAAACGCCTAGTATGTCTGTAAGTTCAGACATCTATGGCTTGCTTTGTCGCAGTGAATGGCAAGTTTCGAAAAAATTGCCGACGTCCATTCATCACCCTCATTAGATCTTTGGTCACCGCATCTGAAAATGCTTTTTATGTCCGGATCTAGCCAATGTAAGAGCACTGCATAACTTTCCTCAAACACCGTACCTTAAGCCGCTATCCCAATTCTCTCCTACTAAACGAGCATTCATCCCTAAAGAACATGGAGAATGAAGACTCCCTTAGTTCTTCACTGTTGCAGATTTCGCGTACTGTCAAAATCAGTCGCTGCGTATTGACTAACAGCACAAGAGTCAGATGGAGTCCTCCTATGTTAGACTCCGAAGAACAGCTGCCACAGGCGTACAGCAAAATAATGGTCCTAAACAACAAACAGGGGAACCGTAACATATATTATTTGCGAAAAGGCAGAAATTTCCCTCTGCACTTTGAGTCCTGACTGAATTATATGCGGATGTTAACGCATTCGCAGCTATAGCATGGTGCTCCGAGACCGTACGTGGGGCAGCCTGCTATGATTGCGGTTGATAGGAAGTATAGGCATCAATACGAAGACTTTACCGCATCGGACAGTTTGGTGACCGAACATCAAGTCACATGGAACGGGCAATACAGCCGACAGTATAGCGTAAACGGTCAAAGTTCATCTGATGCTGGCCTCTTAAAGGCAGAGCGATACTGGCGACGAAATCGGTGTGTTTACACAAAGTGGGTTTCCGCTGTATAGTAGCCGAAACCTCTAGACGGAATGCCGGCCAGTATCAGATGAACTTTGAGCGTTTCGATTCACCAATGACGTTACACCTTGAATATAGCATAAGTTGAGAGGGTGTCAGACAGGCCGCCTCGCATAATCTGCAACCTCATGTACAGGAACCAAAGTAGAGCAGCTGGAGAGGGAGAAGTAAACAGTCAGTTGTAGTTTTAAAGCGCCGTATCGCCTGAGGCAGCATCTCCAGACACGTACTCCAAACTTTTAAGAATGATCTGCTGGGTTAAGCTGCAAAACGTCGGATCGGTAGAGTTGAACATATGGATCTACGAATGACTACTTGGCTTGGCTCTGTACAACTTTCCCGCCGTTAAAGGAATTCCACAATTTTGATAAATAAAACATGTTCAGCAGTACATCGAACGACAACTCGCAAATGGGAGCGATTACACGTTCGATCCGTGGTTTGCATAACTGAATAACATGCCGAAAGAAAGATGACCGTCTGATAAACACTGCCTTATGGTACTACTGCATGTTATCAGGTTTGGTAGTTCCACCTTGGATACAACGCGTACACCGGTCCAATTGGTAGAAAACTGCTCACGCCTGACGTGAGTGGCCGTTGCGTAACCATTGGCCCAACATAGATTCCGCTGGGGATCTGCCATCTGATGTAAGAGAATTTAAACCAAGCCAGACAATGTAACAGGAACAGCTGTGTGGTATCCTCTGTCGGTCTGCAGCCCACAGTTTTAGTAGTGAACGCTTGAAGGCATTCACGAACCTTTCTGATTGCCCGTTTGACAGAGGATGTTTCGGAGGCGACCGACAGTGCTTGATGACATTGCTCTGACAGAAAATACCAAATTCATCAGGGATAAACTGTGTACCGTTATCGGAAACCAAGGTGCTTGGTGAAAGGAACTGCGCAAATAACTTTGCAGTTTTCGTACTGTGGCTGCACTCCGCTGTTCCCAATAATACTGGCTTTCTCCATCTCACGGGCATTTGCCATCCACCAAAATTCCCGGTCGATTCGAAGAATCTCAAAATAGCAAGAAATTTTTTTAAAAACATGATACCCTGAATTCAGGTATTTCGAGTGTTCTCGTCCGCTGTTTACGTAGATTCGTGAATTTATCGCGTTGCACATAAAAGGGAAGCAATGTGCAACGTAATTCATTTCAAAGGAAAAGGATCAATAACCTCACCAAGGTAGGGCTAGGCTGGCCGTAAGTTCAGCCTGCTTGCATACATCGAGCTTAAGCCGCCTAATACTTGAGGCTTCGGCAAACTGAAGCAATCCGGCATTGATCTATAGGTTAATTGCTTTAAACAAATCACGGGGATTTTGGCACGTGGTGCAATCTAGGACGTGTTGAGCAATAGAGCTAGCCGGCAGTTTGGGACTGTTAGCAACCATGTATCGTGGAAGGTGATCCGAAATCTTAGTGGATAGCATCCTCTCAGTTCGGCCAATGTACCTGCTACCACAGGTACAGTGGAACAGATAAACACAAGACGCGGTAACGTGAGGGTGTGGCTGGCCCATGTTCACAACACAAGTTCGGCCGTGTAATAAGATTTCCCAACTGCCTGGCGGAGACAATGTCGCAATCTTCTATCATTTTAAGCGCCTTTAAATGGCAACGTAACGAACACTTTTGTATTGTGGACACTTATCAAAGGCTTGTTACTATTTTCTGTGCTTGTATACCGAGCTAAGAACCAAGCTGAGTATCCGTTTTCCTGTAATGTTGATGACATGCTTTTTAGTTCACTCTCGATCGTATCTTCGGAACACATTTTACGAGCCCTTGCGAAGGCACAGCGGACCAATACTCGTTTGTAATTTATAGGACAAAAACTGTTGAAGTTCAAATAGTGTCTTGTCCAAGTAGGCTTTCGATACACAGATCGATTGAGTGTGCCCACTTCATTCCTCTTCAGATGTACATGCAGGAAGTGGAAAGTGTCGTCCATCTCGCTTTCCATTGCGAAGTTGATCGCCGGGTGACAGTTATTTAGAACTTCAAGTAAACATTGTGTTCGTCGACAGCTATGAATTACAACGAACGTGTCGTCCAGGTATCTACTGTACAGGTGTACCTTTTGTATGTAAGGACGTAGTTACGTGTGCTTTAATTGCCCATGAAAATGTCAGCCAGGACTGGCCCAAGTGGAGTACCCATGGCTACGCCATCGATCTGACAGTACAATGTTCCATTGAATTGGAACTGTATGTTCTTTGTACACAAACGGAGTAAAGACTTGAGGCGATGTCCTGGAAACCCAACTATGTCAGCAGGAGCACTGATGACGTCTAACGTCTCTTCCAGTGGGACGTTGGTGAAAAGTGAACATACGTCATAAGAAACCATGTATTTCCCACTTACATTTAACCCCCGTATTTCGTCGACAACCTAAAACATATATTTGAGGGTAAACCCGGCTAGCTCACATCGGATAGGTTCTATCAGCTCGGTTAGCTAAAGTGCCAGCTTTTGATATGACACGTTTAATATTGTTATGATTGGACACATCGGAATGCTCTCCTTGTGTGTCTTCGGCAAACCATACATATGAGGAAGTCGAGTCACACGCGGGCGCAGTTGTGTTATGGTCTTCGTATCAATCAATGCCGGCTTCAGTAACATTTTTAGTTCGTGAACTATGGATCTTTCAACGTGTTCGCTTCTATCGCGACCCGTTAGATCGCGAACGAAGTGAATAGTGTCTGTAGGAATCACATGCATTTTCTCAGTATAAGCTCGTTTTTCCATAATGACCACTCCCGATCTGTTGTCCATTTTCAGTAATAGCACGTGCTCTTTCCGGCGTAGATTCTTCAATGATTCCCAGTGTTTCTTTGTTAAAATTCCGCATTTTCAGTCACAGCAAAGCAAAAGTGGTTAGCTAAATCCACCGCCTCAGCCTTGAACCAAACGCATGCATCATCGGTGATTGGTGTCAAACTGAACAATTGCTGGTACAAATGTTCGAACTGTACTTCAATCCCTATTCTGTTGTACTTCTTTGGTGGTACTGAAAAACTGAAACCTAAAGCTAAGGCTTCAAGTTGAGAGCGACTTAATGAGATGGTGGAGACGTTTAGCCAGTACATCTCAGGCGCTACTGTAGCTCGTGATTAATGAATCCAGATGATATGGCGCTCAAAAGTTGCTGGTTCGTCTTTGACTGTATTTTCATCAGTAAATACCGAAGAAAGTTAAAAATTTGACGAGGATTTGCAGACATCGTCTAAGGGAGTTACGGATAACTTGAACTCAGTGCCCAATGGAACCTATTTCCGTGGATTGATCAAGCGGATGGATGCCTCAGAGTTCCATTCAGTTACGACGTCTCAAGTTGGGTGCACAGCATGCATCAAAAACATTCTTCATGGCGCATTTGAGACGATCCCAGTCAGCACTCGGCTCGCCAATCTCATTCATCACTGACAACTGATCGGCCGGTTCGTCATGATATTGTTGAACTACAGACTGCGAGTTCAATTTACGGGCAGTAGATAGACGTTTCTTCAAAGCGTGAAGAGCGAGCTCCAAGCGTGCGCGCACCACAGCATGGTAGGAATCCACGCACGTGTTCCAAATTGACCGACAGAATTGGACTGATGTACACCATCTGTAGCTGATGGCAACATGGTCAATTTGGGTCCAAATCATGGAGGATTTCGGTGGGCACCAGGTGACGCAATGTGAATGTATTGGCTGGTATGCAATGTTGCTAAGGTAACTTGACGTCGGCGCACAGTTGCAGGAATCGATGATCATTATCTGTTCCGCGCGCATCGACTCCGAAGAGCCCTCCCAGGTGCCGTTCAGGGTCAGAAAGATAACCCTCTTGGGCATTCGTGTCACCAGCAACAACCACGATGTCAGTATTCTTCGCCATGCAAAGAAAAGATGAGTGCTGTCGATAGAAATAGTATTTGATATTCTCTGAACTGCATTCAGTGGAGGTATAAACTGAGGCGATGGAAAGGCACCTTGTCTTTAGGCACTGCTTGTTATTACTAGTATTATTGTCATTATGATTAACGAACCACGCACATGCGGCTATTCACCGATATTCAGTGGAGCAGATTGCCTTCAATCTGTTTGCAGAGGATAATACCTGCACCATAAATACGTTGAGCCGTTGACTCAGTATCACCAGACGCAAATAACGTAGCCATCGTTGTTAGAACCAGAACCAGGGACTCGAAGATCTGTGACAAACCCGTTATGCTGTATACGTGTTTCAGGGACAGTACAGATCAATACCTGGAGAGTGAGGGGTGAATGCTGCTTGCTGATCGATCTGACCTAGAGTGCGGGCGCTAAAAGAACAAATTGGTAATGAAAATCTAGGCTTGATAGAAGAGCTATATGTATCGATGGCGGCGGCTAGGAGGCCAGTGACAGTCTGTTGCTCCATAAATGGACAGAAGTGAGGGGGTAGAGAGGGGAGAAGAAGTGAGAGTACTGATTAAGTGGTCGAAAGGGCAGTTGAGTTCTCCAGATGCAATTCCGAGAGAGGGATCTTGTTTGAGATGCCATACCTCTAGCCTTGGACTCCACATTCTGACGCACAAGACAAGGAGCACATGGAGATTTGCTTGAGGGACTCCACCGAAGGCATTTGGCTCAAAAGCCTGACTCAAAAGGAAGTGGGGAGCAAGTCCAGGTTCGGAGTGTGATTGAACATACCCATTGGGAGAAGCTTGAGGCCCGTTACACAACAACCTTTGAAGATTTAGAACAACGCATATATGTTTTACGATCGCATTGCGTTACGCACCTGCGATTATGGCCAGGAGCAGGTGGGAGTTGGCGGGGTTGCAACAATTTGTCCAGAGACTGTCTGGCTTGAGGCGGGCGGTAGCAAATCATCGTCAGATAAAATGTGTGGCGCTTGTGTTCTACGCCAATCCAGCTGTGCGCTTATAACCCGTGACTTGTCTACCATGGCTACATTTTAACGGAAGAGAGCCATAGAACTCTCACTAACCTCCGAAGAGAATTGCCTTGTGAAATGGCGTTAGTCTGACCCTAAGCATTGATTTGTCTGGTATGAGTGGCTCCGAAAGCGCTTGGAAAGTGTTACCCAGCATAGCTTAATGGGTCACGGAGTGTGCAAGTCATCACATCACGCTAAGATTTAGTCTCGTTGCGATGGTTTGGTTGGCATTCGCATACTTGAAATATCACTAAATCGAGTGGCACATCATGCATCATGGACGATCATTATAACTACACTGAATAGCCTATCAAGAGAAGTGGCTCTTCAGTGTGTTAAAAGACGTAGCATAATGAAATTTACCAGGTCGCCTATACCCTGAATCTTATAAAAGGTTAGATGGAAGTGCCATCGTTTTTCGTTACGTCGCTTTCAGATGGACCTTGATTGTCAATGGGAGATCTGTGATGTAGCAGTTCGAGACTTCGGCATGTAACTCTTACATCTTGGGCTATTGCCCTTTCTAGAAAATGTCTTTGAGCTCCTCCGCAGTATCCCAAATCCTGGACAGCTGCTAATGGTTGCAAAGCAGCCAAGTGGTAGCCTGGAACAGTGGTGTAATTCGCAGGTCGCAGTCTTATCGGATGACTTGGAACGCTAATGTAGATCAAAATGCAAGTGGTTAAGTCCGCGAAAGATGTTGAGTGTAGGCTTTCAGATTTAGCTACATAAGCTGATTGGTAAAATGGGCTAACTTTCAAGCGCCATTCCTGTCGACAGAAAGGAGTACAACTAGCAAGATATAGCTCAGCTAGACAGTCTTACATTTCAGCAGAAAATGCCTCAAATTTGAAACGGCAGACAAGTGACAAGCCATTTTGAATGGCTTGTCACTAGTCTTACATTTGTGTGCTTGTGTAGCATCTGACGCCTCGCTTCTCATTCACATCACATAGTCCAAATTTGGCGTCACTTACGCAGAAACATCAGGCACTGCATCAGTTGACGACAAGCAGTAAGTCTCTCTGTCAAAAATCATTGACTTAGACCTCAGCGTTTGCCCTAAGATGACGAAGAACAGAACATGTTTTAATGAGAGGACGTTCGGGTTAGCTAAAATGCCCTGTGATGAACGAACGAACTCTAAATCTATGCTCAGATAAGCGCAAACCATCCAGTCAAACAGCGGAAAAACAATGTTCGGGAACGCATCAATGTGAATTGGAATTGCTGGTAGATACTTCCGATAGATCTTTGTTAAATTCAAATTGGTCACCTGCCTACAATTATTAAATGTTACGCGTGATTAAGGGACACCCCACTAGTATAGCTCCTTTTCAAGTCTGCGCAATTTCTGTGTTAGTTTCCTTCCCCTTGCTATACTATGCCAACATAGTGACGCCGGCCATTTTAATGTGATCCCCGTCAATTTAATGCCCGGGTTGTAGTTGAATGAGGTGTCTGAGGAACTGTGAAAGCCACATGAATACTTTGCCACCGTTGAATTCGCATATACAGAAACAAGTGTAAAAGTTGAAGTGGATAGATGAATACGAGTAACGGCGGATCTAAATCTTCTAATGTGGATCTCCCGCTCTCCACTTTGTAAAAGTTCAAGGCTGAATATGGTTCATTCATTGCCGCCTGATTCACGGATGTCGAAACGATTGTACAAAAGTGATAAAGTCGTAACCGTTAGGCCAGAGAATGTCGTAAGCTAAATAATGTGAACCACTAACCTCTGCATTTCCATCCACCGGCTTTTCAGTAGCTGACTGAACCACGGAAGCCGGTTGGCTGGGATCTGCCGCATCTGCTTCGTCCTCTTCGGCCACATAAATGAGCGGATCTGTATTCACCGTGACACTAACTCGTTGACTTGCAGGATGAGCTAGATGGACTCCATTCAGAGGGTGGAAGTGACCAAACAGTGCACCAGTACTGTAACGCTGAGGGACGTAGTTGTATACATAGGAGTAAGGGGGCATTATCGGTGGCTTCGTGGCTAACGAGGGCCTCGCCAGTTTATTCAGGGAAGTCGTGGACTGCAATTTGACAGCCGTGTCGTCATTTCCTGTCCCAACGGCATCCAAATGATGGTTTAGCAGACTCGCCACAGGAGACGCCGATCCGGTAGTACTGACACCATCAGGCCTAGTCATATAAATTACGCTCGCCGGCCTGTTGGCCAATGACGGCTGGTAGATAAGGGACTGCGTGTCAAGTGAATTTGCGGGTGAGTGTTGATAGGCCGGAAAGAAACCTAATCGGTCAATGGGTATGGATTGCGAGGTGTTATCTGTAGGGGGCCAACAGCACAGAAATGTTCGTCGGCGGCTGGAGGAATATGCAGGGAGTTTATGCCCTGCTTGACTTCTATTGAGATTGGCCCTGTTGGTATTCGACTTTGGAAAAATGATTGGCAATGTTGCAGAGAAAAGGGTGAGCAATCCACCGGAGCAGGTTAGAACGTAGGCCCAGCCAACGTGGCATCTTCCTGCACAAAGGGTATCGAAGGTAAAAAAAGGAGATAGGAAACAACCGGAGGAGGGAACAAATAAAATGCTTTCTCAGTTGATCAAATGTGGGCAGTGGTGCCCGTTCAACAGCAAGGGAATCGGCCCCATTACTATGGGACGCTGAGAGAGAATTCATCCCTCAAAGACAACAGGAACTTAATGAGTATACAAAGAAAGACACGTTACCTCCAGCTGTACCACAAAATGTATGTAGACCCAATTGATCAGCGCTGTTATCCACTGAATAATTGAGGTCAATTAGATGGCTTTGGCACTGAACGGTGAGCACCAATGTGTCTCCATTGAATCACGCTAAGCTCGAGCGAATTAGTAATTTGTATCGCGTAATCACTGAAACGGCCTGCAAACGTGCGGGTGCAAACCTGCACCCGCGGTGTATGAATGCCCAGGATTTGGTTGGCCCAGTGGGAGCCAAGCACCCACTAATTAGATTTACACAGTAAACGCTACGACGTGTCCTGATTACGGATGAGTAGTCGATTGTCAATCACACAGGTCCACAGCTCTCGCCCATGGCGAAGTGGCACTAGCTGCTGGCATCCTGAAGTCATGGGGGTGGAAGCCGGCAGGGGTCCGATGAGAGGCACACCACGGACGAGACCCAGAAGGTCGAAACGCCAGCGTTTGGTGCTTTCCTAGACTAGCCTAAGCCTGCTGATTGGGAGTGACAATGATGAATAAGCTGAATTATGGTATCCTGGTTAGTTAGTTTATCTGATTGGTCAAAAAACGCTTTATCAAGTCTAAGAGAAGCAGTGGAGCTAATAACATTGACACTGGTGTTTCGCAAGTCCTCTGAGTTATTACCAGGGGCATTAATGCACTTTCATTCGGGAAACCACGCTAGAAGAATGCGTCCTGGGTGAACTCATTTCAATCTATCAGCTACGACCTATTAAGCAAACCGTGGCATATCTAAAAATGCTAATTAATCTCATCATTTAACACCCAAAATTAATGCTATAAATGTGAGCGAGAAGTCATATCGCAAAATGTCAGTGATTAAAACGGCTGACATAGAGTCATCATTGGTCAGGTAAAAGTATTGGAGAATAAGAATACGAGGTTCACTGTAATGATGAATATATCAGTTCCGATGAAGTTTTAGATGAGGAGATGATTGAAACCCGGTCTTGGATTCTATGAGACGACACCCATCAACGCGGTTCAAATCATAAATTGCTTTCATAATGCGGGTTTTTCAGACAACTAGTAACCAGGAGGCTGAATCAGATCAGAGCAACAATGGGCAACAAAACATGTTGTAGTGGACTTTCAAGAGGTATCCGAACAATGTGCACTGACCAGCGCTGACGGTTCAAGGTGGACAGATTTTCTGTTGCAGTAGCATTAGGTGGACTCTACGCATCCGGTATGAGCAGGGCGCTGTATGTGAAGATTGACCAGCAATTCCCTAAGGTCATTCAAGCTTAATAACCCATCACCGAAAGTTACCGTAATACAGGTCATAGTGAATCGTTAGGTGTGCAATTCGTTGCAGATCGACCGGTGTCACATAAATCCCATTGTACCCTGATGTCTAAAAAGAATATATGCGATTAGCTCTAAAGTGATAAAATTACAACTTTTAGGTAAGTAAGTGATCTGCTAATGAAAGGTGGCCGGTAGCAACAGTTCTAGGTTTATGGTAACGCGAAGTAGTAGTCTTATGCTCTTGGACGTCTAAGCGTGATAAGTATACTGATTTATTCAAAAAATCACCAAACAGACCGAAGTATGTGAAGGACTCTAGGTCAAGAAATGTGGATACGCCGCACTCCCTCCCAGTAAGAAGGCTGTGATGGGTGGAACGCTTCAGGTGAGAAAACATTTTGCATCTACACGGAGCAACGCCAGAGAACTGCGAGTGACTACGAAGCGGCTTTACATGAGTCAATGCTTCCGCGATCACAAAGTTTAGTGTTCACAACCGCTCTTTCTCTACCAGACATCGAGTCGAATAACAGAGCTGCAGTCCATCTAATCGATGAACTCTTCTATGGAATTTCATACCAAAATAGGCCATAGAACGTGACAGTATAACAATTCAACTTGAGGTCAAGGTCACTTAAGAGACAATGCAAGTTTCCGGAGCAACACAACTTGAAACCTTGAAATGAGTCATAACTGCAGCTGCTCTCGGACATGATGTATGCCAGTTTTACACTTCGTGTCCTGGCGGTACATATAAGTGCCACTTTGTTTGAATTGTAGTACTGTTTCAGTGCAAGCGTCATTTCTGTCGGTAGTCGCGAGGATACGTAAAATAGCCCTCTGTTAACAATTAAGTAAGGGCCACAACTCCCATAGGTTGCGCTACCGAGTGTGGAGTAAACTTTTGTGGTTCATGTCAAGTTATAAGTGAATTAATTCAGGACTCAAAAGGTTAACTCTTCGTGCTTTGTATCGAACCATGCATCGACGCCTGAGGGAACTCCAAATGAACCATCAAACTGCGGCATGCATTGGTACACACAGTGGAGGGGTTAAAAATAAAATTTGCAACCTTCACTAATTCAATGCGTTATCTGTCACCAGAGCGACCCCAACCGTATCAAAGAAGATAATGGCATGTTTGAGTTCGAATTTGATTGTGGACTTGAAATTTATCTACTGAAGTAAGCCATCGGCTGCATAAAGTCGAGGCGTGGAAATCAACTTTTCAAATACCGCACCTTGGAGACTAACCGCGATCTACAAAAGTGGTCCAATAAAAGATGTAGTAGAGAACAGGAATAGCGGTTCTGCTTGAGAGAGTAGACAGAAGTTTATAAAAAGAGTGGCTGGTATAATATCGCTACAGCTACAGGTGGCCACAAGTCAGTCACGCAAAAGCTGAATGGAATTTTGCAGCATAAGGCAATTTTCGGCTGAAAAACCACAATGGGGAAAAATAATTAGTCCAACTGTTGATAATTGTAACTGGACTGCACTCACATGATCAAAAGAAAGAAACCAAAGGGGACAAACGAAGCTCGTGTGTGATTGGTTTCATTTTAATTGCAGTGGGACCGAGATGCAATATCTGGGCTGTCAGTCAGTGGCCACTCAATGCAGTCAATCATGTTAACCTGGCTAGTTAATCTTACACATGCCTATCATTACCTGAGGACAAAAGACGAACCAAATTTTGTACTGGCGACTAGAAAAAGCTGGTTCTAACACTATTGGGAAATTAGGCGGACAATCGCATAACGTTCAGAGGCGGTTTTGCCAGTTGAGTTTAAAAAGCCACACTGATGAAATCGTGTCGATGAGTGTAGTGAGCGAATTTGGCTCCGAGTGACAGAGCCAGGTACCTGTGAGTCAACAAGCTGGATGTCAATGGTCAGTGGCATATTGCGGATAAAACAATGTCGAAGGTCATCATGTCCCGCAGGATGATGGGAAAGTAAAACCACTACAAACGGCGAAAAAAACGAAAAAAGTACTTACGGAGAGAATGTTTATTAGCGTATCATTTACGTATGGTTCTATGCTCTTTGAAATGTCATTGCCTCTGCTTTTCCACAGAAAAGGGTGTAGTTGAGGCGGTTTGGTTTTCTGAATATCAGTATAGTTCACGTGTGTTACATGATGTGGTGTAAGGGTACCAGCGCATTGTCTGCACGATCTTTGAAAATAGCTAAGGTAGTACCTGAATTAACAGATACTGGGAAAAATTCCATTTATGGTAGATATTCAGTGAGAAAATTTTCCGTCTATATGATATGTATGATTTGGACAATATGAGCTAGTGACCATTTAGTCTGTTGCAATGTATGAGTTGCAGCAGATGATAGCACGGGTAATTAGGGTTGCTTGAAATCTGGTAAACCATGGTACAATCACATTATGTTATCAGTGTGCCATGTAAAAGTCAACAATTCTTGATGCCGCATAAAATCTGCAGAGCACGTAAGAGCCGTTCCAGTTTCTGTGGCCTACTGAATTTGCCAACACTCAAGAAATCCTTTTTTTATCACATTTGTTAAAACGAACGCATGCTGTTACCTACATTCCAACTAATCAGAGAAAGCTGCTCATTAACATCAATGTTTACTCTAGAAAACAAAAAGCTAGTGGTTCTAGTTTCAACAGAAAAGCGTTTTGAAAATACGGATTGTCCAAAAAAGGATGAACAAAGAGACTTTGTACTCATTAAGACATATTTATAAGGCAAAGAACTCCGAAACATTTTATACCGTCTTTAATGTGTAGTCAACGGGTTACACGTATCAGCCTAAAAAACGGTGCCAATCGCACCGAAACTGGAATGTACCAATTAAGAATTCATCCTTCTCATAAGCAGTTAACGACAAAGGACCACGTCATTAAAAATGCAGATGTAACACCACCGGAGCCCACGTTAGAGCAGCTAGGCAATGCTGCGTAGTGTGAACAAGATTCGAGCGAAGGCACCGCAGGTCGCTTGTGGGTAGTAAATTATCAATGACAAAGGCTGATCGACACATCTCAACGCAACTAGTGGAGTGCCGACAATCAGTGAAATGGAAACAATGTAGCATTTATCTAATTTCAAGTTTAGTTGTAAACATAGCATCGTTTAACCAAGCACACGATTCGGAAACGTAGACGGAAAGCTTCAAAACAGTGTGCCTAAGCCGTCGGGTTGAGAAAAAGTACCAAATGCGTACCAGAATTAACCCATTTGTGTTGCACGATGAGCGCTTTCCTCAAAGCTAAACTCACCGGTGGAAAATAGCAGAGTGCCATTAGACTTGTTGCACTAGAAAGTATCTCAAAATAAATGCGCGTTTCAAATAGAGAACCAAAGCGATCTTAAAGGAATCTTTGTATCACACCAATTCATTAAATAATTTAGTGGGGAAATCGCTAGGAAGACCGGGATTTAATACTATGTAGAACTCAATGAAATGTGTAACACGTAATGCGATAAGAGGGTTTTCACTGGTGCAGTTCCAACGAGGTACTTAATTTTCAGCTAAAAGATGAGCAAAATGCTAGCATGTTTTCAACTGTTGTCAAAGACTAATAAGTCTTTATAGAGGAGGCAAGTAACGACACATAATGCAACATGAAGTGACCGCAGTGGGTTGAGCGCCAACAATGAGCAGTTCTGCAGAGATAACCTTAGGAATACGAAGCTGTGACTTCTTAATTCCGACGAATCATCCGTGACGTTTTCAACTCAAGATATGCTCCAGTGTGCGATGGAATACCATTACAATCGAGGTTGAACTCTCACCATTTCCTTTAAAACCATAGTATCCCCTAGCAGGCACATTGCCTTAAGAATCACAAGCCTGCCTTGTAATCCGAGGGTGCGGGTTCGCGATTGCGTAAGGAACGGGCGACTCTCGCACTATCCTTATTCCATGTCCAACTGGTGGTTGTTGCACAGTAGCGAAGCGTCGGTATTGCGTATCGACATGTTGCTGAAGCCTCTATGTCATAGAATCCATACAGAGCCGCTTGATTTGTTACCCAGGAATGCAAAGGATGACAAATTGACGACTTATAACCTACACACCTGGCTTGCTAAAAAGTATATAGCTTTATCAAATACTCTGCGTCTGAGTATAGAAACCGAATGTCAGACAAGATGTCACCAACCGACGCTCCTTCGCATACCTACTAGATGAGTTCGTTTTGGGTGGAATAATCGCTGTTGATACCACAGGATGACGCACAGCGTTGCCCACTAGAAATACACGAAAAATGGTTCGAATTTGGCCACCGTGGCCGGTTGGTAGAGGGTTATGATGCTTTATATGATGGGCAGGGTTACGAAAAGAGCCGGGACCACACACCGTTCCTGAGAAGCGTCTTAAATGGACCGCATCTGTCAAGAAGTGTGTTGATAAAGCGTTGTGTGGGCAGTCAGATGCTCTTTCCCATTCAAAATCAACAAGCCGCATGGAATGGGATAGTCTCCTGGTGATCACCATCGCGATTCATCTGCCTGCTAATCATATTGAGAGTGTACTCCTGGTGCGAACGCCTTCTATGAGACACCTTGTCTGAACGTCCAACTACGATCACATCCTAATTCTCATCTACATGGTGCCGGAAAGTAAAATGATGGCTCAAATGGCGTATATACACCAATGAAACTCGGGGCCTACTGCTGACGAGTGCAGTGAGTGCCAAAAGCTGCCTTGATATTCTATAGGCATACTGAACAGCCAATTGTACTGGTTAGTGCGCAGCGGTATTTTTGAGTGCAAACCATGTTTCGACAAGTAAAACAGAAATTCGCCTTCAGCCATTTCGTCAAAGCAAGGTGGGGAAAAGTTAGTGTATGTCAACGCTTGATTGTACTCATCAGTCGTTGACACAATGCAGGCAGAACACATACACGGTTATATAAATGGAACAATTAGCAACATCAACCAGATTGCTAAATAAAGACCAAGTTAAACTAATTGATTGGCTCAAAGGTTTCTGTGCATATAACAGATTGATCGGCCCTAATTAGCAGCTCCTCAGATTGCAAACTTTATAGAATTTTCGTTGTTCAATAAAATATTGAACACGGTCTCCGGGTGCACATGATGAAGAGTTACCATGTGCTTAGTGATGGATGACGCCTGGCTTCGGTTCATCCTCAGATGCGCCGGGTTTTGTTGCGTCATCGATCGTCCCAACCAATTTGACAAATATTCAGCCACCGTCCGAGTCAAATGACGATAAGTTCTACCTATGTAAATGTCATCGCAACTATAGGTGAACTGATAAACAACGGGAAACGCCGAACCCTGATGAGCTGCCATAACTTGCATGATGAACATAGCCTCGAATAGCATGAATCAGTCGCAGCTGGGCGATCGAACTTGTGCGCATTAGGGCGAACCGGAGCTTGTGTCCGATATCACTTGCCACAAATTACCCTTCGAATGGCAACAACAAGTAAAGATTCAGTTTCATCTTTCGGGGGCCTGCTTTGGAACACAATGAAGGTCTCATGATATGCAATTGACACACACTTATAGTCAGTGAGCCGTCGTTGTTTCGCCTATGGAGATGTGAGACATTTTTTCTTTGTGCGAGAACAAAAGCAGTGTACATGGTGTTCTCTTGCAAAAACCACCAATGATTGCTTTCTTACTGGGTGCCTGAAGCAAGTATAAAATCTGTAAGCTTCTCAGTTCACCCACCCACATACACATCATTTGAAGTTCTGTCGCATGGAATGAAATACGGGTACCCAACACGAGCGATGGAAGAGCTCTGCACGCAGTCTCACTGTGAGTAGCCGAACGAACAGATCAGTGACCTCCGATAAAATCAATGAAAGATGCGCGTTGGTCTCGAGCGAAATTGATACATAGTACGAACTAATTCTTGAGTATACCGATAGGCCAGAGATGCTGTCTGAAAGTTGAATAGTATACGGTGATCAGGGATTTATAAAAATGGAGCACTAAGGTTTCCGCAGCCGAATAGAGGATCGGGCAACGTCACAATGAACATGATTGACTATATATAAAAACCGCACACCACGACATGTTTCGACCTTGCGGTGGAGATTGCGCGTCCTAATCTAATCACACAATGTGTACTTCAAAATGACCCTTTGATCTGTTATTAACTTTTTGTCAAAGGTTGCTCGTCGTGATCCGGCAGTCTAAAGGTCGTAGGTCTCGTTTACTTTACCAATGGTCTCGGATTCGAGGTCTGCTATCTTTACCTGATGAGAGCAAACAAAATCGAAACGTGTTGTGTTACGTAGAGTTTAGGAGAGCAACACGCGATTACCATGGGCCTCGGCTACGGTCCTAATGGTCGAATAGACCCAGGTTCAATGCGAATCACGGTCTACGTTGAGATTGCACGTCGCAATCCAATCACACAGTGAGTACTTCAAACAATCCTTCTGATCTGGCTTGAATACTTTTCAAACACGGATTATATTTTGTGGGACGGAGGGAAGTTCCAGCTAGATGACACGGGAAGCAAACATTGTGGTGGAGGAACATGTGGGAAGGATACCCAGCGTGTTTCGACAGCTGAAAGTACTATTCCGGTATTATAGTTTTGTAATACAACATATACGCGACTGCCTTTTAGAATGGGCAACAGAAGAGTAGTGTTACTAGAACTCTATATCCTATCTGGCCTAGAAAACGGTGGTTTTCCAGTGAGATGTAAGTCTGCAACAATCTAAAGATGGGAATTTTACATAAACCTCTGAGAAGTAAAAGTACGGTTGTTATCCATCTCACGGATACATTCAACTACCGGCTCTATATAGCAGATACAACAATGGGACAACAGAGTTATGGATGACAGTCGATTTGATGTGACACGTAGCCCTTGATGTAGCGAACAATGGCTTATCAGTTTTGACAAAATTAGTAACATAGAAAACATGGACGGAATCTGCTGCGAAATAAAACGGGGCACTGTAGGGGTATCAATAAATTACACCTCCAAGGGATGTTTTGCCTACAATGGTGATATTTAGTCAAACGAGCTGAACCCCATTTCCCCTCCATTATTAATCGAGTGGATGGACGCATTAAGAATAGTTGTATGTGGACTAGCTGAAGGGATTACGACCGATTTTATACGAATGTTTTCTATCAGCTGCTGCAGACAAATCTTGGAAAACAACATTTTATGCACATACACCAGTGCAGAGAAAGAGAGTAGATTCCATTTTTGAATACCATATGTTATCGCTAATCGGTGGCATAGTCATACTGAGGCAACAACTGTTGCTACCGAGAAATACATTTGGCTGGATGCTATCCAGTTGCCGTTACACGTTCCCAGGCTGACAACATAACAATTCGCCGGTAAAATGACTTTCCGATTTCAGCACGTCAGAGCTATCAGTAACGCCAAAGTGTGAAATGACAGTGAGAGGCGACAGCCTAGTTGCATGGCGTACAGCAAAGTGTGAAGGGGTTTGGGGTTTTAGCATGTCAAGGGCAGTTATTCAGTTTCGGCAGTTAAATAAGGTGGGAATATTAAGCAGTTATGAAAGAGCGTAATTCTATGGGTTTAAAATCCGCAAACGCTTGTCAAATCATCTTTTTTGCGAGTATCCCAGTAAATACCAAGGAACGAATACGAAATGAATTTAAAAGTTGGGTTTCTTTCACCTAATTTACTAACTGGTAAAGAATGATAAGGAGTGGAATGCCAAGCGCGATTTTCAACTTCCGCATAACCGTCTCCTCATATGCTACATACACCGCAATCAAAGGCATACACATGCAAGAACTTAACTATCGTTAATCATGACAAGATGGTAGCCCGACATAGCTTCATTTTTAGGCACGGAAACTGCCAATGGCAACATCAGATTTAGGACTCAGTTACAAATGACCGCCAGGTTGACAGAAAGTTACAAATGCCCCCAAAATCCAGGAATTGTACTGCTAAACGTCCAAAGGTGAACGAGAAAAACTTGTGTATGCCACGGAGACATTATCTGTGCACACTACTTGTTTTGTTGTGATACTTTGGCTTGATTGCTAGAAGTTCCGCCTTTCCATTCATCTGAGAATTTTAGACGGAGCGGGTACAATTCACAGCAGCAGGCTTCTTAAAATTCGCCGCAAATGAGTCGCTGCTGCCCGGTGATTAGCGGATATGCATTTAACACGAATTCGACAGCTGAAATTCCGAAGATGATAACCGGTATGGTTAAGGAAGCAATGATTCGCACTACAAACAGATTGGTCTGACGGACAACTCTAAAGTACATGCAAAAGCGATAAAGCTGCTGACTTTGATTTCTTCAAATCACTTTGCTATGAACAAATATTTATGGCTGAGATCTTTATCTTGTGGTACGGGGGGCCAATAGTTGGTTAGCTTTCGACTAATACGTCGATTCGGACTACAACATTTCCAACCCAGTAGCAATGGTGCATGGAAATGCTATCCGTTGAATGGGTTTCAAAGTTGTCTTTTGCCTTCGCAGTTTGGCTCACATCTGGTGGGAACACCGAGTGAGCAACGAGCGTATTCGAAGCCTTGTTCACTATACAGAAAAAGAAACTGAACCGTTCAGCACCGTTATTTCACGCACCAGGCTCCGATGGCTTGGACACGTGTAACGCATGCCAGCCCACCGGCTCTCGCGATGTGCGCTATTTTTCTCACCAGGGGTGTGGATGGAAGAAGAGGAGGTGGCCAAGCCATGACTTAGTCGAGAGGAATGAAGGCCCTCACTTCGAAACTGGCCTCGGTTGGAGCATCACAGTTCCCTGCTTGTGGTCCAAAAAATGATGAACACGTTTGGCTGGATACACTTGCTGACATGGCCGGGAACCGACCTCAGTGGCGTTCGTGTTGCGAGTTTTCCCTGCCCTCCCGTCTCCTTTTAGTCTCCTTCTCCAACCACGATGCTATTTCGTAGCATAATGTAATTTTAAATAATAATTTCGTGCTGCCTAGTAGCCGGATGGTAGCCTTCCGGAACGATACCAATCCGTTGCTAATAGCTCAGCTGGCATGCAACCGTTGCAATTGTTTTCATTTTTTTCTTTTGTGTATTGAGGCACCGTAACTGAGGTGTTTTACAACTCTTGCTAAAGTGTATAATGATGATGATGAAGGTTGTTTGTCAAGGAAACGCGTTGTGATTTATGATTACGCTGCAAGTTAAGTTATAATCAGAAACTCTCGAATATCACAAGTTGATTTCCTGAAAGAGCCACATTATTTAATGGTGAGGGTGAGTGTATTTGTGACCTAGCGCACCGCCTGGGGTCCGTGGGGAGTTCTTCGGAAAAATCCATTAAACATTTCGTGTAATCTGTTATGTTCGAAACTGGCACTCTTGTATTTTCTCTGTGGTTGGATGTTCAGCACAGTTCGGATATGCAGCCACAAATGATGGCACGGTTAATCAACATGTTCCGATTGTGAGCAACGGAACAAAAGTGCATCATGGATAAACAAGCAAACGGTTAACAAGTCCTGCAGGATGCTAATAAGTGGATAAAAGTAAAAGTGATAAAAGTAAAAGTGTACTGGCGGACTCTTCATATTGCTTATACCTTGGTATGCGTAAAAGGGCCTGTTTCTATTCTGTAGATAATGCTAGTCGGTGTAGTTTTCATGTCATATCGTATCTCGATGTACGCATGCTATATTTCGTAATGTAAGTAGGTCAGAGTAACGTTAAGGCGCCTTTTAAACAAACATAAAATGGGGCAGCAACAAGGAAATTATGGTAGGCTCTCCAAGGTTGACACATGCGGTTACAACCATTTCTGTGACATTCTAACCTCCTGTACTGCTTGATCAACTTGAACAAGTGGCGGTTCAGTTCCGTCTGTTGCTAAGGTGCAGTAGGTGGCGTAGACTAGGTTGGAGCTCAACTGAGTCTGGTAGGTCATCGGTATCAGGGCGCTAGGAAGACATGAGTAATCTGCGCAAAATGATTGCAAAAGCTTCAGGTACCCACAATTCAGTTAAAAAGACGGACAAAATTAAACCTTATTGAATTTCGCGCATTGCTACTTGTGTCAACAGGCAGACCATATCCCTCGCCTGGGGACGCGCTCTTGGAAAATTCAATCCAGATGGCCACTCAGAAGCGAACATAGAAGAAACAACGGATGAGGCCACATATTCTGCTGTTCACCCAGGCTAAACAGACTTAACACTGCATCACCTGATTTTCGCTGGTGACCTGATAGTTCGCTGTGTATTTGTTTATAACGAACGTTCTTGGATCGTGAAAATTGGCACTGATTACGTGATCTGCGAAAAATTGGTGTTCGGAAGACTTTTCGGCCAGCCAAAACTTAGGCTTATATCTAACAATAGGAAATACCCTGACTCCTTGCAGAACTGCTTGGTCCGAGAATAGTTAGTGCAGCTAAGATAGTTTTGTCAATTTGATATATCAGCGCATGGTCAGCCGTTGGATATGAATGCACCAAATATATACGCAAGCGTTTATGAGATGCAGCGTTGTAAACACACCAATCTAATAGATCTTCATTTAGGATACTTTGAAATAGCAAAATTCCATTCAGAGTAAGTGAATAACTAACTGTAGGTTATTTATAGCTACCTAAACACATGCAAGTCGCACACCCAGTAATGAATTGGACAAAATCTGAACACTTCATAAAGATCAAAAATGCCCGTACACTCCATCAAAATGCTTGGTGATTTGACGCAACTGACAAAGTGTAAGCAGGCACACCAAGGTTAACAGACTACAACAGGAGATACCATACATTGGCAATAGAATGGGAAATAACAGGTGAAATACCACGGCCTTTTTGGCCTAGCTGTCCCTGATCAAAACGGCATGCGTGCAATAAATGACTGAAGCCTGGAATTGCAGTCACGCTAACCCGGGGTTGTATGCCACCTTGGTAAATCAGGTGTGACCAGCTGCCAGATATCGATTTGTTTCCATACTGATACTTTCATACCGATGTGATTTATCTGTATTTTGTTGTTGCCAACCGAAAGTAAAGCTCAGATTTCTTAATTATTTATGCGCGGTTTCGTTTATGTCCTAATTCCACCTTTAGCCTTTTGACAACCAAGCTAGTGGATAGCATGAGTATGGGTTAACGGTCATAAATCTCCGCTTGAAATAATGATGAGATGCAGTAAACATCGAAACTAAGAAAGCTGAGAAAACAAATTATGAGATTGGAAGTGCGGAGCAACGATAGTATGATTAGCCTCAATGTCCTGGCTTCCATATGTTACAATAAGCAACCTAGCTACAAATGCCCGCGCTTATTGAAAAGCAGAAAGAAAATAACCCGTCATGAAAGAGCATCATGTAACCCGTTCACGAAAATTTTGATGGCTTCATTTTGGACACTAGTCTGTTTGCTTACTGACAGACAGCGGAACGTATAACACACAACGAATGTTGAAACAACTGTCGTTGGTTCCTACTGCGTAATCTGCAGTACCTCTGTCCGGTTTGGCGCATGCACAGTTTATTTGCCTGCGCCGCATGAAGTGGCAACTTTAACTTTCCATTTTCTTTTCATTATTCGCCTCCTTACTATTTACTACAACATCGTATCATGGATGGATGATTTTGACTGATGAGTAGTGAGTGTATAATTCAGCTGATACATTATCGTCACTCACAATCAGCAGGCTTAGGCTAGTCTGAAAAAGCACCAAACGCCGACGTTTCGACCTTCTGGGTCTCTTCAGTGGTGCGCATCTCAGCGGACCCCTGCCAGCTTCCAACCCCATGACTTCAGGATACCAGCAGCTAGTGCCACTTCGCCATGGGTGACAGCCGCGGATCTGCATGATTGACAGTTGACTATGATATAGCCCGGCTCATCTTCCACTGTCATGCTAGTTACCAACTTTGCAGAGGATAATGGCTAGCCTCAGGAGCTACGACATTCCGCATAGTGCCTGTGTACCACACAGGGCTTAGAAGCTATACGGATACATTTTATAGTACTGATGAGTAGAAGTGAGGGTTTTGGTATAATTCAGCTAATTCATCATTACCACTCTCAATCAGGGAGGCGCACCACTGACGAGACCCAGAAAGTTGAAACGCCAGCGTCTGGTGCTTTTCCAGACTAGCCTAATTCTGCTGATTGGGATTGACAATGATGAATTAGCTGAATTGTACGTGATTTTACCGAGTCGTCCGCAGAGCCCTGGCAGTGACCGAATCGTGCAACTGACTTTGGAATGTGACCCAACGGAATGAAATACAGGAATAGGAGAAGTTTATTCCACTAGTCTAGTGTCTTGGTGATTTCCGCCAACCATCGTTGTCTTGGAAATGTGCTGGAAAGGAGGCAGCAGCTGTATGCTGACGTTTTACTGTCACGTGACTACCAGTGATCGCGCGTGGGCTGTGTATGCCGCGAAGGATTCCGTACCTAAACTTATTCAGAAACGGCGATCTCTGGATTACGAGGTAAGCGTCTGATGCTATAGGCCAACAACCGACAGAATGTAGTGTTGGTTAATATATAAGTAAATTATGCCATCATTTTGACTAATGTTATTTCATCGGATTTTAGATACATAGCCTGCCGCTGGCCCGTGTAGAGACATGCTGATTTGCCAGAAATGACCACAGATGTAACAGTGAAGTGATAAATCCAATAGACACCAGATTAACCCACTTCGAAATGTTGCGTGAACAACGCCAGATATTTGATACGTTATAATAATTGCATCATTTTGCTCCTTCAACAGAGGATGATCAGTTTTACAGTTAGCCTGTATACATTCCATTGTCCACACCATTGCTTACATAAAGCTGATGACAAATTATCTGCGTTGTTATGATATCACGGAACGCGATGTTGTTTGACCATCTTGGCCTTAGTAGATCGAAGGGGAAAGTTGACGGAAGAAGCAATCACTAACTAGAACGGCAGTTCATCTGAGGATCGCCGCAGGGGCAATTGTGACCAATCCACACTGGTAAGAGGTAATTCGCAAAGGAGTAGGGAGTTGAAGCAAATAAACTTGTCGAACATATGAGGCTGCTCCATGGTTTGACATTAACGGTACAGTGAAAACCATTGGTGCACGATTATTGTGATGTACTATACTACCGATGTCCAACTGGGGAAAGAGATTTTACTCAGATGAGCTCAAACAAATCCAGTTACAAACTGCTAATATCAGATCGTTTACAGCCATCGAGGTTTTGCACTAGACCAGTAACAACATGACAGAAATCCTGTTTGCTTTCAGGTTATTATAATGATAGATGCTGCTAACATATAAGAGGCAAAATTGTGGTTGTGTTAGACTGGTCCCAACGACTAAAGGAGTGCAACAAATATGTTGAGGTAAACAAACGAAAAATGTGTACAACCAAACAAAGATAATGGATGTTGTGGTGGCTGTCATGTGCCATCTACAGGCCATAGTTTAGTAGCGAAAATGGTAAAGTCTCAAAATTCCTCAGCAATCCCAGTTAAGGTTTGTATCTTTAGTCTTAATGTGACGCGGTATGTGATAGGCACAAATGGAATGCTGGGGAATAAGGTACTCCGAATTTTTCATAACAATGGTGTTATCATGCGTTATCACGCCTTGCAATGTAGGTTGTTGTCAGAAGTGGTTGAGGTCCAGTCGCCGAGGGATGAACACGATCGGTGTGGACACGCCAATGCCTTCTGAGTGGAAACAACCAAATAAAGGGTCAGACTCACCCAGATTAAGCGTGTTAGCTTCATCGCCACAAGCTTGTTTAACTTCCGAATTTTCACTCCATCCGATTGGATAGAGTATACACGCAAGCAAAGTAAGTAGACCTAAACGAAAGATAAAATGGATATAGATAAGACGATCAAACCAGAAAACGCATTTCAAGTAAATGGTTAAGTACTGAATTTTGACGGGCAAAATACAATATTCAACAGTTGGCATCCTTAAAGATTTTTGATAAATGTGGATCTCACATTAAAGATATCGCGGTGGCAGAAATAAGAGAAATATTACTTGACGAATATGTAGTCGCCGTCAAATGGCTCGGTGGCTCAAGCTTCAAACGCTGTTAGAGAAACTTGCCATAATCCATGTAGTTGCACAAATTAGACTACCGGATTCCCGTGATTTCGGATTGGTTCTGATAATATTAGAAGGCATGCAAAGTAAGGAGACTAAATGTCATAACATAGTTACCAGAAGTCTTGGATTCGGATTTGCTTCAGTAGCTGAAAGTTTGGAACTGGTAAGATGAAACCCTCGTACAACAACCGTTTTTGTATGCATGGTCAACTGCAGAAAAATGAAACTGTCTGAGCCTTGGTCTGTGCTAAAACAATTTCCCAGATAATAGATATTTTATAACGCGTTAAAAGTTGATGAATGTTGTTTCTATGACCGTTTTTGCTTCCTGATACCACACCACCATGGTTCTTTTCAGCATAATTTGTCCCGACCTCTTTTGAGTTGCCGAGGTTATTTCTGATTGCAGCCGCAAAGTTCAATTGCCAACTTCTTTACTGATTGGGAAGTAAGAACTTGGAACACCAGACCGGAGGAATATTATATTAGCACAGAAAGCAATCAGTTATGAATCGTAGAGCAAAGCATCTCAGTGAACGGCGCTACGGAAGCTGGAGCAACTGCATAATCAAGACGCAATCGTTCACTCACCGAGGCTGTTAACATGTCGTTCACATCTTATCACACTAGCTAATGTGCACGGAAATGGTTGGCGGCATCCGGTTTCGGATTTACCTGTCACTGTGGCCAGCCACAGGACGCCTGAGCCTACAGACGGACCATGGGTGGTTTGCGCTGTACCACCAACACACCTCATATCCGATGTAAACCCGAAGGAATAAGACCGGGAAGCATGTGGATGGGTAATACCCTAATAATCGGTATCCAATGGAGCCAGTATGCATCAAGTGAAAGTTCTTCAAGCATAAGTGTCCACTTGAGAATGTGATTTTCACATTTGCAAACCCTTCCACCGTTCACAGATAAGATTTTAAATCAATGTAATTTAAAAGCGCATTTATAGAGAGTTAACGTCCTCGAATCTAATTTTATATTCTTGATATTTATGGTCGAATTAGTTCATCTTTTACAGACTGCAATAAGCAAACTGCTACGCAATAATTTCTATCCAATCGAAGCTCGCCTTACTATAGCTACTATTTTTTTCATCAAGTATGTGAACCACATAGCCCCTTGCAACCGGGCCTGCAACTGGCACAAGGAATGTTTTAAGGAGTAAATACAGTAAAACCTTCGTAATCTGGCCACACAAGCGACTGAACCAAAGCGGTCAAAATACAGAGGGGGTGAAGATACGGAACTGTGGATCCATAAGGTTTACATGCTGAAAACGCAAGCAATGAAAAAGCAACCGGTCAACTTAGAGGAGTGGTCAAATCACGATATTTTACTGTACGTCTGTATCTGAAAACATTTTTGCCTTATTCGAAGACCAATCATTTGTCGTGTGCGTTCGTCATGACAAGTGTGACACACGCGGATGTTGGAGTTGCAAAATTGCAATTGAATAATTTGCTGTTTTTGTACTTAATTATAGGGGCATGACTACAATAATGTTTTCTGCCTAGTGTAAGTTCCAGTTGGGTTCCCTATTCACAGTTTTCCTTCCCACTTTTTCTACAACTAGCTTGGTTTAGGTTGCATGCCCGATGGATAAATTGAATCACATGTATGCATGGGTTACAACACAATACACGCTAAGGAATACATTAGTGATTAAACAAATATACTCCAAACAACCGGTTCTGAAGGAAATAATTCCACTAATGCGAACGCTTTCTGCTGTCGATCTTAACCAGGTTGGTCTGTCAGTCTGCAAAACGACGCTGAGGTAGGGAGGACTAGTGCGAAGGTGACTGCTCAGATGTTCATGTTAGTAGGCGAACCAAGTCGTTTGTTGATACAAAGTTTTTCAGAAGAAGCATTACCTAGATGTTGTTTCTCATTTACGGGCGACAGGGGGGATAAAGGGTCTAATGTGTAGAAACCTGAATAAAACCTCATGTGGAGCAATTACAACCATATTCGGGTAACTGTCTCTCGTTGTTCTATTGCGTGCATTCAACTGCCTGGCTGAAAAGTAACTGAAAAAATCATTTTTTTCAACAAATTTAGAAAAATCCTGGTGCAACATTGCAACAATCAGTGGAAGAGGATAGAAACCATACGATTAAAAATAAGTAATAATAATAAGAATGTGTCAGCTGTACGCCGTAACGGCGCTTCGCTGCCGCGCGACCACCACCAATCGCTCGCGGGCTGAGTATAACGCGAGGACGCCCACCACTACGCGGATTTGTACCGGTGATCTAATGGTTGCAAAGCAAGCGTGCAGACGACTCGGCCACCGGTACGCAGTACTAAAGCTTCACTGCCGCGCAACCACCACCAGTCGTACGTGGGCTAAGGATACTGCGAGGGTTGCCTGATCCCTACACAGGTATGAACACGCGTCCCCAGATTATAAGTCGGGCTTCTGATCCTTATGATGATGAGCCATACGATTCACGATGACAAATGATTTTAACAACGACATGAGTGAACGAAGAGTTGATTGTTAATAGTATAAGTGGATGGTTAATTTTTCTGCATCTTAGCTCATGTAATGAATAGTTTCAAGCAGTAATCCAGCAGAAGTGTGTCGACGCGATCAACATCGATTTCAGTAATGCGTTCGAGAAGATAAGCCATGAGGTCCTCCTCTGCAAGCTGCCAGTGCACGGTGTTTATGGATCACTGCATCAGTGGATCGGCAAGTTTGTCGCTGGAGGAAAGGAGAACATAGATGTCGACGATCACATAGCTAAGGGGTATCCCTCGGATAGTGGGCGAACGTAAGGCCTGGTGCTTGGGTCCGATCTGTTCCTTATCCACATTAGTGGTCTACCTTAGCATCTTCGACCGCTGTGTGCTCTATTTGCGGACTATCTGAAGATTTTGAGAGTGATTATTCCTACCGACGAGTGCGGCCTACTTCAGAAGGACTTCAACCTGTTTCCATGCGGTATAAAGAAGTCTGCGTCTCGGTATAAACATTAAGTGGCATACATAAAACTGTGGAAGGGTGGTGATGGCCGATCAATCGACGGGCAACTATTATATCCCGCGTCTACTATAAGGTGCCTAGGCGTGCGCTGAAGATGCGAGTTAATGTCCGTATAAATGTCCATATAAACAGGCTACACCGAAACCCAATGTGGCTGCTCTGAGAGCTCAAACAAGCTCCAGCTCCATGACTGAAGAGATTACCAATCGCTTCATCTGATTTAGCATAAGACGAATACCAGAATACAGCTCGCCCGCATAAAACATAAGAGCATCGGCAGTACGCCGGCACGCAGTACCGACATTGCTGCCAGGCAACCAAAACCAGTCCCGCGTGGGCTAAGGATGCTTCGGAGGTCGCCGGGTCCCTTGCAAACGCTTGAACCGGTGACCTCCGAATTTTGAGGCAGCCTCGTAATCCTTTCCGCCACGGGCCCAATGACTGAGCGACAAGTAGAGGTAAGACGCAAAAGATCGACAGGTTCCAAGAAGTCACTATAATGCTTATCCCCATTTTGCCGGTCTTATTGAACAAAGACCGGTGCGAGAAACCAGAACTCCACATATTGCTGTATCGTAATCTCCAAGCTGATCCACTCGATATCTAACACAAATAACATATCGGCTGCGTCGGCATGTTGACGCCAGAGCTCCACTTTCGAACACGGCGGACCACACGCAGAAAAAGATAACAGCTTGTGATGCTAAGTATGAAGCTAAGTAGCTACGCTTGCGCCGTCATCAGCCTTAGCAACCGAGCAGTATAAATCAACAATGGTTAACGCATGTTACGAGTACCTAACTTATAAACCGTGTACCAAGCATCTATTGAAGCAGGAACATCTTGACGCCCATAAAAAGCTCAAGTGAAATGATAATGTACTGTTGTCTAGGCCGGATAAAGGAGCCGACATCGTTCTGATGGACAGTTCGGACTGCATCAGCAAGGTTGAAGCCATTCTTTCTGACGGGTCAAAATTTCGTAGAATGGATAATGAGAATGACAAGACACAGGCACTGGAGAGATGCATAACGAAATTCCTGCGTTGCTTAAAGCAGGAGAATGTAATCAATTCAGATATATTTGAATACACCAGACAAAGTGGGACAGTGATTCCAAGTTTGTATGGCCTTCTCAAAGTACACAAGCAAGGGCTACCACAGGCCGATACTGGATATGTGTAACTCGCTGTATCATTCAACCGCCAAGTGGCTCGTCAAACAGCTGGAACCAGTCAGGAAAGCCATACCTAGATAGTCACAAGGACGCGTTTGATTTTCTTGACTCAGTGAAACAATTTGAGCTAGCTGGGCGACAGATGTTTACCTTAGACGCTACACATCACTGCACTGAGGATGCCACCTCGCATGGTGATGAAATGTTTGCGACAAAACCGCCAAGCTCGGAGAATAAATGAACAATTGAGTCTTCATGAGCAAATTGGAGTGCAACCAGCTGAACGAATCCATCAACAGCTTGGTTTATTACGGTCGATAGTTTGGCGACATATTTCGTATTGCGGATAATGGAATGTGCGTCGATGATCTATTGGCCCAGTTTAACACTGCACATAGTAGCATAACTTTCACTATCGAGCTAGGACGTAACGACTCGTTGGCATTTTTAGATGTCCAAATCAACAGGGCGTCAGACGGGTCAATACGGAGGAAGGTGCACAGAAAAGAAAGCTGGAATGGACAGTACATCCATTTCACAATATTTTTCCGATAAGTCCAAATAGGAACCTCATCCATTGCCTAACGGAGAGAGCGAAGATAATATGTACAGATGATGAGCTTTCAAATGAGCTGAACTTCATACGAAGCGTACTCAAGCGTAATGGGTACCCTGAAAAATTCATTCAGAGGCACATGGAATTGCATGTACGAAAGCTCGCACACGTTTCCGCGGAGAAGCGGAGGATATAGGCATCGTTGCCATTTAAGGGTGACGTGGTAGCAGAAAGGACCACCCGGTGACTCTCCCTAGCAATGGAGAGAACGTGTTTCGCCGCTAATCTACGCGTAAGCTTCACCTCAACACCGATTGTGCGCCAACAAATTAAAGACACCATACTCGGTCGCAGACCTGCTTCTGTGTGTACAATTTCTCTTGCAAGATACACTGGGAAAAAGAAAAGGCGAGTATCCATTAGGGATCGAGAGCATGGATCAGATTGGCTCTACAGCGGCGCAAGGAAGAATGTAACGAGCGCAGTACTGTCGCACCTAATAGACTCAGACCATCAAAGCAATTCGCATGACGCATTCACAGCAGGACGTTGCACACGGGCGGTCAGACGCCGCCTGCTGTCAGCAGCGGAGGCGATCGCAATTCGGCTCCATAACCCGGACCAATGTGCACAAAATAACTGGTTCATACTTTAACCCTGCCTTGGTCTCAGCTCAACGCGACTAACAATGGCAGTCACGCTACTTCACCTGACCTCGCCTCGAACAGACCAAGCACGAAGACTTATCGATTAGTTACTCTGCTTCAGCGACCACTTGTATCTATTCTGTTGCTTTATTGCGGTTGTATTAGCCTGACGATAAAGCCCTGAAAGCAAGCTCGCTTGCTACTTTCTGTTTCTGATGTAAGGAATTATTTCCAAATGAAGCGAATCGCTTAGAAAGGAGTAACAAATTTTGGAACAGACTGCCAGGATATCTCCTGGAGGCCAAACCTGTGTATAACAAATGAAAACATAACTGAACTTGCATTTCATTACCATTATATTGCACTTTGACGATGACATCTCATATTTGTGAGCCAAATGCTATTGTAAGTCGGAGATTTTTAAATGCTACGTTAGGGAGTGAAGAGCGGCGTATCAGTATGTGACAGCTTATGAAATTGTTGATCATATTCCGATTGAGTTGTAGGTAATAAAATTACCATTGATCTCATCATACATTATTTAATCATAGATATAAAGTATAAATTGGTGGCTTTTTGGGGGTAAGAAGTGATAATAAATTCCGATGGACCATTACTCACAATTTCGTTGCGTATCCTGGAGCTTATATCAATTTGAGTCGGAGTTATCAGCTCTAAATGTTTCATACTTAGGTTCTTGGTTAATGTTAATAGATTCACGTCTGTATGTTTACGGCGGATTTTCTTGCGAAACCCGAGGGTGCAATACTCCAATTTTCAGGTAATTCGCAGATATTTAACACTCGTTCGGCGAATAAGTCAACAAAAATCGCCATTCTACAATAAGATTTGAGATAGCTGCCTGGCAATTCATATAACGTTGATCCTATTCTCGTGGTTGATTGAATTCTTTCGATAACCCAACACCAATAGTTGTGATCTTGTTAATCAGTGTGCCTGTGTAACGCATCCAATCGAGCAGCTCAGACATATGGCTCGCTAGTCCGCCCTCACATGTAGTTTCTAACCCTATCTCTTGTCTGACTTGTGCGCAACCGACCAGTCGTAAAAGTACACAACGTGAGTCAGCTCATTGATTCAGGTAAAGACACAATGCTCAGTAGCACAAAGCAAGTAGATGCGAACCCAACACAGCTCCAGACGAAGCGTACCTGTGGACGGGACAATCACATCTATTAGACAAGGTAGGTCTAGGCTGCTCACTCTAGTACAAATAGGATCACCCGAAGTGTGCAAATATCCCCACGGAGTGCTGAAAGATCGAAACAGCTCCCAAGGTATTCTAAGGATTGTACTGCGTGTTCGAAAAGTACATCAATCGGATGTATGCTTAGCCTAACCCCAAATGCAGGCAGGTTGGCAGCAAAATTCGAAAATGAAAGAACGTTAAGATTATATCACTAGAAGCGAGCTTGCATCAAGACAGCGTAGTGGACTTTACTCAAAGCAGTGGTGCACAAGTTGCTTCACATGAAACACGATCGACAAGGTCTCCATCGTCGTTATTTCATCACCATGGCAGGACGTCAGACGAGAATCGACCTTAGTTCTGATATTCAAGCGGTACTCATGACAACGAAAATGAGGCCCCATCCGAAACATGTGATCGATCAAGTTCCGATTGTTCCAAATAATTCTATCATTAACAGGAATGAAGCAGAGGAACAACAGTCTTCGGCACCTAAAGCTCAAGAGTATTTTGGCGGGTTCCATTCCGCCAGGAAATTAGTTATCTATGCAGAAATCGCTGCAAAAGTCACTTAGGTTCTCGTACATCGCAAACACCGCTTACTCTAACAGAGACAAGCAATAGACCATCATTAATTTAGAAGGTAGGACCAAAGATCACTCGAACTCGCAGCTCAACAAAAAGGGATCCGATAATAACGCCCTGGCCGTTGTACGCCCAAATGCCTCCGAATCTGTTGCCATCAAATTGTGGGGTAAGTTTTCTGACGACCAAGATCTGTGAAACCGATTATACAGTTTGATGAACGTAAAAGCCAAGCCCACAAACCAACTACGAGCTACTCGTCCCCCGAACTATGCAAAGTATAGCAAAAGCTTATCAGAGCGATGTAGAAAAGGTTTTAATCTCCACAAATGCGCTACAAACACGGGTCAGGTGGTATACGCATCTACCTTAACATCCCTTGGAGCACGCAACTATCGAAAAGAAACACCCCAGAAGAACAAGCAGGCGTGATGGCCTAGATACCATTTGTATCCATGGCGCACCAGTGCGTACATCCCACGACAGTCGAGAGATGGGAAATCACGATTTTGTGATCATGGCCATTTATTCGTCACATATTTATCTTGGACAACGTTGTGGCGCGATCACTCAAAAGTCAATCTCTATCACGAAATTGTTGGGGATGCGGCCCGAGAACACTAAAACTCGTGGTTCAATCAAGGGAAACAGTAAATTATTTTAGATCGTTGACGGAAAAAGTGGGTTAGCAATCCATTTGAACTTCGGATGAAAACCACAAAAGCTTTGCTTAGACCAGACATAAAACTATCTGAGGACGCAAACTTACTGCCAATTAAATAGAAGCTTCACGTTACTGCTCGTTCATACGCTCATGTAGTAGGTCCGGACAAAGCACTGGATGTATCTTGGGAAAATCAAATTGCAGACGGTGGTTCATTAACCCATCAAAACGAATAACTGCTGACTTCTTATAGATCGGCATGCTTACACCTGACTATTTCAACACATGTGAGTTCCTAGAGGCCGAGAAACTATCCTGCATTTATAGTAATGTTCAGGGCCTTTCCAATAAGATGGCCGAACTGAAAGATCACCAAGTTTATAAGCCATGCGATATCATCGGTTTCAGGGTGACATGGATATACGCAGGAATTACGGGCACTGAAGACACGCTGCTAGGCATGTCACTCAACCGAAACGACAGTCTTACAAAATGAGGGGTAATTCTGTATTACCGAAGCCACGTGCAATGCGAGGACATGGGGGTTCAGACTAACAGTTCCGCGATACCCTTTGGTACCACCGGCAATAAAACGGCAGAAGAACCTGCCTTATACCTTTGGTGTTCCGCACCTTAACGCTACACAGCAAATGGACTGCCAGCTTGCAATAGCTATAAGATGGAATTTATAGGAAAAACATACACTCTTATGATGGGTTATTTTAACGTTTGTTTATAAACTCATGCAAAGATCGGAGAACACCAACGCTAATTTGCAAGGGCTCGTACCCAGTAGTTCACTTTATATTCATGACATTTTGCCCACTCGTTTCAGAACAAGTAACAAACCATCTGTGATGGATTTTGTATTCACCCATGAAGAATATATGATCAATATTTCCGCTGTAGGTTGAACTTTGAGTTTTAATGATCATGCAGTGATTAGTTCCAGCTTCATCCACCATGCGGAATACCGTCATGAGAGCCCTGATATGATGCGAACCAGTATATGCTACAATAGCTTAACCCAAATTGTAAGTGCCACAACCTGGTTCTTCCTCGCCCTCCTCTTTTCAATCGTCTGGTTTGAATTTGTCAGCAAATTCAATCAATAGGTTACGAAGTTTTCAGAGACGTGAGTTTGAAACGGGTCTAAAACAGTATCATTCGTAGGGAAAATTCATGTCAGTACCCAATGCAGCATGGTGAGGCAATAGATAAGTTGTAACGTCAGATACTTGAGATAAATATGTATCCCAGTGTAACCACTACACACAACTGCTCAGAGAAGACAAAGCCACATATCAGTCGAGCATAGCGAAAACTTTCGACGCTAACCACAAAGATGTCAGTGGCCTTCATCAAGTGAGGCAGGGAATCCCTCCTTTCCAGATGGCTGATGGTCCTACGAATCGACCAGAGAAGTAGCAAGCGCGTTGCAAACGTATTATGCTCCCTTATTTCAGCGGGTTCTACCAGCAGATGATGTACCAGCTTTTGTTGCCCGGCTGCCAAGACCAAACTACAGCTCTTTTACCGCGAAAGCCGTCTAGCGAAAGCTGACGTTATTGCGTAAACGCAGACACCCGGGTTTCAGTTAATTCGCCCGGAAGAACTGGTTGTAGCAAGAAGACAAATAGCAGAACCTTGGGTAAGTTCTTCTAGCGCTGCTTAGACCACAATCAGATTCCTGCGATGTGAAAGCTTGGAATAATAATTCGGATGCACAGAGGCAGACGCAGTACTCTGTCCTTAAAATACCCCCAGTATCTCTTTTTCTTTTACCGGCCAAAAACTTGGAATCCATCGTTGCCGATGTGTTGGTGTGCTATCTGAAAATAGTAAGACTATTGCTTCCGAGCAACACAGCTTCCGTCGATAGCGATCGCACACAAAGAATCCATTAATCACACGGAGTAGTTGACCGGATGACGCTGAAATGGACGTTGACATGATCTGCTCGGATTTGTCGAAGGCATTCGATCGTTTAAATTATCAGACTTCCTTTCCAAGCACCCATATTACAGCATCAGTGAAGCACTCTTTAGCTGGATCACCAAATTTCTACTTCGACTACATTTAGTGGTCAGAGTCCGGAGCACCTTAGCCGACCCCATACAAATCGAGTGTGGTGTACCTTAGGATTTAGTACTTGAGCCACGATTGCTTTTGGTACTTATTAATGACCATTCACATTTAATCCCGTCAAGTTTTTTTTACTCTATGCTGACTACCGTAAGATATGGCGCAGGATTCAGGTGCGTGTCCAATAAAATTTTTCGGTATGACCTCGATGTTGTAGAACAGTGGAAAAACTAAATTTTGCTGTGATTCAACGTGAGGAAAGGCAAGATACTTTCCATACGGTATTAGGGTACCTATTCCTACAGAACAAGAACTCAAGTATTGAAGCAGTCTTCCATGGAAGGTGAACTGGGCGTGTTGATTTAGGATGACGAGTTATCCAGGCAATCCAAAAAGAGATTGAAAGTTGCAGATCAACACGTCGGTCTGTTGCAATAGGCTTTCAGTGAAATAAACATCTCTATATTATCATAGATGCTCACAGTGCGTATATTCGCCCCCAGGTCAAATACACAATTCAAGCCTGACAGCGATAGCTGAAGCACGAGATGACTGCACTGAACCAGCCTCAACGTCGGGCTTCTAAATTCGTCAATGGAATGCGCAATCTCTCATAAGATCAGAGGTTTAAACGATTAGGGGATGTAAGCGGACGATATTGCCGAGTACGTGGTGACCTGATAACAGCATACTTTTACACAATACAAATCATGCGTGCCGCTATTTTCTGCAAACTAGCAGTAACAAAAAGTTGAGAGGTCACCTCTTAAAACTGACAGAATAGCACAGCTATCTTGAGTGTCGCAGGAATGTCTCTTCTTTTCGCATGTGTCTCCTGTGGAACGCTGTTCCCCAATCAATCCTTTCTTCACCTGCACTACTCATAGTTAAAAGTCGGTTGGACTAACTAATCTCTCATGGGAATTAACTTGGATGTATTATTTTTCGTCCGAAGGAGCTGTGAAACTACGCGGAGTGCAAAGCTACAGTATTAAAAACTTTTCCATTGTTTTGAAAGTAAAAGTACTGCAGTCCAAACTGCTATGGCGACCAGCCAAAAGCAACCACAACGTCTTCTCCAACGAGTAATATCTCTATGCATGAACCTGTTCATGGCGACCACATGTCTAAGGCGACCACTTTTCTCGGCCCTTAAGTGATGGTCTTAGACAGGTTTGACTGTAACTGCAGTGTTTAACTTACGTTTTTCGATAACCCACCAGACTAGCTCATATCTCATCGTACAATAACGCCAAAAGAATTCAACAAGCAGACGGATGATAGATTCTTCCCTTGAACCCAATGTCTACGGTCAATAAACACAACTACAAAGGATAGATGAGCAGCGTGGTACCGGAGCTAACGCGGATGGCTCACCCTCTTTTCCTCAAGCGGCGAGTAGTGAGACATGGGAAGAGTTTGCTAGAGTAAATCGTCGAAACGAAAGCGGTGTCAGAATTGTAACAAGTCCTAGGCACCCCATTTGCGGAACTGAGATTCGGGGTGAGCATCGCACCCAAACAGCTCATGGCCCAGCTGTGGTCTGCTGCAAACGCGCAGGAAGCAGAGACGTGATTCCGCGCACGTGCTCTAACTACGATGGAGCAACACAAACATATACCTACCAGCTTTCTTTTAGCATACAATTCACATCACCTACCTAAATCGATCCTTGCTCTACTCCATCGACGCCGCACGTGACCCCCGCCGCCAAAGTAATCATCTGCAGCAAGCGAAATGATTGCCACTTGAGGGATGGTAGAAAGTTTCCAGCTATGCGTTTACAGGGGTTAAATTGCAAATTGATTGCAGCTATTTCAGAATTACGCTGCTATGGTAACTAAAACTAACTGGCGCTGATTGACGGCTTTCAAACAACCAGATGAATACAAGCGTCACTTCAAAAGGCATCACGAAGTAAGCGAACAATTTAATCAAAATATCAACAGTCAGAGGTTCAGTGCTGTTCAGAAATTGGATCACATGAACTTACAGGCTAGACTGGTACGATAGTGTATTTTGTCGCAGCCGCAGTGCTTAGGGTTGATTCTCAGGCAAACAATGTATATATGCAAATGCCATTATAAAGTTATTAATATGTGATGTACAACCACCTCAACGCTTAAAGTATAAGACACATGAGGGACACATGACAACAGACTAGCAGAAGCTCACCAGACTATACCATTTACTTAGTATGGATGACAAAGACGATCATTAACAGCACTGTTTAAACTTAAGCAAACAGAGCATAAACAACTGGTCCCATAAGACATGGGGCAATGTGTAAAACAATCACAAGCATCGTCGCTGCAACATGAAGCGCTCGGTTAGGAATTTGTATCAGAAAGCTCTCAAAGCGGGTGTAAATTAATGCCAATTTGTGGCCATATTGAAGCGATTATTCCATGGTAAAAATTTTCCAAGACCTACACTTCACTACAATAATAGGTTAGAATATCCGCAAATCGTTGAGCATAACCGTTTTGTCGTTCAAACGAAATGATTTGCAGTAAAAAAGGTGGTCTATATACCGAAACGAATGAGACAATTTCCTCCGCTGTAGATCGAAATACTAAACAACGCGGTAATTGATGACATATCCGGACAGAAAACGGAGCACGGATTAGAGTTTCGGTAGAGTTTTCTGTCAAGGATTCGACGTAAGCGAATCACGGATCGATCGATCCTTAGATCGCACTCAATTAAGTTGAATGCTAATCCATGTGGGATTTAACAGCAAGTTCAATGGAACTGAACCGGTTTGAGTAGTGTCAATTGATAGTAATCAGCATATTCAATATTATTGTGGGTTATGATGTGTTTAGTAGCTTAGCTTCATCCTATTTATATCACTGTGCTCCAACGCATTACAATTCTCGGTCCGGCTGGTCTTCGTTCTTCTCATTACCGTGCTGGGTGGAATCGGTTAGGGGCGGCACCACAGATTCTGGCGACGCGGGTGTTAGGCAATAATGACCATTTCATTTTATAAGATTCATAGACTTTTCAATCAACAGCAAGTACATTTTGATAAATCCCAGAGGCAACTGTTCGAGTTGTTTGTACAGAAGCTAAACGTTCAACCAGAGTCCCAAGGTACCGGCACACCGATTTCGGTAGACAAAGTCATGGCAGCAATCATAGAGATCGTTTTTGATTAATCGAATGGAGTAACTTTGAATTCCGTTTTAAGAAATACGAAAATTTTTGTGCTGTTTTAGCGATGCAAGACGATGCATGGAAAGTTCCTTCGTTGCTGCGGAAAATCGGTGCAGTCGAGCATGAACGGTACATAGATTTTGTGCCGCCAAAGAATCCAAGCGACTTTCGCTTAGATGAAACTGTGAAGCATTGATAACGATTTTCGGTGAGCAAACCTCGTTTTTCAGTATCCGTTATAATAGTTTAAAATAGATTGTGATAGCCATGATTTTATAATACATGAAGGAATCGTGAAGACAGAGCGTGAACGTTTCAAACTGGATACGACTACACCCGATCAGCTCAAAAGCCTCATATTTTTGCAGGCTTTAGTCTCATGCCGATGCTGATGCGTACACACGCATCCTTGACAAATAAGAACAGGAACCGCATTTGTCACTACAAGAGACTGCGGCTGAATAGAAACTGATTAACTTAAAGCATGATAACAAAACGAGTGAAAATGTCGACCCCAGGAGTGAACCACAAATTTACCGCACGGCTGTTCGAGGTAAAAGTGAGCCATAGAGTACCCAACCAGAAGCCACCGACCACATGCTGGAATTGTGGTGGATGACATCTCGTGCGATATTTTACTTACAAGACATATCAATGTCGAAAATGCAAGCGATTGGGTCACAACGAATCACACTGCCGCACAACTTACAGTCCAAAGAATGTACATACCCAGCAGTTGTACGCGACCTCCAAACTCAAAAGTACACAGTTTCAGAGAGCAACGACAAAACTAATTCTCGCAACCTGTTGCACAGAATTTGCGGACAGGCGAAAGCATCTCACCCTGAAAAACAACGATGTCTTCATATCCATGCAACTGTATGCGGCATCCGACATTACCGGTTGTTCTTTCGCCTTCTCATCATCGTGCGGGGTGGAATCAGTTGGGGGCGGCACAATATTATCCTCACATAACGATTGACAGCTAGGCTTTCACTTCAAGTTTCGAACTGAGGAAGCCCTATAAAATTAAATCAAGTAGCACTTAATCGATTTCGCTTACTGTTATCAGCGGAATGTAATTCAATGTGATACGCTATAAAATTTAGCACAATGCACGTGCGTGTTCAACTGGACCAACGAAACCGACAGCAAAAAGAAAATGCTTCCAGTAAATAGACCTGTTTACTGCTAACAAAGGTTCCTAGTGCGTTCCTTTTATCCGGAAGCTTTAGTGATGTCTCATAACCGGTCCATGTGTGACATGAACCCTAGATTTGAATAATGCGAACTAATAGCTGAAAACCTGTTACCCACAGATATGGTCAAATTTGACAATTTTGCAGATTGCCACTACTTAATATTGCGCTGCAGTTTTAAAATCTGAAACTTGTGTAAATTTCAAATGTGGGTCAGCGAATCACCCGCCAGTATCTCCACGACAAATATGCAGTGCCATTTACATGTGGAATAACTTCTTTGTGTTTGGCTATAAAGGTCCACTGAAAGTTGTGATTTTCTTCAGAATCCTTTGTCCCCGTTGAACATTCAAATAAAATTCAATAAACCGGGACATGCCGCTGACAAATGAACAAATAACTATGAACTTATACGGGATAATAAGCTTTGCTTTACAAGTCTCGTTGGATAGTAAGTGAGGATATCGACATAACAATAATGATAGTAAAACATTAAGTACTTTAAATATGAAATTAAGGACTTATCGTTTGCTCCGCCGTAGTCCTGCTATCCGCTTAGATTCACAGCACCTACGGTTAATAGCAAATAATTCTATGGTAAACTCCAGATGTAGCATGAAAACGTAGTGCTAAATGAGAAAGTGTAAGTGGATGAGTGCATCATCCAACTTCCTTTAAATAACGTTATTGTAGGTGAGAGACAACCGATTCTGGGAGAGCATTCCACGGGTGACAGATACGAATGGAAAATAAATTTCTGCGACACTCCAGGCGGCTATACATTGTAGCATGTTTCAATGGGTGACCCTCAGGTTTGTATTGGTGCTGAGTTGCCGTAAAGGGTGGCACACATGACGTGGGTTTCGCACAATCAAGTATGCCATAATCAGGTCGCCTCGTTGTATGCGATAAGTTCCACGGAATACCCCAACCGCTGCAGCCTTTCCTGGTATGAAAGATAACGAATTCCAATTATGTTCTTAGATGCCCGACCTTGTGGCTGCTCCAGTGCATTAAGGTAGTGTTTCAGCCATGGATGCCAGGCTTGAATTGCGCATTCGACATGGGGGCGAATATGCGCGCTGAGCACTTGTCGAAATATGGAGCTGTTTATCTGTCCAAACGCCCGTCTTCGAGGCCTTTTCGGATTGCCTGGAGCAACCCAAGTCATCTTGAACCAGGACACCCAAGTCACGTTCGACAGTTGATTGTTGTAGCTCATTCGTTCCGAACCGTTATGAGTATCTGCTCTGATATCGGATGGAAAGCACCATGCACTTACTGATGATAAAATGCAGTAAGTTTTGTGTTGACCATTGATACTGTATCTAGGTCACTTTGAAGCGGATGCTGGTCAGCGTTTCCCTGGATAGTGCGCCAAATCTTGATATCGTCGGCAAACACTAGGAAGCTTGAAGCGATTCCCTGTGCAAAGTCATTAATAAACACCAAAAACAAAGGTAGACCTAGAACTGAGCCTAAGGGCACACCACACACGACTTGTATAGGGTCCGATAAAGAGCTCCGAACTCTGACCGCTAATTACCGTTGAAGTAGAAAGTTAATAATCCAGCTTAAAAAGGGGTCGCCGATCCCTTAATGCAGGAGCTTGGAGAGTAGTATCCGATGGTCTAGACGATGGAAAGCTCTGGAAAAATCCGGGTAGATCACATCAACATCACATCTCCAAGTCCACCTTTGAATTCGTTTCCGCTGTAGCAAGCGTTGCTCACAGATCTCAGTGGCATAGTGCTCATGGTGTCAACCATCAGCTACTAGGCTCTGAATTCCAGCCCTACTCAGGCTATCTCCAACTGATGAGTCCTAACCAGGACGAAACCGCGGTCTTGGGATGCCCGTGTTGGGATGAGCAACACTATAAAAGGTTCCTTTTTATTTACGGTCTTTAAGATCGGAATGGTTGAGGTCCACCTCAAGTGAACCGAAGCCTCAATAGAAGTTGCTTGTAGCAACCCAAGCACCAGCGGATTCTCCAAGTCCACCTTTGACATCAACACCTTCTTCAGCGTCAGCTGCCTCGGTCCAACTGCTGCGTGAGAGTAGTAAATTCGTTGTACATGACCGCTGTCGACGGAAGCCGTGTTGCTCAGGCATGATGATATTACCGTTTTCCAGCTACCACACCAGTGCATCGGCAACTATGGATTCCATGACCTCGGAGAATATAGGGAGAAGGGATACTGGACGGTAGTTGGAGGGATCAGTATTGGTTCCACCTTTGTGAATAGGGACTATTATTCCAAGCTTCCACATAGCGGAAACTTGATTCTGGTCTAAGCAGCGCTTAGCCTAATAGGGACTTTTGACCCCAGTATTCCGGCGGGTGCTGTGGGAATGTAGATGTAGATGCCAGGACTCCAGTAGCATTGCATCCGCCACCAAATGGGCCGGGTATTATAGATCAAAGAGTGGCAGTGGGGTAGGAAATAACATAAGGTAAACGTGTGAGAAAGGTTTTTGTTATAAACGCCTTAGTTTTCTCGACTCTCTCAGTGAGAACGGACAAAACGGTTTCGCTGATAGTGTTCCACGTACAAAGAATCAACACGGCCTAAGAGACATACCCGCCGAATCTGCTAACAACGAAGCAAACAGAAGGAGGTGCGTAACCCCACACAAGTTAAATCGCGACCCAGAACAGGAAGAATGGTTTATAGAAGAGTTCGTTAAGTCAGTCAGTCAAAGGCAAACATGCCTTCTCCACTTTCGGTTTTATAAACCAGTAGTGTATGGCCAAAGCTAAGGGAAAATTTAATGCCAGCGCTTCACCCGCGTTTCCACTGAGAACAGGCCAGCTGAGGCCAGTGAGGGCTGTCAGTAGACTGAGATCTTCGGTGGAGTATGCACGATATGAGTTGGTGCATAACAGAAATGTCAGTGAGGGAAGCTCAGCTGCAAATCTGCACAGTTTGAGCCGTCGCATGTCAGCTGTGTAAATGAGTCGACTAGAGGCGGGCTCAGGCCAGCTTAGTGCAAGTGGTGCGGTAATTTGTGAGGCTGGTAAATGATAACTGCGTGCTACCACATATACTTACATTAGGGAGTCACGTAATTATCACATAAGGTCAGTTTATCAGTGACAGCAACCTAACAAACCCACCCTCATTATATAAAGCCGAACATAGTAGTCCTCGTGTAAGCGTTGTCAGATAGAGCGTATTGATCTGACAACTGATCTTCGTTGAAAACAGAAAGAGGGATGAGAAACAGCTATTTAAAGATACATTATCAGACCCTCATTTATAAGGGCGAGGTAAAATGAAGCCAACTGGTTCAAATTATGTAAATCAGGCGCGGATCAGTGTGGGACAGCAACAAGAGAACAAGGCCTTCACAGGCCATCCGCGTGATACGGATTTCACCTAGGGTAATAACCACATCATCGTCAGTTTACATTGGCCAGCGAAATCGTTGAGCTTGGACAAATATAGTGCAAGCAAAAGAACGGATAGCAAGCGAGTAAGAAATGCATCAGATATCGCGTGTACGCAAGCTTTTGTCTTTCCGTCAGCGCAGGGGAACTTTGTTCACTATTCTGAAGGCAAGACACATCTGTATGACGTCAATTTCGACGATATGTGCCAGAACGGAGCTGCAAATGGCTCCAGTAGCACTTTGAGGCAAGCAACGTGAACACTGCCCACTCATGCGTTTGAGCAAGTACCGCACCAGTCGACTGATCTACGTTACACCGCATGCTCCCTGGAACTGATAAATAACCATGGAAGCAGTCAGAATCCGCAACGCATCCTCGCTTCATGAAGCAACGAGGAGTTCCGTTAACAAAAGGCACTTTAGCGTATCTGTTGATCAGTGTCCGGGTCTTGTTTGAGAGATAGCCGTATGAATAGCTGTTTGAAATTTTCTTTAAGTAAATCTATTTTAGTTCGACGAGCTCTTGGGTTCAAACGGTGAATCAAGTTGTTCTGAGTTCTCATCGGAAGTTAGTTACTGAACATTCCTTGTTGTTTTTCTGTAGACCTCTCGCTAGATGGGGCCATCTGGCCTCCCAGTTAATATGATATCAGTACACAGCAGCCGATTTTCTGTTCCATACCTACACGGCAGTGCTGCATGACCTCAATTAAAGTTGTAAAGAATTTCACCCAGGTAATTGTTTATCTACGAAAACAAACAGCATTCGTGTAACGATGGCAGGATTCAGAAATCTTGTAAGCCGTTCTACTAGGAGTGTACAGAAATAAACCGAACATTTGCTGTAACATCTTTATTGATCACTGCATATTTTAGAACTTTCCCTGCGACTTACCTCTGCTGGCAAATAACTGTTCTTAACGGTGCTTCTATATTTGGATAGCCTCCTGGAACGCACTTTCTGGGATGGCGCGCAGGTCTCTTGTCGCATTATCCTGTATCTCATCTATGATTTGAAAGCGACCCACTTTCAAGCTGGTTTTAATATTAGGAAACATAAAGGGTTTGGAAAGTCTAGGTCCGGAAAATACGGTGGATAGGGCACAACGGGAGTACGTGGTTTTGCTAGATAGCTGCGGACAAGCAGCGGTTCATGAGCCGACGCATTGTCATGGTGCAACATCCAAGTCTGGTTTTCCTACAGTTTAGGCCTCTTTGTGAGCAAAGCCTTCGTCAAACGCGCTAGAATTTAGTGGCATGATATTACGCTGATGCCCATTTTGTCAGCAACTTCTCGAACAGTTAAATTTTTTCCACGGATCACAGTACGAATTCTATCGACCTTTTCATCATTTGTTGATGTGGAAGGTCGTCCACCTTTGCGATAGTCACCGACCGACATTCCGCCCTGTTCAAAACACATAACTCACTAAGAGTACTGCGTGCGACTCATACCATCCTCCCGTATGCTAGGCTAGGCAATTGAAATGTCCCCGTAAAAGGTTTTCCAATTTTGTATCAAAAATTTCACACACACACACACGTTGTTTTTCAAGCTCTTTGACAATAATCCGACGAACAGCTAGTACAGGTACTCACTTCAGTGACTGTAACTCTCCAGCCAACAGTTAGAGCGAAATGCGGCAAGTGGCAGTTTGTTGTCTAAGCAGACCTCTACATGCGCTCAATAGCCGCAGAGCGCTCGCGCTGCCGATTGCCGCTCTATTTCAAAAGTTCGGTTGCTTTTGAACACACTTCTTAAATGGAGATTTGATGTTGAAAATAGTTTGCACACTGATACGTGTTTTGTGTTTACATTACGGGAAAATACATCTGACAGCGTGACCCTGAAAAGAACGAAGATATCGAGATTTGCGTTTTGAGTTGTCGGACTGCTCATATCTTTCATTCTCTTAAACTGTGCTTACTGCCAATCACTCTGCTTTTACGATATCACGTTGACAGATGACAGAACGCTTGCAAAAGGTGTGGGATGTGCGTGCATGCACGTTATACCCAGAGAGGGAGTTGTTTAAAGGTTGCAAAACGCAGTGTATAGAGGTAAGCAATTCACCAGGGAAGGTATACATTCTTGTATTGCAGCCGACAAGTATGACAACGACTACAAGAGTGCAAATATCAGGCGAAACGACCTATCATAATCTGAGGGATTCTGCGTCAGTGCAAACTTTCAAATGCATTAAAGCATGCGCTCTATTCGCGCATGGAATCAAATAGAAATGAGGGGGAGAAAAAGTACATATCAAGCGGTACACTGCTTAGTGCTGATAAAGTGGCGATTCTAGTGAGGTCGGATTTCAGCAAGAAGTGCAAGCTAAAGAAATGAGCTATATATTTCTTATGTGGTTTTCGCGAGCGCAGAAAGATACTTCATAATGTTGGATGAAGTACAACGGCCTCCGTTTATCGTCACTCGAGAGTACCTAGGTATTGAAATACAAAATATTTTGTCGTAATACAAGCCTTCACAGAAACGTTCCGTGCATTAAAATATCCCAAAAGTACAAATTTCCAGTCGGTTCCAAGTTTATTCCAAAATATTGACCAGCGTCAGTAGTTTGAATTCAGATGAAGGATAATTTATGGAAGAAACAAGGAGCATAAATGACCTGACAAACAAAATACCACCGGAGCATTATGCACTGAATGAATTGCATGCTACCACTAGGAAACATAAGATGGGTCGGATCTATAAACCCTAAGGAAACTGGAATACCGAACCGCTTAGTACATGGCCCAATGCCCGAAGGAAAGTGAAATTTGGACAAACATATGTTACGCTATCAGGACATGATAAAAGTGAAATCATTGTGAACTAATGTTGACCAGGTGCTGTTAAACAATTTTGATGAACCACCGTGTATAGCTTGATTGCATCAATAATGTCGAAACCGAGATTCAAGGACTACTTTATCAAAGATAATAACGTAGATAACACGAGTCAAGTGCTGACGCAGTACTGTCTGGAAATTACTGAGAATACCTGTAGCTCGGGGTGTAAATGAGAGGGTCGATGTGTTCTCCGAGCTGAGCAATTTTGTTGCAGACGTTTCATTGCCAAGCTAGGCAGCATCCTCAGTGCGGCTATTAGGGTCTGATTCGCAGAACCTCGTAACCTACTGCCAGATCTAAGTCAATATTGATCGCCTCCTGCTTGGAATGTCAGTCGGTCAAGTGGTCGCGCCTTCGCCTTGTCAATCTGGTGATTAGTGTTGTCGTCACCTGCAGAGCTCTCCACGCTCGAGAACTGATTGTTGCTGGAAGAGACTGCGGACTGTTACGTAGGTATAAGCGACAGTTTCGCTTGGGGTTGGAGTGACAGGTGAAAACTCCCGGGTTCAACAAAGAAAAGAAGCCGATATTTTAACTATGGTACTATAAAAAATAGAACTAGTGCAACATGTACATGACACAACAGTAAACAATTAAACAAATTCGCTGCGCTTGTTACCGTACAGCAACGTCAAACAGCACAGAATCCGAGACAGGAATACAAGGGCTCTTTTTAATGGCTACAAAACCTTGTCCATTGGTTTGCTGTACGGTGCATAGAAAGAAAATATGTGTCAGTAAGTTCAAAAGGAAGGACATTACTGTGTCTCTGGGCGAATGTGGGATGGAAAGATAACAAGGCCGGTGTGAATCTGTGTGGGAATACCCAATTGTCACGACGGGATTGGAATGAAAATAAATGCACGTCGGTTGGGCAAATGCGGGGAGCAAGCAAACAATTTACCAAACGGTGCGGACCAACCATCTTGCGTAATGTGTCTCGGGTCGAATGTGGGATGAAAGAAAAACAAAGGCCCGTATGCCCATAGGGCTAGTAGCACGGGGTGGGAGTGCACATTCGTCACAGTGGGTTTAGGATGAAAATAAAGGCATTCTGAGTATGGAATTATAATGAGTATCCAAAGCGAAATTCATACATCCAACCTGCGAATTGGCATGGTAATTTCCCCGCCTACAGTAGGCGCTAACCTCAAAGAGTGGGTCAAACCAGTGTGGAACGGAAATCCGCTCCGCCTTGACCCCGTGTACATCTGGTATGCGTGTTTCTCCCAGCTCGATGAACAATGCACATGTTAAAGGTGCTTATGTCGGCTCTGTATTAATTGTGACATTCGACTACAAGTCTCCCAATCCTAATCCCTCAGGTGTACACTGAATAATTAATATATGAATGGAGTTATGGGTGGTGAAGTACAAACTGCCCAGGATCACTCCGTGGCGGTCAGCGCCCGGCGACATCCAAATCAGAAAATGGATGCTGCTAAAAGTATTGGGTGATGAATATCAAGTAAATGAGAATGATCCATTTTACATAAACCGCATAAGGCATTCATTCTCTACCATTAGTTGGTCAGGGAAAATAATTTTCAACCCGAAAATTAGCCACATTTTAAAGTATGGACTCCCAGGTTGCCCTTAATAATGACACACGCACATGCTAAAATTTATATATCACCGAGTTTGTAAATCATGAAAATAAACAACATTGTTATGCAACGCACATTAGCTTCAATCAAATAATCAATTTTTATAGCTTTATTAAGCGAAACTGTTCGGGTTGATATATATATATATGCGTAAATGTCGTTTATCTTCATGATTTACAAACTTTGTTATATATAAATTTTTAGCATATATGTGTGCCATTATTAAAAGCAACCTGAGAGTCCCTACCTTACAATGTAGCCAATTTTCAGATTAAGATTATTTTCCCTGACATCAACTAATGGTAGAGAATAAATGGCGGCATCCGGTTCCAAATTTGCCTATCACTGAGGCCTCCATAAGACCACCATAGGACATCCGCACCTACAGAGGAAGCATGAGTGCATTGCGCTGAACCATCAACAGCTCCGTCCACACATCATTTAGCTAGTGAAAACCCGAAGGAATAAGACCGGGAGGTATGTAGATGGGAGCTAGGTTACAACAACGAAGCAGACCCACACTCATTCAACATGCAAAGCATCAGCCTTCTTGTCTGTCTAATTGGAAAATTATGAGTACTAGACATACATAAGTCGGTGGCTGGGATGTAATGCATTTCACGCAGGATGGAACCATTATTTGAGGCTAGCACAGCCACGAGGAGCGTGCATTCCGTCCCCCCAGCAAAGACTAGCAGTCATCTGAAACCATTATTTGAGATGGATGATGTTAGACACGTAGACACCACGTAAACATTCAACTCAAGCGTAGCCACACCGGGAATATCGAACAACCAGCACAGAATTTGTAGGAAGTAAACAATCAAAGGAAACTAGGAATATGTAGCGGAATAACAGGATTGAGCAAAGCAAATAAAGTGGAAAATAGTTTAACCATATATATAAACGGTTGGCGGCATCCGGTTCCCGATTTGGCTGTCAATGTGGTCAGCCACAGGACGCCTGCGCCTACAGACGGACCATGGGCGGCTTGCGTTGCACCACCCACAGCTCCAACCACACCATATATCCAGTGTAAACCCGAAGGAATAAGACCGGGAGGCATGTGGATGGGATCCACGTTTCATCAACCGAACCGCCCCACACTCCTTCACAGGCAAACACAAGCACGCACACAACGCGGTGGCTGAACCGTAGCCCGCTCCAACTGAGTGCATGGAACCGGTCTTCGAGCCTAACTCGGCCACAAGGACCGTGCAGCCCGTCCCCTGCAGCAACGACCAACTGTCTCCTGGAGCCAGATGGACGAGGTAGTGGGTAATAGACAGGTAGGCACCTTGTCAATGTGCACATCAAGCGCAGCCACACCGGGAATATCAATCAACAGCCATTCACTTGAAACGACAAGATGAAATAAAATAAATCGAATAATGCGTACACATACGGTGGCATAACCCTTTGCTAAATTAGCATATGAAGTAAGTTGGTTAGCAAAGAATCCGCGATAAAAAAATGTCTACAAGTTACTTAAAAATGCTACAAATGCAACAAAGTTAACGAAGATAACCACAATTAGCGTAAGCAAGGTGACCAGTTAATAGAAGATTATTTAGGTAGGCCGAACAAACCAAATAAATTGGAATGAAATTTATCCAGGTTAAAAAGACGTAATTTAAGTGTAAGTTGGTTTAGCCCAACTGCGGTGAAGAAGCATCAAGAATGCCAAGAATATGTATATACATATGTATATACCTTTACCAATAATCAGTATCCAAATTTACAAGTACCTGGGCACATGAGCTTCTTAACGCTCAAGGTCCAGAATGTTTCTATAAAAGGAGTGAAGTAGCCGCTGAGCTGTCAAAGGAATATATCGTAACCTAAGGAGCCAAGTATTCATTTCTTGTGGTGAGTGGATATGACCCACCTTTTTTACTGATTGTTAAAGAATGTCAAGGTACCACATCCAGAAGGGTAGATTTGTATCGAAATTAAATTTATTGCATTCATTGCTCTTTAGAATTGGCCTAGTTTGTCAAGTAGTAACCATGAAAACAGATACTAAATGTAGCCCTTTTTGATTGGAATTTCGTATGGACACACCGGTCATATAGCAATCACAGCAGCTATATAGATTTAATGAATTAAACTGGTGAATTTTGGATACGTTGGAGAATACAAAATGTTTAAATTTACCAGTGTGGTGGTGGGAGATAGCACTTTGATGACAAGCAAACGGAGGGCGTTCACGAAAATATCAGTGTGGTATGTTTCTTTTCTGAAAGCTAATATACTGGCGGAGGTATCGGCTTCAAGAAATTCACCCAAAAACGCCCCTAAGCTAATGGTTCTCTTTTACCCTTAATAGGGTGGGGCACCACACATTCCGAAAGAGTGAACCGATCTGTTCCATACACCATAATAATGGCTGTCAGATGGAGTGTAAATTCGTTTTACAAGCACACCACAAGTTCTCACATACTACAAAACAAATTACCTCTGGTCCAACTAATTTCCCACAAGAATTAATGGACATTAGTCAACAGCCACGATCCCATGCGTTAGTAAAGGAATGAAGCGTTCACAAAGGGTTAACAAAGTCAATCATCAATATGGTTGATGCAAACGGTCATAAAGGAGTCAAGGAATCTGGAACGAATATGTAAGTAGCAGAACAGCTGTTGCTGATTTCACCGGCTATTTCGAAGATCCCACCGAGTCCAGCTGGTGCCCGTGTGTTTAAGGTGCGGGGATGTTCGACATCAGGTTGGATCAGCAATAGCATTAGCCACCGAATAAACACTGAGGTTTACGGACCCGCTAAAGATGGTTCCAGAAATGCATTCAATATCAGCTCTGTTGTCCCCCTCTACCTGTGCAAACTCACCGGCAGGAAGTTCAACCATTGTGAGAAGCCTAGTTGAACCTGGCATAAATTCTTTACTTTTATTAAGTCTAACTAGCAACGATGTCCCAGTAGGTGAAAGCCTGGGTGCTGAAGGCCAGTGAACAGAACGAAGAACGAAATTACGAACAGATGTTAGGCGTTTAAGATCTGTAAGTCAAAAGTTAGCCAAACCATATGAGGATGGTAATATACTTCGCCTGCAAGATCGACCGCTTCCGAGCAGAGGCGCTAGAAACACTTGATCTTCCCCGCGCCGGAGTCCATTGATCAATCACCCCAAGTGTGCTATGATCAAGACGTCGAGTTTTTACAGTCTAATTGACGGACTCCTCGATGCTGGTGAGGACTCGGTAAAAGGGAGGCAAAGTACCCGTTTTGGAAACCAAGGTGACCAACAAAATCGGCCTATAAGAATCACTTTTGTGGACGAAGTCAGTCCAAGACTGATCTTGTCTCGCCTAAGTAGGCTTAAAGGTTTGAAGATCCATGTTCGTCCATACCTGGACCCAGTAGACCGGGAACGGCTCAAGTCTGCCATTATTGAGCAGAAAAAACGTACTGGTGAGGGGGAAACCTATCTCCATATGGCAAATTTTCGGGTGGTTTCCAACAATCTGTGAAATAGGATAAACAAGCTGCTCACACTTCAAGCACGCCCGGCGGCTCTCGCTGCGATCTGCAAGTAGTCTTCACAAACTTTTGCATCGTTATGAACAAGGGCGATGAGTTTTGTCGTTTGGTTACATCTGAGAGGCCAGAATTGGTAGGACTCGCAGAGACGGCTGCATTCAGAGTTATACACTCAGGAACTTGAACTCAGCGGTTACTCGTGCTTCTGATGCGATGGACTAACGTATGCCCACGGTGGTCTTGCTCTACTTCCGGTCTTCCATACATGGGAGACCTGTGAGGACCGACCGAAGTGATGGTGGTTTGTGTGAGCTACTGTGGTGCTCCATCCACCTCAGGCGCGGAGAATTACATGAGGGTGCAGGCTATCGCAACCCCCTGAGTCGTTGTCTGAATTGGCTGCCCCATCTGCGAACCCACAAGAGTCGTCCACACTTTCTACTTATGGGCGATTTTAACGGTCCTCAAATACGATGACCTGAGGTGCGTTTGATGCTTGTACATGGTGAGGCTGAAGCAAAGTTCGCGGATTTGGTACTTATAATTGGTGCAGTCCAACACATTTGCCAGCCAACACACATAACAACACGCTCAACCCCGTCCTATCTCGACCTGATGTTAAGGTGCTACGAACAACGACTGCGTGACGTTCTGATCACGTAGCCCCTGGCTACAAACGACCACACAATGCTCATAGCTGATATGGAATTACCTTTGCCATATTCGCGTCCGTTGGAACCATCTTACAACTACTGGAAAACGGACTTCGACGTTCTAGCTCGAGCCGCGAGCCAACCGGTTTGGTCTCTGTCACAAGCTGCATCAGTGTAAGACTGTTGGACATTTAGAAAAGAGAGATTGACGTCATTGTGTTCCCAATTTGTGTTTTGAAATGCTGGAAGGTTGGACCGATGAAGCTCATTGGTTTGACAATGAGTATGGAAATCTGGCTCGGAGACGGCGCAGACTGAGGGACAGATTCGTCCTCTCTGGCTCTACCAAGGAGTACGAAGGGTACAAAGTCAGCCAAATCTCTGTAACAGTGCAACAAAAAATAAGCGCCGACATTTTGAAGAGCAGCTCGCAATCGCCGCGAAGACCGCCCCAAAGAGAATCTTTGCTTACGTGAAGCGACGCCTGAAGCCGGCAGGTGATGTGCCAGTGCTGGATGGCCCGGACGGACAGCCCCTAACCTCCAGCACTGAGCGTGCGTCCGCGTTGGCGGCGCACTTCGCTTCTGTATTTGCAAATGACCAGGTGTCTGTTCCGAGTTCGACGTGTACCGCTTTTACCGAACTCGACAGTCTGGATTGCGGCGTTGAAGAGGTATGTCAACTACTCGCCAGCCTTGACGGCACCAAACCTACCGGACCTGATGGGCTTCACCCACTGGTTCTCAAGTCACTTTCGGTCATCATCTCTCCTGTCGTGACTGACCTTTTCAACAGGTCGCTGTCCGAAGGTTCGTTGCCGATTGACTGGAAATGTTCGGTGGTGAAGCCTATTCCGAAAGGCGGCGACCCTAGCAAAGTAGACAACTACAGGCCAATTTGTCTGACACCTATTTTGGCAAAGGTTGCTGAGAAAATCGTGAAGAAGGGATTGCTGCAGTTGCTACAGTCAAACGAGGTCCTGACGCCCGCACAGCACGGTTTTATGCAAGGCCGCTCATGCATTACAAACTTGCTTGTGACGAGGCATGAGTGGTTGAAGGCAATAAGCAAGGAGAAGTCTGTCGACGTGATATTCATCGATTTCAGTAAAGCGTTCGACAAGGTCAGCCATGAGGTTCTCCTTCACAAACTCAGGATGTGCGGTGTCGGTGGCTCACTGCACCAGTGGATCCGCGACTTTCTTGTTGGACGAAAGTGGAGGGTACAGGTCGACGACCATCTAACTGACTGGTATCCCTCTACAATTGGCATGCCTCAAGGCACTGTGCTGAGGCCCACTCTGTTCCTGATCCACATCAACGATGTACCTCAGCTTGTCCGGTCGTCATGTGCGTTGGTTGCGGACGACATGAAGATTTGGAGAGAAATTGATGCTCCCGATGACTGTGGCGTACTTCAGCAAGACCTCAACCGCCTATCCACATGGTCTACAGTAGTTTATCTCCCGGTCAACCCAGCCAAGTCTGTATTTCTGAGCCTAGGGAAAGGTGCTGACGGTCTAAATATACACCCTTGACGGCCAACTGCTATATCCCACACCCTCCTTGAAGGACCTAGATGTACTTTCGCGCTACGAGTTGAAGTCCTTGGACAACACGAACAGGCTATATCGTAACGGACTGCGCATGCTTTGGGCCCTCAAACCTAGCTTCGGCACATGGTCTGAAGAGGTTGCCACTCGCCACTTCTCTTCCATCATTAGACCAATGCTAGAGTACGGTTCGCCCGCCTACATTCCGATTACCCGAGGCGAGGCACAAAAGAGCGAACGGGTCCAACACATTGCTACAAGGCTCATCCCGAGTTTGCGTGGCTTGGGGTATGAAGACCGGTGCGAGAAACTAAGACTCTACAACTTGCCCTACCGTCGCATGTTAGTCGATCTCATTATGACCTACCGTATTCTACATTGCGGTGACTTCCCAATGCTGACGCCAATGCTGCACTTACGAGGGCCATGAAGCACACGCGGACACAGATACAAACTTGTCGTGACGGAGGTGAAGCGAGTTCCCCATCCACTGTGCTTCGAACGGAGGGTGGTAAATATTTGGAACAGTTTGCCTGAACATGTGATGGAGGCAACATCTGTGCACCAGTTCAAACATTGTTAGATGTATATTTTATCACTATTTGATTCAGAGAACGATTGCACACTTACGATGACATCTCACATTTGGGAGTTCTGCAATACCGTGAGTCGGATTTTTTAAATGTAAAATGAGAAGGATAACGATATTTACAGCTTTTCATCATATTTCGAAAGACTTGTACAGAATTCATTTCTACTTGCTCTATAATCCAGTATACAGTATACACACTGAAGAATTAATGGACACGAAGATAAAGACTAATGCGACTTTGCTAAAAGATATATTTATAGTGGTCACGAGATGAACATACATTGTGGGGTGAAAAATTTATTACGTGTCAGTACAAAATGTTGCATATTACATGCTTAGGTGAGAAAGTCGCAACGCTTTCGGGTGTTAAGAATTGTCGGGTGAAACGACTGACAGCGGTAATTGTAGGTTCCTAAACCAAATAAAAACATGAGGAAATTGTGATTCAATCGGTGTATTAGACTTGCCAATGTATGAATCACAAACGCATGTAAAACGAATTTACACATCAACTGACAGTCACGGTTCTATTGTCTGGAACAGATCGTGCACTTTCTCGGTATCTTTGGAGCCTGACCCCAGTAAAAGTGACAGAAAACCATCAGCCTACGTGAAATTTTTGGTGCATTTCTAGAAGCCGGTATTTCCGCCACCATTTCAGTTTTCAGAAAGACCTTCCTTTTAGAAAAATATTCCATAAATCCTAGCTCTTGAAACATTGTCATTGAATTTAACCTCTGTGCAGGACAAACAGTCCACAACTGAGCAACAGATGTGAAACTAGCTGATTAGGCTGCGGTTGCTGTTCGCATTAGTATCCCTCCCCATAAGGTTGCTGTTGAAGTAACCTAGTTTCATAGCCTGCATTAGCAGTAAACATGAAGATTTTGAATCCCGTTCGGTGCAGAACCGATAGGTAGAAAACTAGTAATGAGACTTTGATATGCAGTAGATGTTAAGTGTCAAGCACCTGGAAATGCAAACTATCTCAACAGAGACTTGTGAAAATTCACATCACTGCTCCGCTTAACACCACATGTGAAAAGTAAACAAAATTAATAATTCCAAATGAACGAAAACAACAAGTGAAATTTAACTGAGTGCAGTTGTTACGGTTACAGCGCCAGAGTTTGATACACTGCGGCTGTATTTCATAGGTACTTTGAAAAGATATGAAGAACTCCTTTTTTAACGTAGCCGTGACCACTGTGAATGGTGACAGACCACAGAAGGCTTCTCGTTAAGTGTTGTCCGGGATTTGTTTTCAACCAGTGGATTAAATATAGAACAATTGTCATCTTTTAGCTTCCTGGAACACAAATACTCTGTCACAATGCCACGGAAAATATAATAATGTTATATTGGTTTCAAAGTTCACAATATGATCATTATTGATATAGTGGTAAATGTGCGCAGCTCAGGTTGTTCATTCGTTAGATGAACTCCGAGCTTGGCAACATTGTTATAAAAGTTTCGTCACTAGTCAAGATGAGATCGTCAGTGCGTTAGTGCGCCGCTTAGCTTTGCGCAGGTAAGTGAGCACCGGCTAGTCAGACGCGTGCGTTTTTATAAGTCATGGCCACCGGTCGTTGGGGCACGTGATCTTTGAAAATGGCCTCTTCGAATAATGTATCGTGACCATGGCGCGTCTGTCTCCGCCAATGAGAATGCTGCCTGAGCTGTTCGTATTGTCGGATTACATAGTCTACCTACCGAAACAAGTCAATAGCGTCGATAAACTCAGTAGCGAAGGTTGAATGACAGTTACTAAAGTGGAAGCATTCGTAGTGGTGCATCCAGAAGCAGTGTTCCACAGCCGAAAAGAACCCATGGTAGACATCCTTGCTAAAGCACTTGATAACTTGAATACTGTTGAAGTTAAACAGTCGGATATAAGAATTCTGTTCGAAATTTTCTTCAAGCCCAGATGGAATAAGGCCTGCATCGCGGAAATTCAGAGGCTTAGATAACCATGCAATACAGCAAAACATCCTCATACCATCTATAATGTTCTGAGTTGTTCCGGATACGTGTGAATATACCCTGGTTCTACTGAAATATAAAAGCAGTGAACTCATTCGCACGAATTATCACCCCAACAGCCAGATATTCGTTTTGCATAGCGTAATAAGAATTTTTAAAAAGAGAAAATCGCAGAATTATCATGATTACGCAAGTTGAACAGTATTTCTCAACATGGATTTCCGAAAACACGATGCTGTACAACGTGCCAAGTGCTGTTTCTGAACTCTGCTACTCATTCTATTGACTGTTAAACGTCTGCTTATCCTAATCTTGATATGCGTGAATGTATCGATCGGGTGCCACATAAGAACTTCCGTAGAAAGGAATTTCCTGCCATTTACTTGCGTGAATTTCGTGAAATCCTTCTGGTCGGTATCAATCACTACAATTAATGCTTCTACGACAGAACATGTCAAGAACGACATTATGCTATGAAGCTTCAAAGGTCCCACTTTGTTTTTGATGTACATCAATAAAATCTTCGGTTCCATCAAATTTGGCAAATCATATCTGGCTAGATGGCAGCAAAACTGTTAACAATCTTGATTCAGCTATCAGCAACGCCCATGATGACATACAATCGGAGCTGGACGAACTGCAAACGTGTTTCAGAAATTAGGCATGAAATTCTCATCCAAGCAATACGATGGCATATGTTATGAGGAGTTGCATCCAATTAACTGATGATGAGGGATCGATGGAACTCGCATTGCCGACGATTCCCGAAAAGGTGAAATGGTCCTCGTTGCTTTACCCAGCGTGTGATTGCTGTCTGACCGACTGGATGTGGTGAACTTGGAAGAATATCAGTGATGAAAGCTGGTAAGTCGCTGTCCACCTGCCCTACAATTCGTGACGATGGGCAACCCATTGTGGATTCCTTCAAGTTCACTGAATAGGTGAATTGGCAAACTAGGAGAATTGACATTAAATCCTTTGTCTTAAGTGAACTAAAAAAGTATCTATCAACTCCATATTCGAGTACTGTTCGTTGGTGTTCTCAAGCACCAAGTATAATGATGAGATGGCAGTAAGAAAGGTACAGCAACACTTCCTAAAATGTGTAATGAGAAAATGCAGAGAGTGTACATAATATGACTGTTACATGAGACGAAAATAGTGGCTAAAACATAATTGGTGCTTCCGTTACTTTTTTCTAACCGGAAATCACTAGTTCAGATATACTCCCTACAACATGCCCTTAGGAACGTTATAAGCAGTAAGCGTAAAATGTTATTACTTAAGAAAATGTGACGTAACTGAGGACAAACTTTCTAAATCGCTACGCAGTTACATGGAACACGCTATGGAAGGCTGAGAAAGTGTCATTTATCGGGGGTTTTGCGCGGGCTAGTAAACTGAGAATTGAGAGATAATTACTGGATAAGACATCAGAAACAGAAGGTAACGAGTAAGCTTGTTTTCACGGTTTCATCATTAGGTTAAGACAATCACGACAAAGAAGGCTAGAATAGACACAATAGATTTAAATTCGGTGAGTCACTGAAGCAATTATCTAATTGGTTAGTCTGTGATTGGTCTGGTTGATGCTAAGTCGGGCGAGGTGGTGTGACCGCCATTGTTAGTCGTGCTGGCCTGTGGCCAAGGCAATGCACACATAGGTCCGGATTATGGAGCCTGCTGTCGACAGCAGGCGGCATCGGACTGGGTATGTGTAACATCCGTATACACAGTAGATTGGTGTGAATGTGTAATGCTAATAGCTTTGACAAGTAGTAATGTAATCGATGTACTCAAGACAAGTGTGAAAGGTCCAAAGCCATACAGTGAATGCCATGCCATTCACATTGCTAGCCCCCTTTCATCGTCACTTCCGATGAATTACGATCCGCCTGTGGTAACAAATGCGCACTGACATATGTGTAAATTATGGTGTGGCCTTTATATAATTTCGTTGCTTATCACTTCTTCTACGGAGCAGACGCTCAATGTGAGTGACACGGTGCTTGAAATGAATACACGCTTGCTTTGTAAGCTGGTCATCGGTTCAAATCCGCGTATGTACAAGTGACTTCATGACGTATCCAGTTCTTACACGACTGTTGATGGCTGTGTAACAGCCAAGTGACGGTACGGTGTGACAGACTACTGCTGACGCGCTTTTACCTTTGACATATGCATGTCGCTATGTGCGATAGTTTAATGAAACGCACCATCCTTCCTTCGGCCTAAACCCCATTTTCTGCACTCGCTTAGGTTTGCTTCGACAATGTATGATGCGTCTGTGTTAAAGGAAAACTACGTATAAATTTTAGACTCATAGTCCTGTGTTTGAGCAACCCTTTCTTAATCCTTCAATTTTTATTGTATCTAACATTTACATCCACAAGACCGATTCGCATCTCAAATTCATTCCTATGCTGATGCAGGATTATACTCGGTCAAATCCGCCACAAGCTAAAGCTGAAAAAATAAAATAATAAAATGATGGTCGAATGCACTTTTATTTTCTGATTAACATACAATACCAATTGGTGAGCAATTGTGCACCATTAGTTAAATTCTCTCCCTTAACTTCTAAGTGTCGTGATGCCGCATTATTTCCACTGCCCTGACAGATAGCGTTCATTGTTCAAGTACATCTCCGTTGATCGTGAGTGAACAAAGCATCCCTAATTTCTCTATTATAAAGTATTTCGATATTTTCTTGTCTTACAATTCGTCCTGGTCAATATATATTCTTGAAACTTCAAAATCTCAGAAGACAACCCATTAAAGCACTTAGACTCAAAATGCTGCCCGCACCGAATACTCTAATTCGAAGGTTCGTAAATGCGTGCGCGTTTCCCCATTGGTCATCCGGTTAACGTCATTTTACGCGGAATTCATCAAAAGGGCTACACTCTTCTTGTGTGATCACTAAAATATATTTTCCCTATACTGTGGAGTAAGTAGAGTATCCATCGCTGAGTTCATCGTTAGCATGTATTTTGAAGTAGGCTTTAGCTCGTCTTCCAAGAATTTAAACTACACCGCACACCCACTACACAATCTGTTAGCCAGTACCGTAAGTATTTCTTCCACGCCGTCGAAATGTATGGCATTATTTTCCGGGACCATATCTCAAATACTTCTTACCTTATCTGTCTCAATTGTTAGTCGACACGGAAGTAATGATGCATCAATTTCGAGACGTTCGCTTGCCTGAGAACGAAAGCTTTTTGTGTTAATTGTCAGTTCTCATTTCCCCCACTGATGTGTAAAACTATGTCCACATTATCAGTATAAATTGCTGAAAAGAATCTCACACGGGTGTACAAAGCTTATCTTGACTTGAAATCCATGCACACTCTCTTAAGTCAATTTCTGTATGGACCAGTGAAAAAAATTAGCGACCAGTTTTTTCTGTGTACGTAAAGTTAAATACACGAGCCGAAGTAAGGAGATCGCTCCGGTAAACAAACCACTGCAATCTGAGAAGTGTCTAACTACGTGAGTACATTAAGGTATCGCAACGAGAAGGATGAACCACTAGGGAAGAAAAAAATATGCACTCGTGTGTGTGTTTGGGGTTGTGTGCACGTGTCTGTTTAGACTAGTCGTCAAGCTTGTTGACCGAGTACACAACATCAACTCTCCGCTTAACCATGTAATGCGTCGAAACCATATCGATTCGGTGGTCTTGATTTTCGGCCAGTGCTGCGGAGCTGCGTTCTTTGAATAGGTTCATCAGTGAAGTTTGGTGGCGCATGCCCCGTTCGTCTGCTACTTGTGAACAACCTCCGTGCTTTGACTGTGCGGACATCTTCAAGCCGGTAAGTGCCTGGCCCACATGCCCGTGTTGTTCTTATCAGATCTGATAACGTGGGCTGTCCTTTTTATGCGGCGTTTACCTTCAGGCGCATGAATGTTCCGGACTGGAGAGGAGTAGTAAGCTTCCGCTAAGTGGTCTGATGTCGACGGCGATGATCTAACTCGCCGGGATTATTAGTTGCAGGAATCGGAATTGCGGTATTCAACTTTGTCCAAAGGCAAGCCCAAGCATGAGTTCAGCTGGCGTTTGCCTGTGGCTCGGTGGTGTGCGGTTCGGTAAGAAAATAGTGCTTTTAGAACTGCATCCTCCCCACCTGTACCAGATAAGCAAATACTTTGGATACTCACTTTCAAGGATCGACTGAACCGCTCTACCATGCTGGTTGCCGTTGGATTATACAGAGTTGTACGTGAGTGGCGGATGGCGTGAAGTTGAAGGAATGAAAGAAACTAGTGATTTGTAAACTGCGGCCGTTGTCCGCCACTATCTCTTCGGGTAGTCCGAAACGGAAGAACATGTATTTTAGCCATCTAATAATGCTTCCAGTAGTCACTTCTTCACACAAATGGACTTCCGGCCATGTGATGTAAAAGCACGTTGCCACCAAACAGTTCCTTTGATGCTGAGGCGCTGAGGTAAATTGACCTGTGATGTCAAGAGGTATCTTGGCCCACGGTAGTATAGGATAGTCTATAAGTTGCATATGGGAGGAAACCGGCCTTCAACTCCTGTCTGTCCTTTGACATGAAGAGCAGTCATGAACAAGTTTGTCTCTTTCGTGTGACATCCTGGACCACCAGAAGCATGCGTCAACCTCGCGCTTCGTACGAACGATACCCGAGTGGCTTTCGTGAGCAAATAGCATGATATTTTGCAACAAGATCCGGGGAGCCACAAATGTTTCGCCGCGCATCATACATCCATCTATAAATGAAATTTCTTGGTGTAACACGTAGTACGGACGGAACGCCTGTGATCTTGTTATTTTGTGACCAACCATTTAGCAGAAGCAGAAGCAGAAACACTGGTTGGGCACTTCTTGTCGAAAATCGCCAAGAATGGTGTGGAAAAAATGCGGTGTTTTATCACGTCAAACGTATTTTGTGGGAGGTGACCCCAAACAAATACACTTTGTTCCTTTGTCAGTTCAAGCAGTGGCTTAGCAGTGCTTGTGAAATCCTAGAAAATGTCCAATTTTGGTGGAGTTCTGTGAATGAGGAGCCCGGGTGATGGCACGCGCGTTGTCAAAATCCGGATTCATACCGTCATTTGCTATAATTTGGCCAAGAAACTCAATTTCACTAGCATTAAACTTGCACTTCTAGGGGTTTAACCAGAGGTTATGATCATGTAGTCGACGTAACATAGCATGGAGTCCTACCGAATACACAGATATTGCCCATGTATACTAGTTGACCAGGTAAATTGGCAAATGAGTGAACCATAAACTTTTGCCAAGCTGCTAGGGCTAAACTCAAGACTTTGTACTGAGAGTCCTTCCATAGTAAGAAATGCGGTCATCGGTCTTGACTCCTGAATTAGATGGGTGTGAAAAAAGCCTTTCTAAGGTCCAATTTAAAAAAATCGGGCGCCGACTACTTTGACTAATAGTTCATTCGTTGTTAGAAGCGCAAACTTTCTACCACTATTTGATGATTTAGGGCCTCAAGGCAATTGCATATTCTCACTGTACCTTCCTTTTAGAAGACTGTAAGCATAGGGTGGACCCAATCAGAAGAGTTAATGGGTTCAATGAGATCCTCTGCAATCATTTGTCGCAATGCTGACGAAACAGCCTAGCTTCTAGCCAAAGGAACTGGAAGTGGCTGAGCAATAGCTAACGGTTTAGCACCCTGCTTCAGACATATGCGGTGAACGGATGAGTGGGTGCGCCTTATATTTGTTCAAACAGTCTCGGCTACTGTATCTGTAGGCCTGATAGGTTAACCTCCATGATACGCATAGGAGATGGGACCGGCGTGACACCCAGTGCAACCATAGCGTTGCGCCCGAGTAGGGGACGGTTATTTCCGCAGGTGAAATACACAACAACTGATGACTTCACGGCCCCAAGTTGCTAATCAATCACCACAAATTCTCGTATTTCTACCACGGCCTTTGCATAACTGTCAAATCGGTAGGTTGAAGGAGGTATAGGCATGTCGTGTAGGTGACTGCCATAAAACTACTCGGTACTAAATTGATAGCTCCTATCATTGAATCAAGTTCTTTGTCAACATGTTCTATCGTGTTCAATAAATGCAACAGTACGAATGTCAGGCGTAGGGAGTTTAGGCTCTGGACAACTGGAACGATAGTTATGCACAGTACCTGTGTTATCAATGGAAAATACATTTTCAGATGACTGTAACCGCTGACTAGAAAAAGGAATCTGTAGGATGCAACTGAGAAATGCGCACTGAACGACAACAACGAGCAAAATGTCCACGCTTACCGCACATTTTGAAATCCATTTCTAAGGCAGAGTACTAGGTAAAATTGGCTTTATGCTGTAAAGGCTACCGCAGCGGAATCATTTCTGTGGGGATTGCGATTCGGTTGACGAGCGATGGATCTTGGCAACCTGCTGTATGTCTGCGTAGATAGCTAGACATCACAACTGTTGGGCCGTACATGTTTTGGGGCGAGCTAATTCCACAGCCTTATCTCGAGTCGATTTGGAAGCGTCTTCGGAAAGTATGCATTCCTGAATTCGGTTACTAGTGATTCCACTAATCAACAGCTGCACTACCATGACGCCTCGATACTATTTTTCAGTATGGTTGGATACTCGTAGGGTCGTACACTGCGAATGAGGCTATCAAAACTGATGGTTCTGATGGTTCCTATGTAAGTCGGCCGTATTTGAGGCGAGCCACGAAGAGGTTTGTACGCTGGCCCTGACTTGTCCAGCACATCTAGTGTTTTCGTTAAGGTATCTTGAGACTGAAGATCCAAGGCATTAAATCGACGTCGTCCCTCATCATCCAGTAGGTGTCCGGGAAGCTTCAGTTTCTGGCCTTCTGTGTAGTTAGAAGCCGCAAGTAGTAGGTCAAGATAGTTTGTAAACTATGTTTTCCACCGGGCCCATGCCCTTTCGGTAGTACCTAAGGTCGGATCAGACCAGTCAAAAGTAGGAGGATGTTACTGTTATTCCATGGTGTAGTTTCGTAAGCCGCGACGTCAGTGTAGTGTACAAAAATTCGAATGTACGGACCGGAGTAAGGTCACTCAGGTAAACGAACTGCTGAAATCTGAGAAGTGTTCAACTATATGAGTACATGAAGGTGTTGCAGTGAAGGATGAACCAATAGAGAAGTAGAGAAATATGCTTATGTGCGTATGTCTGGGGTTGTGTCTGCCTGTTTGACAAGACTAGCCATCAAGCATGCTGACCGAATAGACAACAGTATTTAAGCAACTTTTAATCACAACTCAAGAGTAGGGTTTGAATTACAGAAATTCAAGGCTGAAAATCAATTGCATCACTCTGTTTATGATGTATGGGGAAACCCAAATAGGATCTTTACGAAACGCCATGTGGAAATTTATCGAACCATTCCATAGCTACAATGTTATCACATTGTGTACTTGGTCCCTATCTTGAATGCACACATGTAAAAGCATGCATCGCATTTGAAAATGCCGGATACAACCCACAGAGGCCGTCAATCGTTAACTCGAGCGACTTATTATATATATCTTCAATAATCGATGAGTAAGTCAGATTATAAAGCGACAGTGATAGCCTCAACTACATATATTATTCGAAATAAAAACGAAAGTTAGTTGTTCATGTTGTTTTGCTACCGGTCGAACTACGCTGAGCTTGGCAATTTTGTTGCAGACGTTACGTCACAATCGAGGTGACATCATCAGTGTGTTGTTGAATAGCAATTCGACAGGTGACGAAACGTCTGCAACAAAACTGTTGAGCTCGGCGAACTGTTCGATTGTCACATGTGATGTTCTTTCATTTCATTGGTGCTCGGAGAAACGTCTCATTGTTGTACGATAGACTGTAAAAAAGGTCCGTTCTTGTAGCACCGATAAAGAAATAAATTCAACTACTGATTACCGTTAACTGACAAATGTTAATATAGAAAGTACAAAGGATGAGACAATGTGGCGAAATTTCAGCTATTACCCAGGTCAGCAGGACACGTCTGTTACTACTGCTGTCAGATACGCCCACCGCGGAAGAAAAATGATATGTTGCTCCTGTATAAGTACGAGAGTTCGTCAACCAAATAAGGAAAACAACCAGAATCAACCTAAAATCACACCCGTCACTCGAGTATGAAACGGCATGTAGAAACGGGAATATAGGATTACGTCTAGTCCATTTAGCCTACTGCCACACAGAGACGGGCTGGATAAATTATAGTTCACCTTCCAAATACTGAGATGAGACTTTTAAAACGCAATCCTATCTCAACTGTGACAATCCCTACTAAGTAAATACTTGAGGCTGAAGCTGATGATACAGACGCACTCAAGTCGCGGTTATTTACCTGAAGTCCCAAACGATTGCCGCTAAGTTGTGCCTAACAAAGCATTCCGTACAATAATATTAAGGGAATGTGTCAGATTATGAACATTAAGCTCCAGATTTAATTCTTCGAGTTATAGCGAGATATGGGCTCTGAGCCATAAGTAAATCCGAGACCTCAGTTTAGGCAATGTAGATGAAAAATGCGCGGATAAGATGTGTCTGGGGTAAAACACGGAGAGCTAGAAAGCCAAAGCATAATGGCAAGCAGTGTGGGTTATCTCACTATCGTTTATAATCGCAGACTGAAAAAATATCCTATAGACTTCAGAAACAAAAGTTAGCGGAAAACTCATTTTTGGTGGCTACTACTCCACGAACAAATGACAACTGCGAACATCAGACCACAGTACTAGTTCGCAGACCCACACGGTTTGGGTGAACATTCTAGGTGATTGGTCCCTACTCACTGGGAGGCATGTGGTAATGTGCTCCATACCCATTGGCGGTATAATGGTTGGTGGCATCCGGTTCCTGATTTGCCTGTCACTGTGGTCTCCACAGGACGCCTACACCTACGGAGAAATTACGGGCGGCTTGCGTTGCACCACCCACAGCTCCAACCATACACCCCATATCCAGTGTAAACCCGAAGAAATAAAATCGGTAGGCATGCGGATGTGAGCTAGGTTTCATCAACGGAGCCAGTCCAGACTCCTTCAAAGGTAAACACAAGCATATCGGATACGCCGCTAAATTAGCACATGATATAAATGGATTATCAACATAGCCGCGATAAATTAAAGATAGTAGATAAACAGATCAAGAAACATATGCAAAATGAAGAAGAAAACGAAATTAAGCACCATTCGTTTAGGCGACACTTGCAATTTATAAGTTTATTCAGGCAGACATTAAAATGAGGAAAGAAAATGAGCTTTAAGACAAGATAGCAATCGCACCATGTGAAATAACGATAGAGAACAGGATACACACATTTATTATGCGAACACAGGTCAAGGTCAAGGCGATCGCTTCGGATTCCGCCAGTAAACAACTAACAGCTCGTTTGGGGGTAGGCGGGATTGAACGACCCGTATTCATTGATCTGATGGCTCGAGCCATTCGGATGTGCAGACACGGCGAGTGCCAGTGTTCTCAAGTTACAACGGCACACAACCAAACCGAACAATGCGTCCGGACAATATCAGTCTCCTCGCGTTTCTTCTCATATAACTTTATCGGTCCGAACGAGAGAACGAGTAACCACAGAATGAAATGTCATATTTCGGAATCCATCGCTGGTTGGTGATTTATGATTGGCAATGAGCTGGTCTAGGGTCACCACTTCAGAAAGCCCTCTGTATGTCGATTCCGCTATCCCGTTCACCTTGAAATGTAGCCGTGTGCAGATACGCCTTTCCCAAATTAAACAATTACACCTTCGATTCTTGAGGCTCCATGCCCCTCCGAATAAAGTCCGGATACACATTTCTGCCGAGTAGTGATGCACACGAAGTTTAACTCTTCCGAGACCTTGTCCTCGCTACTTGTCCTTTATGCTCTCTTAGTTAGGAATCGAACAAGTTTTCGTTTCTGGCTAAGTGGAAGAATGCTGTCAAAATGAGTATTTTTCGCGTTCCATGTTGACTTTTTACGGATACTTAGCTGGACACACCTGTCTGATCTTAAACCCAGCTAGATATCAAAGAAAGGCATCGTACTGTTAGATTCCAGGGTGAGCTTTACATGTGTGTTTTACAAGTTTCTCCGGCGGATAACATTCCGCTGCTGGGTCGTCACTGACGTCTTCATCCCACGACCGCAGGAGGAAGCCCAAAGACGAGCCGGAAAAGAGAGACGTATTGTATGAGAGCATGGCGCAATAAATAGGTTGTGGGCAACTACTAACACAACACTATTGGGGGTGCTAATTAATATTACTTAACGCAACTCAAATGGTTCAAGTTCATGATTCAACTTGCCGCTGATCCCGGATAGATTCGTGTTTTGATCTCTACTCGAGTACGATCTGTAGTTGTAGATCGATCCACTTTTACGCCACTGCTCTCGGCTTGATCACTGACTGTGAGCTTTCTCTGCGTAACATCTGCGATGCAGGATATGTCGTCCACGTAACGTCCGTGGTGCACGGTTACTAATAAGTCCGTTCTGATAGTCGTTTTGAGACTTAATCAAAACTACGTCTGCTAGTAGCGGTCCTGGCGGTGAACCTATGGAAGCTTCGTTCATGGAGGTGCCCTTTGGATTGAAAGTGTGTTACTCGTATCTATGAGAAGCTAGTCTTTCGACAGGCCGATACGCAGAGAAAAACGTACAACAATGATGAGCAGCTAGTCTCTACTAACGGTAAATTGGTGAAAAGTGATTTATCCGGAGAAAACATCTTATTTCTGATTAAGTCCTCATGTGCAGAAGGTACATTAGACTGCTTTGATATCAATTTCCCTTTCGGTTCTAGTTTAATGGTCCACTTCGCTGTTGTATGATACGGAAAACCACACGTGTCCGATCTGTGTTAAGTGAAAGGCCTCCTTCGGGTATTTTTGGAAGGACAGTTTCGTGGATTTAGTATCACTGTCGAAAACACGTGCTCGAGCAAAGTTAAGTCAGCCACAGCCGATTGTTTCAGGAAGCACGCCAACTTTGTGACTGCCTTTCGATTGCGGCCATCTTGTCTTTATCTTCATCTATCGTCCGGAACTCGAAATATCACTGGACGTTCATCAGTGACAAAATCGGATGTCCTATTAAAAAGCGTCCAGCGTCTTTATAGAATTTAGAGAACAGCACATATCCATTCGCTTAATCGCTCGTTTGTCATCGAACACATGAGTCAAAAAATTCGATGAGTTCCACACCCTCTACCACATACCCAGACTCTACACATGAGCTGTTAGATGTTGTCTGCTGGTATAGGCTGTAGCGATCGCCATGACCTTGAACCCTGTGCGCATGACAAGTGTGCCCTTGTTACCCGTTTGATGTGGTCCCCTATCACACTAACACGTGGTTTGGAACATGCCACCAATTGCACCCGATCGATCCGAGAACAATCACATTCGCCAAGTCACTCAGATCGTATAGGCCTGCGAACTTGTACTGTTCTCTGATGCTCACTTTCATGCCATTATTTGTGGTGTATTCGCCTGATGAAGAAGCACCGAGAACGAGCAAAGTAGCAAACTGTTGTTTTCGATATGGGTCTAAACCGCACCCAGAAGGCACAGCATCAGATAACATAAATACCAAGATATACAACGGACTTCAGCAGAGGCGGAATACTACCAACCAACTAGTCCATTTGTCACAGGCATACATACCTCAGTACCGAATATCATTTAAGGGTTTTAAAGTGTAGTTGCACAACCGGTTATTTTGCAAACGTTATTTCTGCCACTACGAACTTTCCTGTACACGACGAAAATTAAATAGTTCAGAGCTACATCAATGATCCTACGGTCGAGCGAACATTGGTCTATAATTTGTTCTTCGTAAATTCGGCGTTATCATTTAGAGGCCGTACAACGATATTTTCCTCTACGTAGATGATGTTTATAACCTTGTCGAAAAGGAAACGTGATCATCAACAACCACTATTTTTATAGTGAAATCATCCCTAAATGGGAATCAAAAGTAAAGGTAGCCTGTAGGACGCCAGCAGCGTGCGCGAGCACTTAACTTTCCTCCTTAACAGGAGCAATTTCAACAGTTCCACAACATGAGGCAATAGAAATAAATACTAACAATGATTAATCTCTAAATTGCGTGGGAGAACAAAATGACATGGTGCAAATTAAATGTTCACAGGAAATTAGTCCGCTAGCATAACTCTCCAGATTCGGCCCAGACTCGGTGCAAAATTAAAAGAGATTATGGAGCGCGCGATGAAGCGCTCCTGCTTTTGGATTCAAAAACAAATCCCAGTTAAATGCTGTTTTTATTCAAACGGGCGTTTAAACAAATGAGCTATTGATTTGCGGCAATGATGAAATTTGTATGACAACAGAATTATTCTATAGGAATCACCGACTGGTTGGTTCATATCAAACAATGTCAAAACATAGCGTATATTCTAATACCGCAAACAGACAAGACCAGGACGGATACCTGTTTACCTAATCTACTCTGGAGTGTAAACCGAGAGCACGCGAACATTAGATGGCGCCTAAACATACGAATGATCTAGTAATGTGACGCATAGGCTGCATTCCACATTCTCACTTCTGCCAGCGAAAACTGTAGCGAAATCACTGGTTTCACGACTTGGATGAATTGACTGAACGAAACTCACTGACGAAAGGATTGAGGTGAGAATCGATAAAACCAGCGGGTAGAATGGTAAGAAAACCACTGACTGGTAACTGCCGAATTAAAATGATTGGACGTACTATGAGGCCAAGTTCACAAGTATACATGATGAAAATATGCGGGTAAAATTTGCATCTGTTTCACACCTGAAATCGCAAGCAAAGCGTTTCAGTTGATGTAACCGTAGGACCAAAACCGATATAAGCATCTGTTGACAGCACATTAAAATAAAAGTTGGACCGAAGTACAGAGGGACCGTGGCCGGAGAATATTCATGTGCATGTGAAATAGCGCAAAAAATTATCCAACCTTAACGCCAGAAATTCGCTGTCAAAACAACTGGATATGCGTTCTCATTTTAACGGCAACATGAAACATTAGGAATATTCCGATAATCTGTGAACCGTTCTCTTAATAAAGAAGTAATAGCACGAGTCACTACCGTAGTACAGCAGAAGTACAATAATCTGAGATAGCGTTACCGACTGTTTAATGGCTGGTTTCGTATGGTCTAATAAATAAAGTATTAGAGTTAGCAACGCTAGTCTTACTACTCCGCGCTTAAATGCTTTCTGTTACGAAAAACACGGCGACTGACATGATTAATTTACATTAGATGTAGTGTGGCTAATCTTTTAGCTACTTTCAAGTAACTACCATGAAGAGGAAACTGTAGCCCCGGCGTAAGGATAGTCCGAATTAGTCAACTAAACAACACGGTGGAAGTATACTGGTGTCTGTAAAATGATTATATTTTAAAGCCGGAGGTACAGGCCGTTTGTGATTCCTAATTACTTAGAGAATATCAAATTCAAAAATGTAGCTAAAAATAGCACGCCATTGCAGAACATGAGCTTTAGTATGGGCAACTGGAAACACCGGAATGGTTCAACACAACTTCGACACAAATATTTGTCTTTTTCTATCATGAAATCTCCCGTCGGTCCACTGTTTGCGGACATGTTTATGGTGAATTAAAATGTAGGCGGTAATAATCACTTTTGATAGCTAACAAGGCTATGTGGATGATATTTGTGATGGTAAATAAACACACTAATCTGGATGAAATACTTGAAAAAATTTAAACGATCCTACGCAGCACTCTCGCTTCCATATGAAGAAGAAAGCCATAATTTGATGTCCTATAATACTGTTTACAAGAAGAGGTAGCTTCATACATTGGCAGTTCTCTAGAAAGAAAAAGGACCTTCACAGTTTCGTTCCAGTGATTCACCGTCTCAAATCATGAGCACCTCGAATCTACTCGGGAGAAACTCCAGATGCGGTGCTGACGTTCAAACAAAACATGCTGTGGAAAAATGGATATTCCGATATCGTTAGTTTTAGGAACTTAAAGGAAACAATGCAAGTTTTAACGGCGGCGAAGGAATAACTATTCGTAAGACTACCTTCTATGGGGATACAGCTGCAGAGAGTATAGCTGAAAGTCTTTAGGCCGCAGCTCAGTCGACCTATCCAAAAGCTGTGTTAAAAGTGCTCCTTATCAAAGGAAGCACTCATTTGTTCGCAAAACAAAGACGCGTTTCGAATGCTGACCGCCCCAACGTTATTTAGCTGTTCAAGTGCCGCTTGGTGCCATGTATATCGGTCGACCTGCGCGGCACTGTCCAAACGTGTGAATAGACACTGCCCAAGTTGGCTGAGTCAAGGTGGCGCTTGGGTCATTGGCTAACCCATATCTTCAATACTGGGCATCGAGTGGATCTAAGGCCTGCATTTAGAATAGTGTGCAATGTTCCCCCGCACTGATGGAAAGGTAGATGTTTGCGTACACTGGCGTATACTTGTGACAGTCGAAGCATATTGCACTCGCTTGTTAGTCGTCCTTTTAATCTCAGAAGAAGTTAGTCCGGACTCTTCAACTACCCTGACCAATAAAAATTGACGACGCCGAGGTCATTACTTTAGATAACCTGTTAACGCGTTATTCGCTTGTTGTTCTCCGGCAATGATCCGCATTTGATCTACGTAATTTGAAGTAATCGGTCAATCTTACTTGTTTCAAGCCCATTTATGTATAATGGCAGAACGACGAATTTTGGAAAAGGTCCAGTATTTTCCCGTGTTCTGGTAACCGATCTATTCACACACAAGTTAAAAAAATAATTTAAAATCGAAGGTTCTGTTTCCCAAATTAAAACCAGGATAAATAAGTTAGAGAAGCGAAAACAACGAGTAATTGAAGGTCAAACGAACACATGTGGCTAACTCTGCAACTGAAAATGATATCATAGACCAATTAAATCTTATGTTGAACTTTCGATATGATATGAGTTGCCTGAGACTTGTTCGCAAGGAACAATCAAAGTAAGTAAAGGTTAGGTGTTGGGAACTGATTTGCAGTCTTCTGTTGTCGAAACAGAGTAAAAACTTATACCCGAAAGATAGGCCTCACTTGGCAATTTATGCAATTCTGGATCAAATGGAACTCGTTGGATCGAGTGACCCACTCTCCAACGCAGATTTGGCAGTTGTGGGTACGGAAAAATAAGCGGTGAAACAAGTTCCTTTACGCATAGATTATTCTTGTCCACTAGCGACCGACCTTCACCGATACACAAACTAGCAAAAATTTAAAGATAGGGAAATGGTTATGCCGAATGCTTTGTATACCGAAAACTGGCAACTATTCAGTCTAGGACCATGTACCCAAACACAACAAAACCTTTGGATTTGGATCGCGAACCGACAGGAAGGTTCGACCTCTCCGATGGACATTATGTGGCCAGTTCCATGTCTCCGATGTTTCAAGCGAATGCAATTTAGCATGCAGTTCATTATTCGCAGTGAATCAAAGTGTCTTCCAGTTATAATGCCTCAGTAAAGAATACCTTATGATGGATGATCCACGTCTTGCGGCTCCATCCGCACAATAATCTTACTATCTTAATCCGGGTGGACGAAGCACCAAGACTTTCATAGCAAAACTACTCTTCGGCAAATCGTTCGTCAATAACGACCAATGAACAGTGTTCATCCAGCTGACAGAGTAGGTATGACCTACCGGCATACTGCTGATGCCCCTTCTCATGCTTCTGATAACGACAGAATTAGAGTGTTTTCGAACACCGATAGGAATCAATATACTAATGTGTAGGTTTTACTATCCTCACGTTATTTCGTTTGTATCTCATGCGTTTATGCCAGTATGCTTGCAGTTCTATTGACGATAAATGCTTAATCTCTCATTTCCAAGTTATAAAAAATCAAGAAAGACATTGTCCCACATCTCAATTAAACTTTGTACCTTACCGCTTTCCATGCGTCGCAATCAATCAATTTCTACAGTACCCGAGTGATACGACTATTGGTGACTCAGTCTATCGTTGTAAATCAATTGGACAGAATTTAGCCACGCGAGGTGTTTGATGTGACGACAAGTTCCTGTACGAGATAGTTCGTCGGCTGATGACATAATTTTACGAGTGTCGGGTAATAAGGTTTGCACAGAAAACAGCAGCCCACTCAGAGTTACAACGGCAAAATGCGATGTAGTATTCCATCCACCTATGATTGACGTTGTCTTCAAGGTAGCAGAAAATGGATATTACCACGGTGGTGTGCCGGCAAGGTTGTTTTACACACATGTTGGCATCTACAAAGGTGGATCGGTAAATCTTGATTTGGTGAACATATTTATCAGTTAATTGAAAGAACTCTGAATCGCAAACAGAATGGCACGTGTCCCGGGGTTATGCTACCCCACTGTGAGACCAAGCAATCAAATCATACTGTCAGAAAACACCGCATGCTACGGCCCCAGCCGCTATGTCTCCTCTTCTACTAGAAGTAGCCTAGGCAAAGTGACAGGAATGTTAACTGCTGGACAAAGGTGCAGTAAGCAACACACGGCTTAAATCAAACTGAAGCTAGAAAGCGTTGTTAATGGTGTGGTCTGGTCTCCTCATCTGCTGCGACCACTGGTAATGTTTTACACAGTGTGAAACAGTTATCATACCTCTTCCCACCAAGTAATTGGTTACCCAGTGTAGGGTGGAAAGGACGGCTACGTCTTCGCTTTTCCCACGTTGTCTAGAATTTTGGAGATATTTAAGTTTGCACATGTTTCAATTAGTTTCCAAGACTCATGGGGTAGCTTAATCTAGCCGACCCGTGATTAAACGAAGTCAGACGGATGAAAATTCGCGCCTTGCTGTATACATGAAAGTCACTTCGAATGATGATGAGGTGGAGTTAATGTGTGACTGGTAGTTTCATAGGAAAACCGAGTAGTCCACTGGCTAACATATTAGCTCACATTTGAGCTCTATGTAACTATGCGGATTATTTTTTTCGAGTGTCATGAATGTCAAAGTTTACCAAGGCTGTGGCCCTAAATAGTTTCCGTCCCACATTTGTATGCAAAAGCTACTGACGGTAGCCCTAAAGTTTCTTTGGGGTTCATGACCTTTGCGCTACCAGCTATTGTTCTGTGTTTGCGCGCATTCATTTTCTGACCAATTCAAAACGATCGTTTGCTTCCCTTACGTGATCTATATGTTGTAAGTTCGCAAATGATCAGATAACACGAAATGGTCCCATCTTGCATTGCTCGTCTTCTTAGTGTTTTGTTCAGAATGTCATCTCTATTTGAACTCTATGAATTGGCGAGAAAATGATTGTGTAGTGCACAAATGCGTGATGGAGTGAACCGACAGTAACCTTTACTCAAAATACAGTCCACTGACACAAGTGTAGACATGCTGACCTATAACTGAAATCAATTAACATCGAATAACATATAGATTACTCGTTCAACACCACAAAATTACATGCAGGCTAGATTAGTATACGCAGGTACCCACTGAGTAACCGCTTTAGGTGCCTGGTAGTCACAGTGAAATAAATCTTCACCACATACCGGTCACTCAAAAAAGCTTTACGATGCAGCCTTAACCCAGAATTGCCATCTGCACTCCGCGAGAATCGATCTCCAATGTCAAAACGCAACACCGCCTAATGTAAAACAGCACTCAAATTTCTTTGGATGACTGATTTTTGACCAAAATCCATCCAACTAGGACGGAAAGTGGCAAATTGATCGGTCACTCATACTGACTGGGTATGCTAATTATTTAAAAAGAAACAAGCAACAGTTTTGAACATTGGTGTCAAAAAAGCACTAAATTATTTAGACATATTACGTGACTCGTTTTCCTATTTTATCTACGGCTGTGAGTAACTGAAACATACCGAAACAGGGCTTCTAGCCATTCACTAAGGAAACATAGGATATATTTGCGTCGTCAGTGTTATCAAAAACATATTTTCCGCAAGTTTGCCGGTGGCACGTATTTCCCACCAAATTGTGCATGATACGCGTGGATAGCACTACGGTCGACTGTGATGCAGAAAAGAGAGCACTATGCGGAGGTCATCATGCAATAATCTATATCTGCCCAACTTAGGATTTACTGTGGTCCGGCAATCAAAATATGACTCATTGCAAGTGGTAGACACACATTATTATTTTCAACTGACACCCAACAACTTTTTGATCCCATAGCGAAGCTCATTACATTCCCGTATATGTTGCAACGCACTAGCTCGCTTCAGTTATTCTTCAAGCCCATAATAGCAAAGTAGCACCTGTCCAGAAAGGATTACTGGGTTCAAGTTTGGATTTTATTACGCTTATTGAAACAGATACAAAGTTTTCAAATATTTGTATATCAAGTTGTGAAGATAATAGATATATCTGTCAGTGACGCCCAGTATTTAAGAATTATGTGATGCACCCGCTTTCGACATAGTCAATCTAAGCCGGTTGAAAGAATGAATCTCAGGTATTACCACAAATCACTGTTGTTGCATCATCCCATTAGCTCCAAATCTATCTCCTGAAATGTGATTTCTACACTGGAAAGTCACGGTGGTAGTTTAAGCTGCTTATCATTGAAGGACCCCCTGTCTTCGTTAGGTAAGTACTCAGTCATTAGCTCAGTTTCACAAAGATACCAATAAGATCACAGTTTTGTGGGAGACTTTTAATTTTAAAATATTAATATTTCCATACGTGGCAAAGTTGCGCTAAACCGCATGATAACTGTCCGTTTCCTTTTGGCTACCTAAAGTTCGAAAAGTGCCTACCACTGATGAGTCACCTGTTATCGCTCCCTCGTTAAATGAACTCAAACCAACACGCAAGTTTCTATGCGCCTCACCGAGTCACCCCCGGACAAAGTTTCATTAACACTCGCGTAACGGCTCGACACCAGTTTAATGACCTCTACGGTCTCTATTTTAAAGTGACCAAACTGAGTGCTAAGCCAAATAGCACACCTTACGCAACTAATTGATAGATGGTTGTCAGCCTTCACTCTATCGTCATGCCGTCATTTTGCACTTTAAGAGTGGACATCTCCGATGTTTGGCAGGTTGCCAAATGAATGTTGTTAGTACCGGTATTGTCACTTCAGGTCTAACTACCTTGGGTTTTTACCCACCTGTGAGCATTTCAGCTCAATGCTAGGGTATGATACACTGCAGTACAGGGATTTTACAGTGAAGTTTTCGGAAACCTGCACGTAAAGACTACCCATAATTTGAAAAGCAGAAAAACAGAAGGAGATCATCAAGTTGGTTTCTCCGCATTTCACACGTGCGCCAAACTAGAGCCTCAGTTAAAAGTAACAAGTTTCAGGTTTCATCAAAGGGTCAAGATTCCTTGACGCTACAAGTTATGACTGGTCAAAATAAAAATTGAGCGAAATCCTAGCTCCTTTCGTTGAAGAGACGATAAAGTGGAAGTGGGGAGAATAAATGTCATACATCGTAAGAAATGTTTAGCATAGTCGGTTAGGATAACAACTTAACGGCACTATTAACTGATGCTGAATTTTGAGTCTATCCCAGGCTTTGATGCAATCAATACATCTAAGGCATGCGCCTTACTTCAAGCATTTAATTGGTGTTCCAAAAGCGTAACGGAGAAAACAATAAATCGCCCGAGGAATCTAATCTGACTCTACTCGGAAGCAGATGTGTTAAAGAGCTTGGCATGCTACAATCAAACTTGTCTAAGGCGACCACTCAAGGGACCGTCAAGAAGTGGTCGCCATGGAAAGGTTCATTCATAGGATATTACTCATAAGATAAAACGTTGGGAATGTTTTTGGCTGGTTGCCGGACAGGTTGTCATCATGTTAGGTTGGTCTGTATTACAGAATAACCGGTGGAAGTGCTTGATCCGTTCAATGACATTAGTAGTTCTCACTTCTGGTGATCACATCACCCAGGATATTACTAGGTGTTATTAATGCCCCTGTGGCTCTTTTAATGCATAGACATTTATGGAAACTGTGGGTATCAGCCAGTTAATCAAAGTTAGGGGATATAACACTTGTAAGCACGGTGCTGCTGTACGGATCAGAGATCTAACCTGTTCGCAATGAAGAGGTTAAAAGATGACCGCGCTTGATCACCGTTGTTTTCGTAGTACTGCTTATATCAGGTGGGAATACCGAGCAAGAATTGATGAGATCCACAATTTAACAAGATAAAATGGTGATAGCAGCGTGCTGTCACTCTGTGCAGACTGTTCGCTGTCAAGCAGCTACTATCTGTCGCGCGCGGGCTAGGAGTATTATGAGATCTCAAGCACTTAGGTATATTCGAACCGGCGACTTTTAGATTGTATGACAGATGCTTTATCCCTCCGGCTTCGGGTAGACAGATAATCTAATGGTGCCTCACTGCGTGTTTGGCTAGAGTATAACCGCTTACGCCAACTAGGTCATGCCATCGGTAAGCTTATTCACCGTTTTCTTCGACGTGAGCTATAGACAATTGCCGTAACTAGTTGGATGAACCTGCGAGGTAACAGCTTGGTATAAATAAAAGAAATTGACAACTTGGTAGACCTGATGTGTTTCGTCTTCGTAGATGGAGGCATTGAGACGGTTCATACCAGTAGTTAGAGAATCTATCGGACATGGCGTAGTCGCACAATCCGTGTCGATAGTACATTTGATTTCCTACAGCTGCCTGTCAATATTCCACCTCGATAAAATGTAGGCCGTTTTCAGCCCCTTTCTTTATATTTCCTTAATCTTCTACTTTGATCAGTTTATCAGTGTATCAGTGTTGATCAGTGTATCATTGTCACCATGGCCAAGATTGGCAGTAAAACTGGGTCAGCTTCACCGGTGTCCTGATGACAGCTGTTTAACCGAACTACAAAGGTTAGGAACCCCATACCGGTCATGGTGAGCTGTCAGTATAATTCCTGATTGATATCATATTGCAGGTTTATAGAACACGTTATTCACATGTAGGAAGTGGGTATCACTAGCAAATAATGAACGTTATTCAGAAAACGAAATAAGGCTAGTTATATCTTTATATCGAGCTGCTCGCACACTAGCTCGCCTGATTGTTGAAGACGACAGTTTACCGGCAAGCGATTCAACAGACGAATGCGTAACAAACGGTGAAGCGTTAAGTCTAATAACCAATGTTGCACCCACTTGGGTTTAGTACCGAACCAAGAAATACCAACTGCTTTGGTACCCTCAAACGGTGACCAATCGATTGCAACCAAATTACCAACCTTCATGGTCAAGCGCTTATGAACATATGACACATCAGCAAATCTCGGAAAGCCTTTTCAATTGCTACGGGGGATCAGTTTAGTTTAAGCATAGCTGATTGCTACAGAGCTTGTAGGTTTAAAATACAAGAAACAATCTTTTATTTATATCCGATGTACAGACTAGAAAATATCCCCGTTGCCAAGGACTAGCACAATACTCCATAGTAAGAATGACGAGAATTCGGTATTCAATCTACACACCAGATAAATTTATACAAGATTTGGGAAGGCAACCGCAGTAGGACGGCACAACGTACCGACGCTTCGCTGCCACGCGAACATTATGTGTCCTGCGTGAGTTGTAGATACTGCGGGGTCACTCTCAGAATTGAAACTGTAAAAGGCAAGTGAGTAATACTTTCTGCCCCCAACCGACTGTGCAAGACCTAGATACAGCACGAATTTCTCGTCAACCATTAATGGTGTATTGGCTCCTTAAAATTAAACCAGTGATATTCTAGGGGTCGTGGACAGTGTACTAAGTATGAGGAAGGGATATTGTGATTCAAATATTTCGCATATCTCGCATATGTGGCTGTGTGCGAAAACCGTCAATACGGAAAAACGTGCTGAGTTGTCGTTAATTTAACCTAGTCCATGGCTCGATTGGTCGATAGACTGGATGGCTAGCCGAACAACCCTTGTGGTGCCAGGTGGGTGGTTGGGGTGTAACCCGTTCCAGCAAATAGTTCGGCTGCAGTGTTCCAGGATGTGGTGGGTTTTCGTCTGGCAAGCATTCTCACTATAAAAATCCACAAATGTCAGTTTATCAACACTGACGTAGCAAATGTGACTCGCCACAAACTAGTCACTGCCCCGTGGATACCTGGATCATTACATCTAATCTACAGACATCAATCGCCTATGCTTACACAGCCGACGCTGTCAGTCACAATTACAACGGCAGACTTACAAACACAAGCTACACTTATGCGCAGTTACGCACACATCCAAGCATTTACTGTTATGAGAAACTTGTTGTATTCTTGTACATTTTTGTTCACGCATTGTTATAATAACATGATCATGTCTATAAAGGCTTGCCTCGCGTTTCAGAGAATATAAAGTATTTTATTTCGTGCATAAAAATCGAGGTTAGGCCATGTTATTAACAACATTTGTTCATGTTACTTACTGACAAATGAATTTACCCAGGTGATTCGGCCAGTTCGCAGAAGCTAGAGAGCATCTCAAAGCCTTCATCGTAAGGCTAGTGGTGCCTCACCGACAACTCACAAAATGAGAAAACGAGGGTGCATGAACTGGCCTAATGTTTTGGCTGTCATGATTGGCCTGGTTTCATGGATTCTGTTAAACAAGTTTCTATTCAGTAGAAGTTTCCGACAGTTATCTGTCTCCGCTAAGGTCCCACTAACTGAAAAACCCAAAACCCTTCAGTCAATCGAGGTCAACCACTATTGAAGTTGACATAGCGTGTCGTAATATATTCACGCGATAAGGGCTCTGAATGAACCTAAAGTGAGTCATTAACCATCGTGACAATTGTTACCAGTAGATTGGTGGCTTAGGTGCGGGGCATCAGTAGGCGGTTTTTACGTCGCTGGTACGAATCGCAGCTCTATCTGACGACTGCGAAGTACGACACCGTTCTTAAACTGCATTGGTGGTATGGCGTAAACTTTTTAAATTATCAAAGAATGTCATAATTAGCTCTCACATTTGGCCAAGGGCTTAAAAGAGTGCACAAAAACACAAATTAAAAACCTATTTTATAATACAATGGACATAACGTAGACCGGCACTTACCAGATGACAATAAAATTGCTTGACACGATCGGTATACACCTTGGACTGAAAGCAGGTATAGTGCGAATCCCAGCATGAAGAGGAAAAATGTGACGAAGAAAAGTAAAACGCATGCGATGATCAGGAAGACAAAAGCCACCCTCCATGCTTTGTGAGGAACGCTGGTAATGTACGAGTAGTGTCCACAGACGTGTTCCCACTTTACAGGGGTAATGAACTGTACATTAGGTTGATGCGCATCATGAGCAGGTGATTGATTCATATAAATTGGATATCCACAACGTCGAAATAATCCCAAATCTGTCGGTAGGTCAACTTTTGGCTCCGGTTTGGACCTGCCGACTTTCCAGTTGTGTTCGGCGTGGAGGTCCGCAGACGTCTGAACTGAAGTTGTTAGGGGTATGGTTACGTATCCCTTCAGCCAGTATGGTAGCAAGCAACCGACTGTACACAAAATAGCTGCGAGCCAGGTCAGTAGAGACCAGACAAGCCACAGGCAGCGCATCAGCGACGAGTCGAACTCGCCGCAGCTTGTCTGGAATCACTACGACCACTGACCACACGAATTGGCCGCTGTGGATTCCGTCTACAAAGAACCAACCAAGATTCAGTCACATGTCTCCACAGCCGATTTGTTGATCAGTGACCCTTCATTTCATTGGTCGACCGACCAGTCCAGACAGCCTGGCCGTGAATTCGTAAAGGTGACATTGCGGCCGGGGCATGGTTAGACATGCGTTCGTCATCGCCCGTACGCAGGTTTTCGTTGTTATGTGCCGCCGCATGTCATCTATCAGAGGTTACCCGCGGCGCTGTTCGAAAAGGCAATCAGGATTTTCGCCATACTCTCAGGTAGACAATATGTACTGTGATTACGTCTTCTAGCTAAATGTCACATCGAACATCAAACCGAACGCATTTTCAAACAATTCATTACTGAGGAAAACGCTGTTACACTAATTCCAGAGGATTTTGCGCTTTCGATAGGCAGTCATGGTTACAAACTGTCTCGTTACACTTATCGACCCCTAGAGAACATTGGTCTTTGTGACGGGTAGAATAGCATGGCTTTAACATGTCCCGTAGGCTGACAACAGAAGGAATTGTAAATTTGAATACGATCTAGGTGGAACAAATAACATGCGTACCGAGGAGCGACAGAGTATTTGCAGATAAAATAAGGTCGTAGGAGTGAGATATCACCATGCAATAAGGAATAATAACTTGTTCTTTTAAAGCTTGTGGCAAATAACAAGTGGGGTGCTCACCAGTCTGCACAGATATACACGCGTCAATACGGATTATAATTCCAGTGTTTAAAGACAATGTCATATGCAGCGTTTTTTAAAATACTTAAGATGTCACAAACAACTGAGTTTAGAGGATCGTTACAAGGTTGGCAGACCGGGAGGGAGAAAAAATAACGTCTACAATTTAGACGATCTTCAGGCCAATGCCTCTCAGGTTGATGTTCGGGGTGAGTTGACAAATGTGAGTTAATTCCCACAACATTTCGTTTATTATCCCGTTTCCACGTAGTTGCCGGTAGCGTCCACTGAACACTCCGATTATCTCCAGTCGTTCATGATACAAGATTGCTTAAAACCTAGACTTTATTCGTTGTCCACCTTGGGGGTTTCCAGCTCTGCGATGTCAGGATTACCCAAGGTTGTTAATCCTGGCAGGTAAACTTCTTATAAAATTCACATGCCCAACTAAAACATTGTCGTGAAGCGCATGTGACTAGCCATTAAATAAAGTCACTACCGCTTGTTTTATACTTGTGAATTGTTGTATCTCAGCTACTGAATTCATGAGTAGGATTGAGCCACTGTACGCAATCGACCAAACGAAAGACGCATGGATCAACCATCGGTCAATAACTCTCATCAGATGGGATTTGCTGACCTCAATTCCTGAATTGTGGTTAAGTTATTAAGCCAGAAGCCCGAAGTTGTGACCCCTAAGTCAACTCCCTACTTCGACTTGGGCAACCGGTTTTTATCACGACCTTTGACGAATTCATGAAAACCGCGAATAATTTTACATCGCCCTATTGTGCTCCTGTCTCCTTCTGTGCCCAAGCACATCCGCCACACAACAATTTCTTCTTCGTTAACAATTCCCATTCATTTGCATCTGCATCCGATGACATTCTCACAGATGCCTAAGTATTCTGGCTAGTTACCCTCTTTCGATCCCAATCTTCATTCCTGTCGCAACGGTAAATTTTCGAACCCCCAAGTAGATCGGGTAACAAAAGGACCAAAAGCATAGTCCAGAGTTCCTCGCTCTCCATGTTTAGAACCATTCTGAGATGCGACTACATTAACCTAGTACTGTGGTTAACTTGACGTCCCTCGTGATCTTGGAATCGAAAACATAGATTGCTCTGTGTTATGTTCAGTTTTTAGGTTAACACTACCTTCCATTCTCTTATCTGCTCCCGAAGACTCCATTGCCCCATGTCTATATATCTGCTAGTAAAATAAATAAACTTATATATGCTTTTAATCAAATCATTTTACCGAATTTGGGAACTGGCTCAGACATGTTATTTTTCTGTCACTTCCTCTTACCCCGAAAGATAAATCCCAAATTCTTGTAGAAAAACGACCTTAGGACATTACACATCAAAAATTCGACGCGTTATTTCTATTCTATGCTTTGATTCCCCTGGTTTTGGCCACGAGTGAGTATTTTGGTTAGTAGAAAATATTAAACTGTACTTTGGTGCCTACATTTTAACAGTCCACCAGAATAAATTACTACCATTTACTGAATCTCGCATTTAACTTCACCAAACTATGGAATGCAATACTCCACAACTAGTCTGGTGTTGCCCTACTGGTCAGACAAAGAACATGGCTCCTTGACTTGTATATCACTATCGTACCCACTTTTCAAAACAAAATGCCGTGAAGTCACGGAGTGACTAATGATGGGTTCACCAGACTGTGTCTGACAACAAACCATCGGTACCTCACTGAAATGCCTGTGATGCATGTATCGGTCTGTAACTGGTCTGCTTGTTTTCATCGAACGATCAACAGCGACCTATATCTGTAAAACGCTTGTCAACACAGCTTAGAGTTGATTGAATCTTCTGGGTTGCCAGCTAATGACGCGTAACAACTGATGGCATAACCCAGTAGGGTTTCGACATGAACATTTCATGAATGAAACTAATGGAATAGATCACTATAGACAACATGGAATAGTTACAAATGGAGCATACTCAAGGTCAATAATACTGTTGATTTCCACGGTGACGCGTAAGTTTTTATATGTCCATTTTTGATTTCCCTCTTAACCCACAGAAAACTGTTAATCAGTTGCATTTATATTAACATTAAAATCATTGTTCTATTTTTTACGCAACTACTGCAAGTTAGATGCTTATAAGAATGAGCAGAATTGTGTTAAACAGTTCAAGATAGAATAGCACACAGTCTTTGCTTATGTAATCAGGTTAAAATGCGTCCTCATTTACCCTTATGACATACGGATTCCTCTATCTATCTAGGTGTTTAAAACTTCCAGAAAAAATAACGGTGCAGAGGAGAGTGGTATAATACGGGTTAAAAAGCTGATGCTTAACAAGTTCCGTAGGATGGTCAGCATGAGAATAACAACCTGGTGAAAAACATAAAGTGATAAAAGAAAAACTGTTTCGGTTGACTCACCGCTGTGCTCACACAGAGGCATGCCAAAAGGAGCTAACCTCAATTGAGTTGGTTAGTGCAGATTGTGCAGTTTACACAAGCTTTATCTCAAAATATAGGTGTCTTACAGCGACGTCAAGGGGTATATTATGTGTGGATAATGTCGGGGCAGATACAATGTAATTTGGGTGGACCTTCCATGACTGACACACGAACAGAGTAAAATTTAACTGAAATTCTAGCTGAAAGTATTACGTAACCGCATTGAACTGGTGATCCCTCAAGTTCCTGTTGTGACTGTGTTGCATTAGGTGGCGGCAGAAAATGGAACAATTTAACGATAGCTTTATCACCAGTGTAAACGCAAACGCTTAACAGTTTTTCGTAGGTTAAGAGATCAAGAATTGATGTACCAAAAATATACACCACGAGTAGCCGTGGGTTTACCGCACATTTTGATTATGCACATAGTATTGTTACGTTGTTACGTGTCCCAGTAATGGGTTAAATTATGTAGGGTAGTTAGTGTAATGCATCGTCAAGTCTAGTTTCGAGTTAAGACAAACTAAAAGCGAACATGTCAAAGTGCGGAATTAAACTTCACAGTTGCGATACTTGAAAAGAGAAAAAGTTCTGACGGCATTCCAACTGGCTATACTGTGTCACTAATTTCACATGGTATCCTCTCATTGTGGTGTTTTGGTTGTATTCCTATAAGGTTGGTATGGGTGCTTGGGATCATTGAAAATCTGATGCACCAATAGGCGGTCACCTCGCAGAAAAAGCTAATGTTTACTAAAAACTCCTAGAGTCCTTAGCCTCTAGTGCTAAGGTTGAACAATCCCTTCACATTTCATCGCCCTCTGTTGTGGCTTCTCAGGAGCAGTGAGTTCACTATTTTGCCAAGGATGCCAAGATTGGATGTTGTATTCAAAGTGTGTTTTCAGATAACTAATGTGCGTTTACGAAAAGAAGCTAGGGTCAAACCGGTTAAACACCCTCCACACTAGGCCCAAGTTTTAGCTGTTTTTTTCACAGCCGTCTCATCCAGCTTTGAACATCCGAGATCGTCCTGAACGAACACCCTAAGATCACATTTATGAGGAGCACAGGACTTGTTCTTCCACTCGATATTGCGGGGTGCTCTGGTGGCATATGTTCATTACTTTTCACTTTGTAGGGTTAAACTCAAGCAAATTCGTAAGCGCTGTCAAAATCACCTTGCAGAATTGTTTGGTCTCCTACTCATTTGATTGCTCGGCAAATCTTGAGGTCGTCCGCAAAGAGTAGAAAGTTCAACGTTAACACGTCCGCGACGTCGCTTTTTGAACACGAGGAATAACCGTGGTCCTAGTGCTGCGTCTCTAGAGACGCCACAGTGAACTCCTATCGAATCGGTCAGGATGAACGAGCACATTTAAGCGTCGTCGGAGTAGGAATGAAAGAATCTAAGCTAAGATAGGATCACCCATCTAGTAGCTCCGAAGCTTGTGAAGAAATATCCAAGGAGCAAGACAACCAAATGCCCTCGAGAAATCACGGTAAGCAGCGTAGACTCCTTCCCCAGCAACAAAGAATGTAAAGGGCCTGCGGTATCACTCTTACCACCGAAGGCTGATGTCGCTGGGAATTTTCAGCGGACTCTATCGAAGGCTTCGAGGAGATCTCATATTAGCGTATCAGATACTGAGTGACCCCAACCACGTATGCCGCCATTTGCTGAAACTTAGCCACAACACGCAGCTCAGGGGTAACTGCTTAAAGTTGAAGGAACAATATAGCCGTCTAGAGTGTCGACGGAATTACTTTTCCCTTCGGGTTTGCCAACCCTGGAACGCACTCCCAGACTCAGTTGTATCCTCTCGTACCTTGGACGTTTTCAAAAACGATTAGATGCTGCTCTTAGCTTCCAACATTTTGTTACCTAAACTCCTCTATTGTGGATTACGCCAAGCATGCTTTTCAACAGGATTTATGTATCAAATGGACCTAAGTGAGGGACCATATTTTGCTTTTCTCACACCTTACCCCAACGACCACTGCACCCCAGTATCTTTCTGAACGTTTACGCTCGATAATCTGTTTAATTTGACACTGATGTTAATTATCAAGGTATTCATCTGGGCAGACGTTCGATAGATGACCCAGACATATTTTGATTTCATCATATTCACCGCAACCATCCTACGCGACTTGTCAAGCACTTGCTTTTATCCCGTGATAAATCATTTTTTATTGTTCATTGTTCATCGACGGATTCAAACCAGCTATCACGGGCTAACAAAAGATTCGTGGTAGATTAGCGGTTTTGGTGGAATCCGCGCTGCTGTTGCACAATGATACGCACCTTTCTAAATATCCCATGAGTTCATCTGCAACGACAGATTACCTGACTTTAGCAAGTACGGGAAGAAGAGTAACCTGGCGGTAGTTTGAGAGCACTGGAAGCGCTGGAAAAACTGCGATACTGGTGAGGCCAAGCTCGTGGTATCATCGTCATTAGCTAGAGGTAGGAAACACCTCAGCTACTGTGCCACAACAGTTAAGTGAAAAAGGAAAACAAACACAAAAGTTGCATGCCAACTGAGCTACCAGCAACGGATAGGCATCGTTCCGGTAAGCTACCAGCCGGCTACTAGGCAGAAAGAAAAGTATTATGTTTTACGCTAAGAAATGAGATCGTAGGTGGAGTGGGGTGGCTAAAAGGGATGGGGAGGGAAAAAGAATCTCACAGCACAACCGCCACTGAGGTCGGCTCCTTACCATGTCAACAAGTGTATCCAGCCAAACGTGTTCACCGTCTTTTGGACCCCCAATGCTCGTGGCAGCTACCATTAATGACTAGGTACGTATGCTGGCTGAACCAGGTGAACTATACTGGCGTAGTGGCAGTAATCGTTTCAGCACGTCCTCGGCTGTGATGTGGCGAATATCTTGTGGTGATGTGTTATGTATGAGAACGATGTGAGATGACGATGCTTTCTGGAAAGTAATAGCGAAATGATGTCTAAGAGCATAAGCTGTTCTTGGGCAGTTCGCGCTTGACCACTGACGATTTTTAGAGAGGGGATGCCAAGCTATTCTTTGCGAATGTTGTTAACATGCCTGTAAAGTAGCTTAGGATTGCAGCGGAACTTCTTCGCCGAATCCTGTTGTTGTTTAGGGTTATCTTTGCAGACCAGTTTAGCACAGTGGTCGCGCTCAGTTATCTAAGCAAGCCAATTTCCGGCGTACGGATCTCATTTGTATTTTTTCCAACGTGAATCTCTCATGGCCACTCGTTTCCGCCTCCTGCTCCTTAGGAGACCTTAATTTCTTTGAGCTTACATTATTAGTTTCCGCCGCGTTGGTTATTAAGGTGTTGAACTTCCTGACTAACCTTCCCCAAGCGACATCAGGGGGTATTCCGCTAGAAACGACCAATCGGTGATCTTACTGAGGTCGAATAAATTGTGATTTGTTGTTATGCGGACATCTTTGATTTCCCTGTCACACTGCTCAGGGTAGCAGACAAAGCAGAAAAGCAGCGTCGTATGTTGTCACTGTGCCAACCATAAATTGCTATTTGATGAAGCTGAGGTCAGAATTTTCCGTGTTGTCCCCCTTTTTGAATCCCGTTGGGGAAGTAACTTGGTTATGGAGTGGCAGACTGGTGAACAAATTCTTGTAGTTCGGCCTTAAACTTATCGCCACTTGAGGCCCGAACATCTAGTGCGTGAAAGTTGAAGTCCCCTTACTAGGTGAATGTGAGAAGTTGGCTCAGCCAGAACAGTTTTTAGTGCAGGAGATCGACGGTTGTCCATTTCCAGAGTCGACACGGGAGGACAGCATACGAAGATAAGTAAACATGTTCCATCACGTCTTAGTTGCAAACGGCACTAAAGTGAGTCCGTAACTTAAAAGTAGACTGTCAAACACTTGGAAAGTTTGTTCACTGCGGTAGTACAAATTACGTCACCTCCCCTACTAGGTCGATCATTACTTTGACGGAGGTACTCGGTAAAGCCATCTCTGTCTCTGTGATTTCATCACGCAACCAAGTCTGTTATTATTCTGAGGTCTATGGACATAGAGGTTCGTCAATAATAAAGATTGTATAAGTTGTTGACGAGGCCCTGAGCATTGGTGTACATACAACAGCGTTTTTAATGTTCGAACTGTATCCGAGGGTGTGAATAACATGTCCGAGTTGCCGCCGACCTTTGTGAGGTCGACAGCTAGTCGTTCTGTGGCCTACTGATTGAGCCATGGGTCCCGTTATATTTTCTGGGGTAACAGTCAAGGAAAATATTGGGAAAGTCGTTCCCGCTTCAACAGCTGATTGTACCCCACAGTGGTCTGCTTGTCAACTAAGATTTACTGGACTCATTGTCAAGGGACCGTGACTTTGATCGGCATCGGTCATCTCGAGTCTGGTCTTGAACACTTTTATTCATAGATATGAGGGAATTTGTTTATGTCACTCACACCGGCTTCCGTGCGAACTTTTAGGCATATGTTTTGACTAATGAACAACTTTCATCTCCTTGGGACCGCACACTTTGTACTTGGATGATGGTATTCTTATGATCAATTTGGCTATTGCGTTGCCGAGTGAGAACACTTGTCGGAGGTAACGCCATTCCTCACAATTATGGAATTGTGCTTCTCGGTCATCAGACGACTGAGGCTCCGGTACACCTTGACTTGAGATCGACTTTCCGTTATTCTGATTGTAGTAGTTATCAAGATTTTCTTTTCTTGGTTGGCGCTCGCTCCAACGGATCCTGGGAAAAAACCGAATGTCACATGACTCAGTCCGAAGGCGAACGGCTGCTAAAAGTACCCCTCAATATTGTTTGTTGTTTGTACCGTCACATGTAACCATCATGGTTCCCTGTACTAGGTTTAGTTTAGGTGCCGTACAATGTGCAACGTGCTAGCCCGTTTAGCTTGGACGCTTATTATTAGCCATATAGAATCCCACTGTTTTAGCTCGTCCAACAGTTTGTCTTTAGTAGAGTTGGCGCTAGATTCAGGAACACTGGAAAATACGATTTTTAGCGACAAATGGACTCCTCCTGAAGTAATCGGTTTGTGAGGGAATGGGATTTGAATGTTTTGGGAGAGTGATAGGCATGTGCGTGGCATTTGTAACGCCTGTTCGAACGCATCAAGTGCAAGCATAGAATTTACTCCTGGTGCTATGGTAGTGTCCACGGATGCGTATGTAGTCATGCCTACAGAGGTAGATAGTGTGTTCACGGGTGCCGGCATAGCATGATCCACTATGCTGTTCGCATAAATATCGGCTGGGCTAGGATGGGAGCCGTCCTAGTAATGGAACTAGGTAGCATGCTCAGGTTTCGGATTGGGTTGTTCATGTATCTAGCTTCACAGCTTTACCCGTACTACTGATTCGGCCACTGTGTTCAGATCTAGAGCCTTGGGTGCGCCGTGTTTCTGTGGCTGAATCAAAAGGTAGCACTTATTAAGATAAGATTCCTCGACAACCGCCACTAGGCTATCGCATTACTTCGCCAAAGTAGCTATGCATCTAATTATTAGGAGCTATTTTTCTTGTCCCTCCTTTCCCTTAAATTTAAATACACTCGGCTTAAAACTATGCGCCAAATTCATATCACACTATATCAGATCGAGCCGTTTTCCCGCATAAAAGCTTGATGCTCGGTTGTCCCGCTGCTACTCGTCCTCCATTTGCCTTCGTTTCTCCTTATGTTTACAGTTAGTTGCTGGCCTGATTCGTTAGATTACTGTTCTGAGTAGCTAAACATCTCGAGTCAAGTCCGTGCGTTGACGTCAATATACCACTATGATAGTGAGGCGATATCTCTAGCTCTTCGTTCTCGAGCCTGTATTTGGCGCCTGTGTTGCGGTCCCTCGGTGGTATGGTTAAGGAATTGATGTGGCTTGGTCTGTTGATCGCAAGGCGGATTGGCCTAGATGTCATTAGCTGATCGACAAAGTGTTGGACGGGGATGATTCAGAGATTACTCGAACGTTGTTGAAATGCTCTATTGACTGAGACCAAACTTGGAGTTCGATGATTGCAGTTGCGGAAGCTCTGCATGTGAGTATATATATAACATTTCCCAGAGTTTGCAAAGCCAGGTAAATATAAGACGCACAGTAGTGTAATCGAGAAAACGGATTTCGAGAGAGAGCTTGCTAAAACAAGACGAATTGTTATACATCCAATGGTGAGCGAAAGAATGTCACTGAGTACCAACGAAATAAGTCCAGAATGCACAACTGCGCAATTAGCAAGCTGGTCCGTTCAACATCACGGAAGTGATTGACGTTCCTCAAAATCTGGTAGGCCATTATTAGGTAGCCACCTAGGCGTCGATACCGGCCGCTATGTCAACTTAGAGTCCTCAGCCTAAGTTGATAAGGAAGCTGGAACAACCGTTTGACGTGCTTTGTGGATCTTCGTTGGGGAGCCTCCAGCGCTAAGAGATGGTGCTTGTGCCAGGGCTGCCATGCCTGGATTGCGTATTCTAAATGAAGCCCCACGTATGTGTTGAACTACTGTGGGCAGATAGAAAAATCGAACTTCCCGGATGCCTTTTGCAACCTGCCGAAGTGTTATTTTCCACTGTATGATGCCTTCCCGGATTTTTCTGAGCAACCCTAATCAGCTTGGATTTATAATGCAAGGTCACGCTCATGAGTGATTACTTGCAAGAAAGATCTTAGGCTTGTATATGATGATCGGTTGGTGGTGAATGTGGACCAACTTATACCTGGACAAATTAAACTGAGCAGATTGTGGAGTAACCATTCATACACTTCGTCCAGATCACGTTGAAGTGCATCATGATCTCCTGAATAGGCGATCACCCGCCACATCTTAATATCATCAGTGAACAGGAAGAAAGCCAAAACAATCAACTTCGTAAGCTCATCAATGAATACGAGAAACAGACGCGGCCCCAGAACTGTTCCTTGTGGAACGCCACAGTCGACATGAATCGGATCAGATAACACAAATCATACTCTAACCTACATTTGCTGATTCTGGAGGAAATTCCCGATGTACCGAGGGATATGATTATGAACTCTACAGCTTTTTAGCCTGTGAAGTAGAATGCGGTGGTCCTGTCGGTAGAAGGCTTTGGAGAAGTCGAGGTAAATTACGTCGGTCCCCTCTATTTATCGGGCGCATCGTTCCAACTACTGTGAGCGGTCAGTAGGTTGGTTGACATGAGCGATTTTGGTGAATACTTCGCTTCTTAGATGCTAGGATTGCGTAACGTTCTATACGGTCGACTAAAGAACCAGCGATGACTGCCTCCATCATCTTTGAGACTGCAGGGAGAGAGACCACTGGGCGGGGTTCCGCGCCATTGCCATACATGCAAATTGACTTGATTTTGCCATACTTCCACGTGGTGCGCACACTTTGCTCATTCAGATATATTCGGAAGAAATGTGATAATGGCTCAGCCAGCGTGGTTACTGCTACGTTCGGTGACCACCTGCGGATGTCCCGATTCCATGCGAACTGTATGTGCGTAGTTGGAGCAGTTGCTTCAACACATGTGGCAGTAAAAGCTATCTTAATAAGTATTGAAATTGAGGCTACAGATACAGGTATGTGACAGAGGCAAGTGTCTCGTCCGCAGTTCATGACATGCTGCATCATCAGAATGTTGTCTGCTTCTTCAGCGCCCTGTGCCAATCCGATTGGCGTGTTAAGTGACGTGATGCCTTGTTTCCCTTTATCTTATTGGTAATTTTTCCAGGCACATTTTGGTGAGACAGTTGCTCCTCAAGGACAAACATATTACAATGATTACGCTGTGGCACGTAGTCACTCCAGGTTTCTGGACCAGCATGAGCTCTGTAAGTGTGCCAAGCTGCATTCATTAGTCCCATATGTTTTCGAGTTCTACTTCTGATGAAAGACGATGGATTGGTGAAACAAGCCGTCTTCGCTTCTGATTCAGCTGACAGCGGAACACTGAAGCCTCCAACATACTGAATCCAGGCATTGTCAAGGGAGCCATATTACAAGAATTCTTCTTCAGTCATCCCAGCTAGAGCTTTCAGGATGTTTTTGTGAGAAAATGCCGGAGTACAACTTTGTTTTAACTGGAAGCTAACCATAAAGCGGCAACGTACTTTTCAGTATAAACTGTGATTTCTTAGTCCTGCTTGCTTTTGTTGTTGATCGGTGTGAACAATGATCCCAAAGTGTCTTCTGCTACATACAACTGCATAAAGAAAGTTCCTACCACTAACCTGATAGAGTGCTGGTGCACTAATGGCGTGTTTAAAAGTGTTAAACAGCGATCTGCAACTTTGCAGAAAGTTTCCCCTTTTTTCGTCTGGGTTCACTTCTTTGCCTCAAATGCACA